>CM056199.1:72313396-73004896 GCA_029692085.1 Gymnothorax javanicus
CAGCAGGTGTGCTGTTAGTGGAACTCTACAAAAACCTGGATCTGACTTGCAGTGCCAACAGAGAGATTTGAGAATAACTGTAATATACAATCACTTCAGCATTACATGTTTCTGGATCTCTATAGAATCCATGCTGACTTTAAGGTGATACCTCAGGAAAGGGGCATTAGAGACCTCTGTTTTATGGGTAATTAACGCTGATTCTGTTTGCAACTGATGTGACACGATAAATTAATGCATTCACATTGTTATGACATTAGTTTTTATCTTTTATTCAACCAGGGAAGTTCCATAGAGAAAATGTTTTTTTCAAGGAAGCCCTGGGAGAAAATCATAACGCAGTTGCAAATGAGGGGGGACTGAGTGAAACTGAAGTAAAACCCTTGGGGCAGTTTTCTTTTGGGGGGGTTTAAGGCCTTTTTCATGAAGTTCCTCCAACTTTCTGAATATAGCTGAGTCCCAATCTCCAAACGGGGGCTCCAACCTGAAGCTCTACATTTGCCAGACTAGCTACCTACCATAAGGCCAGGCTGCCAACTCCTGTGCATGCATACAGGTGGCAGCCATTTTGTTTGGCATCATTATGATGTTAGATAGAACTCCTCCATTCTCTCTTCCCTCAGGTATCTCCTCCCCTCCTGCTCCCCCTCCCTGGGATGTGGGGTCCCAAGACGGCCTGGATCGGTGGGGGCAGGAGAGACCCACCCCAGGGGATTGCGGAGGCTCTCTCCAGCGGAGGGGGCAGTTCGCCCAGCCAGGCTCCTCAGCACGCTGGCCCCCCCATAGGGCTGGGGCTGACCATGTGGGGGCGCAGTACGAAGGCGAGCTATGTGTGTACCCAGCATGCTGTATATGTGTGTGTGTACACAGGGTGCTGTGTGTGTGTATGTGTGTGCGTGTGTTTACCCAGCACCCTGCATGTGTGTGTATGTTCATCTGTGTATATCTTGCATCCTGTGTGTGTATGCTTTTGTGCATATCTGGTGCCCTGTTTGTGTGTCTTTATGTGCATAGCCTGTGACTGAGCGTGTGTATGTGTACCCAGTTGTCTGCATGTGCTTCTTTGTGTATGTGTGTGTTTGTCTTTGGTTTGGCCCAAAAGTTAATTATTTGTTGATTTACTTATGAGGCTTAGTGAATGCTTTGTCTGAATTAATCATCATTCATGTGAATCTACTTCTGTTATGAAACACATCAGTGCATGCCAGTAAAGCGCCATTAGAAGCACATGCTTAATTATTGTAAAACGCTCTTTTCATTACTTTCTCTGACCCACAGAGTGGTGATTGGATGCTCTCACCTCCCTCGCGTGCCCTGGTGTGACATACGGCTCACCAATTTGTGCAATGAACTTTGACCTTTGACCTTTGTGTACCATGGAAAGAAGAGGATGCAGAACAGATGACTCTATTTACACAACTGAAATCAAAAGGATTGTTTCCCCCTTTCCTTACACAGAAGTATCTCTCACATCTCTCCTGAAACAATCCAGTGTCTGGAAACAGGCTGAGAAATTAAAAAGGAAACAAAAAAGGGAACATATTGTAAAGCTATGCTCATTTGAAACAATGAATTTCTCTAAATATGTAAATAATGTTTCTTTTTTGCTTTATTTTGCAAGCTTTTTTATGGTCATTTGTACTTTGTGAATTCTTGAAAGGTTGTGACTCCACAAATAACATTCCTTGACACATCTTATTATTTTCTGTACTGTTATGATATTATTAATTTATTATTATTATTGGTAGTATTATTATTGGATTGTAAGTAATGATTATTGTTGATTTTGCACAGGGAGTTGTTTGGTTATAAGCACAAAAACAGCTTTTGCTGACACAAAGAACCGGAATGGGTTTTGGGGGAGGTAAAAAGGGGGTAAAAACGTCTGCACTATGATGTAAACATTGCGATTCATCCCAGATACTCTGAGAGATTTTGGGAAAAGGGGGCAAAGAAAGACTCTATCACATCTGAGGAGAATGATTAAGCATTGAAATACTTCAGCTTAAATGCTGCAGCTGGAGTCCTAGCAGTATGATGGCAGTATTGCGGTTCGCTGAAATCGCCCAGGTTTCTTAAGGGATATTGTTTCTTAGGGAAGTATGGAGTGGGTTGGTGAGGGAGTTTGGCAAAAAAAATCATTTTTCCAGAAGTGTTCTGTTATCAAATGCACTCAGCACAGCACATCTTAGGGGCAGTTGTTTTATAAAACAACGACAAACGCGAACAGTAGAACGTCTCCTTCCCTTCGTATTATTGCAGTCCAGTGTTGACGCCATCACCGTAGAGATAAGCATGGAGGTGCCATGTCCATTTCAGAATTTCATATGTCTGCGCTCAATCACTTGATGAGCCCAGTCACATGACAGTGATACGCATAAGTGATGACTCAAGTCGACCATCGTTTTCTCACTATGTTACAGTCTCACCACAGCCTATTTGATCACTTAACTGGTGCTATGTAAGTAATTGGTTAATTGAGCCAGGACTAATAACTGGATACAGGGATCTTTGTGTATGTTACCACAGAAAAAATGCTGTCTACTGCTGTTGTTGAGGGCAGAAAGAGAAGCTGTACCACATGTTCATTAGTTTGAAGCTACGCTTGTCAGCACTCACATTTCATGCCACTGAAGCACTATGAAATTTGATTTGTGCTAATTTAGTCAAGGAGGGTCGTATCTGTAATAAGGGTGGATGTCTGCTGTCAATCTGGGGTCCTTTTCCAGTGCTTGTCAAGGACGTGGAGAGAGAGGAGTAAACGCTTGGCCCACCGTCTCTCCGATGACGAAGAGAAGGAAGACCCAGAGCTGGGGTCCCAAGGCTAAGAAAATAATGGTCACTCTATTTGTTTCTTCCAGCCAGCAGATCTCACTGGTTATTTCAATTAAACTGAGGAATTGAGCTGATTCTTAAATCCCAATGATCCAAACAAAATGTAGGGAGGGCTTCAGAAAGAATATATCGCCACAATCACGGAGCACATTAGTGGGCATAGAAACTGGGAATTCTCAAAGGTGATTGGTCAATGGCTATAATTCTGCAAGCACTGTATTACTTTTTGGTGCAACAGTCAGAAGGTATTCACCTGTCACCTTTGCAGTTGTTCTAACTGTTGTTCAAACATGCTCTGTTTCTGTTCTGTTCCAGTATCCATGGTGCACTGCCTCAGTCACTATGGATGCGGGGAAGGAGGCCTTGCTTCCTGATACGGATGGTTCACACAGATGTCACACAATATCTTTGTAAGGTATTCTCTTTTATTGTTGTTTGTTTTTGTATTATTTCTTTTCTGGCCACCTGTACAGAATCTCAATAAAAACATGACATGATCGGCCTCAGGAAAAACAGGCACTTACAAGTATGAACGTTTTCAACAAAAAAGCTAAGATGCAAATAATAAAAATGTGTATGTGAAATCTGACATGGCTGTATCGTTGGTGTTTATTATATAATTACCCAGTAGAATTTTTTTTTTTCAGATGACCTTTATTAAAGGATCTACTGAGGATCAGGTCATAACTCCTCTTTTGTGGTTGAGACTTCGGGTAAAGTTGGTAGAGAATGCAGGGGATCATTTGAATAGATGCGGGGATGTTTTGGGGGCTTGAATTGGGGTGCCAGCTAATGTTTGAATTCGCCCTGGACAAGAGCTTAATGCCCCTACTCTGCGAAAAATTCTCTCAGGATTTTTAGTGGTGAAAATGGCCCTCATTAATCAAATGTGCGTACACCAAAAAAAAGGTGTACGCCAAATCTCCCGCAAGGATCGGCATTTATCAATCTGAACGTGAGCGAACGGTCTGCAAAAATCTCACGCCAGGTCTGACCAGGTGTACGCAGATTTGAAACCAGGGAACGACATGCAGGAACAAGTGCAGCTGTCAAAATGAGTAATAAACCATATGCAGCAATGCGGGCGTCATGCTGTTGTTGCTCTTATTAGTAAAATGAATAAATAGGCTAAATAGATGAATAGGCTAAATAGATAAATGAAATAAATGAATGAATAAATACATAAATAAATAAGAAACCTGTGTTGAGAAATTACTTAAACTTATATTTTGAGACAACCTGTTTGTCAGGCCAGACGGCTGACAATTACAACCAATTTGATTAAGCGCAATGCGCGGCTTTGCAGATATGCAGTGTGGTATGTCAGGTGCTCATCCAGGCAGATATGTACTGAACAACAAAAGAAACGCAAGTTAGCCTAATTAAAGGCAGACTGGAAAATAAGTTTGCGTGTAATTATTTTAGAAAATCAAATTTATTACTAGCGTGTGCACAATTACACTCGTTTCATCAATCTTTTCTTTATTTTGCAGTCACTTTGACTGAGTAACCATAAGAGTACATTAACTAACTAGCTAACTTGTGTTTCTTATGTTGCTCAGCCTACGGACACTTTGACCGTGATCCCATTTTGACAATGGCAGATATTCTATTGTTAGAGGAATAAGCTTCTGTCCGACATGAGAGGAACTTTCGGCACAGAGAAGATCTCCTCTGGGAAAGTGACGAGTGGCTGCTCGTTTTGTGTGGCACCTAATAAAATGTCATGGAGTAATACTAATAAAAGTACAATGAAGAGTGATCTCTGCAGACTGTATTTTAACAATTACCCTCATGCAGCTCCGATCCAGGCCGTAGGGACTGCCTCGTATCCCATGATGGAGTAGGAGCCCTTCTGCCACGCGCTCCTCGAACGGTGGCAGCTGGAGGTTCGAGTCTGGTTGGCCTCCACCGGTCCGTGCGCTGCTGCGCCTGAGCGCGATCTTAAAATCGGACCACTTTTTTTTTTTTACCTACATGTAAAGCATTTGGATTGTCAATTATGTAGGCTATATAACATGAAATATCATGGATCTATAAATTGAATTTATTAAGGCCAATGTTATTCACACTTATATGTGTGGCCAATGCTGAATTTTTTTCTTGGCCACACTTATAAGTGCGCCAGTTGATTACCATTCCAGTGCTGCTTATAGAAAGTACCGCTTAAAATAAGTTTGGCCAAGAAAAAATTTTAGCTTTGGACACACTTAAAATAAGTGTGGGCAATGAGGAAATGTGCATCTTGGCCACACTTATAAGTGCGTCTAACGCGAATTTCGATCAATTTTTGTGCTTGGACGCACTTAAATAAATGCGGATAGTCACTTCGATTTATTAATTAATTAAATCAAACCACTGCTGCACTCTGGTTTTCCACCCCAACGGTGTTTACCGCAGCAGCAGTAGTTTTCCAAACTGCAGCCTTCTGGGCTCCCTTTATGCCACTCTTAAGGCTTCCAAATAAAATTATTTTGTTTTTCTCCACCTCGGACGTGATAATTTATATTTTCTCCACAGTGAAGTTCTTTCTTCTTTGCCGTCTTTCCAGAGTCCATGTCGTAAAGTGGGCAGGACTATGCCTCCCGGAGCATGAATTTATAGGGGCGTGTCATGTAAATTACGATGGTTTCTGCCGCCAGATTTATCAACGCCACGCCAGCTTTACACCAAAATCAGCGACGTACACACTTTTAGTAAATCAGACGTGACACCTGGAGAACGCTGATATTTACACCAGAATCTACACCAGATCCTACGCAAGTTTGATAAATGAGGGCCAATGAGTCAGCTTCTCATCTTATTGGAAAGCTGGTGCCTTGACTACCCTTTGCAGAGCAGTTCCAAGTTCAGGCATTATATTCTTGCTTTCTTTTTATACAAAGGTCATTTCCAGCCAGTAAGAGAAGCAATGAGCTCATTGTGAGTTTCTGCCATTGAATGGCTAACCACAATTCTCTAGTATTCTATGTGACACTTAAGCTATTTCTATGCTAAGCTGTGAGTCCATTTGAAGTCTAACACAAGCAAAAACCTTCAGTCTTCAGAATGTAAGAAATTACTAATTACAGAGGGAGTCAGACAACGTGAGGAAAATGTCTCCCAATGGACTATTGCAGAGGTCCTGCTGCTTTAGCAGATTTTGAGGTCAAAACACACAACATACAGGAAATGCCATGCATCTCCGAGACCTGCATCGGCCTTTATTAGATGTGCTTGTGAATCAGAATTACGTTGTAGAATATCCTTTGACTTAATTCCGATTAAATGGTTGCAATATACAAACAATTCCCCCCAACCCCGCATACCAAGGCTATATATAAATAATCTTTCATTGTGAGGAAACTATAATTTTCGTTGGCTTAATACCAATTAAATGGCTTCAATTACCAGAACACTTACCCCACATCTATGCTCTGATGATCACTTGGCCTCCATTAGCTCACTTCGGTGAATTCAGAATTAGAATTTTCTTGGGCTTAATTCCAATTAAATGGTTGTAATTTACAAACAATTACCCCACTCAAGTCTTGACAACCATCATTCTTTTTTTTTGCAAGAAAATTATATGCACAGTCATACCAACCTACTTGAAGACATCATACTGTATATTGTAGGGCTGGTAAAAGCCATTCTAGATCTCAATGCTAATTCACATTTGCAGATCTGATTTTTTTTTTTTTACCAAAAGCCTGGGATAAGAGCCACTGTAGGATTATTGATGTTGTTGGCACTGAGGGAGTGGCTGGATTTTTTTGTGGTAAGGGAAATGGCATTTGGAAATAGAAAGTGTATATTAAGACTGAAAATGTGCATTTGGATATACAGTATAATCTGTCCATTATCCAAAAAGTGAAACTCACCAAAATAGTTAAATGTTATTTTTGAAATATATTTCTGCTGAAATTCTTCTTATACATGAGACCAATGGCTTATTTACAGACTGTGGGAAATGCATTTAAAATTAAAAATGTATTTTGTATTTAGATGGACCGTTGATCAATGAAAAATAGCATCAACATGAATTCATAGACTTTTTCTTCAAAAAATTCATATAAAAAAGTGAAAATTATTAGATTATTTGGGCTTAGGTTTACTGATTTGTAATGTTATGGTACACGATTGAGGTTTGGCGTAAGGGTTGGCTAATGAAAAAAATATCAGAAGATGACAGCAACATTGATATCAGATTATCTGATGTCCAATAAGTGCGATAGAAAACATAGTTGAACATTTTTTTTGAATTCAAGTGAATAGAAATTGCTTAAGATTTTTTAAAAAACGTATTTAAATGCTAAGTGAATAAAAATGTGTTTTTGATGTTAATAATGGTAATTCATGATGGTGATATGTTTTCAAGGGAAAGGTGAGACTTTATGACACTGTAATGATCCAGACAAGGAATCAGACACACAGGCAGAGTACAGTTCAGTTGTTGGGGTTACTAATAGGAGTACAGTCATGACATGTAGGGACAGAGCCCTGAGTAGAATGGCACAGTTCAGCTCAGATGGTAGAGAGCTTGGGTAAGGGGCATGTCCGTGCCCAGCCAGTGGCGTCCCGGGGTAGAAACCAGATGGAGATTACTCTCCCCAGAGCAGAACTGTCAGATTGCAGACCAGAAGGCTTAGCAGGAATACAGTCCTGATCTTGTGACCGCATAGGGCTTGGGAGGTAATCCTAATAAACAGGGCAGAGGAGCATACTGAAGCGGTGAGTTAACAGGAACGTGATCCCAATCCTGGAGAACAGGAAATAGGCTTGGGAGCCTTTTCCTATTAGTAAGACTAGGAAGAGTACGTCCATATTTGAGTATCATCAAAGATTTCAATAATTTTAGAAGAAGATGAACTCTAGACTATGAAGACAGTGACTGGTTACTATCAAGTTCAAGCAGGTGTCGGTTTGATGGAGCTGTTTTAGTGGAGCGAGGGGGACCGGTGCAATACTAGGCAGGTGGTTTTAATGTTATGGCTGATTGGTGTATATCTTTTTGAATGCAATTATTGTTTTGGCCTTTTTCTACGCTTTTATATTGAGCTGTTATCATCAGCTGCCCTCTTTCGCTCATTGTCTGACAGTTGGGAAATAAGCCATGGATAGTCTGATGCACATAATTTCCAGTCCCTCCCCAAATATACAGCTACTCAAAAGCTCGAATCACTTGTCATTTAAGTAGCTCTTGCTATTTTATTCGAGCATTTAATTAGATTATTAAATTACATGAAGCAAACACTAAAATGAATTAAGAATATTCGTAATAATTATTTTATTTGAGGTAGTTGGGGCCAAAAAAGTTTTCAAATGATGGCTCAGTTATGTTTTAGTGATATCTCATCTTAAGTATCCACTGTGAGATTTAATCGCTTCACAAATTGTGGGCACTTGGGATATTTTTACTAAGTATCCTGATCAATGGATTTCCTTTTGGACAGCAATATTTCCATAAGTCTGTTTCTGAAGATGGGAACACATCACAGGTAACTGAGCCGGTCAAGGAGAAGCATAGTACAAGTGTGACACATCTGTGGGATCTTATACAGACAAGCTGATAGAAAAACCTTATGACTATTCTGGCAAAAAAAAAAAGGTTTAATGAGCAGCTACTTAGCAATCACGCAGCTGTTTTTTTTTTTTTTTTTTTTTTACTGTGTTTCAACTTTGAAAGGAATTCCATGGTGGTGGAGAATGTTGATGACAATGTTGTCTTGTTTTGACAGACTTAAGATTCACATTATTTGTAAAATAAAAGCTGTATATTTCCTTTTCAACCTCTGCTTGAAATATATCAGTCTCTGAACTTTTGACTGATACTATATTCTTGCTACAGTTGCAGCCTCAGTCAGCAGGCCCATGTGGGCCCCGTGTTTAAGAATAGTGGTCACATGAACATAACTGGGCTGGGCTCCATGTAAGTCTTGCCTGAGTTGCCCAAATCTCATGAGATTTAGCCACCCAGGAAGCACATATGCACTACTTGCAGTCAAACAAGCATAGAAAGTTTGTATTTTTGCAGCACTAAGCTAATTCCAAGTTAAAATATTTGGCAAATATTGATACAAAGAATCTTTAGAATTGAGAGATTAAATAATGTGACATGGATGGACCAGTAAATGTATGGATTGAATCAGATTGTGTTCTGTGTGATTGGCACACTTATTTCACCTGCTGAGTTTGTCAATACCTCGGTTAACTCTTTACTCCCTAGTAGCTATCTTAGACTGCTGCCCTAGCAGCCACTGACCCCTGGTGCCCTAAGACAATATGGCTACTAAAATACCATGACTGTAGTCGGGATTCGCCGGCAGAAGCGATGTGTTTATCACGCCTGTAGTCGGGACCCGCCTGCTCAGCGACCTAAATTATCACGACTGTAGGCGGTATCAGGGAGTAAAGGGTTAATAAAGGCCAAACATGGGCTTGCACAGTCGGGGTCCACGTGCAGCTCAGGAACAAAAGTAGCTGGGCCCCAGCAAGCAGCTTACATTGGGCCTACCTGGGGCCCAGTTAGGATTGCAGATTGGGGTCATAAAACAAGTTTTTATGACATGACAGTTCCTTGAATGAGAAAGTGCATGGGTTAGGCCTTCAGCATCGAGCACAGATTTTTAAATGACAACCCTTATGGTGAATTTCAAAGGTTTTAGACTTTTTTCATTTAACTGAACCCTGAAGATAAACGTCATTAATAAACCCATTTTGAAAACAATCATCGGCTATTTGTCTTAAAAACGGTAGCAATCAGCTGAAACAGGTTATTTCACACCCAATGAAGCCGTGAGATTGCACACCATATTTCAGCAAGGAAGCTAACGTTACCAATTAGTCTAATTATCAAATAAAGTGACAATAAAACATGCTTTATAGGATGGGTTCCGTCTCATTTAAGCACAACAGGATTTTGCTTTTGAATGTAGACAAATTAAAATACAATGGATCTCGTAACGAAAATCAGTAAAATCACATCATGGTTGGTTAAATCATTTGATTATGTAATATCATTTCCTACTGTTCTTAACATATACTGTAAAAAGCCTTATTTTGTTAGCACCCCATCTGCTCCCCTGAGCCTCCATGGTAGTAAGAATTTAATCTGATTCAATTTTGCCTAATATGCAAAGAAATCGAAGTAAAATCTATCACTGGCATTAGACTTATGAGACAAAATACCATAAATAAATTCCACTGTCACAAACAACTGGCAACTTTATACATTTGTCCTTATGACCAAGCAATATTATGTATAGGGAGGTCAAAAATACTTGGATAATTAAATAATTTTAATTGGCTTTAATTCCTGCAAGGTGCATGGACAGTCTACACTTTATATGAGAGAATTCACATCCATTAAGAATAAACTTTGAGAAAATCACAGCCTTTAAAAATTGTGTTGCGGACCAAATATGGACCTTACTGGATGCCACAGTTAATACCTGAAACGGCAGTCAGATCTGATCGTGATTGGTCCTGCAAAGGGCTTTGATAGTGCATACAGGCATGCAATGAGAACTGCATAGAAACAGTGGGGGCTTGAGATTTATGGGGATAAATACAACCTAGAAAAGTGGCTCTCAGTATTGGTCTTGGGTAAGTCCTGTGTATATTGGTTTTTGTTCCTGCCACAACAGCAATCACAATTTTTAACTGCTGATTTTTCAGAGCTAGAGGTTATTTACTCTCTTCAGCCACATTGTCCGAAATAGCTATCAGTGTATGCCATTAATGACTAAAATGTGCTCTGTTGCAAACATTCGCAAAAAGTGTGTACATTTTTAACTGAACTCTATAAAATTCTGAACCAATTGTGTCCTAATTACATGTGCCTAATTTTTCTCTTTTACTGTGCAGGTTTGACTCGCTATCATTTGTCTTGTCTTTTACATGGTCATTAACTACCTTCCAAATGGCAAGTTTTTAGTGACCATGTGCAAATCATTTCACCAGAAGCCAGTTGATTCTTTAATTCCATCTATTACACTTTTCCTCTCTTATTATGCAGAAAAAAAACCATTTGCAATATAATACAATACGAATGTGGAACTCCAGGAAATGCATGGCTATTTCTGACATAATGTGGCATGAGAGTGCAATTAAGAACAATTAACTTCTTATTGAAATTCTGGGTTTGCTAATGTGGTTGGAACAAAAACCAGCATACACAGGGGGTCTCCAGGACTGAGGATGAGAACCATTTACCTCAATGGCAGCTTAGCCCCTTTGCGCAGAATACTAATTTTGCCAATTTTCCTATTGTGCATGAGCCTATTTAAGGCTTTATAAGTCAGTATTTGTGTCACGGAGACCGTGGAAAATTATTCCTAGTGAAGCAGGACGTTTGGAAATTTAATTACAGAATTATTAAGTGATTAAATTTCGGAATTTACGGACTGGCGTCAAAATCTGCGCAGAGAGGTTAACCTTAAGCCCAACACCCACTGGTGGCGAAGCGAACACCCACTGGAAGCATCAGTAGCATCAATATTGATATATGACAACAGGACCGAGAACCAAGCCATGCGTGTCACTCTCAAAATGTTCAACAAGACAACCTTTAATTTTGAAAACGCCTACCAATGAAGCTTATTTTAAGTGATAGCAAAGTGCGACGTTCATCAGTGAACCTTGAGCTAGGTTCTGTCTAACTGTAGGTTGCTTAATAACTTAAATGCCCGCAAAATAATTGATTTCCCTTCAAAAACCGCAACTTGGTTGAAAAGTGGTATATCGGTTTCGACAACTATGTGAGATTTCTGATAAATGTGTGCCACTAACCATGACAATGCAAAATTGTTAAATAACCTAAAAGACAAGTGCATTTCTATTGAGTTGACGCTCAAGAAATTGAGCAGTGGCGAAAAATTGAACAACTGACGCACGTCACACGCCGCCAGTGGACTTTACTCCATTGAAATGAATGGAACCTATTTTTTGACGCGCTTCACTCGCAGCTGGTGGGAGTTGGGCTTTAGTAAATAGAGACAATAAAAACATTAGGATGGCCCCTGCATTTCATTGTAAATCAGAAAAAGAATTTTTGCAGTTATGAATCTGAGCAAAAACAGGCATCTATAATAAGTGGGGAAAGCATGCTCATTTTAAGCCTTCTGTGCGGACAAAAGTATACTGCATATGGTGAGGTGATGGCTGTCAGGCTGAGTGACACCAGTGATTGGCAGGTCATGGCTGGCCCTCAATCCAAGCCCCACCCACCTCAGTCAGGCTATTCTCTGGAGAACAACTACATCACCCACACCACCCTACCCCCAGAGGCACCGACACTAGTCCATTCTGGGGAACAAGCATTTAATTACAAAAGAGAGGGATAGGGAGGGGGTTGAAACGGGAGAAAATGGTGGTGGATGGGCTGGTGCGGATGCTGTAATTGTCTTAATGGAAGGCAGGAGTGTAATCCTCAATAAATCTCCTCTCGCAGAGAGCAAAGGGAACAGCAGATAAACTACAGAGACTGAGAGAACGAGGGATGGAGATGAAGAGAGGGAGGAGGTAGAGGAGGGAGGGAGATACAGAGAACCAAATGAGGTGAGGAAAAAAGAATTGAGTGCGAGAAAAGGAGAGAGAGAGGAAGGATAGAAAACTAGGCTCTCAGCCAAATCAGATGCTTTTCCTCCGCTTAAATAATGAATATGCCATGTAAGCCATTACGACCTCCATCCATAGCATATACTAAAATATTTCCCACATATTGAATTTCATAGTTTTTCAATCATTATTGTAGAAGCTCCTACAAAAGAGAATAAAATAGGGATTGCATAGCGGACAAAATTGCTGCAGACAAAATTCAATCAATATTAATGGAAATCCATTTCATGAACTACCCAATATCCAGTTCCCACGGCTTAATTCTGCCCTGCCTTAATTCACAATCTTTCTGAGAGTGTAAACAGATTAATGCTGCATTTGATCACATAAATGCTTTAATCAGATTTAATCAATATTTCAGCTGCTAATGGAGTCATGTTTGCTCATGTTTTGACATTTTAATTTATTTTGTTTCTTTGTCATTATAGCACAAGTAGTTGCATTAGTCTGTGGTGTGAACTAATCGAATAACACTGCACTCATTTTGTCAGTGACACAATTTATATGTTTTTGGCTCTATTCTCTACCACATTGGATTTGAAAATAATGAATAACAATAGATAGCATTACATAAGTGTGGTGAGAACAAGCCATTCAGCCCAATAAAGCACCATTATCCTAACACTAAAATATACCTCACAACGAGAACACTTTAGAACTAGACAGTGCCTAGCACTGCATCAAGCCTACTCTTGACAATCCCTAGTGTTTCTGCCTCAACCATATGACCTGACAGAGCATTCCACACTACAACCTCTCGATGGGCATGAAACAAAAAACTTCATATATGAGCAAAATTCATCTTCATCTTACTTCCATTTATGACCCCTACGTTTGCGAACGTGTAAATAACTGTAAGTAGCAATCTCTGTTAATCCCTTTTACATATTCAGAGGCTATCAAAGGCGTCAGATCAACCTAAAGCCCTCTTTCACAAAGACCAAAAAGATTAAGGGTGCACCCCTATTGTCTAAACAGGCGGTCTTTTTCCTGCCCTCTCCACTTTTCCATGACCTCGCTAGAAGACATCACATGAGTAAAGGGAAAGTTGCTGGGTGATTTTAAAGGAAGTATGGGACACGTTTGATAAAAATTGAATGCCCTTTCCTTCAATACATTATGAGCTTGACGACGATTGATAATGACATAACTGATCCATCTGGCAAAATATGACAAATGACAAATCCAGTCACTGCCGCTGCAAAGGACTGTGGTCCAAAGTCAATCCTTCTTTTCTTCCAAGGCAGGTCCTGTGTTCCTTTGCCAGAAGGAAGCAGCGAAGGAACTAAATTCTTCTTTTTTTTCATGAAATAGATTATTTTGATGCACCATATCATGGCTACTAGCGAAAGAATTAGCAGTTCACATGCGTTATGAAGGAGAGTTCCTTACTCTTCAGGTACACCTTATGATTATAACTTTCTCGCCATACTTTTCTCTATTATACCAGGAATTAATTTGGTAGACTTTTCAAAATCTTTTTCAGTGCTTCTTTATCTTTCTTGTAGTACAGTTAGAGGAACTGCAGGTGATATATGTGGTCTGGCCAGAGAATTGGTGACCACAGCCTTGCATGGTGAAGCAGATTAGGTGTTATTGCTCATCAGTGACCCCTTCTGGTAAAAGAGGGCCTGTCTGATAAAATTGCTCATGAGGCGTCTTCCTCTGACTCATGTCTGTGCAAAACCGCACACCAAACAATATAGAGGAGAAGAGAAACTTACAGTACAAAACTGAAAAAAAAACAGCCTGCAGAAATGACTGACTATGAAAAATGACTAGGCAATGTAACTTGGGAGAAACGGCATTAAAAATGCACAGACATAGCGTAATATTTCCCACAATTCTTTGCTCTGTTCCAGGACCCTGAGCAGTTCACTGCCGCTTTTTGTGAAACCCTTGACTTTTATGTGCAGCCAACCGCAAGAAATCATCGCCTGAATCAACAGGATAATTGCCCTGCAAAAGACATAGCGGATGAAAAACGGCACTCGGTTTGACAGTTTGATAAAGGGACAACAGAGAGAGTTAGCCGTGCGATAAGATGCCAGGGAGAAAAAAAAATCTGATTTACTGGTTACTGTTGAGGTGGAAAAATGAATAATATCCTCTCCCTCACTCTCTCTCTCTCTCTCTCTCTCTCACATACACACAGACGGACACACACGCGCACGAACACACCGCAATGACTTAATAAAAAGATAGATGAAATTTGGATACCACTGTAAGACAGCAACCACTGCAACACTTCACAGAGCAATGCTGCCCATCCCATTGCATTATCACGGTTATTACTGTTAATAATTTAAATGCAACACTACTCAAGGGCTTTTCCCCAGCAAGAGCTGCCGGATGGTGTATTAGAAACCACTCTAGAAATGATACATCTCACTGAAGCAGCAAATTAACAAGTACACCCGTCTCTGAGCATGTTAAAAAGAGAAGAAGGGAGAGAGAGGGAGGGAGAGACAGCAAGAGGGGAAGAGATGCAGAGAAGGGAATAAAATCTGCTGCACCACATACTTAATGGATTAATATTCATGTAAATAGATGAAATACATAATCTGTACAGACAAATTGCTTCTTCCATCACCTGAAGTATTGTCATTTACCATAGAGGGAATGCAGCACTGATCTGAGAACAGTTGCTGTTTTTTTTTTTTTTTTACATAAACACTACGGCAACGGGTGGCTGGCAACAACAGCAGTCATTTTGGAGCCAGGAAACTAGGTAAGGTGAATTAATTCAACCAAGCAATTTAATTAAATTACCTCCTTTCAGGTTTAAGCTCACAGATATGTGATTAGAATGTTCTTAACTGAACATTCCATGATGAAACCATCACTCCTCGTAATTCAAAGCAATAGATTTCTAGAACATTGGCTTGGGAGGCCAAGAGATTTAACCCTGAGCTGAATTACTAGGGGTGCTGCTAGTTCAGACAAATGACCCAAGAGCCCTCTCATAGACTCAGCCATGCAAATCTTGCTACTGCTCTGCCTCTCAGTAAAGCAGGCTATTTAAGCTGCTCTCCTGAAACAGCAAAAACAAGCCTCTGCCGGCTGCTGCGCTGTATCACTCTTTGCTGCTGCTAGTCAACATCCCCCCTCTCAAGCATCGACCTATGGGCTCTGAATTTTCCTCCAGATATGGGGGGTATCCTGGCACTCCCTGGATACTCTTCTACACAAACCCAGTAAGCTACAGGGGATGTCCGGGTCAGAGCCCAGACACCAAACTATCATTGTGTCTATTCAATGATTCTTCAACAAACTGCTTACATGTGAGTTGGCTGACATAAATACAGTCGGTTTCTTTGTTACAGATCATCTAGGTCTATTGCTCCAACCGCATTATCAGTAGTCATATAATAAGTTGATTTTCTTCTCTTTGAAATGACACTAGGCATCAATCCCTCATGCTGTCCCTATTTATCAGATGTACAGGGGTAAGGTTTTGACAGGGGAAGAAATGGAGAAAAAACTCATTTTGGTGGATCACCACAGTCCCTGTTTCACAGCATATGGCAGTCTCTTATGATTTGTCCTTTTCAGAGGCAGAAGCATGAGGAATGTTCTCTAAAGCAAAGTGCTTTTCGTAGCAGGTGACAAGGATGGGTAGCAACAGATGCTGAAGATAATAATGAACACAGCCTAGCATTCAAAAGCTGTCAGCAGGAAAACTGAGATGACAATTAATGCTCTCGCTCCTCTCTCTGCACAGGTTTAATTGAATCATGGTATTGAGCAGGGAATTGGCAGGACGTATTTAATCTGCCATGTCTACATTTAACAGAGTGGGAGTATTGAGAGGTAATTGGCAGCGCTGGTTAATCTTTCGCGTAGGAGTATAATTGCATGGTTTGGAAACTAGAACAATCGAGGCAACACAGTTTCGCAGCATCTCTCACTTGCTCTGTTTCTGCAGACATTTGTCAAGGATATTCTACATTTTTAAACTAGCTTATGAGAGCAGTATAAAAACACTTCCCAAAAAAGATTAGTTAAGCATGCCATTACTACAGTAATTTATAAGGATACTCCCTAGTTTGTCAATAATTGACAAACAATAGTGGGCTTCATATTTGATTTTTTTCCCCATTGGTCTGGCTACACCCTGGTTCCTAAGGGCTCCTACAAGATTCAGTAGAGGAGCCCTATTTGGTTCAATGGTTTTTAATCGGGCATCTTTCATACATGACTTCAATGACAATGGAGACATGGGAACTTTTTTTGGTTCTAAATAGGCTCTTATTGGCGTACTTTTTTGAGGTATGAGAACCAAAGAGAACGTTTCAGAAACAGCACTAGCAATTGAATCAGATTATGGTTGTTTTTCAGTGACTTGAAACATCTGAATATATAGGGAGCTGAACAATAACACGGCAAGAGAGCCAGACCGGCACCCATATCCCCCAAGAACTCTGACCCCATTAGAAACCTAAACTCAAAAAAGAGAATCATCAGATTTACAATCATGAAGATCGGTTTCAGGTACTATTGGATATGTGACTTGAACTGATACTGTTTACTTAGCTCAAATTACGAGTGCTTCAGAAGTTCCATTTACTTAAAAATGCAAATCAGAGCTGTCCTTATCTCAGTGGGTCTGCTTATCAGATCAAATGCAAACTCCTTTAATCACAGTGCGTGATTAATAGCAGTGCGTTAAAAATGTGAATAAAGTGCATATATATATATATATATATATATATATACACACACAACCCCAATTCCGAAATAGTTGCGACAAACTGTAAATTGTGAATAAAATCAAAACGCAATGACTTCCAAATCGCACCAGCCAGTATTTTATTCACAATAGAACAGAGATAACATAGCAAATGTTGAAACTGAGAAATTTGACAATTTTATCCACAAAATGAGCTCATTTCAAATGTGATGGCTGCTACGGGTCTCAAAAAAGTTGGGACAGGGGTCTGTTTACCATGGTGTAGCATCTCCTCTTCTTTTTAACACAGAGTGTAGGCGTCTGGGCATTGAGGAGACAAGTTTCTTGAGTTTAGCCATTGGAATTTGATCCCACTCTTCTTTAATACAGGCTTGCAGCCGCTGGAGAGTTTTGGGTCTCCTTTGACGGACTTTTCGTTTAATTATGCGCCAAATGTTCTCAATCGGTGAAATATCAGGACTGCAGGCAGGCCAGTTCAGCACACGGACTCTTCTACTACGAAGCCATGCTGTTGTAATAGCTGCAGTATTTGGTTTTGCATTGTCCTGCTGAAATACACAAGGCCTTCCCTGGAATAGATGTCATCTGGAGGGGAGCATATGTTGCTCTTAAACATTTATATACCTTTCAGCATTCATGGTGCTTTTTAAAACATGCAAGTGTCCCACACCATATGCACTAATGCATCCCCATACCATCAGAGATGCTGGCTTTTGAACTGAACGCTGATAAAAGGAGGGGTGGTCTTTCTCCTCTTTAGCCTGGAGGACACAACGCCCATGATTTCCAACAAGAATGTCAAATTTGGACTCCTCTGACCGCAGGACACTTTGCCACTTTGCTACAGTCTATTTCAAATGAGCCTTGGCCCACAGAACACGGCAGCGCTTCTGGATCACGCTCAACAATGGCTTCCTTTTTGCATGATAGAGTTTTAGGTCGCATCTGTGGATGGCACGGCAGACTGTGTTTACATACAGTGGTTTCTTGAAGTACTCCTGGGCCCATTTAGTAATGTCAATGACAGAATCATGCCGGCGAGTGATGCAGTGGCGTCCAAGGGCTTGAAGATCTTGGGCATCCAGTAAAGGTCTTCGGCCTTGTCTCTTACGCACAGAGATTTTTCCAGTTTCTCTGAATCTTTAGATAATGTTATGCACTGTCGATGATGAGACCTTCAAAGCCTTTGAAATTTGACATTGAGGAACATTGTTTTTAAAGTATTCCACAATGT
The DNA here is from genome assembly GCA_029692085.1 of Gymnothorax javanicus. Lineage (NCBI taxonomy): Eukaryota > Metazoa > Chordata > Actinopteri > Anguilliformes > Muraenidae > Gymnothorax > Gymnothorax javanicus. The sequence goes on from CM056199.1 coordinate 72,331,759, forward strand.
TTTTATGCAAGCCTTCACAGGTTGGAGAGCCTCTGGCCATCTTTACATCTGAGAGACTCAGCCTCTCTAAGACATCCCTTTTATAGCCAATCATGTTACACACCTGATGCCAGTTAACTTAATTACTTGCTAAATGTTCTTTCAGCTGATTCTCTTATATATTAATAGCTTTTTCAGCCCTTTTTTGCCTGTGTCCCAACTTTTTTGAGACCTGTTGCAGCCATAAAATTTGAAATAAGCTCATTTTGTGGATAAAAATGTAAAATGTCTCAGTTTCGACATTTGAAATGTTATCTGTGTTCTTTTGTAAATAACATATTGGCTCATGTGATCTGAAAGTCATTGCATTTAATTTTACTCACAATTTACACTTCGTCCCAACTATTTTGGAATTGGAGTTTTATATATATATATATATATATATATATATATATATATATATATTTAATATATTTAATAGCCTTCAGTTCTATATTTCAAATGTAGTGGAAACATTACACATTCGATTCCAAATCAAAGCATTAACAAATTTGATCAAGTCTGTGTTATTCTTTTACAGGAAGCAAAGAAAAGGAATGTTAAAAAAAAAGCTGTGGAGACAATTTTCTCTTCAAACTCAAACACTTAATTTAACTTAAGATTTAACTTCAGTTTAAATTACTGAACTAATATTTAGTTGCATAACCATTGTTTTTGATGACTGTTGCGCATCTGCGTTGCATCGAGTCAGCCAACTTCTGGCACCTAGAAATAGGTATTTCAGCTCAAGCTGAACAAACTACATTCCACAGTTCCTGTGAATTTTTGGGTTTTGCTTCAGAAACTGCATTTATAATGTCACCCCACAAGTTTTCAGTGGGGTTAAGGTCAGGTGATTGAGCTGGCCACTACACTACCTCAATCCTATTTGTTTGGAACTAAGATGTTGCTTGCTTACTCGTGTGTTTGGGGTCGTTGTCTTACTGAAACACCCATTTCAGGGGCATTTCCTCTTCGGCATATGGCAACATAATCTCTTCATGGATTTTGATGTATTCATACTGATCCATAATCCCTGGTATAAGATAAATAGGCCCAACGCCATAGTATAAAAAACATCCCATCCACTATTATTTTTGCACCACCATGCTTCACTGTTTTCACAGTGTACCATGACTTAAAATTAGTACCTGGGAGTCGTCTGACATGCTGTCGATGACCACTAGACCCGAAAAGAAGAATTTTACTCTCATCGGTCCACAGAACGTTACTCCATTTCTCTTTGGGCCAATCGATATGTTTTAACTGATTCTGCCCATGCTGTTTTTTCAACTGTAATGCTTTACGGGGGCTTCTTGCTGATATCTTAGCTTCAATCAAATGTCTTCTGACTGTAAAAGCACTTAAATCTTCGATTTTTCTGGAGGTGATGATTAGCTGAATCTTTGCCTTTTGACTGTCCTTTGATCTGTTTAACAGTAGTTGCTCATTTCCTTCCATGTGTTTTAGGTTTTTGTTGCCATTTTAAAGCATTTGAAATCATTTTAGCTGAGCATCCAATAATTTTCTGCTCTTCTTTATAAGTTTTTCTCCTCTCGAATCAACTTTTTAATCCAATTATGTTGTTCCTCTGAACAATGGGTCTCATTCATGAAACGTGAGCAGAGCACATTTTTGTGTAAACTGTTTACAGAGGGAAATTTACGTTGATTTCGGGATTCATCAATATTTTAGTAGCTCCAATCTTTTCGTAGCTACTCACAAAATCTACACTTCCAGCCGACCATGAATAGTCCTTGTGTAAATAACGAATGCACATAAATACAGTATGTCATTATTACAAACTGCAATTTTTATGCTCTGTTATGGTCTCAATACGCAGATGCCTTTGATAGACACAATTTAAATATGAGAATATATTAGAAATATATTTTGTTACTTTAGTTGGTAATTAGATTTTAAGTTTAAGCTTTAGACTACGTTTATTAACAAAGGTGAATGAGTTTTTTAAATTGACTTCATAGATGGATTTTCAACATGTTGAATTCCGCTGCAAATTAAATGTTTTTTCTAGTCTCTACTTCAGCTAAAATTACTTCTATCTCAGCGTCGGTAAAGTTCTTCTCTTTCTCTCTTTCCTTGTATACGCCATGCTTGCAGGCCACGTAATGCACCTATGCATAGTTAAATCATCTCCTTATATGGTGGTCATTGGCTTTTCAGGGGCGGAGATCTATGCTAATTTATGAATAGCGGGAGCACGCTGTCAATTTACTTCTGACTGGCATTTGTCAAGTACACCACAAATCTGCAGCATTCATGAATCCGGTGTAGGTTTTTAGTATTGAGGGATTTTATGCGTAAATTTACCCATAAATTTACTAACGCTTCATGAATGAGACCCAGTGTTTGGGACGACCCATTTTACCTCACAGTTCAGAAGGAAATATATTTTACAACGTGTGAAACATTTGCTTCCCTTCCTCCTTCATAAAGAACAATTAATGACACCTGTTTCCCTGTTTCTTCAGAAAATGAGTGAATTGTCTAATTAAACTCCACACTGCTATTATTTTGAACATGCCCCTTTCAATGAATGAGTCAATTTCTCATAACAAGCAGTGTTCATGTCATGACAGTTGAATCTCTTGTTTTTCTATTACACTACTACATCTACAAGTAAATTATTTGCCATGCAGAAATACCACTGCTACTAATAACAGTGGTTCATCAGGTCATTGATGTAGCGCTGCATTTTTTTAACACATCTGTAACTTTACTTTTGATTGTTTCAAAAACCCTTTTCAGATCACAGACATTTACATTTTCTGTATCAAACCACTTCCCTGTGTGCACACTGAGCAATTTATTAAGGCTTAATGGTCACTGTTGACGCAACCTTCGATTCCATCACTTCCAACTGTCTGACCTGGCAAGTGTACAAAGAGCAAACCTCATTGTATTATTCATTAGAAAAAGCAAAGCAGTGCTTAGCAGAGGAGGCATGAGAGATTCTTTAAGATGATGCGGAAATAATTAGTAGTAAAGCATTCCCGAAGATGTGAAGCGAGCAGCGCTTCTGTGTTTAATTGTTATTCCTCTTTAGGCATTGTATAAATGCCACAGAAATTGTTTTTATGATTAATTGCTGTGAGGTTCACCAAGGCTATTCTCAAATTTGCTGAGAGAGGAAGTCTGGCCCCCAGCCAAGCCCTAGTCAGGAAAATACCAAGATAAATCATAAATAGCCTCTATAGATTATTGCTAAAATAATACCACTGTAGCAATCAATATTGTGTTAGCAACATTTACTCCTTTCATTTTCTATGCATGTCCACTGAGGTGAAATAAAGTCTAAAAAAAAAAATGAAATTGCAAGCACAGAAGAGAGGCTGTCCTCCAGATGCTGCTCTGCTCACCTCAATTCCACCTTGAGGCAAATTCCCATCATGCACCTGTGGACCTGACAGCATCTTCCAGTTCAAGAATTTGCCATGACAGTTTCCAAGGCTCTGCACAGCTGCTCGGCTAATTACCTCTCAGAGTTCACCAATGAAGTTAATTAAGCAATGCATCACATGGCCCACAAAGAAGACAAGACTCAACTTTTCCCTCAGTCTATCCGGGAGTAAGTAGAGCATGGCAGTAGACCTGAAATAATTCTGGAAAACTCTGGAGACTTAAGAGAGAAACAATCTAATAAAACAACGTGTATTAGCGTTTGACGAAGACATACCACATGACTCCTTGAATCAGTTCCTTCAGTCCATCTTTGAGAGGAACCACTGAGCAGCTGATAAATGTGTAAAGTGGTCATTATTTGACAGAGGCAATTTGCTTTGGAGAATTTGATACTGATGGCAGCCATCTTTTTCCTGGATAACTGGTCCTGATGCTCAGAGAGAACTGTAAAACTAGACCTTGGAAAAATAACGCTGACCGCCCTTCACATGCTGGTAAGTAAGATAAAAATAATTATTTAGCATCCCCAGTAATGTGCATCACCAACAAAATACACAATTGCTTAAAAGCAAGACTGAAACATAAAATGCAGCCCACATTTTCCTGATTCAACAACCAATACTCTCAACTCTCAAAAATTCCAGTGGCAAGGACTGCACAGAGAATTCAGGAGGCATTTAAATGACATTTTTAATAAATACTGTGGAAAAATGACAATTTTCTTGGTAATGTGATCTTCAAGATGCAAAAAATGAAAAAGCAATGGCTAACAATAAAAAAGTGACCTTATCAGCACCAAAAAAAAAAAAAAAAAAAAGAATCCACAGAAAAAATGACCAAAACGCAAACTTCCATTAGGACATGAATTTCTGTCCACTCCAGCTCTTCAGCTACATTGTGTTCTTCTTATTTATTGGCAGTACAATCACAAAATAACAAAATGAACAAAAACAGCCAAAAAAAAGAACCAAAAACCCAAAAGGTGGGTACATTAGACAGCACTCAAAAAAGGGGTGCCTCACGCAACACCATTAAGGGAACCGCCGCTGCATGTGGAGACACCCCCAGAACCAGACAGTGATGACCCATGTAGAGACACTTCCTGTGAAAAGAGGAAGTTGTGCAAGAGGAGTCACACTTCTGATCTTTTCAAAATTAAAACTAATCTTTATCTGCTGAAGCTCATTTCCCTCCAGTAAGATGGAGTGCTTAATATATAAAATGATTTAAGATAAAGTTTAGTGATTGTGCTTTTAAAACCAAGGCAACAAAAAATAACAACAATGGCATACAATTCAACAGTGCAGTACAAAAAAAAAAGAGACATTAAAAAAATCCCATCATTGGTACTTGTCTCGTCTCATGGCTGTTAAATGATTGACCATTATGCATTGGGTGAAAGCGACACATTAATAAAAGCAATGAAATAATTTAAAAATAAAGACAGAAGACATACTTACTGTACCATGTTGGGGAGATTAAAAAAAAAATAATGACGCATACAAACAAACCATGTTTACACAATACAAACTCATTATTGTATGGTTTGAGTGAAGCCTTTTCATAGTGTCACCGGGGTAAATCATGTACTGACTGACCAAGCAAACAATGCACCCCATATTTCTTTAGTACAGAAAGTACCACAATTTATTTTTAAAAAGCACCATTCTGTTTAAACTTGCATTCTCTCATTCCACTCTCACATGTCCCCTCATTCACACAAACACACATATACACAAATACACACAAACACGCACGCAGAAAACACTTTCATTCTCTCTCTTGCTTTTTCGGTCTAATTTTGCTTTTTTTGAAAGCACATCTCAGTAACAGATCAAAACAAGCAAGAAAAGATATTAAGTACTTCTTTTTTCTCTGGAAAACATTTGCAAAGAAAATGCTTTCACTCAAACTTTACTTGGCTAATCTCAATGCATGTTCAGGGACAGCCCCAAATTTACAATGCTGTCAAGTTAATACCAGACAAACACTATCAGTTATATCAGTTCAGACCAGTCAGTAAAATGTGTCAGTTGGTGCATTATAATGGCATCACATTCTGATGTCATAATTTCTTTTTTTTTTTTTGGTATTTTTTTAAAAATAATTTTTCATTCTTCAGTAATTTATGGATACATTTAATTTAATTTCCTTTTTCAGGAGGCAATTCTGGCATTCTGATTTCTTGACCATGGATCTTTAGGCCTGTTTTTCTGTATTCCAAGATATAAAAAACAGGAAGCGAGGAAAGGAAAATGATACTCTGGTTGGCCATTTTGAGTCGTGTCAGTTGTGGGCAGCATCCCTTCTTAAGGTGATGTGTGTTACAATGGTTCTCCGAAATATCTCTGAAATGTCTCCAGCACTGCTGTTGCTTGGACCTCCAGCTCTGATCTTCAGCTCTCCAGCAGCTGTAGACAGAGAAGGACATCTCAGAATATGTTCAATTATCTTGGTTTGCTCTACCAGTTTGGGCAGTTGGACTCATAGCAGGTTACTGTGCAGCTCATCACACCTGTATCACATGTTCTTGCGACACTAACTCTTATGGTGCGGCCCCACTGAACGCGTAATCAGATGCATGCGGACGTGCCCCCCTCAATTTGTATTGGACGCAACAAGCAAGTGGTGCAAAAGATCACGGGATGCCTGGCTTGCAGGCACAGGCACAAGGCACGTAAAAAGGGATGGCACTAAATTGCACGTCATCACACACAAAAGAGCATCTATATATTTTTGAATGAATAATCTTGAAAGAATCTATGAGAAGTTTCCTATTACTGTTTTGACAAATAGGGCAAAAATACTGTTTGCCATTGGGCCATTGAGATGGAACTTATCTGGCAAGTACAACGCAGTTCCTGAAAACAAGGTAATACTTATACTTGTGAGAAAAACAAAAAGATTACAGGCCTCAGTATAGGACAAAAACAACACAAAGACACATTTTTTTGCTGGGTAACAGTGGATGTCATTGCTGTGGGCTGTCAGTATCCCCTCAATGATTTGAGTCAGGGCAGCACAGTGATGAAAAGGTGCAGGGTCAAATTCGTCCAAGGTCTTTCCATTAAAATCTGTCATTTTGATGCAAAATTGCATTTCAGTCAATGTTATTTAGTTATAGATATCTGTTGCTTTCTTTGTTGTAATTAAAGAATTACACCACCCTGCACGTTGAACCTGGACTTCTGTGAGGGCATCATTAACGGAAAAAAAGTACACTGAGATTTTGCGCGTACCAGACATCATCTTTTCCCTAAACGCCCATGTATATTTCAACAAGACAATGAACAATTGCATCCTGTATGTATTGCAAAGGCATGGCTGCATAAAAAGAGGGTGTGGGTGCTGGATTAGCCTGCCTGCAGTCCTGACTCGTCTCCAGTAGAGAACATGAGGGACATTAGGATATGCAAAATGCGACAAGTCAGACCTCATACTCTTGCACACCTTTGGACTTGTCTGCAGGAAGAATTAAACAAAAGTAGCCCTCCAACCCTTAGTCACTTGATGTCTTCAGTCTCTAAATGTTTGTAAAGAATTGTGACAAGGAATATCGACATTACAAGGTAAATACTTTACTGTCCAAAGACTTTTGAAATATGTTCCAATTTTCAAAATTAAAATTAGTTTTTATTTTAAAACGTCAATAAATTTCATGTCTTGAAACATCAAATAATGAGCTGTTGCATTGTTTTCAACATAATATTGGTCAAGCATAATTTGCAAATCACTGCTTTCAGTTTTCATTTAACATGCCATCCCAACCTTTTCTCATACAGGGTTTTATACTTGATTAATTATTTAGAACAATTTAAGTGTGAGTATACAGTGAAGGTCATGTACGTCAGTCAGTGAATGTGTATGGGACAGTGCAGTGTATTACGAATAATAGTCAGTGCTGTGCACTGCCTAATAACTGAATGTCAGTGCGTCAAAATGACACGTCACTAGTATATTTTATTAATGCTATGGGTCAATGTCTTTGTGTATCCAGTGTGATACATGAATGTTCTTCAGACCGCAAACGTTAGTATATTAAATAGTGAACTGTACGACATATAACTGTCACTGCTGTATACTGCGTGATAAGTGAATGGCAGTGTGCCATAATAATACATGAATGTCAATATCATTTTTGATTAATACAAAAAAAAAATCAGCCGTTGACAGCACAAAGACTCCATGATGATGTTAATAGCAATAGAACTGAAAAGATGAAAGTATCAAGATCTAATATTTCCAGATGCTTGGGTGAAAATGGTCTGATTGGTCGTGTTGCTGCAAAGAGCTGACAACATGAAAAAAGACCTGAGTTTGTGAGGAAATTCAAGGATCGGACACCAATGGACTAGTAACAAGTCCTTTGGACCAATTAATCAAAATTCCAAATTTTCTCACGCAAATGCAGAACTTATGTGTGCTGTACAGTTGGAGAACATTTCAACAATGACTGTTTAACCCCTACAGTAAAACATGGAGGTAGCAATATCATGGTTTAAGGTTCAGCGTGCTCGAAAGGAGCCAATGATCTCATAAAAATCAACAAAATCATGAATCAAAAGAAGCATCACTGCATCCTTGAGAGGCACGCATCACCATCTGGAAAGAGACTGATTGGTCCAGGATTTTGTTTTCAACTAGAGGCACTCTGAGAGTGAAAAGCTCCACCAAGACAGCACAGTCGAAATCTTGCTGAGTGAACATGGCTCATAAGAAATTTAAGGGGTCTTCAGGGTAAAAATTTCAATTTTTTTTTTTGAAGATTTCAATGTTTTTGATTTTCTCATAAAAAAACTACAGCTGTGCTCAGAGAGCGCAAGTACCTCCACCAATGTACTCAATGTTATTTTTGCCAGTATTTGCTAGCAACCCCTGTGTTTATGCAGTCCTGTAGTCTTTGCGCAAATATCTTTTTAATGTGTTTTTGACGTTTTGCATGCCCTTGACCTTTGACCTTGACCTCCCAAAATCGAATCATGTCTTCCTTGAACAATACTTAATCATTCCACCAAATTTGATGAAAATCCATCCATAACTTTTTGCGTAATCCTGCTTACAAACAAACCAACAAACCAACCAACAGACAAACGGTAATGATCACATAACCTCCTCCAACTTCGCTGGACGGAGGTAATAAAATAAATAAAGGAATGCTGTGAGATGCCAGTAAACACCAAGAATCGATGTTTTTCCTCTGCCTCAATTGTTACTTGTGTCTTTAAATGCAAATTACCGAAAATCACAATTTTGAGTGATTTTCAACCTTGTGGAATTCATAAAATCATTAATAATCATCTGATTGACTTGAAATTTGGAATGAAGTTGTATCTGTTGGAGATCTATGAAATGACCTAGGATTTTCTAGATATATGCACCCCTAGGCGGTTAATTTTGAAAATGAAGCAAGTTGACGATAGTGATTTTTTGTTATGGTTACATAACAGAGCTCATTAAATATTCATAAATGTTCCTAACAAAAACATCCTATGTCATTTCATAGAGCTATCTTATACCTTTCATATGAGACTAATTTGAGTAAAATCTGACCATGGGTTATTGAAATATCAGTGCCATAAAATATTCTCAGATTTTGTCATTAAAGTGCCGTTTCCATGGCAACCATGTAAATTTTTATCAAAATACCTGATTTTATGAGGTTAAAATCATGTTGAGTATGTTTATTTCCTAGTATTTACATTATTATGGTTATTTCTACACTTCACCCTGAAGACCCCTTAAAGGTGCACTATGCAAGTTTGTTTACTTTCTGTGCGATTATATTTTTGTCTCAATTCGCCGACATCTCTCCACGATCTGCTAGCTGCCTGCCCCTAAATTCACTGTAAAAAAAACCCAGGCTCTGGAGACCGCACAGGCATCACAAACTGCAAATAAACACAAAAGGCACAGGCTGTGCCCCATAACATAACAAACCATCCCGGGCAATCACCGACAAGAGTTGACAGTTATGGAAGCATGGGAAGGAGGGAACTATGGGAGGGAGGGGCGGGCTACCTCTGTTTTGTTTGAATTCGAATGTCAACAGAAGTGAAAGTAGACAAACTTGCATAGTGCACCTTTAAGGTATTTGCAACATAGGATTTCAAGATGGCTCCCATTGCGGCCAAATTGTTTAATACTGCGGGTTCCAAACTGATAGGTTCTGTCCCTGATGTGAGACCCATCAACCCACAAAATTTGAGCGATATCACTAGGAGCAAATTTCAGTTATCGCGTCATAGGATTTCAAGATGACTGTCACGGCAGCCATATTGTTCGACCATAGACTGTATAAAAAGATGGACGCAGCACCCTGATCTGAAAAAAGAAGCCCATGCGGAAGTACCGTAGAATGGCATTCTATTTAATGGCCACCAGATGGCGACGTCGGTGGTTGCAGAAAGAAGTTCAAAGCTATAGAAGTCTATGAAAAAATGACCCTACTTTCCCACCTGATTTTTCATTTAAATAATGATTTTTCACATTATTTTATGGTAGCTATAGCAAGTTTCAAGTCTCCTTCGATATATCATGATGTTCATTTTTGTAAATTATGGTCCCATATAGGCTAGAATAAAGGATAAAGCCAGAATATGCTTTTGGGGCGTGGCTATCCTCTGGTCCTCGTCCGATACGGTCAGATCCAGAGCCATGTTCCTCCCCTGATCTTCAATTCATGCTCTCCTCCAATAGAAATCACATCCGGTTTCAAAATGACAACATGGCGCAATTCAAATTGCCAAAATCGAGGCTTCCTTTATGGTATGCTGAAACCAATGGGTGGCGTCACGGTAGCTTTGTCCATCTTTTTATACAGTCTATGTGTTCGACTGATTGCGGTAAAATTCAATACGGCCCATCCCTGATGTAATAACAACCCACCCACAAAATTTCAGCGATATCTGTTCATTACATTTTGAGTTATCTTGTACACAAACAGACAGACAGATAAACCACCGCAGGCAAAAACATACCCTCCTTGGTGGAGGTAACGATACTATGACCCTACACACACTTCTAAGTCGTGCAAGAAAGAAACTCTGGTGACATAAAAGCTATGACTTGGTCTGCTCACAGTCCAGACCTTAATCTGATTGAGCAAATCTGTTGTAACATCGAAAGAATCTCTTTGGAATGAACATCAAACCAGATGGAACGGTTTAGCGAGTGAGGAAATAAAAAGTATGTGAAAACTATGTCTGAAAGATTAAATGCTGTAATGAAAACAAAGGACTTTTTCTCTCATTATTATTATTATTATTATTATTATTATTATTATTTTTGTGTTTTTACGAGATACTGTTATCCGTTTACTTATTTTCGTCTATATGATCCAATATTACATGAAATAAATACTTGAATAGTACTTAGTTTCTGATTTATCTTCATTTTGTTAAGTGTATAATCATCACTGCACACTAATGTATTACTGTCAGAGCTGTATATTGCATGATATTTGAATGCAAGTCAGTTTCAGATACATGAATGCCGACAGTATATTTGATTAATTATGAGGGTCAATTTCAGTTTGTGTATACAGTGTGATAGATGAATGTCAGAAGCACATCAATCCGTGAATGTAAGCGTAACAGACAGTGTACTGTGTAATGTGGTAAATAGCCACTAGATGGCAGTATTGACTTTTTTTTTTGTGAAGCCCAGTCTGAAGCTAGGTTGGGCATGTCCAGGGCATGCCCAGAGGGGAAAGTCCCAGAAATGGGAGGGGGCTGGACAAGAGTATATAAGGAGAAAAATCGAGAGTGTGTGGTAGTAGGAGAAATTGCAAGAAGGATACATTTGACCAGACCTGTCACTCTTTTCAAGACCTGTTAAGCTTTTTGTGGATTTTGGCCTGTGTTGGAGCATTTTCCTGTCTCAGGACATCACAACATAGCAGCCCATCTCCACTACAGGGAATTGTAAATATCTCATTTTTTTATTTTCTTTTCAATCTTGGTCAGTAGTGTAGGGTGTAGATTAGTTCTATGTGTTTGTTTAATTAAATCTGTTGAACTTAAAGGATTTTGTCTGTCATCCTTGCTGTCCGTGGCGCCATAACAAATTGGGGCCATAACAAATTGGGGGCTCGGGTCCGGGGTAGACCATTGTGCTAGTCATTTATTGAAAATCTAAAATTTCAAATAGTGAAATTTTTTTTTGAATTTTCCTAGATATATATTGGCAGATCAACAGCAATGGATGATTTCTTGGCATCACCAACCGTAGAGGTTTTTGAAGTCTTTTAAAAAGACAGAACTGCTAGAAATATGCAGACAGTTAGAGCTGACAGATGTAAAACCAGCCATCGCGAAAAAGCAAGACTGGCGAGAGAGATTGTTGAATATTACATTGATGAAAATGTGTTTGCACCAGGAGATCTGGAACAGTTTCGGTGGAAAATCCAAATGTAGAATTGGAACTTAAATTAAAAATGCTAGAAATTGAAGAAAAAAGAAAAACAAAGAGAGTTCGAGAGAGCAGAAAGAGGGAAAAGAAAGGCAGTTTGAGTTAGAAAAATTAGCAAGAGAAGAGGAAAGAGCAGAAAGAGAGAGACAGAGACAGAGAGATTTCGATTTAGAAAAAATTAGACAGAGAAGAAAGGCTCCAAATGGAGCAACTAAAAATTAAAATAGAAGCCGAAAACAAATTTCTGGCTAGCCAGGAGGTAAAGCTGGTGCCTCCATTTTCAGAGAAGGAGGTTGATAAGTATTTCCAGTGCTTCGAGAAGGTAGCTAAGAGTTGTCAGTGGCTAAAGGAACACTGGCCTCTGATGTTGCAAACTGTCCTCAAGGGTAAAGCTCAACAAGCCTATTCGGCTTTGTCTGCAGATGATTCCTCTGATTATGAGGTGGTCAAAAAGGTTATTTTGACAGCTTATGAGTTGGTTCCAGAGGCTTACCGACAGAAATTCAGAGGTCTGAAGAAATCTGACAAGCAGACTTATGTGGAATTTGCTAATGAGAAGAAGGTTTGCTTTGAGCGCTGGTGTACTTCTGTGGAGGTCAAGGATGATTTCAACTCACTAAAAGAGATGGTGTTAGTTGAAGAATTCAAGAACTGTGTCAAGGATGATATTAAGACCTACCTTAATGAGAAGCAAGCACTGAATTTGCAATCAGCTGCCAAGTTTGCAGACGAATATGTTCTCACACATAAGTCCAAATTTCAGTCTAGCAGAAACAATAGATGGTCCCAATTTCAGAAGAAAGGTAATGGTGATACCCAAGATTCCTCACCCAAAGACAAAGACAAATCTGGTGATGGTGCTCAGAAATCCAGTCAAAGGTCTGATCAAAGTGTGAAAGCTGACAGTGACAAAAAAGTGGTCTAGTTTGCAATTATTGCAAGAAATCTGGTCATGTTACAACTAACTGTTGGTTCCTTAAAGCTAAGAAAAGAGCAAGAAAAGGATACCAAACCCAATGCCTTTGTGAAGACAAGGTTAGAAACCCCTGCAGTAGATGACCGATCTGCTAAATTGCCTGCTCCTTGTGAGGCTAAGAAGCCTGATACTGCTGACTTTGTGAGGGAGGAATTTCTTCCATTTGTGTCAGAGGGATTTGTGGCTCTGAATGAGCATTCTCCTCCTGTCCCCATATATATCCTAAGGGATACTGGAGCTTCTCAGTCACTTTTGTTGATGGACTCCTTGGAGTTCACGTGATGAGACCGCTTCTGGGGATTTCATACTTGTACAAGGTATTGAAGGAGGACTGTATCTGTACCCCTGTGCTCTGTATTCTTGAAGTCAGATTTAGTTACAGGACAGGTAAAGGTGGGACTTATGTCAAGTCTACCTATCAAGGGTGTTTCTCTGTTGCTAGGCAATGACCTGGCTGGGGGCAATGTAGTTCCCCCTGTTCATCTTACTTCACAGCCAGTACTGAAGATGGCGATGAAGACCCATCTCTGTATCCTTCCTGTGCAGTGACTCGTGCTATGGCCAAGAAGGCTCAAGAAGAAGATGATGTGGTGCCGTCCAGCACATTGAATAGTCATGACTCAGGTGGTTCGCCTCATGACTCTGTTCAGCCTACTATGGTTTCTCTGTTTGAGGACTTATCAGACACTTTTATCAGTTCTCTATTCAGCCAGCCAGATGGGTCTGGTGATTCTGATGTGTCTGGAGACTTGTCTCTGTCCAGAAAGCGGTTGATTCAGGAGCAAAACAATGATCCTGAAATTTGTGTACTAAAGAAGAGAGCCCTTCCTAATGAAGAAATAGACACAGTTCCAGTTGGGTATTATCTCAAGGATGGAGTGTTGATGCGAAGTGGCGCCCTCCTGATATCCCTGCCAATGCAGATTGGGCAGTGGTCAAGCAAATTGTTGTTCGAAGGTCTATAGGAATGAGATCTTAACAATGGCTCATAGTTTGCCCTTAGGAGGTCATCTTGGTGTTAACAAGACTGTTGATAAGATCATGAAACACTTCTTCTGGCCTGGACTTCGGAAAGATGTTTCCAACTTTTGCAAAACCTGTCACACTTGTCAGGTGGTTGGAAAACACCAGTTAGACCCACCTGTAGCTCCATTGCAGCCTATCCCAGCATTTGGGGAGCCCTTCTCCAAGGTCATTGTTGATTGTGTTGGTCCATTACCCAAGACTAGATCTGGAAATCAGTACTTGTTGACAATCATGTGTGCATCTACCAGATTCCCTGAAGCCATCCCTCTCACGCAACATCAAGGCAACTGCAATTTCAAGGCTTTGATAAAGTTCTTCACGTTGTTTGGCCTTCCCAGGGAAATTCAGTCAGATCAAGGTAGCAATTTCACTTCCAGATTGTTTCAGCAGGTTGTGTATGAACTAGGTGCGAAGAAGATTCTTTCCAGTGCCTATCATCCAGAGAATCAGGGTGCCTTAGAGCGGTTTCATTCCACTCTCAAGACAATGATGAGGACTTATTGTTATGACCATGAGAAAGACTGGGATGAAGGTGTTCATTTGCTGTTGTTTGCAGCTAGGGAAGCAGTGCAGGAGTCTACTGGATTCAGTCCGTTTGAGCTAGTGTTTAGCCATGAAGTGAGAGGACCTTTGCTATTGTTGAGTGAACAATGGCAAGAGAAAGAAACCGCATATCAGTCTGTTAGACTATGTTAGCAAGTTCAAGGAAAGACTGCGTGCAGCTTGTGACCTAGCCAAAGAGAACTTGAAATCAAGTCAGGGAAAAATGAAAACTTGGTATGATCATAAGGCTAGAAGCCGTGAGTTTAAACCAGGAGACAAAGGTCCTTGTGTTGTTTCCCTTGCAGTCCAATCCATTGCAGGCTAGATTTCATGGTCCTTATGAAATTCTGACAAAACTCAATGATCTCAATTACATTGTGAAGACTCCGGATAGGAGGAAGCCAAAACAGTTGTGTCACATTAACATGCTGAAGCCTTATCATGATAGAAATGCTAGGGTTGCAGCTGTCACTTCAGATCCTCCTAGGGCTGAGACTTGAGAAGATGAGGGGGAGTGTCAAGATGATGAACCTAGAATTAAAGCTGAAGTTCTTTCATGTAAATTGTCAAATTCTGAAGTGTTGCAAAATCTTGATGTAAAACTCCAGCACTTAGAACCCTCACAGAAAGATCAGTTTGAGAGGTTGATCAAGATATATAAAGATCTATTTCCTGATGTTCCAAAGAGAGTTTCTATAGCCTCTCATGATGTAGATGTTGGTGATGCCAAACCAATAAAACAGCATCCATACCGGATGAATCCTGAAAAGAGAAAAGATTGCTGAGAAAGAGGTTGAGTCGTGTTAGAACATGATATTATCAGACCCTCTAACTCAGATTGGAGTTCACCCTGCGTTCTAGTTCCAAAACCTGATGGAAGTACTAGATTCTGTACAGATTATCGCAAAGTCAATGCTGTAACTAGAACTGATGTGTTTCCAATACCTAGGATTGATGATTGTATCGATAGAGTAGGGCAAGCAAAGTTTCTGACCAAGATTGATTTATTGAAGGGTTATTGGTGTGTGCCTTTAACTGAGAGGGCCAAGAGCATCTCTGCTTTTGCCACACCATCTGGGTTATACCAGTATGAAGTCCTACCCTTTGGCATGAAAAATGCCCCAGCCATGTTCCAAAGGATGATACAGTCTACAATCGCTGGATTGCCACACACGGGTGCGTACATCGACGACCTGATCACATGGAGTGACTCCTGGGAAGAATATCTGAAAAAAGTAGAGACGTTGTTCCAGCGCTTGACCCAGGCTAACCTGACTGTTAACCTGAACAAGAGTGACTTTGGTTGTGCTACTGTCACGTATCTTGGCTACGTCATAGGCCAGGGTAAGGTGGCACCCATAAATGCTAAAGTCCAAGCCATCATGGACTTTCCAGTTCCTGACAACAAAAAGCCTTGCGCCGCTTCCTTGGAATGATCGGGTACTACCGCAAGTTCTGCAAGAACTTTGCTGAGATAGCTCTCAGTCTCACCAACCAACTGAAGAAAGGCGTAAAGTTCACTTGGGATGAAGCATGCCAAAGAGCCTTCGATCGCCTGAAGTCTCTGCTGTGTCACTTCCCGTGCTCAAATCTCCTGACTTCAACAAACCGTTCTCCATGGCGGTCGATGCTAGCGACCAAGCTTGTGGATCTGTGCTCCTACAGAGAAGTGACTCTGATGACATTGAGCATCCGTGGCATACTTCTCCAGGAAGTTCAATCGCCACCAAAAGAACTATTCCACAATTGAGAAGGAGCTGTTGGCTCTGGTTCTATCCTTACAACACTTTGAGGTCTATGTTTGTACAGGGCAAAAGCCAATGATTGTATATACTGACCACAATCCGTTAATGTTTTTGAGTAAGATAAAAAACAAGAATCGGAGATTGTTGAATTGGAGTTTGATTTTACAAGAGTTTGACTTGGAAATTAAGCATGTAAAGGGTGCTGACAATGTAATTGCCGATTGCTTATCCGTGTTTGAATATGTGTATATATATCACCTGTGTTTATTAGCATATTGTATTATATGTAGGTATATACAAGTGTCAACTTAACCATTTTTGTATTGAAAAGAAAAATTTTGCCTTTATGAGTCAAAATTTTCCCCTTTTGGAATGGAGGTGTAATGTGGTAAATAGCCACTAGATGGCAGTATTGACTTTTTTTTTTGTGAAGCCCAGTCTGAAGCTAGGTTGGGCATGTCAGGGCATGCCCAGAGGGAAAGTCCCAGAAATGGGAGGGGGCTGGACAAGAGTATATAAGGAGAAAAATCGAGAGTGTGTGATAGTAGGAGAAATTGCAAGAAGGATACATTTGACCAGACCTGTCACACTTTTCAAGACCTGTTAAGCTTTTTGTGGATTTTGGCCTGTGTTGGAGCATTTTCCTGTCCCAGGACATCACAACATAGCAGCCCATCTCCATTACAGGGAATTGTAAATATCTCATTTTTTTATTTTCTTTTCAATCTTGGTCAGTAGTGTAGGGTGTAGATTAGTTCTATGTGTTTGTTTAATTAAATCTGTTGAACTTAAAGGATTTTGTCTGTCATCCCTTGCTGTCCGTGACGCCATAACAAATTGGGGCCATAACAACTGTATATAGTGTAATTGTCAGTGCTGTATACTGTATGATAACAATGTCAGAGTGTCATAATAATACACATGAATATCAATAGTATATTTGATAAATGACTTGGGTCAATGTCAGCAAGTATTCAGTGCCATGCAATGAATCTCAGTACCAGATCAGTCAGTGAATGTCAATGTATTGGACAGTACACTGTATGACATATACTGTACTTGTCACAGCTGATTACTGACCTGCTGTACTCCTTCTTCAGGGTGGTGGCCCTCAATTGTGTTAGAGGGGTTCCAGCGGGCCCCAGGGCCCCCCTCTCCTCTTTTGTGGCCCCCAGATCCCCGTGAGGAGCCGGAGGAGCTAGGATCCCGAGGGGCTGTTGCCAAGGGGAACGAGGGCCGACTGTAGGGGGGGACATCTTCTGACCCTGAGGGACAAGACAATTTATATGCACACACACACCGGAACTTACACGCATACACCTTCAGTCCCACTCACCCACACATGCCTTCCTACACACAAACATTCAGTTACACATATAAATACAATCATACAGTAAGCGTGCATAAACAGACCTTCCCACTCAACTCTCTTTCACACACAAGCAAACACACATGGTCACACCAGTTCACGTACACTTCGGACAAACGCACTCACATACAGTCACCTTCACCTATACACACAAATACACACATACACACACATAAACATTAACATACATAAACACTGGAGTACACACGAGCACCCACGCACACACACACACACACACACACTTATATCACACTCTTTTAATTGCCCCATACCTGGGTGTGGCCAGGCCTTGTTGCACTGCTCTTGGCCCCCTCTCAGTCCCATTTCCCCCTTGTCCCCAGGATGGAAGGCCTCTGGCCCCACCCTCCGGTCCCTGGGGTCCCGACAGTCTGCACTGAAGGGTGTCACGCTCCGCAGCTCTACTCCAGACCTCATGGGGGCGCCAGAGGGCGGTACTCTGGTCTTTTCCGAGTTCCGAATATCTGCGGAAAGGCCAAAGGTTAAACAGCATTTGATGAAAGAAATTTTAAATTGAGATTATGTGCTACCCATAATGCATCAGCATTCTGTTTCTTTCTTTTAAAAAGAGCCGCATGTGCACATGTATTTCTGGGCTTTATAGTTAGATGTTGAGAGAAGGTTTGGGGCTGAGAGGAAATTTTGCATAGTCCTTAAGGAGGATACAGTTTAATGGCTTGACTTATGGTTACAGTTACAGTTAGGGTTAGGTTAAAGTTATGGTTAGGCACAATTTGGCTATGGTTAGGGTTCGCGAAAGGCAGTACAGAATGAATGGAAGCCAATACAATGCCCTCACAAGTACAGGTATATAAAATGTGTGTGTGGCTGTACATTTGTGATGGGGAGTGTTTGCATGTATATGTGTGTATGCATTTATGCATGTGTGTAAGGATGAGAGAGCATGTATGTCTGTGTTTGTGTGCATGCTTGAGTCTGTCTGTTCATGAGTGTGTGTGTGTGTGTGTGTGTGTGTGTGTATGGACATGTGTGGGGCTGTGTGTGTGAGATTGCGTGTTTGAGTCATTGTGTGTCCATGTGTTTGCAGTTTAATACAATACTTTCACAACTTTGAATGTAGAGCTTAAACAGTATTTACCAATGTTTATGATACATTTTGCAACTGACTCAATTCCAAGCCTCTGTGAGGAAGAGGAGGTGTTTGAAATTCAACTCCGGATCCACAGGCATTGCGCTTATTAATATTGCAGAATGTTAGATTTGTATACTTTGAAAAATCTATTCAGTAGTTGTAATATGTTTTTTTTCCTTGAAATGGTCTGTTAAATTTTTACCGTAAGTTGTTTTATTAGTTTGGTACTATTTTTATTTTGCCGTACTGCTTTAATTTTTGCTAATAAACTGTAGCTACATAATTTCACCCAGAACTGCTGAGTTTATTTATTCCATGCACTAGGTGGGTGATGTGTTTAAATTTTTCAACCAGCCACCGTCAGCCCAACAACTAGTGATTGCCTATATATTCGCACAGGTGTGTGTGGCGTGCACAGGGGGTGGGGCCGTCCTAACTCCCACATGTCATTGTCAGTGAGTGCAAATATGCAAGAGCTTGCTGCAAAATGAATCTCAAATCTGTTATTTGAGGTTATTCTTGCTTCAAACCGGACACAACCAGCAAGCTGAAGGACCTAAATGAAGCAAATGGCTGTATTTGCACCCCACACTCTGGATTAAAGGGCAGACATGAAGATGGACAGTTATCCCAGAGAAGAAGTCATTGATGGTGACAATGTCCCAGTGACTTGGTGGAAAGTGCAAGAAAGGAATTTTCCTTTAATGTTTAACATGAAAACAGAATATTTGGGCATACCAGCTATGAGTACAGTGTCATAAAGGGTGTATAACACAGCCGATAATATTGTTACCCAGCAGCGCGCTTTGCCTAGGCCGAATAAGGTTAACATGCTCGCTTTCCGTTTGAAGAATCAATGAGCCTTAAAGATGACACAATTTGTTTATTTTTTTTCACTGGGATAGCCGACAATTTATTTAGATTTAGTTTTATTAGCACTTCATTTTTTACATTATTCTTTGTTCATTGTCCTTCAACCCCTTTGCACAGAAGCCAAATCAGGCAATTAATGCTTTCCCCAATTTAAAGCTTTATAATTCAAGATTTTAGCATCACAGAGAATGGAAAAAATTACTTAAATGAAATGAGACACTTATAGCATTTAGAATACCTGCTTATTTCAGTTTATTTTAATAATTTTAGCACATAATAAGGGCCGCAAACAGCAAAAATCCTCATGATAATTCAGCA
This sequence comes from Gymnothorax javanicus, assembly GCA_029692085.1. Taxonomy (NCBI): domain Eukaryota; kingdom Metazoa; phylum Chordata; class Actinopteri; order Anguilliformes; family Muraenidae; genus Gymnothorax; species Gymnothorax javanicus. Next base: position 72,351,570 of record CM056199.1, read on the forward strand.
TTGAAGTCGTAAAAAAAAAAAGAAGAATTAAAAAGTGGATCGGAGGTAAATCGATATATTCCTGGGATCATAAACCCCTAGACCATTAGTGTGTTAAATCCAAGTGGGATATTAAAAATTTGTCCAGGAGCCAAAGAAGAGCGCTCTCCAAGAGGCTCCCCAAGTTGCTTTCCAGATAGAGCAGTGAAATCATAAAATAATCATATTTTACCACAAATCAACTGTTTTGATTCATGATTTTCAAGTTGGAATTAGCAGGAGTCTATCAACAGGCGGGGATGGATATCAATGGTCTTCAAAAACCTCTCCATGCTGAAACAATGCTTGTTCTCTGATACAGTGTAGAAATGTGTCCATTTTTCTCCACAGAATCATTAGCCAGCATGCAAACTCATCAAAAAAAATGTTCATTTTACTGTCAGAATATTTACCCTGCAAGAAAACTTTGCATGATTACCACCTTCTATGATGTGGACACGGGTTTTGACTTCATGAAGCATGCAAAATGATACAAAAAAGTGAGAACCATTTACAAGGAACACCAGCCAGCATAATCAGTCCTGCAGAGACCCACTCCTCCTTAGGTCATGCCCACCTGACCTGCTAGTATTCATCTAGCACACCTGTGAACAGCAAACTTTTAATTCCACAACCGATAAGGAGCAAGTAGAACTCACTGTTGAAAACTAAAAATAAATCCTGCAGTCGTGATTTTACCACAGCTTAAGGGCGTTTTTAGCCGTAGTCAAAACCATTATTATTCTGCACTTTATTTTTTTCTTTGTTCATAGATATACATTTAAGCAATAGGCTACGCTAAGATACACCATATTATTATTATTATTATGCATTATCAGCAGTCTTGAATGTGAAAATCTAATTTTACTGAAACATACAGTCTAAGCAGCTCCTCTTCAAGTAAGCAAAATAAATCACCTTGAGTCTTTGCTAAGCTATAAGCAGTGAAGACTGGTTGAACAGCTATCAAACACCATTAAAAAAAAAAAAAGTCAGCCTCCAAATGGACAAAACAGAAGGAATAACATAACCATGCTATTAAACGAGCAGGGTGCACAACAGCACAGTTATTTGTTTTGTTCTCAAATATGATTTATGAATTCATGTTGCTTTTCAGCACCAATCGATCAGATGGCAACCAATAAAGGCGGCTAAATTTTCATTCAGTCGCTGCTCTGTTTAATGAAAAACTCCTTTGAAATCAAGGCATCAAAAACACACTAAACATGGCCACACTCCAACTTCCAGTCCCTATTTGCGAAAGCTTTGCTTTGCATTTTACAGGTGCATTAGTATTTATCGAGCTGAATTCGAGGAGGCTGATGAATAAATTAGCAAAATAAAATGACAAAAATAACACAAAAAAAAACCAACCAGCACATGACTCAGAGAATTGTCTATAGCCAATATATTTGTCTGATTGCCCAAATTTATCGGACCAATAAGGGAATGTCTAGTGGTGCATTGAGGTCATGATTGAGGTCAAAGAATTTCCTGTCCAAAAGAACAGATTTACTTGTGTTTAAAACTGTTTAAAAATTATAATTAGTCAAAAACCAAGCATGAAAATGACTAACACAAACAGACACTTTTATTTTTCAGTGTGTACATATCGTGGTATGTTGGAATCTTTGGGTTTGAAATGCATTGTTTAAATTTATGTGAGTCTGTAGCTTTTTCAATGCAAGTGAATGTTCTGGTAAATTTCTAACACCTCTTCTTCCTCACAGAGGCATGGAATCTGGGCAGACAGTATTGTAGACATTGATAACCGCATATTAAACCTTATATTCAAATTCAGGAAAATATTGCTTTAGTGCTGTGTGCAGGATATGATATTCCTCTCCGAAATGCTCCCAGCACAGGGATGAATTATTTACACCTCACTGGTAATATTGACATCTCTTATTCAAACCATAATATGCCCCGGGGTCTCACCTCTACTTTAGTGGGAATATAATGTACAGAGAGCTAGAGGAGAGAGAGAGAGAGAGAGAGAGAGAGAGAGAGAGAGAGAGGAGAAAAGAGCAAGAGGTAGGGAGGGACAAGCAGAGAGAGACAAGGAAGGAAGGACTAGAGGGAGTTGGGGAAAGAGGACAGAGGGATGGAGGGAGTTGGAAGGACAGAGAAAGAGAGAGAGAGAGAGAGAAAGGGCAGGAGTGAGGAGAGGATGGAGCAGGAGGTGTGGATAGAGGGAAAGAGGGAGCGAGAGAGAGAATGTGAGGGAGCAAATGAGGGAGTAGAAGAAAGGGAGAGAGGGAGAAAGACAGAGAAGAAGCCAGAGAAAGACAGATTTATTCGGAGGGGAGAGAGTTGAGAGAACAAGAGAGAGAAAAAGGTACAGAGGCAGAGAGAGAGGGATAGTGAAAGAGAGGCTGTGGGGTCTCTTCAGTTTGTTTCTGTCAAATCTACTAACTGCTCAATCATATAATACAGCTCTGGACTTCAGAAGGAAGGATGTTTCATTATGGGCAGCAGAGTGGAGATGGTGCTACAAGATTAAGCCTTAAACCACTGGCTTGAACTCAGTAAGTCTGCTCCAATCAGATACACAGTGACTGAAGTACTTTTCTTTAGGATAAATCCTCCATGACTCTAAGTACACGGAGCAAGCAGGTCACGTATCACCACCACAGGTACAGTTGTATTTTTTTAGTGCGTGAATGTGCACTAACTGAGCACTGTACTGGGAACATCTGTACACACGCTTATTCATGCAATTATTCAATCAGCCAATCATGTGGCAGCCATGAAATACATGAGATCATGCAGATTGAGGTCAGAAGCTTCAGTTAATGTTCACGTCAAGCATCACAATGTGGATAAATGTGATCTCGGAGACCTTGACCATTGCATGGTTGTGGGTGCAAGATGGGCTGGTTTGAGTATTTTTGAAACTGCTGACCTCTCGGAATTATCATGCAAAACAGTCTCCAGAGTTCACACAGAATGGTGTGGAAAACAAAAAACATCCGATGAGCAGTGGTTTTGCACACAGAAATGCCCTCTTGATCAGAGAGGTTATTGGAGATTGGCCAGACTGTATCACGCTGACAAGGAAGGCTAAAATAACTCAAATAACTGCTCTTTACAAGCGCAGCGAGCAATAAAGCATCTCAGAACATATAACACATTGACTGTCGATGCAGAAGACGACCATGTTAAAGTTCTACTCCTGTCAGCCAAGGACAGAAATGCAAGGCTGCAGTAGGCACAGGCTCACCAAAACTGAACTGATGAAGACAGCAAAAACATAACTTAATAAAATCGATTTCTGCACTGAAATGCAGGTGGAATGGTCGGAATTGGCATCAACAGCATGAATTCATGGACCCAACTTGCCTTGCGTCAACAGATTAATTGAGTCCCTTTATACCAATTGATCATCTTTTGAATGCCACTGTCTGTCTGCTAATAGCTGCCGTCCATCTGCATCCCTTTATGGCCATAATTTATCTTCTAATGGTGACTTCCAGCATTATAATGCACCATTTCACAAAGCGAAAATCATCTCAATTTGGTTTGATGAACGAGATAATGAGTTCAGTATACTTCAATGGGCTCCCCAATCACCATATCTGAATGCAGTAGAGCACCTTAACGTAACAGAACATAACATAACATAACATAATGTAACATACCGTAACCTAACGTAACAGAACACAACATGAGTGGCGAGAATTCAGTCAAACTTGGCTCGCCATTTTCCTATCACTAAGGTGAACATAACACTTCAAGTAGACCAGGATATTCACAGCATGAATCTGCAGCTGATAATCTCGAAGGAATGTTTCCAACATCTTATAAAATCCATTCCACAATAATTAAGGCCAGTCCAAGTTGAAACCCTACCCAGAATAAGTACAGTGTTCCTAATAACTATTTGCTATTTGTAACTGCAAATTAGATATAAGGGACCAGGCTAGATCCAAAACCCTGGAACACACAGAAATCAGAATTAAAAAGCGAAAAAAAGGCTAAAGAAACTAGAATTAGATCTGTTGAACCAAAGTTGGGATAATGTACTAACAGAACAAGATCCAAATAAAGCCTATCAGGCTTTTCTATGGACAGTAAACTCTCTGTATGATAAACACTGTCTAGTCAAAACAATGAACAAACTGAAGCAAAACAAAGAGAGAAGGCCTTGGGTTTGAAAAGCACTGGCGAATCGTGTAAGAAAAAAAAATACACTATATAAGCAGGGAAAAGAACTGAGAAAGCAGAAATTAGGTACAAAAAATACAGAAACAAAGTGACATATTTACTAAAAACATAAAAAAGAGTATTATGAAAAGCTTTTTATTAGAAAATAAACATTATACCAGAAATCTCTGGAATATAATCAAGAACGTCTCTGGGAGGACTATGAAGAGGGAGTACCCTGCCTTCTTTAACATAAATGGCAAAAAAGGTGGAGAACATGGAATTGGTGGTGGAGAATTTTAACAGTTATTTTGTGAATGTTGGGCCAGAACTAGCGAAGGGTATTAAATCCTCACACCTGAGATGGGACTACCTTAATAAGGATGAGGAAATCCAAGACATAATGACATTAACTCCTGTTACCGTATCTGAAATCAGATCAATTCTGAAAAATTGTACAGCTAAGACATCAGTTGATGTAAACCATCTAGACATGAAATTACTGAAAGCACTAACTAACAATTGTAACTCCACTTACGCATATATGCAATCTATCCTTCTCCTATGGAGTGTTTCCAGATAAAAAATAAGATAGCAAAGTTATCCCTCTCTACAAAAGTGGGGATAAATATGATTTCTCCAACTATCGTCCTGTCTCGATTTTACCTCAATGCTCAAAAGGTCCTAGAAAAGCTCTTCAATGACAGATTGGACAAGCACATTGATAAACACAAAATACTGTGTGACAGTCAGTATGGGTTCAGGAAAAAACATTCGACAGCACTAGCCCTAACGGAATTCATTGAAATGATTAAAGATTCACTAGATTCAAACTTATATTCTATGGGCATATTTATTGATCTGAAGAAAGCATTCGAACTATAAATCACGATATACTGATTGAAAAACTTTACAAATATGGAATAAGAGGGACCGCATTAAAATGGATCAAAATTACTTAACAAGTAGGGCATTTTGTGCAGATGGGCAATAGCAAATCAATTGCTTGGACATTACCTGTGGAATTCCTCAGGGCTCAGTCATAGGTCCTAAGTTGTTCATAATTTACATAAATGACATTGTTAAGGTGTCCGATATCCTAAAACTAGTTTTATTCAAGAATGACACGACTATTTTTTGCTCAGGTGTCGATCTCAAACAATTGGTAAAATTGGCTAATAACATCTAAACTTCACGTGGTTTAATGTAAACAAATTATCACTAAATCTTACAAAGACCAAATTTATGATGTTTTGGGAAAAAAAGGCCTGAAGGATGACATAGACTTAAAGGTCAATGGTACCAGCATTGAAAGGGTAAACGAATATAAACTCATGGGAGTTATGTTAGATAATCTCTTGAGCTGGAAACCGCATGTAAACTTGGTTCAAAAAAGTTAGCTAAAAGCGTGTCTATTCTTTGGAAAATGCAGAAATTATTAAAACACAAGTCTCTTAAAATAATCTATTCAGCACTCATAGCACCCCACTTACATTACTGCGCTGAAGTATGGGGACACACTTATAATAATACAATAGAATCATTGTTTAAACTCCAAAAAAAAAAAGCCCCTTAGAATTATTCATTACGTTCCTTATGGAACACATACAAAATAAATTGTTTATTAAGGCAAGGTTTCTTAAATTACAGGATATAATAAAATTCAACTCCTTGCAAATTGTATATTTAGGATACCACAAAAAATTGCTAGAAATATACAATGCCTGTTTTTGGAACGTGAATGTACCCATGATCTAAGAGGCAGAATGTTGTTGCAGAAGAAAGGGTCAAGTCGACTCGGAGTGAGCACTCCTTATCTGTGGCTGGAGTCAGTGCATGGAATATACTTGAAGACGGTATTAGAAAAGACAATTTGAAGGTCTTTAAGTATCTTTTGAAATGTGCATGTTTGAACAACTATAAACTTATCCAACAAAATGACATTGGATAAACTAAACGGAACCATAGCGGGCAAAAACAATAGGAGTTGTTTAGACTAAATATGTGAACTGCTATTGTTAAATCTGTTCCATTGCATCTGCTGAACACACCAGGCCACCTGTCTAAAAGAAACCGTCACAGCACATTACCACAGACAGCTGTAACCAACATGGATCTTATAAACTGGTCGTTAAATGCAATTGACAAAATTATTTCCGCGAAGGACAGGTTCTGGAGAACCGACATGCCCGGATGGGACATTCGGCTGGTTACACCATGGATGCATGGGGAAAGTGGCGTTCGCTGTGTTTGGCAGTCCTGGACATCGAGGATGTAGAGGACGTCTATCTAGTTGGATTTATGATAGCGGGCCTGCTATCATTGGGGCTCGGTCTGTTTTTGATCGACCACAGGATAAAAAAACTTTGAAAAGCATGGTTATCCTCGACACAAAAGCTCAATAAAATTGGATTTGAAACAAAAAGCCAGGACGGACTAAATATACTGCGAGTCATTAAATCCGACAAGGCAAGGGTGAACCAAGTCAACGGAGATGATGACTAACTAAGAGATCCATGCAAAGATCCGGTATTATTGCACCTTCCACCTATTCCAAATCACTAGGAACAAACCAACTGATGAAGAAAGGAGTTCAGGTTTCTCTGGACCAAATCTAATGGATTAAATCAAGAGTGACTCTCAAATCTAAACTTGCATAGACACTCAGCTATATTGTGATTAAAATTCTTCATGATGTTCACAACTCTTTATTATCTTACGTTGTGGCGCTTAAATCGTAGTGTAAATGGGCTCAGCTCTGTTGTGATATATGAATCTCTATGATATCTTAACCATAATCAAACTGTTTTTCTGGAAGTTGGGGGCGGGACTTTGACAAGCGATCTAAAGCTTCTCCCTGACCCTTTAACCTATGATACATGTTGTATTGAAATTGTCATGAAATGAGTATACAATCATGCCGAAATAAAAACAAAATCAAAAAAATCAAATAAAGTGCTCAGTGAGTGTAGAGCGTCACAGTTCAGACCTTGCTTAAGGATAAACTGGCAGTGTCTCCCCTTGGAATTGAGCCAGCAACCTATAGGTTTCCAAACAGCCAGACCTTAATATTGCACTGTGACCCCATTATACTCCAGGACAAAGAAAAATGGGCCAAGCCTAAAACGGCAAAATATTAAGCTTTCAATGGCCTTAACAACAAAAAATTGGCCAGAAATGATCAATAATTAAATAAATGCCCTCCCAAGACCTGTGCCACCATTTGCTTATTAATTATTGCTGCAGTGAACTGTTTGAGGGAAAAAGCTGGAAACTGCCTCCCCACAAGGCTTAAACACTGAAATAAATCAGAGGGGAAATCTACCCCATACTAAGTAACTTTATCTATTTGTTTAATTCTGGGAAATTTCCTGACCAATGACTTGTTGTTAAAACCATTACAAGATTCATATTTTGGGCTGGCCCATTTTTTTTGCTAAAGAATGAACATGTTACAGTCAGATTGTGAAACCAAAAATTTCAGTCATTTCATGAAATGGCTAATGCTAAGCTAATTCTTTTCTAAGTAATCTATCTATAAAAGCAAGAAGCATCTGTCTGTATGTCTGTCTGTGTGTCTGTGGCTCGCATATCTCTCTGACTGTTTGTCAGATCTTCCTAAGCTTTCGAATATGGCTTGCACATGGCACGATGGTGTGCATCCTTCATTTTGAATCTTTTTCGATTAATTTTCAAAAAGTTACAATCCCATACGCCTGTGTAACCTATCTAGCCTGTCGCGCTCTTGCTCTCAGCTATAGCCACGCCTCAGGAAAAAAGTTAGAAGAATCCCATATGCTACTGCTATACCGCTCTTGGTCACCGGGAAGTTTGCATAGGCTTATGGGATTCTCATCTGTAAGTAGGCTATTTCTTAAGTTTCACCACGCTGTTCTCATCTGCTCATCGTGCTTGCTGACATGGCTAGAACATGGTCTGATTGGCTAAAAGATCGCCTAAAGTTCCCATACCAAAGCATGTTTTCAATATTTCATTTTTATGTCCAGATCTTCTTTACGATTCAGAGCACTGCGTATGTGCAGTCTTGATTGATACTCCCGGAGTTTTTTATAGCATGCGCTTGTGGATAGGCTATTCGTTGCTTTATCGCATTCATTTTGAGACCACTGTCCATTCTCTTCCCTGTGATTTCACTTGCTAGCGTTTCTAACCTATTGCTAGATACCGTTCGAAATGCTGCATTAGCACTTTATTTTGTCCCTATCTTCCTCTGACAAATAAACGCTGGTCTCAGAAGCTAGCATGGTCCGTTTTTTAGATTTTGGTTCCAGCCTACATAATTTCATGATCACTGCTTAGAGATTGCTTAAATTAGGAACACGTTGACGACATAGTTTAACACACACATTTCCAGCAGCTGAAGCCAGATTTCTGTATTTGAAAACATCTGTAAATATGGACTAGCATACATTGACTTATGGACAGTCTAACCAACCAAACAATTGTTCGAGTCATTTCATTCATTCGGGTTTCTGCAATGAAAGTGGCTTGCTCATTGCATGCTCAACGTTTTAGACCAAAAAAGAAAAGGAAAAAGTTCAAAGAATCCCATTATAGGCTACTGCTATACTGCTCTTGGTCACTGGAAAGTTTGCATAGGCAAATGAAGAGGTTGCAAAGTCTGTTTAATTGGCTATGAAGTGGTGCAATTTGCATTGACAAGGAAATGGTGCCATTCTATTTGCATGTCCTCACCTCTCCAATCGGTTTTCAGTGCACGGCTATTGCGCCCCACCCCCATCTATGCCGCCCCTCACCCCCAACACACACACACACACACACACACACACACACAACCAGGACCTACATGCCCCTGCCCCCCTCTTCTTTTTTCCTGCCCCCTTCCCCTCACTCACACACACACATTTGAATCCACCAATCACATTACAGGCAGACAAGATTCAAATATTTTCAGATGAGATAAGGCTTTGTCACTCAAGGGCACATAAAGCATCACCTGTTTCTATAGGAATACACACTTCCAACGGGCACTGCACTAGTTTCGCGAAATGACTGGTTTCACAATCTGACTGTTACATACATACAGCAATAAATTGCGTCAACAAATTTTGTCTACCAAGTAATTTTCAAATCTTTTCTTCAAATATCTCAAGTGGAAAGTACTTGTGTGTTTTCATTTCCTGCTTGGCTGTCAAGTTAAATTTTCTTACTTAAACAGCAAACAACTAAACAAAGCATCTCACTCCAGTTAACTATTTTGTCTTATTTTGACAAAAAAGTAACAGAGCTATAATCTTAAGAAACTATGAAACTAAAAGGCTTGTCATTATATTTATTTCCATACAGCAAGTAAAGCAGGATTTACACTTCACTTTGTCGATCAGCATTAACTCATTCTCTACGGAATGCTTTTATATAAAATTGTTGGGTTTGTACAGAATACTTTTCCCAAAAATTACACAATATAAAGTATTGAAATACAGGTGGCCCATCACCGCGATCGCCAACTGATTTCGTGTTTTCATTGGACTGCGAATGGTCATCCACGCCGCTGGCACCGGCTTACCATAGGGAATGGTAGAATTTGCCGCGCCGTTGGCAGCGGCTTGCCGAAGGGAATGAGTTAAAAATCAGCGTTAATGATCAGCATTAGTAATCAGTATCAACAACTAGTTAGTAATTGGTGTAAACAATCAGATTTAATGACTAGGATTTAATGTTATGCATGATGCATACCTTCCATATTTCCCTCACGCTGCCGATAACCCTGGTGACCCTGGTTTCCGGGCGCATGTCGTTTGTGCTTTTTTGGGGGTCGTCTGTGCATGACTGCTGCGCTCAGGCTGCTGTCGGTGGAGACAGGGCTGCTCGGACGGTGGCCCGGAGCAGACATTTGGTACTTCCGGCCTGTAGGGGAGCAATGATAGAATGTTCCTCGTGCCTATAAATGACTGCTAACCTACCAGATTCCTGGATGTCAATGATTCTGTATGTTTTTATTTCAGCCTTAGTGGGCCACATGCCTGTTGATTGTTGAATGCTTATGTCTGCATTGGCCTGAAAACCGAGAGGACAGAAGACCTCCATGAAACAGGGTTGGGCTGCCCTGCTCTCATGGGATCTCATTACTGCATTCAAAATAAATTAACTCAGACCTAAGAAAGCATGTGTAGTGTGTTTCCCGGGAAATCAGCCACTTTAATTGACTCAATCACTGATACACAATGAAAACCAACTTGACACGAAGACCTCAGTAAGACCAGTGCTGCATAGCTCACAGCAATAGGATAACAATCACTGAATCAAGCGTGGTCTTTATAAGACAGAGTCTCAGCCACCAGAAAATAATATAACAAGCTGTACTGCACATTCCACTTAAGAAAATTATTGTGCAAGAAAAAGTGAGCCTTATGTTTGCGTAGAATTAGAAAAGCCCATTAGTTCCAGCCATGATGAACAGAAAAACACATAAATGACTATTAGCCAATCATATTCACTAACCTCTTCAACCAGGGCATGCAGAGATTTTCCGTGGCATGCCATCATAGGTATAAGAGCTGTTCAGTATCCTTACCTTACAACACATGATTACTCTAAACTGGTTTCCATTTACTATTCCTACTCAGCAACCAAACATTAATCCGTTCACTTACAAAGACTAATCGGAAGAATGACTGACCAATCTGTTTTTATTTTCCTATCCACACTAATGATGACATAAAACATCAACATGCCTTTCAAAGATTCTGAATTCATTTAGCTTGCAATACGGCATGATTGTTAGCAAGGCTTTTCAGGAATGTCGTTTTGCACCTGTTTTCAATTGGCTTCATGGAAGACAATGCTTCCCATTTTAAAAGTATTACTTTTAAAACCGAAAATATTTTAAAGTTTAGAACCATCTTAAAATAAATTAAACTGCTGAAAAGACTATAAAACGGGAGATGAAATTCAGAGAAAGTTCTAGATTAATTAATTATTTGGATTATTGCCATCCTTACAATATCACGTATTGTTTATGTAGATTGAAAATGTAGCTTATTGGTGATGGCTTTGTCATTTCTTAATTAATACTTTCTTAATCATTAAAGGCTTATGATTAGTCTTGATTATTCAGTAAATAAAATTTTTTGATTGATAATCAGGCAATATTAAATGGGGTTACAGAAGGACTTCTCGACATACCACTGAAAATTCAATAATGCTGACATGACCTCTAGGGGGAGTAGGGGTCGAAGAGTTGAAATTACTTTAATTTAGTGTTGCGCCCCCACCCCCCTTTCGCCCATCAACCCTCACCTTCTGGTAGCATACCGGGGGGGTATCGGGCCAACTTCATTCTGGCATATTCCGCGGCACTGGCCACTGCCTGGGCAAAGTCTGTGTCTGTGAAGAAGGAGCCATCAGAGGAGGAGGAATCTTCACCGGCGCTGGATCGCCGGGAGGACACGGAGCCGGCGTCGGAGGCTGAGCCCCAGCCATTGATCATGGAGCCTGTGACTGAGCTCTCCAGGTCCCCTACACTGGACGCCGGAGTCTGCTCCAGCCCCCGCTGGTGGTGCTGCAACTGGGCGAACCGCCCGTCATTGTCTAACCCCGTCTCTGGCCCCGCCTCTGTGCCAGACTCCGCCTCCTCCTCTGGTCGGCAGCTGTCAGGCTCCGGGGGACTGCAGGAGTAGCTGTGGGGGTGTGGGGGGAAGGCAGTGCTAGCGTTTTGCCTACTGATAGAGGAGAGAAAGGTCACGGCAAAAATTGCAGTGATATTCATAAGTATTGGGACAGTGCCACAAATATAAAGGGCTGCAGTTCATTCACAGTGCACTTGAATGTTGGGAGGGCAACTGTGGATAAACCACAAGCTAAAGGCAGATTTTGAAAAGAGCGAGCAGAAATTAAATGACCCCTCATGTCAGTCATCCCTCAATAGTCATTCCCCTGAAAGATACCAGTGCACACAGCGTTACTGCCGACTTGGAGAATGGCGAGAGGAGAGGTGTCAAGCGCATCACGTTTTCATCGCAAACCTTGCCCAATCACTTGGTGAATCATTCACACACCAGAAAAGAAGTCACATCATTAGCTATATGTAAACAACGTAGGCGTAAACAATATGAACGCAATGAATGAAACTAACAAACATGGCTGAAGTTATCCTCATAATCACCGCTGTCACGCTAGCTAGCATGGGAGTAATAGCTTGCAATCTTCATAGAAAATAGGTTATAGCCAGCAATACCATGCTGACTACCGAGCAGTGCCTGGCAGCGATAACATTATAAAACAAGAAAGCTAAAAGCTAGAAGGTTAGGACACAACAAAAGTATATTTTGAACATTTATTTTGCATTTGTAGCGCATTTCACTCATAATGTTTCCTATGACTCTGAAGCTATCTACCTTGCTAACTAGCAGACATGCTACCAAACAATTTGATTATAGTTCATCGGTGACATATTGACGAGCTGGAATTTTGCATAGAATTCATTATGAATTGTACAATTACTCACATTTTAGAGCTTCCAGGAAGTGAACAAGTAGCTCTGGTTCAGAATATAGCCAATCCAAGAACCTAGCATATCTGCTTCCAGGGGTGGAGGGCATCTACCCAAATTATTCATGGTTACTGTCTTTTATTTTTTTCTTTCTTTTCTGGCTTTGCACATTTTTGCAGGTATCAGATAGAACCAAAAATTTTGGATGGACTTTCTCAACCACTTCTGCCACTCTCATATGTTTAGCTACTTAGCTTTGCCAGCGTTGCCCCTGCATGCGCAATGAGTGCACAGACAAAGTGTTTGGGTGTGTGCAGGTAGATAGTTTAAATAGACAGGCGGGTAAGTCGTCCAATGATTGCAATCAGGCTAAATAAAATGATTGGACTACTTATTACAGCTCTGCGACAGCAACAGGTATCGGATTTTCTACTTTTTAAAAACCATTTCATTTATTGATTGCTTTTGGAATGTGAAGAGACTTTCAACAAATACAACAAAATAATTCTGAAAAATCGTATTTACCTTTTTTTGTGGATGTAGATACCCACAGGATCAATGTAATGGCATTTACAAGTGTAAGCAGAGAAATTTTGTGCCAAATAATGGAGTTACTGTCTAAATACTTGCAGCCCCAGCTGTGTATAGTGTGAAATGAACTCCGCACTGACAACAGTGTACTTTCACAGAGTTTTATCCCCATTTCAACACAAACACTCTTACTGTGAAGTTTACACACAGTGAATTATATCATCAGATGAGTGGGCGGGCCAATCACCTGTGATCGCTGTAGCCATCGCGTATGATTGGCTCTTCCAAGGGGGATGGTGTTAGTGTGGCACTTGATTGGTGGCTATAGGAAACATCTGCAGGCGAGGAGGGCCTCCCTCGGACAGGTGGAGATGGACACTGGTCTGCTTCCCCTTCTTCGCCTTCCTCTTCCTTTCCCTCTTCCCTTTCGGTTGGATGGAGGTACATCCGGCCCGGGACGGTTGGGCAATGTCGGTCTTTGTCAAAGCTGGAACAACCAGAGGAACAACCCCATTTAATACCTTTTTCAAAACATGAATTCACATTGTCCTAATATAGTGCTAATACACAGAGCCAAAGAGTCAAATACCAGTGTGGAGGGCTTCAGTGTCTCCTGGTTATTAAAGCAATTCAGCAAGACACTGCTTTAAATTGTTGACTGGCAAGAGTCACAACATCTTGGCTCTTTGGGCCATGATTGGCTGCTATTCGAAAGAAAGCTTTGCATAACTAGGGACACAGCAGCCCCATCTGGCCCTTACTGTCAGGAGGCTATAATATACCAGTGTACTTGCTCCCATAATGTCAGCAGGCTAATGAGCTATGTCGGCTCCCACAACGCTTTTTTGCAGCTACTATACTAATCTGTTAGCGCATGTGATGCGAGCAGGCTAATATACTAGTGTGTTTGTATATGTGATGTGAGCTGGCTAATATGCTAGTCTTGTGAATGAATGTCTCACCTGTTCTCCTCCATCATAGCATACTCTCCGGGACTCTGGCTGGGAGGAGGGCTGGCTGGGGGAGGGGGCAGAAGGTCGGCCAGGTTCATCGCTCCCTGTTTGGGCACTTTGGCATTACGAGCTCCTTTCTTGGGACCCTGGCTCCCTGGACAAACCAAAGAAGTATGCTTTCAGGCACAAATTTGCAGAAGACAAGCTAAAGGTGGCACCTCAATACTTATTTACCAGCGACCCATAGGACTTCCAATGATGGAATGTAGATGTACTAATGTTAGGTTGCATGTGACATACAGTATCTCAAAAAAGTGAGTACACCCCTCACATTTCAACAATTAATTTATTATATCTTTTCTAGGGACAATGTTACAGAAATGAAACTTGAATATATTCTAGAGTAGTCATTGTACAATATGTGCAGCAGTGTAGATTTACTGCACTGTCCAAATAACTGAACAAACAGTCACTATTTCCAAAATGGGTGGCAACAAAAGTGAGTACACACCCCAATTAGTAATGGTCAACCAAGCAATGAAACGTTTCTTATTCATCATGTTCATGCTTTTGTCTGTTCGACCGGGTTATATGAGGTTGTGTAACATGTGTTGAAGGTTTAAATTGTGATGCTTTGGGTGCAATGCTCTCATTCTGCTCACTGGATAGTCAACATGGCACCTCATGGGAAAGAACTCTCTGAGGATCTGAAAAAGAGAATTGTTGCTCTCCACAAAGATGGTCTAAGCTACAAGAAGATCTGAGAAACCATGAAACTGAGCTACAGCACGGTGGCCAAGGTTATCCAGCGGTTTCCTAAGACGGGTTCTGCTTGGAACAGGCCTCATCAGGGTCAACCGAAGAGGTTGAGTCCTCGTGCTCTGCGTCATGTGCACAAGTTGGCTTCAGAAAACAGACGCAGGAGTGCTGGCAGCATTGCTAACGAGGTCGCAGCAGTGGGAGAGCAGCCTGTCAGTGCTCAGACCATACGCTGCGCACTGCACCAAGTCGGTCTGCATGGCCGTTGGCCAAGACAGAAGCCTCCACTGAAGCTAGCCCACAAGAAAGCCTGAAAACAGTTTGCTGAAGACAACTTGTCCAAGAACATGAACTGCTGGAACCATGTTCTGTGGTCTGACGAGACCAAGATAAACTTGTTCAGCTCAGATAGTGTCCAGCATGTGTGGCGGCGCCCTGGTGAGGAGTACCAAGACAAGAGTGTACTTCCTACAGTCAAACATGGTGGTGACAGCATCATGATCTGGGGCTGCATGAGCGCTTCTGGTCCTGGGGAGCTGCGCTTCTTCAATGGAATAATGGATTCCAACATGTACTGTGACATTCTGAAGCAGAACATGATGCCCTCCCTTTGGAAACTGGTCCACTCGGCAGTTTTCCAACATGATAACGACCTCCAAGAAGACAGCTGCCTTCCTGAAGAAGCTGAAGGTGAAGGTGATGGCATAGCCAAGTATGTCTCCAGACCTGAATCCCATTGAGCACCTGTGGGGCATCCTCAAGAGGAAGGTGGAGGAGCAGCAGGTGTACAACATCCACCAGCTCCGTGATGTTGTCATGGAGGAGTGGAGGAGGATGCCAGCAACAACCTGTGCAGCTCTGGTGAATTCCATGCCTAGGAGAATCAAGGCAGTGCTGGACAACAATGATGGTCACACTTAATATTGACACTATGGACACAATTTGGCATGTTGACGGTGAGGTGTACTTACTTTTGTTGCCACCCATTTTGGAAATTGTGACTGTTTGTTCAGTTATTCGGATAATGCAGTAAATCTATACTGCTACACATATTGTACAATGACTACTCTAGAAAATATTCAGGTTTCATTTCT
The DNA here is from genome assembly GCA_029692085.1 of Gymnothorax javanicus. Taxonomy (NCBI): domain Eukaryota; kingdom Metazoa; phylum Chordata; class Actinopteri; order Anguilliformes; family Muraenidae; genus Gymnothorax; species Gymnothorax javanicus. The sequence goes on from CM056199.1 coordinate 72,367,544, forward strand.
GTAATGTTGTCCCTTGAAAATATATAATAAATTAATTGTCGAAGTGCAAGGGATGTACTCACTTTTGTGAGATACTGTACATATTCCCCGTTTTTGGGCTAGTACATCTCACGCAGGGGCCAGTGCATCGCAGTTATACGGCAGCACATCTAAGCCATCCAGAATGGTCGGTAGATTCAGCCATCGTGAGGTCACACGTTGTGTTACTATGCACGCGTTGCTATGGCTGTGTTTTGAAGCCACTCCTCCCTGTTCCCTCGCACCACCCCCTCCGCCCAGCCACGCCTCTATCTTTTCCGGCCGAGTCAAAATCTCGAAATTTTCTCGCGAGAGCAAGATGGGCTTGATAAAAAGGGCAAAATAAATGTGAATGTTGTGCAAGTTTTGCAAATTACCACAAAACATTATGTTTTAGCCAAATCACTCATTTTTAACAGGCGTAAATACCAGGTAATCAATCCTTGTAGGATCTGTTCTGCTGTCAAATTTAGAGTAAAATGTAGCTACATTCGAACACAACACCAGATCAGCATCGGTGATCTGCTCTAAACACTTCACTGATGACTGCTTTTATCAGCCAGGTCCCGATGTCACAGGAAAAGTCTGGATATTACTGCAGGTTGGTAATTACTGAAATCGCCGCTTTATAAACTATCTGTCAATAAGCCGAGCCCAGACTGCTCTGCTCCCGAATCTTCCCCATCTATTCTGTACTCAGAAAAGCGGATTAAGAAGCCCAGGGTGCCGCTTAATAAGCCCATCCTAAAATGAGTGTGGATACTATTTTATGCAAAAAATGACTCGAAACTAAATCCATCCTCCATCGCAAGACCTTGAGTAAAATCGAAACTTCGGCCATGTTAGTGAAGCCAGAATGAGACCAGGAGCTGCAGTTTGAGAATGAAAAAATCGTAAACTTCTAGTCTGTTCAAGTCAATGGGATGAATAATTCGCCAGCTAGCATACTAACAGTTTTCATCATTGAATTAATAAATTCACGTTTCAGCGACAACCATTACACGTGTAACTTAATACTTTCACTGTGAAAAGCTTAAGCATGCTAGCCAGCCAGGGGTGAGTTTCCCAAAAGCATAGCCAGCAGCCATACCACTACTTGAACTGCACCAGCCGCGTGGCTGAAGGTAAGCAGGTGCGGGCTTGGTTAGTACTTGGATGGGAGACCACCAGGGAAAACCAAGTTGTTGCTGGAAGAGGTGTTGGTGGCCAGTAGGTTGGGCTCCTCCCTCTGGTGGAGTAATCCCCAATACCCCAGTGCAGTGATGGGGACACTGTACTGAAGAAGACACTATCTTTCGGATGAGACGTTAAACTGAGGTCCTGACTCTCTCTGTGGTCATTAAAGATCCTATGACACTCTTTGATTAGAGTTGGGGTTTCCCCGGTGTCATAGCTAAATTCTCAACCTGGCTCTTTCAACCTGCCAACCAATCATCCCCTGATCTAACTGGCGATGCAAATTGTTCTCTCCCTCTCCACCTCAACCACCAGGGCTCCCTCGAAAAAGAGATTTATATCTCAACGGGACCTGCCTGGTTAAAAAAGGTCAAATAAAAAATAAGAAATGTTAGTAACTCACACACAGTCAGTGGTTCCAACTATGTAAGTCAGAATCTGTGATTTCAGGAAACGCACCCAAGCTGTTCAAATAGGGCCTCATTAGACCTGCATGGGCCATGTTGTTCGTTGAGTGTGCACCGTGGGATCAGAATTAATAGACACTGGTCTCATGTTGTCATCATGTATGTAGGCTACCTATTTTTGAACACCTTCCCTCGTCATGGCCCAGTAAAACTCACAGTAAGTAGTATCGGTGCCCCATGTCGATGGGCTAATTGTCAAATTGTTCCTTTTTTCCCATTTGATGTGAAAAATATTGTTTTCATCAATTTATGAAAATAATATTCTTTGACATCTTCTTTTCCTCGTTTTCAACTTGACTTCCATGTTTGGAACTCCTCCTGTTACGCCACATCCGCTAATTGGCAAATTAGGGTCAGTATTCATTATGTTTTTGGAAATCTCCACTCGGACCTCAATAAAAGGCTTATTTTCAAGAAAAAGCGGCAAATTTGGGGCAATTAATTAGCAGGATGCTATTCATGAACTGTTGGGTCAAATGTATATCAGATTACTTTTGTTTTGAGAAACAGGATGAATTTGCAGTATAATTTTTTTGACTGACCGCTCATGGTATACAACCATTATTGGTGTCACAAAAGCTCATTTTGCCCATGAAAGCCACTGTGGAAACAAGCATGCTAAACAGCAAAAATGCTCAATATTATGAACCAGCTCCACCGCAGTACTTGTTATCCATTCTAGAGTGACTGGGACCTCGGGCTTAAAACAACATTGTACAGTTTATCATGACTATAGAAAGGGAAAGTAGCTAATGACTCATTGTTTCTGTGTGGCACAGAGAGAAGACATACTAATACTGCAGCCCATCAGTAATTTGTGTTTGACCAAACATGATTATTACCCTGATGACACCATCGCTGCCTGCGCCCAGTGAGGAATTGGAGGGTAATTACCCATCTTGAGATGAGGAAAAAGGAACCAGACAGTAAAAACGCCCCTCTTGTCTTGATGCCCTCACACACTGGGAATTTCTTGGGAAGAAACATGTAATTTATGAAGTCTCATCAGGGTCTCTTTTCTTAGTTTTTGACCAGCTGGCTTTTTAAAAGCACATTTTCCCCCATTGCACTTCCCTGGATCTTAACAAGGCTAACCTTGATACTAGACAAAAGTGTGTCAGTTAGGTTTAATGTCATGTAACCAGCAAGAGCCATGGAAAACAGAGCGGCTCCACCAATCATGGAACGCATTGCAAGGTTTCCACCAATCACTACCAGAACCATTTGTTTCAAATGTCTCATACTTCCTGATTGGTGGTACCCATCAGTCTTGATATTAGTAATGATATCTTATCCCTATTTTATTTGGCAGCCCTTACATAGTTGCAAACACAGGAAGTGATGCCATGAGAAACTTTATACATTATTTTATTTTAATTCTTTCCTCTTCTGTAGGTGCTGAAGAACTATTTTAAGAGGCCACAGAGACGGCCTCATACCTTTGCATGACAAATAGGAAATGACAACAAACACCAAAAGCATTGAATTGCAACACAAAATGAGCCACTCATCACAGGGGACAAATAATCTAAAAAACAATCATGATATACTGCTTTTAAGGCACCATCTCGATTCTCCCAAAAGCACAATTCTGCCTAGCAAGCATTTTTCTCTTACTCGGGAGTAATCCAATTGCATTCATTCTCCAAGATGAAATGATTGTGTGGGTGCCATTTCTTCGTTTGTTTTTTAATATGTTTTTCTTATTGCTTTTGAAAGAAACATTGCACGTTATTACAAATTTCAGCTTTTAAGCCCAAAGGGATTACAACCAGCAGCCTTTTCCAATTACACACTAAAAGAAAAAAAATTATTCTTGGGTGGTACACCGGCATCCATAAAACACAACGGAATATTCCACCTGACCCAACAAAGACTGAAATGATGGCGACTGATTGGATGCCACAGAGGCCAATAAATGAAACAAACTAATTTCCTCGCTCCACTTCTCTCAGGTTACCCACTCAAGCAGTGCTCTCACTGTAAGCTGATACATTTTTCCCATGACTTTTCAATCACTATTTATAAGATGAATGGTACCATAGTTCAGAGCAATAGTTTGGGCTGCCATTGAGATGAAAACATAAATTTTGAGTCATATTACTCCCAAAGTATTTCGAGTCTAAAAAGCAACATAATTTGATCTCTGATGATTTATGAATTCTGGCAGCAACAGTAATGAACAAGCCAGTGCCTAGTCCACTTTAAGACCCTTCTCGGTACTTTCTTGATAATGTGATAGTGCAAAACTCTTAAGTGTTTGGTACAGGATAAGCAATGGCAGTGTTTCAGTAGACAATTTCATATGAAGTAAGTATTTCCAATATTTTTCATCATTGACTTTTTGTGAACAGAGTCGTATTTTAAAATCAAGGCAAAAACACTCCATGCCAAAAGGTATCCTTGATTTTCAGGGATTTTAAAGGGGAGCGCAATGCAGTTCACTCCAGTATGGTCATTCATGACAGCCAGTGAGCTCCACACCTAAGGGAAATTACATCGTGTGCACAATGGTCATCAGGGGGCAGGAGGGGGTATGGTGGATCGGGGATGGGGAGAGGTGGGATTGTGCTGGTGTGATATGCAGTACATGAGCAGGAGATGGAGCTGTGGGTGAAACTGTGATTGTGGCTTGAATTCACAACAATTTCCGGTTGCTCAAATCTCTTATTCCGGTGGTGGGTTGGGGGGGAGAGAATGCCCTTTCCTTGGCTCTCTTCCCTCTCTCATAATTCAAATTCTCCTGCACCTCCTGATATGACGGTGCTAACTTCCCATGGCCCTGCCCCAGGCTTCACTTCCCCAAACAAAAGCCCAACAGCAAGAGCCGCACAATTGCCTCCCTCACCGGCAGTGCTGGTGCTGGTGCTGGCCCGATCAGAGCTGTGGTAAGAGCCAGTACTGCTGTGCTCCTGGGCAGCTGGACTGTAGGGCATGGTGGCCTGAAATCCTCCCTCTCCACCTCTGCACTGATCTGTGAGACAAACACACGGGACATTCCATTTCATCTCCAGAACAGTTGGGACACCCTACATGACAGGCTGTGTCAAAACACAATCGCATCACTTGCCACCAGTAGGTGATCTGGCCAGTTGAAAGTGAGAATAGAACTAATATTCTTCATGAAATGCACGGCTATTACTGATGCAATGGGTAAATCCTTCAGCAGATACTGAAGATACCGGATTAAAAGACAATTAGCAACTTGTTACAAATCAAAGGTTGCAATTACGGACAGAAGGAAGACCAGCATGCGCAATTGGTCTCTTGACACAAAGTTTTAATAAACCTGATCTAAAGTTCAAAAGAGGATTAAATTATAACGCTACTTCCAAAGTCAGAAGAAAAATGGCATTCTAATGTGTCAATTCTTAAGATGTTCATGTCAGAAAGAGATGTAACTTAAGAAAAATGCTAAATTTAGCGAAGAGAAACATATTCAGATATGACATTGGTTGTTCAATATAAGGAGGCAGGCACAGACTACTGAAAAGCTGAGAATGCTGCTGAATGCTGGAAGCTTTCATCTATTTCAAATGATAATCATACATAATGACTGGCATTTGATTCATAAAGGAAATGAGCCACAGCAAAGAGATGCAAACTGATTGACCCCTGATTACCTTCCATGTTCACTCACCTTTATTCTGTTTGTTCTGCTCCAGGATGGTGTATTGCAGCTGTGATGTCACTTCCTGTGGCTTCTGCAGCAGACTAGGTGCTGCCTTCCAGCCTGAGGTCCCGCCCCCAGAATTTTTGCTCATGATGTTTGATTGGATGAGCTGGGTCGTAGCATAAGGGGTGGGCTCGTAGGGTGTGGCCTGACCCCCAAGGCCCATGTAGCACATCCCTGGAGTGTTGAATGTTGTCATCTCGTTGATCTTGTTGGAAAGGTCCACATCGCTGTATACGCCCGAATCTGGTCCCAGCAGTCCAGGCGGCTTGCCCTCCAGCTGGCCACTGTAGTTGGCGATGCAGTCGGCTGTAACGGGAAGCATGGCAAGAAAGCAAGAGGCATTTAAACCATCCAATTAAATCTTTGCAGTGTCTGTCTGATGTGCCACAGCAGCCGATCTGTAAAGCCGCAGTAATCCTTCCCTGCACAAACCTATGAAATATTCACACCGGCCATAATGGCAGGAGGACTGCAGGGCCCGCACCAAATAATGAATACGGCAATGCTATGCTAAACTGCAACTCTGCTCATCTGTCGTTTTACAGCAACAAAATAATTTACTTCCGAACAACAATAATAAATGTGAATTTATTATGTGAAATAGATTTGGTCTTTAGCTATGCATGCAGGTCAAGGTAAATGCAACCTCAATAATATCAATTACTGCTGTTATTATTACTATTACTGCCACAACAGCAGGTACTATCATTATTACTATTACTATTACTACTACTACTACCACTATGAATAAAAATAACAATAATAATAATACAATGATAATAATAATATTGTCACACATTGTGACATTATTAGACCACTCAGATGAGCCTTTGTTGAGAGGGAGACGTAACCATCCTCCCAACGTCTGTGTACGGGAATTTCATAATTTTAAAACCATGTTGGTTCCGCTCACCTGACCGGCCCTACGTAGTAAGCTTTCCAGATTGTTAGTGAATCATCTGCCAGGTGAAAAATGTTTTTGGGAAGCTGTTGGTAGTGAGGTTGCCAAGTTGGTATATACTCACCAGAGAGGTAGTAGGTACTGAGGTTTCCAGGTTTAAAACTGATATGAGTGGCTACTGGATGTGAAGTCGCCAGGTTTCAATAAACTCAACTGGGTGAGTTTGCCAAGTTGGTATAAACTCACCTGGGCTGCTGTAGGACCTGAGGTTGCCAGGTAAACTCACCTGGACGGCTGTAGGTGGTGATGTTGTCAGATAAATTCATCTGGGCAGCAGGATAAGGTGAGATTGCCAGGTAATCTTAACCTGGATGGCTATAGGTGGTGAGGTTGCCAGGTAAACTCACCTGGGTGGCTGTAGCTGGTGAGGTTGCCAGGTAAATTCATCTGGGCAACTGTAGAAGGTGACATTGCCAGGTAAACTCACCTGGACGGCTGTAGGTGGTGAGGTTGCTGTCGCCAGTTCCGTTGCCGGTATTGCAGCAGTTAATGTTGCAGTCCTTGTGATTGGAGCAGGCGTTTGGCCAGGGCCCTGCCAGCCAACCCTGGGGGGCTGTATCTCCCACATTTAACAGGCCGGGTCTGTGGGTGCAGAAAGGAAATATTACCGTCATCGACCACAGGGTGGCACCACACAGCCCAGATATGAGTAGGCTTGCAGCAGGGGTCCTCGGCCTCCGTCGCAGGGGAAACACAAGGAACCAAAACCCTTGATTGCAAAGTCAACTCTTTGTGAGATCAGGAATACATGATTATAATGCCCCAAACTGAACATTCTAATGCCGATAACACAACCACTGCTATAAAACTGATGAAAACCAATGGAATTCTAAAACTTCAAAGGTGTAAAATCACCTTTCTTTTCATCAGCTTTCTGATTTTGTGGTGAAAACAAGAAGCCAGAACAACACTTCAGCTGCAGAATTAAAGGCTGCTGAAGAGAAAATGCTGAAAGGTATTGATCAGCAATGGGACAACCTCAGGCAAGGATTTTTTAACTGAAAAACAACTAGAGGGGAACGCATTTCCAATGTTTTGGGTTATTAAGATCTTATACCCCCTGAACAAAAACAAAACATAATCAAAAGAAAGATAAGCTTTGGTTTGGAATAGCCAGAAGCAACCATGTTGTCTATAGAGACTTTTACTTTGGAAAAGTGAAGAACAGTTTATGTGCTTCACTTTAATCTGATTGAATGCTTTTGATTGGACCTCCCTTCAACAACAGCACCTCTACACAGCGGACGGGGTTACATCATCATATTAGTGGACATACAGGAAGACCAGCTTACATAGGCCGTTTCTCAACCTGGCTGCATTTTTACACTACTACATCATCGTAAGATGTTCCGTTGTGAATGGACTTTTAAATTCAATCGAGAAATGCAGCCCTCATCTTGCCTGATATCAGATGGAACTGTCAACATGGAAATGAAGTATAAACGAGCTGACAATTTTGTCTCATATCAGGCTAGATGAAGACTGCATTTCCAGGTTGAATTTGAAAGCGTGTACTGCTTGCGATGGCTTAGCAGCCTAAAAATGCAGCCTTCAAAGAATGCAGCCTACGCTTTGAGAAACAGCCATTGACTATCTGGAGGTGGCAAGGAGGAAAAGGGTATTTTCCCCTCTCATTTGTTGATATATGTGTTGAGAAATGAAAGCACTCCCTCTAGTGGGTAAGTATGTCAATACAACCAGTTTCCCCACTGCATGAACAAATACAGATGTTTTTTTGCAGCATTTGAGACACATAACGCGGGAGAAGGTATTTTGTGTGATGGTTATTAAAAACGGTAATAGAACATTGCACACACAAACATGTGAGCACATAGCACGTAAAAAGCACACAAAAAATGCACGCCGACACAGTACATGCAAACACGCATAGAAATAAGCACAGACCCGAGTATGAACACAAGAACACCAGGAGATGCAACACAGACATACAGACAAATACACAGATACACAACACACATGCAAAAATTGCTTTACATGAACACAAACACACACACCAACACACAGACACAACCACAGAAACAGACAAACAAGCACATGCAGCACACACGCATATGCACACGCACACTGCTGCAATATCAGAACTGTGACCATTCTCACCTCCCTGCACTACTGACAGCCTCTTCTCCGCGCTGATAAGCCACTGTAATGGAGCACAGACATTAAAGGTCATATAATAACACACATCATCATAATATCAAAGCTGTCCGGGAACATGACGTTACACGATATTACCTAGCTCACAACCTCCAGTGACCTAACCCAGTTCCCTATGCAATTTTTCTGTTTATGAACCATAACCACACATGAATCATGCACCATACACATGTCCCTTTATTGTAATTTCCTGTAATCCTATTTTAATCAATCACAGTAAACCTTGGCATTACAGAGGTAACATAAACTCACAAACTCACCCTTCAAGTGCATTTTTCTTTGGTGTCAGAAGTTTTATTCATAATGCATTATTTGTATAGTAACGTCAGAGACCCCCAACATAACTACAAAAATGGGCAGGTTCCGAAAATTCCCACAATTAGTTCCTTTACCCGCTTCTTCTTCGGTTCCTTTTATTTTCTTTTGCAGTAAAATCACGCCAAGTCCTACTCTCAGTCCCCCATGAGGGATGATGATGAGCAACGGATGTTTTCTTTTCCAAGGGACTCAGGTACTATATTTTTACATGCCAATTTTTTCATTTCAGCATTGCGCTGTATTTCAACCTGACCTTTTCAGTGTTAGCCTGGATGAAACAACCAGATAAAACGACACACAGGACGGTGCTTTTGTTTTATTTATCTGGCTGTAATGCTGTTAAAATTCTAGTATTTCTAAACAGGCTGCACATTGATCTACTCATTATACAACACTTAAAAAGGCCAGTAAAAATTTACTGAAAGTCATTTCAAAATCTCATTTATTCCTGGACCTTAAAGGTGAACCGCAGCTTTCAGTCCCGTAAAAAAGTATATCCATTCCCAATTTCTTCTATCTTTGCATATTTGACTCACTTAAATGTTTTAGATCATTAACCTTATTGTAATATTAGACAGTGATAACAAGAGTGAACACAAAATGCAGTTTTTAAATGATGATTTTATTTGTTGAAGGAAAAAAGCTACCGAACCTTACCGGACGCTGAGTAAAAAATAATTACCCCCTTAGTAACTAAATTAACCAATTAAACAAATTGAATTGATAAGTAGGTTCAATTTCACCAGACACACCCAGGCATGATTTCTGCCAGCCCCGCTGAATCTAAACAGCACTTAAATAGAACCTGTATAGCAATGTAAAGTTGGCAAAAAAGCAGCATTCGGTGCCTCAATCTAAAGAAATTCAAGAATAGATGAGAAACAAAGTTGAGGACATCTATCAGGTTGGAGAGGGTTACAAAGCTATTTCCAAGGCTCTGGGACTCCAGTGAACCATGGTGAGAGTCATTATCTACAAATGGAAAGAGCTTGGAACAGTGGGGAACCTTCTGAGGAATTACAAGCCAATCAAAATTCCTCCAAGAGTGCATCAACAAATTATCTAGCAGGTCACAAAAGGACCCAGGCTAACATCTAAAGAACTGCAGGCTTCTCTCATATCAGTTAAAATCAGTGATTCAGTGTTCCACAATAAAACAGACTGGGGAAAAATGGCATCCATGGGAAAGCTGCTAGAGCAAAACCACTGCTGACCAAAAAGAACTCAAAGGGTCATCTCACATTTGTCAAAAACATCTAGATGACTCCCCCCCATGGACTTTTGGGAAAATATCCTGTGGACTGATGAGTCAAAAGTGGAATCTTTTGAAAGATATGGGTCCTGTTACATCTGGTGTAAAGCCAATACATCATTCCACAATAAGAGCATCATACCAACAGTCATACACAATGGTGGTAGTGTGAAGGTCTGGGGCTGCTTTAGGACCTGGGACTGAACTATGAATTCCGCTCTCTACCAGAAAATCCTGAAGGAGAATTTCCAGTGTCGTAGAACCGAGAGATTACAGCCAATAGTCTTTTATCAAGTTCATTTTACTGGTAAAATTGTGAAGAAGTGGTGAACCATGAAAACCAACTGCTGCAGTCTGTGGCTCTGTCTGGTGCCAGCATAGCAAGAGGCCCTAAAGATGGAGGCCCAGAGATTTATGAAAACAAGGTGGGCTGTTCTTTACAGTACTGATTGGATACAAAAGGACAAATGGCAGAGAAAATCAATGAATGATCAACAGAGGGGGGTTGGAGGGACATTCAAAATATAACAATGGGAGAGGATTGGTTGGATAGCCAGGTACAGACAAAATGATGGGTAAGGGGGAGGAGAAGAGTGCCTCTTTCTGCCACACCGGCCATCAACAGGTGAACTCAAGCTCAAGCGCAGTTGGTTTATGCAGCAGGACAATGATCCGAAGCATGCAGGCAAGTCTACCCCTGAACAGCTCAAAAAAAACAACATGAAGGTTTTGGAGTAGCTCAGTCAAAGTATTGACTTGAATTCATTCGAGATGCTATGTTATAACCTTAATCAGGCAGTTCATGCTCAAATCCTCCCGAGTCTTTTGCAAATAAGAGAAGGGCAATTTTCTCCACGCTGATGTAAACAACTGTCTGTTTTCCCAAATGTTACATTGCAGTTAGTTATTGCTGATAGAGGGGTGGCACAACTAATTATTAGGTTTAGGGGCCAATTTTTTTTTTGCACATGGGTGGTATAGATTTTGAATGACTCTTAACCATCAATAAATGAAACGATAATTTAAAAGCTGCATTTTGTCTTCACCCAAGTTGCCTTGGTCTTATACTAAAATCAGTTGGATAATCTGACATCTAGAAATATGACAAACGCGCAAAAATAGAAGAAATCAGGAAGCACGCAAACACTTTTTCACATCACTGCATTCATTGGCTATCACTTCAACAGTTTAAAACATCAAGCTTGTACAGTGTATAAGTGGACAGTCCAGGCTGAGAAAGAAAACTAGATGTCACAAATTTTTTCTGTCCATGAACTCAGCCAGCCAAGTTCACTGATTAATTCTACATTCTGGCAGAGGAATGGCGCTAATTAGCACTTTCAGGTAACTGGAAAACTGATTGCTGGGGCTAACCATCACTTTCTGGACCCTCTCTGAATTTAACACCTGTGTGCCGAGCACTTCCCGTAAAAGAGCTGGAGCTGCACTCACACATGGGGCCAATGGAGCACTGCAAAAAATTTCGATCTTTTAAGTATCATTATGAAATTTATGATTGTATTTTTTCTCTCCATTTAGTTGTGTTCACTTACAGAGTACTTTAAAAACATTAAAATGAGTCAAATTATCTCACCCAATTGGCAGATGTAATTGTCTAATTGTGCAAAAAGGTTAAAAAAGTAATCTTTCTGAGTAAATATAAGACTACAGTTCTTGGTCATATTGACTTTAGTTTCACTTACATCTACAGGAGTTACTACCTCAGAGGTGATTAGGCAACTGGGTAACAGTGAGAAATACCAGCTTTCCTCTAAACCCCACCACACCATTCCCCTATAAAACTATCCTGCGGGTGACTGTAAGTACATAATCGCCCTCATTAGTCATTCTGACTGCAAGCTTAAGAGAGCTCTGTGGTACATTTTACCACAGTAACGTCGAGGGATGTACAGGAAGCTTCAACATGGAGTTAATTCAGTGAACAATCCTTACCCCCAAAGACTCTCAATGACTCAACTCCCCCCCCCCCAAAAAAAAAAAAAAACAAAAAACAAAACTACTTCAGAACTAGGCTCAAAAAGTATATTTATGGACTCAAATGCAACAAATGAAATCATCCCAAAAGTATTAACTCCTCCCCTCTGCTCCTTCTGACAAGCTCTAATGCAACAGACAAGACAATAGAGAATAGAGCGCAGAAAAGTATTTGAATCCAAAAGTAATGCTACTTCAACCCAGGTATGAAATAAGCCTCCAACAGGGTAACCTCTATCCTCATCTATCTCCACTTCCAATCCAGTAATAAGTCCTGCACTATACTAAGAGTTGCACTGCCTTGACCAGGTTTGCCGAATATTTCAAAGGTCATTCCTTAGTAATGGTCTTTAAATGAAAAACTCTGACATGTTTAGCAGGTTTAAATGCTACTTAACACTTTCCACTGTGTATTTGCTTTGATGTACTGCACAGGAATATGCACAAACACGTAAATTCACTAGTCCATGTTCACATGATATAGTGATGATATGTAGTTTTCCACCTTAAGCACACCTAATGCAGCTAATCATGAGCTTGATGAGTTACATCAGGTGTGCTTACGGAGGAACACAACAAATACCTGGATCTGACTGGTGTGCCCCGTGGACTGGGTTGGCAAACACTGCACTAGAGAATGGGGCCTGATGTTAAACGGTTGTAAGTTCAAATCTCCAGTGGTGCACTACTAGTTTACCCATGAGCGAAGTGCTTAGCCTGCTCAACTTCAGTAAATCTCCTGATGAAGTACATCCCTCCACTATCTACCACTCTTACTCCTGGCCAGAAACGCAGGGGATCTGCTTCCTTACAGAGACAGCCAGGATGGATTTGAAGCCACAACCGTCTTGCTTAACAGTAGCAGATCTTCTCATTGCGTCCCCATGCTGCCCCTTTACCAAGTAAATGTGTAATCTAATATCACCTTTATTCTATCTTAGATGACCAAGAACTGACAATATACACATGCAAAATGAACTGGGTATGAATATCCCCAATAAATGTACAGGTGTGTGTAAACAGACTGACACAGACATAATAAACTTACCTGTTGGAGTGAAGGTAAAGGATGGAACTACAGCATCCAATCAGATGAGCATATGAATGACACAAGAGGGAGAAATAAACATTTCATTACAATACCGCTAACAAATGAAAAAGAATGTAATACTCCTACATCAAAACACTCGCTCGCTCAATATCACACATTCACAGCCCCAGCTTAAGATCTGTCTATAAAGACATCCCCAGAAGGAGAATTACTAGCGTCAATGGTGCAACCTCATAAGTCAGAATTTAAAAAGGGGATAGCAACCATGGCCTGGGCAACCAAATCCTCCTCAGCAAAAAAAAAGTGGTTCCCGACCTCCTCCCTGCCTCCCCCAGTCATCCAGGAACCCCGAGAAGAAGAAAGCGAGAATGAGGCAGTGAGAGTTATAATCCAAGCCCCAGGCTTCTGGGCCCAGCTGGGCCGAGAGTTACAGAAATCGATGTGGTGCAATACTTCCATCATACATATACACCACATAGACATGAAAACAGGACTTATTTAAGGTTTTAGGGTCTGGGGGAACATGACAGACCAAAGTAAGGGCCATGTTTACTCAACTTTGCAAGGGATAGTCTTAGATTTTCTTCGTCTAACTGCAATACTTGATTGAGGAGATTTTCCTCCATTTGTTCTGAGCTCTGACTTTGTTTTACTAAAGGAGAGAATTAAATGACGATTGATTTTGTTTTGAAAACAGGAAGAGTGCTACTTAGATTCGTTAAGGTGCAAGCATGCAGTACAAGAACGATAAAAGACCTGAAGAGACCTACAGCCGAGACACCACAACTGTGCAAAATCTGAAGCCAAAGATTTGTGAAACACAGTCACACCACAGAAAGACTACAGGTCACTGCCTTTGCAAAAAACAAGACAAGTGCTCTCCATGGCCTAGAAGAGGGCAGCAGACCAAGTCAAAGGGCATTTCATTGAACTCCTCGCTGAAAGTCATAAAACACCTCGGCAAATCGTGACATACAAACATGAATGTCACAGCAGTGGATTGCCACGTCTCGGTTACATCTCACATTTCCCCATGACTTTGATGCTCTGAGTCTGCAAAGATGAAAACTCACTGGGGAAGATCTGACAGTTTTATCAGTTTTCATCAATCTCAACCTGAACCAACAACACAAAACAACCCAGATGAAAAAAACTCACTTTGATAGAGAGATGAATAAATCTAATTACCACCGACACACAGAGGAAAGAACCAACAGTGTCCTTCTGCTGTTGCTCTCTCAGTTGCTGTGGCACTTACCCTTACAAGGTGGGATGGATGGGACTGGGGGGGGAGCTGATGACATATCAACTGTCAATCAACACTAACCTTGTCCATCTATAGCCTTCAGTTTATTCCCCCACCATAAAAATTAGCAACCAGCATGGAAAGCAGGTGAGGCAAGTTATCTGTGTAATTGACGGATTTACCAGATTGATTTAGAGCAAAGTGACAAAGAGGACTCTACATGTCTCGGGCATTAGAGTTGTGGACCAGTGCTGCTATACCTGCTGACGAATGTCAAAGCAGTGTGTGTGTGTGTGTGTGTGTGTGTGTGTGAACAGCCCCCAAATTTTTTGGGGTTTCCCAAACTCATGCACATAGCTGCCGATGTTTCCTAAGAATAAGAAGTAAATGGGCACCCTGCTTTGCATTTTTATAGACTATCTCGGCATGCCTGGGCCAGACCTATAGGTAGTCCAGGGTTGCCCTGGCATCAACGTACTTCAAACAAAGCCTCTGATCATGTCCTCATCCTGTACTGCCTCATTAAATGTCCTCTCAAGAAAGCAAATGCAGCATTTATTTTATGTGGCTTAGGCTTGTATTTATCAAAAGACTTTAAAACAGCATAATCAGGTGAGGAACTAAATTTGGAGTGAATCCCTAATGAAACTACACAGCCAAAACAAACCAGGCCCAACAACACATAACGGTTCCAATGGGAAAACAATGTCGGCATCGGTGTGCTTTTAGTGGCGAGAGCATCGGTCTGTACTCCGCTGGCAGATTGCTGCCATTTTGTTGCCACAGACTGAGTCAGCAGGCAAGGTTTTTCTGCATTTTCTAATAAACTTAGCCAAGACGCTCTAGCAGCCTTTTTTAATTGGTGCAATAAAACACACGGTACTACAGAGGCGAGCAGCTCCAAAAATATTGTGGCTTATCCTAAAATGCCTCAAAATAAATAATGAAACCAGGAAGAGACTATTAAAAAGTAATTTTATGTGCTGTTTTGTGCCTAGTTCGGTGAAGACACAAGCCTAATGGGGTTGGATCAAATCTGGACCAATCTGCCTGAATAAACTGTACCCAGTGGCTACAGGGGAGGAGCTATTTGCCCAGGATTTGCGAGGTTTCAGTTGGTTTGGGGTCCAGATTTCTTCGGGTGACTCAGATTGATTAATCATGCTTCAGTGGTCGGCGTCTCAAAGCCATGGATTATGAGAGCTTAGCTACGAGCAACGATCACAATAGAGGCAGTTGGTTGACTGATGTGCTTCCTGCTGAGGGTGTCTTCATTCTGTAAAATCCATTGTGAAGGGTCATGCACCAACACGGCTGAAAATGGCAATTAGATATTCGGGCAGGAATATGACATGCTCTCCTTCAATACCGGGTAACAAATTAAAAAAAAACATAAAATGAAAATAAAAGCCTAAGTGCATAGGTGCACAAGTGATGATTTTTCTGGCATGCGAGTGCTGAAAGTCTGTGCAGGTGCTGACTTTTAAGCAAGTGGGTTTTATAACAAGCGCAGCTGCTGATTTCAAGAGTGAGAGCGTGCGAGTGACTAACAAACCCTTGGGGATTTTTTGCGTGGGTGCTAAATTTGAGAGTGTGAATATGAGAGATGGTCCCTTGCAGATTTCATGTCTGGGTGCTGAATTTGAAGATAGAGGAAGATAAAAGATAGACTTTATTGAACCCCGTGGGGTAATTTGTCCTCTGCATTCGACCCATCCTGTAGTTAGGAGCAGTGGGCAGCCACAGAGCAGCGTCCGGGGACCGACTCCAGTTCTAAAGCCAGTTCCTTGGTCAGGGGTACTGGCTGGAGTGTTCCTATGTTGCATGTTTTTGTGGGTGGGGGAAACCGCAGCACCCGGAGGAAACCCACGCGAACACGGGGAGAACATGCAAACTCCACACAGAAAGGCCCCAGAGTGTCTACATGAGAGACGGTCCCTTGCGGATTTGATGTCTGGGCGCTGAATTTGAGAGTGTGTACATGAGAGACGGTCCCTTGCGGATTTGACGTCTGGGTGCTGAATTTGAGAGTGTGTACCTGAGAGACAGTCCCTTGCTGATTTGATGTATGGTGGCTGAATTTGAGAGTAGCTGCGTTCGAAATCGCCCCCTATCATGGATATAGTGCACTATATAGTGTGTCCACCATTTTGAAGTGTTGTTCGAATTCTTTTCATCCAATATATAGTGGACATTAAAATACCAACAATGCACAGCGAAATTGAGTGAACAAGCGATGTACACTATACTGTACTCCCGTATACCACAATGCACTGCGGTCGTGTTTTTCCAGGGAAGAAGAAGGTGAAGAGCGAGATGGCTCCGCCCTGCAGAATTACATCCTCAAATGTTCCCGTAAGTGTCCAGTTAGTTTTTTTTTTTAAGTGTCCCGTTAGTTTACATGATGCTCGGTGCGTCCGCTTACATCACAGGAATATCCAGCGCATTTGCTGACGCAACTATGTTCAGAAAATTCCGGTGTAGTGTCCGAAATCTCCTTTCGTCATTCCCTATGTAGTGCACTATATCATATACATGATGTAAGGAATAGGGAGTGAGTGAATGAGTGGACGATTTCGAACACAGCTAGTGTGTACATGAGAGACGGTCCCTTGCGGATTTGATGTCTGGGTGCTGAATTTGAGAATGTGTACATGAGAGATGGACCCTTGCTGATTTGATGTCTGGTTGCTGAATTTGAGAGTGAGTACATGAGAGATGGTCCCTTGCGAATTACATGTCTGGTTGCTGAATTTGAGAGTGCGTACATGAGAGATGGTCCCTTACGGATTTGATGTCTGGGTGCTGAATTTGAGAGTGTGCACATGAGAGACGGACCCTTGCGGATTCCCGCGTAGTTGCTACCGCCGCTGCTGCCACTCAGGCCACTCCTCTTCTTGCGGTGGCGGTACAGCCATATGCTGAACACCATGAGCACCAGCCAGCAGGTGGCGCCGATTCCTGCGATGAAGGCCGGCTGCTTCACCACGTCTGAAATCTGCTGGGACAGCGTGTCGTCCACACCCTGACGCCCCTCCATCACCCGCCCCGCTGTGTCTGAGGAACAGGAGCAGGAGGAAGAGAAGGGTGAAGCCTGGGGTGCTGACACAGAGTATGAAGGGCAGAGGAGATGCTGGAACGCAACTATGTGTCCAAGTTTGAGTGACAGTGAGCACGTGTATAGGAGTGCGTGTGTGCGTGCGTGTGTGTGTGTGCATGTGCGTGCGCGCACGCGCGCGCGCAAGTGTCTGCCATACCCAAGTATATGCATGTGTGTCAATGTTTGTGTGCTTGCGTGTGAATCCTTGTGCCTATGTATTTGTTCATGTATGCATATGTGCTTTCAAGCATGTGTGGCGTGCTTGATTTTACGCATGTGCATGCATACATTCATTAAGACAGACAGATATTTTGTGTGTGTGAGTTAACTGGGTGCCTAATTGCATGTGAATTAATGGTTCATTTCTCTCTCTCTCACTCTATCATTCCCTCCCTCCCTCCCTCTCCGTCTCTTCTCTCAGTGAGTGAAACAATGAGAAAAGTACGGCCTATTGAAGGCGACATGCAGTACATCATTAAAAATAACAAGAGGAGCGTTGTGGAAACAGATTGAAGGCGATTTTTTGTTGGGTATCGATTGTGACAGTGATTCAGTTCGGACTGGAAGAGCAGTAAACACATTAATAACCGAGGCGTAACCGCAGCCCAAGTGACAACTGAATTACGAAGCCCAGCCCAGCACAGGGACACCACGGCACTGTAATTATTTCTGATTACTCATTTAATGGCACAGCGAAATGAGAGACAACAAGCTTTCTCTCCTAATGGAGGCCACGTATTGAGAGATAAACGCCTAGGTACACAACACAATCAGGGAAAACTATCACTATACACACAGTCAACTGCAAACGTCACCAGATGCAAAATATAAATTACGAACCTTCAATACAAAAACACCTCAAAAAAGTACACAACAATATGGACTACACACCACGGAAAACAACTGCACAACTCAATGCACACAGATATGAATACGCACAGATATGAACACACGAGTACTGTGTACAGTTGATATCTGTGTGTATCGAAGGGTATAGCTGCATTAATGCGTCTGCTGAGGTGTGTAGCTGATACCAGCCTCTGTCGACACCAGCCTCTGTTGTGAGGTATGTAGTTGATATCTGTTTGTATTGAGGTGAGTAGCTGCCTTAAATTATCTGTCCACACCTATGGTTGAAATCAGTTTGTGCAGGGATATGAAGCTGATATCTGTATGTGTTGAGATGCATAGCTGTTCGACTTCACAGAAGTGTTAAGTTTGGGTACTGAAGTATGTAGCTGAAATCCTTGTGTATTGAAGCGTACAGCTGCTGTAATGTACCAGTTCAGGTGTGTAGTTGATATCAGTTTTTGTACTGAGGTTTGTCGTTGATATCTGAGCGCATTGAGGTGTATAGCGGTCTTACCCCATAAGTCGAGATTTTGAGTTCCATTACAGTATTTTCATTTTATTCATATTCATTACTGTAATTCATATTTTTGCATCAGTTAAAGTATGTAGTTCACATGAGCTTGTTTGTTCAGGTGTAATATTACTATTACTGTGTTAGCATGCAGTATGTTACACATCACACATAGTTCATATTAGTGAATCTTCAGAAAGTGTGGAGTTATTTTCCCTGCATATGCTGCAATGTGCATTTGATGAAGGTGAACCTCAATTGCTTTCCTGGCCTGGCAAGAAAAAGGGACCAGGAAAGGAAGGAAGTGAAAAATAAGTGAGTTTATTGAGCGCTGGGTGAGCTGAGTGGGAAGGAACAATATATGGGCGGAGCTCCCAATGGGCGGGGCTTCTCACTCACTCACCCAGCTGGAAGTAGGTGATGTTACTCTTGATGCCCAAGCCGGCGGCGTTGCCAGCAGCAACCTCCACGCTGTAGCGTATCCCTGGAGACAAGCTGGGGATGAGCACCCAGAACGTGGAGCCGTCCACGGTGCGGTTGACATGGTAACGGCTCTCATTCCCCAGGCACCAAATCTGACGGGGGAGGGGAGAATGACTGTGTGCAGGTAGAGTGGGCTGGACCAGGCAGAGCCACTTCCTGGTTTTACAGAGTGATTGACAGGTGTCAGAGAGCCACAGGCAATCTCTGGCCATGTTGCTCACTCTTTCTTACATAAATTGAGTGCTCTGGATGGCAAATGTATACACTATGTGCGTACTGAATAACCAGATGAATGCTACACTATGAGACTACTGAATACAGCGCATTTCCAAGATTTTTCTGTGGCTATTCTCTATTTAAAAGCACATTATATGCACCACTTGTCCATCTGGTTGGACAAGGTGTGTCCTGATAAATAAAATAAATAATAATAAATAAAAACTGCCATCCCTTCATCAATGACCTTTCCAGCAGTGATCAGACATAAAGAAAGCTCCACTGTTTATATCTTGAAAACAGCACTAGCCAAACCGCACAAATATACTCATAATCCAGGCATTTTCATTAAACTACAAAATTAAGCATGCATAACATCATTTCCATGCAGAGCACTCAACTCGCTGTCACAAGAGACAGTCTGTGTGCAGGTGTTCTGTAGATAACTGACAGTATGTGTGGTAGACAGCACATGGGGAGCTGGCTGTTTCAAACATACTCTGCAGAGATGATGGACTCCTGAATCCAAACTTCAGTAATTTGAATAGGAAAACTCACACACTTTTGGTGCAAACTTTTATTTTCAGGAAGGAACAGTGGGGAGATGTGATGTGCCTACAATACCACAAAGAATAACATAATTATATATACTGTGTATACTGCATGCTTGTGTATATATGTATGTGTGTATATACACAAATACACAGACTGCTGACACAGGCATAGAAGCGCATACACAGAAAGGCTCAGTGGCACAAGATCTGAAGTGCACCACAGTAAAATAGGATGGGCCAGAAAAATCAGAGATCACAGTGTTGTTTGCAAACTGAACAGTTAAACAAGCATTAATCAGTTCATTTCATTTAAATGATCTCCAAAAACAACAACAACCACCTTTCCCCTGTCGTCCGCATCACTGTACAGCACAGGGACAAGGAAGAACAGTACCACCATACAACCACAGGGTAGCAGTATATCACCGCAGTTTGGCCTAGCAGATGAAAAAAGGCTATCTTGTCAATCCTGGCTCCTTGTCAACACTTGCCAGCCAAGTCTTGAGCAGATACAAATACATTTCTATTTCAGTGAAATGAACACATAGCCAAGGCTTCAGTATGTGAAATGAACACATAGCCAAGGCTTCAGTATGTTACTTATAGCATCTACAAGTTCTATACACCACAGGCTAAGCATGTTACTGTGGAACTGATACCTTCAGAATAAATCATCAGCTGAATACCATAATTTCAGAATAAAAAGTGATTATGAAATACAAAGGCCTCCTCCTTCTCACCTTTAGTCTCGCTGAGGCAAAACATTTTCTTCACTTAAGTTGTCAGGCTTGCATATGATTTCATCCATCTCTCCATTACTTATCCCTTATAAAGTACTCAGCCTCCTCAAATCATCTTCTTCGGACATTTTTCTCCAAACTGCTTATACATGATGTCTGAGACGCCCCTAAATACCACCCAACCTTCCAAAATACCTCCTCATACACATTATCAATGCACTGTCATAAATTTTTTGCATATTTACAGGGCTCTCAACTCTCACGCATTCGGTAGGAAATTTAGTGCTTCATTCACGTTCTCATGCTCTAGTCAGCAATAATTCAATCAACGCAATGCGTGTTTCATGATCCTTCAAATTGTTTAAATGAAATAATACAATTTGAAACATTTCTATGCAATTCCAATGCTTCCAACCCCTGAGTGAAGAAAAGCGTGAGAAGTCCGGAATCATAATTGATTTCCATATTACTAGTGGCGAAATCCACCGTAACTCATGTGAAACTGATAAACTTCAATGCACAAGGACTTCAATTCCACCTGAGAATCTCTTACAAATGCGCTGATTGAATAATTTCTGACAACAGCACGGGAACGTGAATATGTCATTTAAACTCAAGCCGAATGCGTGAAAGTTGAGAGCCCTGTATCTTATACAAGCTTTCCAACCCCTCCCTCTATCTCAGTGGAATATATTTTGGTATGTTTTTCCTCACTACACCAGCCACTGACTCCTTCCCCTTATAGGCAGTCCTGCTTAAGATTTTCTCCAGCTTCAGTGCAAGTCTTCACACTCCCATCCCTCTCGTTCTTTGCTGACTGTGGTTGGTTCTCCTGTCCTGCCAGGCCGCTTTTGCTCTCTAACCGGCCCTGCGGACAGTATGGCGATGGCTCAGTGCCCACATCACGGATTTCATTCAACACTCAACCTCTTGAGCTGCATTCATACAACATACTATTTTTTCCTCTCTTCTCTTCCACACTATTCATCTCTTCCTAACATTTTGCTCTCTGTTTCTCTCTCTTGCCCTCTCTCCCCTTCATTTCCCCCTCCCTTCCTCTCTCTCTCTCTCAGCTCCTGGCTTAGCCCAGTGCTCTGTGACAGCTCGGCTGTAAGTGAAAGAAAAGCCTTGTTGGACTTAATGGTCACTTTCCCATTGGTCACATGGTTGTGTGTTCCTCTGTACACTACATTGTGTATGAAATGTGAGTGAAATGTGTAGAGGAGGTCTGCTTGATCCCCGCACCTTGTACTCCTGCACCACACCATTGCGGTCGTCCAGCGGAGGCGGCTGCCAGGCAACAATGATCGCCGTTCCATTATCGCTGCTCTTTGCCACAGTAACGTCACGGGGGGCTGCACCGGGAGCTGAGACAGACAGACGGACAGACAGACAGACGGCACGATGTAAAGCGATTCTAGTCAACATATCTCACATGGCCAAAAGTATGGGGACAGACCGTTTGTCTGAAGCAGTATCCCATGGTTTCGGCTAGGCCAGAGCCCAACTGAAGGAAAATCTTCGATCTCTTACACACAGCGACCTTTAAAATGATCTTTTACCTCCAAAAGCTTGAGAGAGGCCCTTACTTGTTTCAACGTGATAATGATCCCACACACAGAGCGAGGTTCACACATCGTTTCTCAAAATCAACAGAGTCCTATGAAACACCACTGGAAACTTGATATCACTGCCTGACCTAAGTTCTAATGGCTGGAATGGAAGCAAATCCCTGGAGTGGAGGCCGTTCCAGCAGCAAACATGGGATCAACTCCATGTTAATCCAGAGCTACCGTTAAACCAGGAGCTCGGCGAAATACGCTTCAAAAGTTTTACAGGTGGTTAATTTACACATGCGAATTCTGAGACAAAAAAATCAGTACGCACAGAATTATTCCAACTATGCCTGGCAAGGGACCACTGTGCGCAAATAAGTCACACTAACATTGTTGTAATAACTAATTTACACTCCTTCATTTTGCAGAATCAATGCCGAATGTTCACGTTCAGCCCTGTTTCTGTACATATCGAAAGAGGTCGCTAAAATATTTCCCTCGTGGTTTTCGTGGCGTGAAGCTTTCTAAATTACTGCAAGGTTGTTATGAATGCAAGATACTGTGGAATAAGCCCAGGCTAAAACTTGCTGGAAAATGTTCTGACAGAATACATTCTATTGATCAGTCACACATGCTTATGTCTATTGTCAACAGCTTAGTCCATAATGTCCATCAAGTGAAGCCCATAAGTACCTAGAGGGCACATGAAGAGTGTACTGCCTCTGTCATTACATTATCATTGAACGTGAGTGTTTAATGACAGAGCCTTCTCTATGCGCGAATAAATTCTTGGATTGGATCAACAATATGAGTCGGATTTTCTCCAAAATGTAATTACCTTCTCCTTAAAACAGCACACATCAACACACAAAATTTAATTGACATCCATGTATAAAGTTTTGACATATTCCACTAACTGACATGCGAACCCACCCAACAAACGCCGGTGAATAGTTATTACCACTGGGCAGAGGCACAATAATCCAGCAATATATTCCTTGGTAATGGCAACCTGCTGAGGCACTGTGTACTTCACGTAGTTCCCGACTGCAATTCTCTCCAGACACACTAGATGGGAGTAAAACATTCCGAATATTGCCTAATCTTAAATCTATCACCAATAAGTTTTAATCATCCAATTAAGCTTGCAAGGGGCCAATCCCTGTCTTTATGAAGGGTGTGGAATCTCCTGACAGTCAGAAATTCTTTACTCTGCTGTATGTATAAATAAATAAATAAATAAATAAAAGCTTGGTTCTTTGCTGTTAAAATTACTAAATAATAAAATTGATAAAATGATTATTCTGGATTTCTTTTTTAGTTCAAATGTCTAGCTTAGGAAAGCAGAATTTGAGGCATTTGACTTACTTGTCACCCTCTTTAGTTTTTTTTTTCCCACTCTATTGCTGTCATTAATCTAGCCTGATGCCAGTTTTGAAGGGAAAGCTAATCTGACAACTAATAACAATTCATTGTTAAAACTGTGTTGCACTTCAATCCTATTAGAGTCCCTGGGTTACCTGGTGCAGGACTCTACCAGATGCCCTGTTAATCCCCATGATTTTATAATGAAATACTGAATGAGCAGGTGTCCACAAACATTTGGCCATGTAATGTTAGTATTAGCCGTCAACAAACTAAAAACATTTCACAGCATATTAATCATTCATGGTCCTGCTGGTTCAAATTTGAAACTGAACAGTTATATCACTTAATGGTTGCAATGGTGCTTGGAATGGCCATAAACACACAGAATCAAATCATCACATCCGTGCATTCATCACTGCCTAATTAACTGAACTGAAAGCAAGCATATCGACTCGCGGGCTTAGAAAAGAATAAGTGCAGCATTTCACGGCGCTTATTCTTATGTCGACAACAGCATAATGCACTCGGACTCAAAGGCAAGCAGCTTTGTTGCGAGACAGTAGACAAACGAAGCTAAAAGAACAGGGCTAATAACCCACATTAATTTCCCAGGTTAGACACTGCCATTGCACCCATGAGCATGGTAATTATCCTGATATAGCTTCAGTAAATATAGACAAAAAAGGCACAACAGTAATATCAGCCATTATCTATTCCAGGTCAGGGTATGGGGGCTGAATTTGATCCCAGCATTCAAAGGGCAAGAGGCAGGACAGCGCCCTGGGCCGTCTACCAGACCATCGCAGGGCAAACCCATTCACTGATATCAACAGGCAATTTAGAGTCTCCAATCCGTCCGACATGCATGGCAGAGGAAGAAAACCAGAACACAAATGCGGGGAGAACATGCAAACAACACACACAAAGGCCCCAGCCCAGATTACAGCACATCCTCTCTCTGAGCCCATAGGTGCTATCCACACTGCACAACCTTGGCAGCCAGAAGGACCCCAGGTTTTCATGATGTAGTTATCCGGCTAACTCAGAAATTCTGCTTTGTGAAACAGGTCTAACACCCTCAGCCGTGCCCCTCATACCTTCATCCAGAGTCCGGGCCGTCTCCACATCACTCTCCATCCCCTGGAACTCATTGAAGAAGGGCCGCACCTTGAACTCGTAGAGCACCCCGTTCTTCAGCTGTTCGATTGCGCTGCTATCCTTCCAAGGGGAGTGCACTGAGAACACTGTCCACTGGACCCCTGCCGCACCCCCCTCTGGGACGGCCCGGTACAGCACCTGATAGCCCTGGATGTACTGTGACCTTTTCTCCACCTGGTGAAGAAATGATGGTGGCTCAGTGCATATAAGCCATAGTGCAACAGATAATTAAATCACTGTCCTGAAGGGCTGAGGTCTGCTGGTTTTCCATGCTCACTTTATCGGGAAGTCAGGTCTGAAGATGGGCAAGTCAAAGTATTAATTGTTCAAGGGAAAGACAACCTTTGTACAAAGAGAACTTTAAACAGAAGAACTACACCTTGAATGTTACAAAATATGTCTCCAGCAATTTTAAGACAAAGCTGAATTGAATAATAAATAGTCAAAGGGGGCATATGAAAACCTCACTTTTTCAAATTTTGTGGACATACAATTCGGTATCTGAGATGCTTACCAACTAATCTGTTAAGTACAACAACCCAGTCAATTTTTTGTGGGCTGCCTTTTAAATGAAACATGGCATTCGGCACTGCATTCAGATATGACTCTCTTTCCTATGTCACATGCAGGCCCGTAAAAATTGTGCCGCCCCCCATCTGAATATCTCCGCCCACAGCTTATTTTTTATGGCAAGATCCCAGTTTCAGTCGGCAAAAGCTGATAATTAGCTACATGTGTGCTTTTAGTCCGACTGCTTTAAACTACTAACCTGGATCAGAACAAGGTAGGACTGGCTACAAAAATTATATTACAGGGGACCTATTATGCTTTTTGGTTTCGATTTATTTTCAAGTAGAATCTGTAGCTAACTAATTTGGTATGCGTTTCCAATTTCTATCAATAATCTGACTGAATTCCAAGTGTTTCCATTGTTAAATGTGTATGTTCTGGTTGTTGATGTAACTAGCTAGCTACCCAAGTGCTACTAACATACTTTCTAAGAGCATTGTGTGGTTATTAGCTAGTTACTAAATTGACTGTGAAATCAGAAACCATTGCTAGTTCAGCTGGAAGCAATTTATGAGACTAGTCGATAGGACAGATAGAATGGGTGACCATTTTTAATCTAGTTTAGTCTATTTTTAATGGAGTAGTAAGCGCAGTAAATTGACTGTTAGCTAACACTTACTACAATACAGACGCTAACTAAGGATCATTCTTAACTTTAGAGAGTGAATTACTACTTTAGTAAAACAATTATGGTGACTGCAAATCTTACTTGTCTGAATGTTACCGTCCATGCTTGCTTAGCCTGCAGACGTTACTGTTTAGTACTCATTGAGTAGTTTAATAGCTAGCTCACTAGCTTGCTACTTATTCAATCATCTGTATTTAGAGGCTTGCCAATAGCCTTGCAGATTATGACATTGTCGTTCTCCAGTGACATGGTGGCTCTCTTTGCCGGCCAATTACATATTCCATAAAGGGGATGCTCACTCAGAACAGCCCGTTTTTCAGAGGGTTAGGAATGACGGAATCAAATTGCCCATAAATTATGAAATTTGTATTTATTTATTTATTTATTTATTTATTGCTAATAAGTTCATAAACTTCTTTTTCAAACATTCAAGAATATTATAACTTTAAAATAGCATAATAGGTCCCTTTAAACATCCAAATCAAGATACTCATGGAATCTGCCATTTTTCCATGAACAGTGATGTCAGACATCCTCAGCTCTTTAAGGCACTTGGGAATTTCAAATTTGGTGGGTTTTGCTGCCGATGAAGCACCAGTAAATTTGGACCTCCAAATTTTAATATCTCAGGACCGGAAGGATGCATTTTGAGGAGTCATTTCATTTGTGATCTCAGTCTCTATCCAGCAAAATAAATAATACTGCCATTAGAAAAAAATACTGCCATTATTTGAAAAAAATTTACAAGTTCCGACCTTAACGGCAAGAAGTAAATAATCTCGTTGACCGGAAGTGTCTGTTGTCTACTGAGATATCCAACAGCCAGACACACCAATAATTTAATTATCTGAGAAGTGTCATATGCACCAATACAACAAATGCTCTGTTACATCAGCAAACAAACACAATTGTACTGTTAACGTTTTGTGCAAACATAGTAATCAAACAAAGATGCCAGCTAGGCTGACCACGTAAGATAAAACATAAATTAGTAAGCTAAACATGCATGCAGTGTATAATGATCAAATCTGTGGTGAACTTCCCACATCCCAGAACTACAAAAGGAGTGACATGAAGCAAGTCATTTAAATTTCCAGTGTAATGAAAGCGAAAGACAACTCATGGTTCACTCACGCATACTGTGATGTATCTGTTTAATAAATCAGTTCTGACAACATATTATACCTTAGAAAATATATTAGAAGGTTTATTATTAATGCGCACATTAGACATCTTAACCAACTCTTGAATATAGCTTGGCATAATTGACTGGAATTCCCTCAGTTTCCTACTCTAGCACACATTGATCAGTTATGCTGGACTGCCCTCTAGTGTCCTCCAATGCAAACAGTAAACATAACAAAATGCAGACTTTGTAGATAAGGCACTAAAAATGAGAAAAAAAAGATTATCACCTAATTGCTTGACAACCAACACAGAATGGGAGGGGAAGCACTAGCTTGTGCAAAAAACCAATTCAAGCAGGGAAAAGCTCAAAATAAGTGGGAATTTAGTACACAGTAAGTTAAGCCTATGCAAAATTTAGTTAAGCTCAGGTTCTTCATCATCACAGTCCTGCGACTGCCAATGCGTTCCTCGGACACTTATTGGCTAAACCTTTTTGAGGGATGACAAGAAGGTGACCTCCAGTCTTATCATAATTTGGTCACATTTTCATCATTTGAGGTGTTGTACAACTGTACAGAAAAAATTCAAGGTGTAATATCTAGACTCCATATGGGTAATTATTTTATTTTATTTATTTATTTATTGAAATTTGGCATCTCCAGTCCCACCCAAATCTGAAATTCCCAATTAGAGAACTGTGTACACAAGCATGCTAGTATGCAACCCCATGTTGTAATCTTGGGAGAGCGAAGACAGTTCACAGCTCTCCTCCGAAACATGTGCTCGTCAGCCGCTGCATCTTTTTGCACTCATAGCTCAAAACTTTGCAAGCTCAGAACGAGGGCGGAGGATACCCGAACAGGAGCAAGCTTAGATTTTACTGACGGGCGCCCGGCTGGCCAACAGGAGGTGCTTGAGCAATGAACAATGCTGCAATTCAACAATCCCAAACTGGCAGTCCCTCCCAATTTATTTCGCTGAAGTGCAGAACCAGTTGAGCGCTGCTCTGAGGAGGCTGCCAGCCACTGCCAGCACTGGCATAACCTGGGCTTGACCCTGGGCTGTCTTGTTCACTACTGCTCCGCAAAGCGGCACCTCTACCAAGTGAGCTACCCATTAGCCCTCAGTAATTATTTTATTTAACATTAATTTTTATGTGAATTTTCTTTCCCTTTCAAGGGATTACCTGGGAGAAAGGAAAACAAGGGCCGGATTTTGATTTGAGGCCTCCCCTATACAACACACAGTAAAGTATGACGTATGGTAGAATATAGATCATAGCGCAGAGTACGACAAACTGTCGAATATACAGAATACGGGTTACAATAGAACATACAGAAGTGAATGCAGTGGAATAGAGTACACTACAGAGTATGGAGTATAGAGGAATATAGCACATGTAAGCGAGCAAAGAGTAAATAAAGTAGCAGAGGACAAAGCGCAGCACACAGACCATTACGGTATAGAACAGTGTAGTGTGCACTTGAAGGCAGAGAAGAGCACACTCATTGTTGGGACTGAAAAAGGCTGTGTGCCTGAATAGGACCCAGGTTGGAGAGCCCAGAAGACACTGCAGCTCTCCCTGATCAGGACTGGGGGAGCCCAGGACTGGACAGAACTGTACTCACCGTCCATTGTAGCTGCACAGAGGATGAGGAGAGCATTGTGGGCTTGTGGAGGTGGATCAGCACGTCTCCCAGCTCTCTCTGGATCTGCCGGTGGTCTACGCCCTGGCTGGTGGGAGGAGTGTCTGCACCCAGAGTAAGAGAAACATCACAAAGTAAGGAAAACTCCGCAGCGCGAGACGAACACCACAGTGTAAGAAAAACAACATGGAATACAACAAACCCCACAGTGTCAAACACCGCAGAATAAATCAAACCCCACAGACTAAAGCGAAGCCCATTGTGTAAAACAAACACCAGGAAATAGGACATACCCTACGGCAGAAAACGCCAGAGAAAAACACTACCCACAAACTAAGGCAAACCAAAGTCTTTATAGGCAAGTCTCGTCACTCAGCGGCCATACTGGAAATGCCCCCAGGCAGTTATTTCACACCAACAAGACCAAGCTCCTATCTAAATGAATGGGGAGAGAGCCATAACTTCACTTTCTATGGTCACATGGACATAAAAACTGCATGTATAGAGTGACCAGATTCAAGAAGCAGCAGATTCAAGCGCACTCATCAAAGAATAAGACAACACAACATTATGAGTAAAATCACAGCAGAGTAAGAAAACTCCACAGAATGAGACAAAATCCCACAGACGACGGCACAAAGACAATATGACCAACTTAGGAGCAATAAACAATGCTGAACTGAGACAACTGTAGCTTTATCTGACAACTGAAGTGTATGGAGACAATAGAAATGTGCCAGCCCAGCAGTTCTCTGAGAATTGGGTTACAAATCGCTGCCAGAGTTAGACAAGGAAATGAAGTTTCCCTCAACATCAAATTTAATTAAGGGCTAAATTGGCCTAAATTGTGTTGACTGACTACAAATTTTACTCAAATTGGAACTGAATTGAGAGAATTGATCTGGGGTGCCTTTTCAGAAATCTCAGATCCTAACTTACACAGTTGGAACCATTGACTGTGAATGGAAAAATGATGTAAGTTGCTAACTTAGTTAGCAACTACGCTTTTGAGAAATGCAAACCTGAAAAAGTATCAAAAATCTTGTGCGTGTTAGTGTCTTACAATTTCTGTAGCTGCATGAGTGAGTGCACGTGTGTGTGTGACACCAGTTTCCTGTATGTAAATTGTGTCTGTTGTACGTGTGTGCATGTATGAGCGCAAAGATGTGACTGTACGTGTGTAGAGTCCTTGCTTGTGGATGCAGTGTGTGTGTGTGTGTGTGTGTTTGTAAGTGTGTATGTGTGTGTATATGCATGTGTTGTGAGTGCTGTGTGTACAGTCTAAACTCATATGTGTAGGCCTGGCGTTGTGATGGGGGCGTGTACCCTGGGTCTTGATGGCCTCGCTGATTGGGCTGGGCTCGCTCAGTCCGTAGGCATTAGCCGCCCGCACCAGGAAGAGGTAGACGGCGCTTGGCTCGAGGCCCTGCAGGACGAAGGTCTCCGTCTTCACTTGGTCCGCCAGCGTGAGCCAGCTGCTGCCTGCAGCATGGCTGCAGACAGGAAGGGGTGGGGCATGGAGGCGTGATTGACAGGGTGTGTGTGACAAATTATAACAGTTGATAAATTTGGAGTAGTCTCTTCCCCAAGTATTCATACCTCACAAATGCGCACGCACACACACACACACACACACACACACACACACACACACACTCACAGATATATGAATACTACAAACAAAGCAAATGTTTGCATGCATACAAAAATAAACTCATACACCCACAAAAAAAACTAAGGACAGACACACAAACACACTTGGGTGATTCTCAGGAAATTGCATTTTGTCATGTCTGAAAGGATTTGATAGACTAAACTACTAAAACAATCATACTTTTGTATTATATATCAAACTATGGTATGTACTAACTGTAGGACTACTGTTGTCTTTGAATTTGATGGATTACTCTATATTTTATGACAACATTTCAACCTAAAAGTTCATTACCGTAACGTGTCCGGGCTTTTATTTTTTACCTTAAACCCAAAATTATCACAATACATCCCCATAATTTAATATACATATAAATACAAAAAATGGTTGGGGTTATACCCTTTAACTAGCAGTGTTACCATTTTGGGCCAACCATTTGTGAATAATTATTTTCTGGGCCAAATACATGTGTCTGGAGCATGAACAGTTCATTTCCGTAACAGAGATATTTGGCTCCATTAAAATCCCTGTGTTCCAATAAATAAAGTTTTTTTGTCCCATGATACATTGTGTGGAAGAGAAGTTGCAAATGGCTACCAGGTAAGATCATCTTTCAAGTTCTTCCGGCAGATATGTTAAAGATTGTAATTATATACACCCCTTGGCACACTACTACTGTTCATTACCATAACAGGGTATATTTATAATAGTTTTGAAGATAATTATTTTATGTTTTGTGGAAAAGTAACTTTTATAGAGTCAAACTTTAGTGAAAATATTTCTGCCGAGTCATGCTAGCTATGCTAATTATTGCTAGCAACATGGGACTGCCATTCATTACCGTAATGCTCTGCATTCATTACCATAAGATATACAAGGCTGTTACGGTAATAAAATGAAGTGTTACGGTAATTTATTATATATGTATAATCAGGGCTCCAAATTTTGAGGTTGGTTTTCTAGGGGTTATACTGTAGGGTTGGGGTGTAACGATTCTGAATCGATTCTGAATCGATGTTTTTTAAGGCATAGGACCGCCATGGGGCGAACATCCGAGCTTTCCCTTTTCCTTTATTAAACCCGACGCAGTCTTCAACGAAAGTGCCAAACGTCAAAGGGCATGAGAAATGCTTCTGGAAAAAAAACTTGACATTAGTATTTTTCGGCGACATGCTGCACGGAGCCAAGTAAAAGACTACAGAATCGTCTCCTTTCAAGCAATTAGGTTACTCTAATCTTGTCCCTGTTTACTTTGCTCAATTAGCAATCAAACAGGGGATTCGCTTATTTACTTTGCTGAATGAGTAGTGCTGTTTATTAAGACAGCATGTTTGATTGCCGCATTCTGAAAGTTAAATGGGCGTAGATTTGCAAGAATGCGTATTTGGCCATTTTGTGTGATTGTGATAATTTATAGCTCGCATTCACGTTTCATCCGCTTTAATGTTTTCCACCTTGTGTATTTTTTAGACGCTTGAAATCCAGGGCGATCTGAAAATAAATATTGTGATTTTTATATCATTATAGATCTCCTAAAAATACTACAATGAGAGATGTAATGCTGAGTTGGGATGTGGCAATGTTGAACGAGGATTTTTTTGAAGTGTGATGAGACCACTTGCCGTCATGGGGTGTGTAGGCAGTCACATGTAATTTCTTGAAACATACACACCTGAAGCGGCTTAAACGATTTAAAATGCCGTCGGGAAGAAGCCTGAGTTTAGATTTCGCTAATTGCAGGTGCTCCGCCCTTCCTTAAATCTGCTCCCGTGTACTTGGCCTAAATAACAATCAAGAAATTTAGCCAGTAGCCTATAACGATTAAGATCTAACTGGGCTACGGTGTTAGATTGAAAGAATGCCAGTTTGAATAATTAGAAAAAATCTTCCTCAGAATTACATCTCTCATTGTAGCATTTTAGGACATTATTCAAGATTAAACAAAAACAGATTTGTTATAAGATCGCCCTGGAGTTTAAGCGTCTAAAAAATACACAAGGTGAAAAACATTCTGAAAAGCGGATGAAACGTGAATGTGATATATAAATTATCACAGTCACACGAAATGGCGTGGCAATGGCAATCGTGTTCATGCAAATCTGTGCTATTCTATGGCCATTTAAATTCCAAAATGAAGCAATCAAACATGTTGTCTTAATAAACAGCTCTGCTCATTGAACTTAAAGAGTAAACGAATCCACCATTTGTTTGCTAATCAAGCAAAGTAAACGGGAACAGGTATACTTTTCTTAGAGCTGCCTAATTGGTTAATAGGAGACGATTTTGTTTTCATTTGCTTGGCTCCTCTCAGCATGTAGTCGCAAAATACTGATGTCAGTCAAGTTTTTTCCGGAAGCATTTCCCATGACCTTTGATGTTACGCACTTTCGTTCAGGACAGCACGGGGGTTAATAAAGGAAAAAGAAAAGTTCGGATGTTCGCCCCATGGTAGCAGGTGGTGTTACTACGCTTTAAAAAAAACATCGATTCAGAATCGTTACACCCCTACTGTAGGGGTTGGTTGGTACTAGGTGTTGTTTGGTTTACTAGGGGTTGGTTGAACTAGGAGGAGTAGTAGACAGAAAAGGAGATTAACTACATTGACTAGAGTAAGCAAAGTTGAATGGATTTAAATCATACCGCCAGTCTTGATACAAGTATATTTCTAATAATTTCTCATTCCAAATGTATCTCTTTAGCAGCATTCTGTTTATTATTAATTTATTTACTTATTCTTTTTATTTTTTTTCGCTAATTCCGTTTTTTTTCTTTTTCTTTAAAAATTCATAAAAAATTAAAGGAATCGGTTAAAGACTTACTTTTTTTCCGATATGCTCAGGAAATTATGCTGAATACGCATATGCATAAGTGTTCATTTAGCCGAAATGAGAAGTTGAAAAATCACTATTTCTGAGCATGTAAAAAAAAAGTAAGTCTGTTACCCATTCCTGTGATTTTTAAAGAAAAAAACGAAATTTGCTAAAATGGCTACAGTTGGCTGGGTAGCAAGTAGATATGAGAATGAATGCTGCTAAAGGGATACGTTTGGGGTGAGGAATTATTAGAAATATACTTGTATCAAGACCGGTTGCATTAAACCTTCAGTTATTCTGTTATGAATTGCTCTTGATTCATAATTTTTTTGTAAAGTCAAGCTCAATTCGTCATTACCCAAGACAATCTAATCATTCAGTAATTCTAATGTAGCCTTGCATGATAAACAGTGAAAAAGATTGGACCATATAGCCTAATTTGTGAATATTAAAAACATGGCTTCTATGATGTATGAATGCCATGTGAGGTCATTACCGTAACAAAGCTTTTCATTACCGTAACACTTGCTGTATATGTAAATATTTGGATGGGAATGAGTGATAACTTCAAATTTTATCTTTGCACAGGAACTATTTGTCAAGTCTTTTCAGATTACTGAATTGACATTTTTTATTTATTTGTAAAATTTACACTACAGGAAAAATTTAGTATAAAACATTTTAATTTTGTTACGGTGATGAACATAATAACTAAAGTTATTATATCAATAAACATTTTTCTGAATGTTTACACTATGTGGCTATTCTGAACTATTAATAGAACATACAGGAAGAAAATAAAAGGTCTACCTTTCATACAAATTCAGTTATCATCAGTTGAAAATGTGTGACGGTAATGAACTTATTTGGTCAATGACTCAATAAAACATTCTGAAAATGATCTCTCATTTTAATTGAGCCAGTTAATTGAGACCCTGCTTGCTACTAATGAGAGAAAAAACTAGCAAAATTGACCTAAAATTGTTCTTGCAAAAGTCAGGACAGTTTCGTGAGAATCACCCACTTATGACACAGATATACATGCTACATTCACATATAAACACACACACTGATGCATGGGTATGCCGAGACACACAGGCAGACCGAGTTCATGCTATTGCATTGTACAGTATGCGTAGTTTCATGGAAAATTTTACAGTGTACATAGTTGCTGCCCATATGGTATCAACCCTGTGTACATTTTAAAATATAATCGCTGCGCAAAAAATAAGTGCAAAAAAAAATGGTCACACTTTAGTTGAAGTCTTGCTCATAAAGGCTTTATACAGCATGTATAATGCCTTCATAAATGAGACATAATGTCTTCATAAATCATACATAAGCAAATGTCATGCTTTGTAAAGAGTGAAATAGCACATCCTAATTCAGCATGTGATGCCAGATGTGACAAACACAATGTCACTTAGCTGATAATGTCACCCTTTATAGCATTTAGCCACTAGCTAAGTGACATTGTCAATTATATCATATCTGGAATCACATGCTGAAAAAGAATGTGTTATTTCACCCTTTACATAGCATGACATTTACTTCTATATGATTTATGAAGATATTATGTCTCATTTATGAAGGCATGATACATGCTATATAAAGCCTTTATGTGCAACACTTCATCTAAAGTGTGACCAAAAAAATCTTTATTTGCAAACAAAAAAATTGAGTTATAAGGTTTTCTTATGACAGCAATGATAGGTTAACTCAGAACG
Organism: Gymnothorax javanicus; assembly: GCA_029692085.1. Classification (NCBI taxonomy): domain Eukaryota; kingdom Metazoa; phylum Chordata; class Actinopteri; order Anguilliformes; family Muraenidae; genus Gymnothorax; species Gymnothorax javanicus. The sequence goes on from CM056199.1 coordinate 72,402,583, forward strand.
AAAACAGAAGGGAGGAATAGACAGAAGGAAGATAAGGAAAAAAGAAAGTCAAGAAAGGAAGGAAGGCAGGATGTGAAATGTGACTGGAGTGAGCCCTCACCTGAAAGCCTCGATGATGTAAGAGGTGGGCGTGGCTCCTGAGGTGGGGTTGGGCTTCCAGGAGAGGGTGACAGAGGTGCGGGTGACGTCGGTCACCTCGGGTTTGGAGGGGGCGCTGGGGATCAGGTTAGGGTCCGTGGGCCTGACAGGCTGAACCAGCACCCCAAACTCTGAGAGAGAAACAACCAATTCTGGTCTTTCCATTCTCACCTCTGTCTTCAAATTGCTGACCTTTATAGACTTCATCATTCATCTTGTGGGTTAACTACACATTCCCTCTGAACTTTTTTTTGATTGAAAGGACATTATGTTACCGTGGGCAAAGACAGGTTGGGTGAGTGACCTATCTTTTGAAAGCTTAGACATCTAGGATGTAATACATGACTACATTAAACTTAGTCTGGAAGTCTTCTGCTCACCTGTTTTTTGCAACTAGGAAAAAAGTTTTGAACAAGAACTTGTTTGGGACAGGGTAAATTTATAAATCAATTATATTGTAAAGAAAACTGTTATGATTCTGTCAGTTTGCCATGTCTGTTCTGTTTTGCCATGTTCTGTTTAGTTTGTTCCATGCCATGTTTTGTTTCTGCCATGTTTTGCCATTACCCATATTGCTGTATTTAGTCCGGTTCATGTTTTCCACCATGCCCTTCTTTGCACTTTGTCTCCCCTGTCTGGTCTTTTGTTACTACAGCTCATTCCCCAGTCCTCCGTGTCACATGCTTAGGTGATTTAATGGTTTCTGGGTTTCCACCATTCCTTCTAGTCTCGTTTGCTTCCTTCACCTTACTTTGCTATTTTACTAACCCATACTAACAGTTTATTATTTTGTTAAGATACTAACCAAGACTAACATTGTATATAATACTAACTTACTAACGAGCACCAGGGATTGTATAGCTGCACTTACTAATTGATTAACAAGCTCTCAGCACTCGCCCTACTCTAGTCTCCGCCTCTTGCCTTCACTTAGTCTTTGCTGCAATTCAGCGAATCCTCCGCACCTGCTCCACTCTGTCCTGCCTCTCATTATCTGTGCACGTTAGAATTCCCTAACCGGAGCTGTATGTTTTGTCATAGGATTGTCTCGTGATCCCTGTCTGCGTTTTGGCAGTTGCCTCTTTCATGTGATTAGGTTCTCCCTCATGTTCCCTCCTTTGTAATCAGTCTGACTTCTTGCACTTGTGTCTTGTTAAGCATGTGACTTCCCATGAATGTATATTAGGAGTCTTCTCACAGCAGTTCTTTGTCAGAACGTTCTCCTTTGTCTACTTGTGCCACGCTTCTCTCGCCTTGTTTTCATCGTGATTACCTTTCTGACTGGACCGTCCTTGTTTTTCGATTTTTGCCTATTCCCTGTACTTTGCCACATTCTCAGTGTATCGAACCTCTTTTGTCTGACTACGATTTTTGTTATTGGTGCCCTGTTTACGGTTCTGGATTTCGCCCTTTGGATTCTGATTTTTGGATTGTGGACATTGTACCGTTGCCTGCTCTGTTGGGGGTTTGCCCCCTTCAGAAATAAAGCCTCCATTTTTGCATTCACTGGTTCTTGCCTCTGGTTCCTGGCGTAATCCTCACAAAAACATTTTATTGATTACACTCAGTTAATGATAAAGATGGGTGATAAATTAAAGGGAAAAAGCTGTATAAATGCATGAACAAACAAATGCAGATGCTTCTGTTCATTTTCCTGGCATGGTTTGGGCCCACAATTCAGAGTTACTCTGTGTGATAAACTTTATACGTATATGAAGCATAGCTGCAATGATGAGAGTGGTCTCTTCCAGGATGACAGTAGCCCAAGCCTCACAGGGCAGAAGGGGTCACTGAATGGTTTCACAAGTATAGAAATGATCCTTAGCATACGCCACTGTCTTCAGCATCATGAGATCTCAAACCAACTGAACTCATATGGGGCATTTTGGAACAATGTGTAAGAAAGGTACTCCATCCCTCCCAGTAAAGTTTTACACTTGCAGACTCTACGCCAAGGCGTGCTGAAGCTGATCTGGCAGCTTGTAGAGGCCCCACACTTTACTTATACCGTTTATGCTGATTTTTCCATTAATTTCTCACCCATATGCATGTCTCGTGTGGCACAGTTCCTTCATTAGATGTGCCAAGCAACATTGCCATCACAGTGTCACACTAACAGTCACAAGCACTATTGAACTCAGATGAAAATTGAGAGACAGGAGAAAAAGAGGAGAAACAGAAAGACAGAGGGGGGAGAGGCAGGGAGGAAGAACAGACGCACATTTATCTAAGCCTGCCACTGTTCAGAAAGACACTTATTTCTTTGCATTTTGGAGATTTAGGTAACAGAAAACACAGGTAATTGTGTGCTGGGCCAGCAGTAAGTGGATGCTGAACAATAATACCAACAGAAGTAAAGAAAGAGAGAGAGAGAGAGATAATATGAACATGAGAAAATATATTATAAGAAGTAAAAAGAAGGAGATATAGTACAACCCCAATTCCGAAATAGTTGGGACAAAGTGTAAATTGTGAATAAAATCAAAACGCACTGGCCCTCATTTATCAAACGTGCGTACACCAAAAAAATGGGTGTACGCCAAATCTCCCGCAAGGATCAGCATTTATCAATCTGAACGTGAGCGAACGGTCAGCAAAAATCTCACGCCAGGTCAGATCAGGTGTACGCAGATTTGAAACCAGCGCGAACAATGTGCAGGAACGAGTTCAGCTGAATGTTGAATTGTGCATTAGTTTGCTAGCCAGCTTGTCAACTAGCTAGCGTTCACTACAGTGGATGTGGTTACCCCACACATAGCCCATAAAATAAACACACAAGAAAAAAAAATCAATTTATCGCTAATACTGAAATAGCGAGCTAGTTAGCAACGTCGCTAGCAAGCTAAAGTGATATCGAAATCTATAATGCTATAGCTAGCTAGGTAGATAGCCAACTGGTTAGCGGGTTAAATGGCTAAACTTCGCTAATACTGACATAGCGAGCTAAAAGTCTTGAAACAAACGTACCCTAACGAGTCAGTCGAGCGCAGAGTAGTTGGTTGCGAGGCCAGGCGCGCAGGGATATTTTGTGCTGCGGTCTGGCTCAGAATACAGTGGGTTACAGTGATTTTATACCGGCATGGAACGCGGCTCAGCCAATCGCATTTAAGGATGGGAAGCACCCGTTTTATAATGAGTAATAAACCATATGCAGCGATGCGGTCGTCATGCTGATGTTGCTCTTACTAGTAAAATTAATAAATAAGCTAAATAGATAAACGAATGAATGAATGAAAAAATAAATAAATAAATAAGAAACCTGTGTTAAGAAATTAATTTCACTTATATTTTGAGACAGCCTGCTTGTCAGGCCAGACGGCTGACAATTACAATCAATTTGATTAAGCGCCATGCGCGGCTTGGCAGATATGCTGTGTGGTATGTCACATGCTCATCCAGTCAGACATATACTGAACAACAAAAGAAATGCAAGTTCATTAAAGGCAGACTGGAAAATAAGTTTGCGCATAATTATTTTAGAAAATCAAATTTATTACTAGCGCGTGCACATTTACACTCGTTTCATCAAACTTTTCTTTATTTTGACTGCGTAACCATAAGAGTACATGAACTAACTAGCTAACTTGCGTTTCTCTTGTTGCTCAGCCTACGGACACTTTGACCGTGATCACATTTTGACAATGGCAGATCTTCTGTATTCGAGGAATAAACTTCTGTCCGAAGTGAGAGGAACTTTCGGCACAGAGAAGATCTCCTCCGGGGAAGTGACGAGTGGCTGCTCGTTTTGTGTGGGCACAGCGCGATCTTAAACTCGGAGCACTTTTTTTTTTTACTACATGTAAAGCATTTGGATTGCCAACTATGTAAGCTATAACATGAAATATCATAGATCTATAAATTGAATTTATTAAGGCCGATGTTATTCGCACTTACACGTGTGGCCAATGCTGCATTTTTTTCTGGGCCACACTTATAAGTGCGCCACTTGATGACCATTCCAGTGCCGCTTATAGAAAGTACCGCTTAAAATACATTTGGCCAAGAAAAATTTTTTTAGCTTTGGACACACTTAAAATAAGTGTGGGCAATGGAGAAATGTGCATCTTAGCTACACTTATAAGTGCACGAATTTCCATCAATTTTTGTGCTTGGACGCACTTAAATAAGTGCGAATAGTCACTTCGATTTATTAGCTAATTAACATGCAAGTGTCCCACACCATATGCACTAATGCATCCCCATACCATCAGAGATGCTGGCTTTTGAACTGAACGCTGATAACAGGAGAGGTGGTCTTTCTCCTCTTTAGCCCAGAGTACACAACGCCCATGATTTCCAACAAGAATGTTAAATTTAGACTCTTCTGACCACAGGACACTTTGCCACTTTGCTACAGTCCATTTTAAATGAGCCTTGGCCCACAGAACACAGTGGCGCTTCTGGATCATGCCCAACAATAGCTTCCTTTTTGCATGATAGAGTTTTAGGTGGCATCTGTGGATGGCACGGCGGACTGTGTTTACTGACAGTGGTTTCATGAAGTATTCCTGGGCCCATTTAGTCATGTCAATGACAGAATCATGCCAGTGAGTGATGCAGTGGCGTCTGTGGGCCCGAAGATCACGAGCAACCAGTAAATGTCTTCGGCTTCGTCCCTTAAGCACAGAGATTTTTCCAGTTTCTCTGAGTCTTTTGATGATGTTGTGCACTGTCGATGATGAGACCTTCAAAGCCTTTGCAGTTTGACATTGAGGAACGTTGTTTTTAAAGTATTCCACAATTTTTTTACGCAAGCTTTCACAGGTTGGAGAGCCTCTGGCCATCTTTACTTCTGAGAGACTCAGCCTCTCTAAGACATCCCTTTTATAGCCAATCATGTTACACACCTGATGCCAGTTAACTTAATTACTTGCTAAATGTTCTTTCAGCTGATTCTCTTATATATTAATTCCTTTTTCAGCCCTTTTTTGCCTGTGTCCCAACTTTTTTGAGACCTGTTGCAGCCATAAAATTTGAAATAAGCTCATTTTGTGGATAAAAATGTAAAATGTCTCAGTTTCAACATCTGAAATGTTATCTCTGTTCTATTGTAAATAACATATTGGCTCATGTGATCAGAAAGTCATTGCATTTTGATTTTATTCACAATTTACACTTCGTCCCAACTATTTCAGAATTGGGGTTGTATATAAAATCATAAGACAAAAAGATTTGATAAAACAGTATACATGATTCGTATGGTTTTAGGAGTGTGAAAATGCAGTACTGCGAACGGTCAATTCAGTCTTTTGCTCAGAAATACTAACAATAACCACAGTAAGCCTTTGGATGCCCATATGTATTTTTGTTTGTACACTGTCAGTCAAAAATATGTGAACTATTTACTCATGTTGTTGCTCAGCATTTTAGTGAGATACAAGCTTTTTCAAATCATGTAAATAACCTCAAATGGCACAATGCAAGATGCAAATAGTGAGAAGTGAAATATGCTTGTAATCTGTAAATTTAGGATAGTCACCTAAATATTGAACTTAATAATATATTTGTATTTGTGAAAACAAACAGGTAAAATATTTATCATCATTTTATATTAAAGGATGTAAAATAACCCATATTGGTGCAAACTGGACCAGAAAATCTAAACTACAATCGCAGTGTATCCTTGGGAACTTCCAGAGTAGTGTTAGGTGTAACCCTTCAGAACCCCATGACAAATGAAGACCACAATGGAAAAATGATCAGAGTCACATTTTCAGGTTGTGGAGAAATGATGAATTAAAAATTCAAAAGGATCTTAGAAACAGAGCACTGAAAAAATATGCAAAAAATATAAAATATACAAAATATTACATTGTATAATAATATAATATTACTATATACAATGTATTATTATAAATATTATAATAATATATAATATATAAATATACAAAAATGCAAAATTTGGACTCTGATCGTCTTTCCTTTGGGGTCTTAAAATGTTTTACTAAAAATACCTCAAATCTGATCAGCAGCCACTATAACAAAAGGGTGCCACTTTGATCAATGTAAGATTTCGATAGTCTCTTGAAAGACAAAAGCCCTTAAATTTAATTTTTACTGTCTTTGACTTCTTGCAAATTGTTGCTGTTCAAAAACTTTAGACCAAAAGTGAGTGCCCCGACCGACCCCACGTCGCGTTTACCTTGCACCTCCAGGTAAGCCTTCCAGGTGGCCACTCCACTGCGACTGGAGGCAGTGCAGGTGTAAACACCCGTGTCTCCCAGCTAAGAGAGATAAAGATAAGGGAAGAGAAGAGGGAGGTGTTGGACAGGAAAGGGGGTGAGTAAAAGAGAGGGGGAGGGGAGAGAGGGAAGGATAGAGAGGGGGAGAGAAGGAAGAGAGAGTAAAAGGTTGCTAATGTTAGCCCCATTAGATGGTCCTGAAACAACCAGGAGTTGTACAGCAAATGTGAAATGGTTACAGTTGAAAGACTGCATTGCATAAACCTTATGGGAATATCACCAAAGTGCTGTGAGACTGTTGTGGGAAGCTTTTCAGGAGGCTGTGAGAGCACTGTGTGAGATGAGGGGAGAATAACTGTGCCATCACACAGCGACAGTATTGAGAGATTACATTAGGGCTGCGAGTCTGTTGAGTGAGGACTGCGTGATGTAGTAGCGACAGAACTGGGAGGAAGTTAAAACATTATGTAATGGTTGTGACACCATTTTATGAGGGTTGTGAGAAAAGTGATGTAATAATGTCATGCAAAGATAGACTGAGGGCTACACAAGCATTGTGGCAATGTTGTGTGAGGGATGTGAGAGGGCTGTGTGAACGTTCCCATCGCTACATTTACCTTGGCATAGCGGATCTCCAGGGCGCCAGACTCGTGCAGAATTATTCTGGAGTCCTGGGAGGACACCAGCACCCCGTCCTTCCTCCAGCGAATGGTCGGGCGGGGATAGCCTGTTGCCAGACACCCCAAAACAACCGTCCCATCCACGGACACCTTCTGATCCACCGGACCCTGACGGATCACAGGAGGGGGGCGATCCGACACTACTGTCCCCAAAGGTGAAATGGAATAAAGCTTAATATTTCTCATTAAGGTTTAGTGTTTATTATAAGCACTCAACTACAGAGCAACAAAAAAGGTATTTTCCCTCCTGATTACCCCAATTTTTGCAAATTTATCTTAAAAATGGTCTCAGATCTTCTTATGAAATGTAATAAGGCAAGGAGAAAATGATGAAACTACAACCACAGGTATAAAAATGTCTTCAAAATAGGTCCACTTTAAACTTATCCGTCAAAAGAACATTATTCCAAAAGGCATGGGTGTCATCAATGATTTTTTTTTTTTTTTTTTTTGGCAAATGTGAGATGACCCTTCATATTTCTTTGGGTTAGCAGTGAGTTCTGCCCTGGAAGAATGTTTGCCTGGGTTCTTCTTTAAAGCTGAGTTATCAATGCACTCTTAGACGAGTTTTGGCCAGGCGAGCAACTCGGCCAGCCACACCTGGCCAGATTCACCACTGTTCAAGGTTTTCACCATTTGGAAATAATAACTCTCACTGGTTTGCTGTCCTAGAACCTAGGAAATGACTTTGTAACCTTTTTCTCAGCAGAGTTACTTTAACTACTTTCTTTCTCATCTTGTCAGAGTTTCTTTTGATCCCAGCGCAATGTACTGCTTGGTGAGACCTTTCAGCCTACCAAGGGTGACCTAGTCTTTAAATACTGAATTGTGTTTGAAGATCTTAAAAAAATTGAGTGTAACAAATAGGCACATAGAGGAAATCAGGAAAACAATTCTTCATGCAGCTGTATTTATTTTTGAAGTTGCTCATACCATGTACTGAGAGAAAGAAGATGAAAGGTTATCATTCAAATGAGGGAAATATGAGTGAACCTGAGAGAAAACGGGCAGGAAACAAGAGAAGTGACAGTGCAGAAAAAGACTTATTTGGACAGTGACACAATTTTGCATTTTTGCCTCCCTTCTAAAACACATTTGATTTAAAGCAATGCATATAAGCATGAAGGATAAACTCTCAGCTTGAGTTTGTGGATATTTTGCATTTGTGAGATGTGAACCATGTAGAGACTGCAGACCTTTTTATATGGTGCCACTGTCCAACTTCTCATGGACTGCAGTGCCCGAGAAACTGATTGAGATGGTAGTGGTTTCCTCTCCTCAATCATGGGTTGCTGGGCTGTTCACTCCACATACACATGGCTGAGAGTTTGGCAATACTCAGGGTTCCATACAAATAAAACTAAAATGAGTGTTGATTATAACTTTTCTGATTGTTTTATTGATTGATCTCGACATAGTTCAAAATATTTATATACTTGGCAAGCAATAGGCAGCAATCATGAAGACTAAAATTACTGAGGAAACTGGATAATGAAGAAAGTTTTATTTCCACAGAGGACTCACACTCCACACAAACTCACATGTATAATACGTATCACAAATGTACCGTGTGTGTCTGTGTGTGTGAGAGCGAGTGTGTGAAGAGAGGGAGAGCAAGAGAGAAACAGAGTGTGGCAGTGTGGTCCATTGTGTGAGTGTGTATGCGTGCGTGCGTGTGTGTGTGTGTGTGTGTGTATATGTTAAAAGAGTGAAAGCGAGAGAGAAAGTGAGTGTAGCATTTTGGTCCATTGTGTGAGTGTGTATGCATGTGTGCTTTTGCAAGAGCAAGAGAGAGAAAAAGTGTGTGTGTGTGTGTGTGTGTGTGTGTGTGTGTGCCTGCGTGTGTGTGGGTGTGTGTTTGTATTGCAGTCAAATCAGTAATAAGATCATCACAAGTGGAAGCAATTCTATAATCACCTGGAGAGCCTTGGCGAACAAACCTCGGCTAATCCAAATGAAACCCCCTTCAGAAGCAAGATTTAATTTGCCTTTATGACAGCCCGGCATTCCGAGCCACACGGATTCAAGCAGATAAAAATACCACCTGGAGCAAGGTCATAATCAAACCCCGTGTGCTAGGAATTATGGGACACTTCCAGCACAGAAACAGGGCAATGCGGCACGCTGCAAAGATTATATCAAACCAGACACCCCCTCTTCATCTCTGCCAATCAAATTAAAAGTACAACTCATGTCCCCTTTTGGATGTGGAGTGGGGAGGGGGTTAGCAATCATTAGAAACATTAGCGGGGTAACTGAAGTTTTGCTGATAAGGAGGAACTGCCCCCTCCACCGTTAGAGACACAGGAGGGGCAGGACTGTTACACCTGGAGGTGATTATGCTAATAAAGTGCACAAATTACATGTCTGATGCACAGGTGTAATTTACAGTCTGCGCTGGGCGAGACTTCTCCAGCAGGCGAGGGTGTAATTACAGAGCAGGCCCTGGGGGGGAGCCCCTTAGGTTTATTACACTATCTTTAATAACAGCTATTATTACTATCACACTTCCTTCACCGTACTTGTTCAGAAATTGGGAGTGAGTGTGTGTGTCTGTGTGTGCGTGTGTGTGTGTGTGTGTGTCTGTGTTTTGTACTTGCAACAAAGTGAGAACCAAAAAACATTTTTTTCCTACAGAGTGAGGACATTTTTGGGAAGTGAGGACATTTTCATGTGTCCTCACAACTACAAAGGCAAATTATGACTGATTAGTTAAGGTTAGGGGTAAGGTTAGAATTAGGGAGAGGTTAAGTTTAGGGTAAGGGTTTGGATTAGGCATGAGTTGCCAATTCTTAAGGTTAGGGAAAGGCCGTAGAGACACACAAAGAATGAATGGAAGTCACTGTAATGTCCTCACAAGGATAAAAGTGCAAGGATATGTGTGTGTGTGTGTGTGCGTGGAACAAATGTTCCCACGAGTAATAGAGCACAAGATTTTTTATTGTTGTTAGGGAGACATTTTCCAGTCCCTGCAAGGTAACTGAGCTACTTTTGGGTTAGAGGCTGAGGTTAGGGTTAGGTTAAGGTTAGGCATGTAGAGTTTATGGTTAAGGTCAGGGTGAGGGGTTAGGGAGTGAATGCAGGTCTATGGGGTGTGTGTATGAGTGAGAATGTGCGTATGTCTTTGTTTGTCGGTGTGTTAACACGTGTGCGTGCATGTGAATGTCTGTGCAAATGTTCACTTCATGTCACGCGGCGTTTTATGTGTGTGTGCTCATGTGTGGCATGTTTCTGTGTGTCTGCCTGTTTGTTGGAGTAAGTGCACATAGATGCATGCGTGCTTGTGAGAGAGAGACTGAGACAGGAGAAGGGGACATGAAAATAGGCCGAGAGGACCAAGATGTGCCATGAACACTTGCATGAAAACTCCGCCGTCCATTGCCATAGAAACAAGTGGCACCATGCCAAAAGGATCCCTGTGCCGTAGGAATGCTGCAACCCTTTCCAAGAACAATTAGGAGCTGGAGCTCCAGCCAAACCCAGTGGAACACAACAGCGCCAAGAGATCTGCACGCTGGCACCCTTCCCAAACCCACAGACACCTGGCCAGTATTATCCAGTACTACACAGGGGGGAGCTGACACTAGCCTCACACCAAATGCAAATAAACTTTACCTGAGGCTGCTGTGTTTATACTACTGACCTCTTCCACAGGTCACGACCCACTAACCTACTAAACAGGTCCTATTGTATTCTCTTTTTTTTTTTTTTTTTAATAAATTTGGCATCTCCAATCCCACCTGAATCTGAAATGCCCAGTTGAGGAACTATGTACAAGGCTTGCTCATATGCGACCCCTTGTTGCCAATTCAGGAGAGAGGGATGGTTCACGGCTCTCCTCCGAAGCACGTGCCCATCAATACTGCTTCTTTACACTCATTGGTTGAATCCTCGCAAGTTCAGAACGAGGGCGGAGGATACCCGAACATGAACAAGCTTAGAATCTTCCTGACGAGTGTCCAGCTGGCCAACAGGAGGCGCATGAGCAATGAACAAAGCAACCATTTTATATTTCCCTTCCCGGCAGCCCCTTCCCAATTTGCATCCCTGTAGCACAATGAATGAATGAAATTTTTATTATTGTGTCATGCATATAATTATATGCCCAGCCTGCATGGGCTTATAAGACACCAAACAATCATATGATCCAGTACCAGGACCAGTGTACAACAAGAAATCATGTCACAAACAACCTATCTTGCCTTCTTATCCAAGCTTTAGAAATAAAATCTGCAGTTCCAAAAACATCAAAATCAAACAGCCATTTCATCTTTTCCTCATCTGACCAATAGAACATATCAGGGTTATGTTGTATAATATCATTAAACAGACACTCTCTTAAATCATCATAAATTGTGCAATACAGGAGAAAATGAGATTCACTTTCCACGTCATTCAGGTCACACATCTCACACAATCTGTTATCTTCAGGGATGTTATTGAATTGACCATTTTCGATGGCCAGAGGGAGAATACCAGACCTCAGCTGTGCAGCCAAAGATCTTCAGTTTCTAGATAAACGGGATAAAACATATAGTTCAGGGGTAAAGTTCTCCTTGATCAGCATATAAGTTTTCAATTTGAGTTTTAACAAAACACTTTTAAACCAAGTCTCTTCAAACTTAATAAGAAGCTTGTTTTTAACAGAATTAATATTACAAAACAAGTTATTCCTGTAAATATACTGCATATCCACTTCTTCAAAAATTAAAGAAAGCTTTTTTGTCCAAGGAGAATCGTGTTATTTGCTCCACATAAATACTTTCTTATTGATTCTACCCTCTGCCATTTTAATCAGTCGATTCCATAGTCGCAACATTTCACATTTTCGTTGGAAATGGCCAACTGTGCGCTACTTCTGAAAAGGCTGCCGACCACTGCCGGTTGGTACGATTGGGGCTCGAACCCGCGCCGTGATAATCACTTCTGCTCCGCAATGCGGTGCTTTAACCGAGTGAGCTATCCAGCAGCTCTAGGTCCTATAGTATTCTAACTGTCAAATAGGGGTTTCACAAGAGATTTATGGATGCGGGGGCAAAGCTTTTACTTGTGGGGTTTGGTCCGGCATGCTCTCCCCAACTAGTGAGGATTTAAACTAATACTGCTGTTTATTTTAGGATGCTAAGAGTCAATTAAGTGGTGACAGCCCACCTAAATTAGGCCTAGAAATGATGCCTGAATCAAATCGAATTTGCTGGTGAAGTTTGGGATACACCAGCCAAAGTGGCCAGGGGTTGAGTAAGTTAGCCTCCGAGCATGATTGTGCTTCAGACCAGCCCAAAGCACAAGGATCATGAACCAGATCTACCGCTCAGCAGATTAGCTTGGCGAGGCTTAGTAGAGCCGCTTCAGGAATCCGTAGCCCTGCTGCTCCCCAGTGATTTTCAGGGGTGACAACTGTGAACGACAGCTGAGTTAGATGTACAGTTACATGACATCCAGCATCCATACTCTAAACGGCTTCATCCACTCTAGGGTCACGGGGGAACTGAAGCCTATCCCAGCTGACTATAGACAAAAATCAGGAATGCATCCTGGACAACTCCCCAATCCATCACGGGGCGCACACACTATTCACTCACAATGAACCTGGCATGTATGTTTTTGGACTGTGGGCGGAAACCAGAGAAACCCGAAGGAAACCCACGCAAACACAGGGAGAACATGCTAATTCCACATACAAAGGCCCCAGGCTGGATTCAAGCCCGCAATTTTCTTTCCACTGCATCACTGTGCCCTCTACTGTTCATCCCACATCACATTCTAAAGTCATGAGTTTTCCAGTTCATCCCAGTGGGGTTTGATGGACTCAACAACAGGGCTCTCTGCAGGACAATCACATTCTCCCATACCGATCTCGCTTTGCCATGACTGGATCGCCGTCATGCTCACCATTGCATTGCCAAGCTGAAACAGGAAAGGGCTTTGCCTAAACTGCTGGAATCAGGGAATTCACTGTAATCACATATAATTTAAGGTGTATGCAATGACGAAACAGTGTCCTTTAGTGGACCAAACAGGCTAAGCCTGAAACAAGAAAAACAGCCCCAGACCAAGGCATGTCTATGTCTGGCTATGCAGGATCCATCCATTTGGCAAATGATGATTTACCCCAGCCCAACAGCAAGTGTGTGTATGTGTGTGTGTGTGTGTGTGTGTGGGGGGGGGGGTCTTCTTATCCCATCGCAGCTTCATGTGGCCTTCACTACTTCGCCATTTCACACTCAGTCTGTCAGCATGTTATGTTACCCAGCTGACGCCACTTTTGCCAATAAGGCCAAAATACTAATAGCAGGGGTGAAACGTAACTTATCATCAAATAAAACAGACAATCCGCACAGTTTAATCATTCTGGGTAAGATTCACTGCATTGGAGCAATGACTTGACCAGTGCTAGACCTTCATTAGGCATACTCAATGAAGACCAAGCACAGGTTGAAACGTTGCACCAATTAAATGAGTCTCACCCAAAAGGATAAAAGTGTGCAGATTTTCTGTTTTATTTGATGCTTTACCAACTTTGATCCCGCACCTTAATGAGAATCTTCCTTGTTCGATGTGCGTGTTTTTAATAATTTGATGAAACGTAACTTGTACAATTAAATAAAACAGTAACATTGCTTGAATTGCACTACAAAATAAGTCTGTCTATATGTATGCATGTCTGTCCATAGGTGTAGATTTGGGTAGAGCTGGTCAGGATGTCTCCTGATCAACTTTAAGACATAGCAAAAATATACCAATCAGCTGTGGATCAGTGAGGAAAATGAAAGAAAAATAAAATCAGAAATCTACCAAGATCCGCCCGATGTAATGTTCTGTTTGCAGCTTTGTTCAATTCATAAATAGTCAATGGTCTAATTTGAAGCATCTATCTCGTCTACAGTCACGTTACTAACCTTGCTCCAAGAAAAATACACCACACATAAAGATGCTTCATGGACAGGATTGCAAACTGGCTAGCTAACGTAGCTATATCATTTTGTTTCAATGTCCACTTTACTAGAACTGAGCAGGTTTTGGGAGTGCGCCGCGATGGTTTGTAGTGGTTGGTGACAATTGTGGAGAGTAAGCCCAGTTCAAATATTAGTTGATATTCATGTTCTTGATGTCCAATGACTGAAACACTGAAGGTGCAATTGCACCCGAGGCCACGTGCGTTGGGGATCCATTCACAATTAAACGCATGGCTTGTGGCGATACAATCGGCAAGGCAATCTAAAGGACACTGATAGTGCTTACTGCACTTAAAGTCTGACTTTATCAGTATGATGTACTGCTTTATGAAGCTTGTTTGGTAGGAATTTTTTTAGTTTTATAAATGACAGCAAAGACAAATAAATCTCAGTCATGGGAAGTAACATTCATAAAATAAGATGTCAATCCATCAATGTTTAATAATCATGTAAATATTTCACAATCTACATTAGATAATTACATTTTTTATTGAAATTGATGGAGGATAGGCTGGATATTTTCTTTTTATATTATGGACAATATCCCTCCACTTGCTTACTTTTGTGGAGATTCATGAGAAATATGATGACCAATCAAACTGACTTCCCTGAAAATGCAGTCATCAAAGAACAAACACAAAATGGAAGGAAAAAGAAAGTCGAGAGTAAGATGAGACGAGGGTAATGCTGTCTAGTAAATTCCTATTTTTGTTTTCTTGTGCGATGGGATGCAATGGAACACTTGAGGAAAATCAAACGAAGTTACCTTAGCTAGCCACAATGCTATCTGGCTAGATAGCTAATTAACATGACATTACGCCTGTCCTTTGGCATGGGACTTTATTTTATATGCAGCTTTATTTTATATCCTTTGTTTCCAGCTAGACTGTTTCACCTACGCAAGACAGTTAGGAAAAGGATGTGAGTATCAAGCAAGCAACCATTTTTGTCTGAAGTTCAATGGACACTGAATTGGAGATTTAAGATCTAGGCTACAAGAATGCTTTTAACAATGAAAAATTTTTTGCTTGACGTTTTTGCATTAACGTTTCTAAAGCTGCAGGAACAGCCACTACGAGTGACTGAAAGTAATGTGTGGTTGAAACACAGTGACAAAAAGCACAATGCTACACTGGAGGAGCCAAAATGGCTTCCCTCACCATCGGAGACCTCAAGCAGTGCCTTGGTGATGATGCTCCCCGCAATGTTGAGGGCTTGGCAGCTGTAGTGACCGCTGTCGCTGCGCTCGGCATCCATGATTGTGAGGTCACCCGTCGACGACACGGAGAAGCGACTGGACTGCGGAGAAGGCTGTGAGGAGAACAGAAGGGCCTGGAACAGGAAGAAGAATAGATGGAGAGGTGCATTGTGGGTAAATAAAATTTAAGACCACTCCTCCTAAATCAAAGCGTAAAGATACCTTATCAGACATACCTGAACCTTTTATACAAGAGTAAAATACTGAGGATTGCTGGCCAATTTAAAATATTTAAAATTTCTATTTTTTAAAACTAAAATTTAGAACAGAATTCTTCATTCATACAACATGCACTTGTTATAACAATATAAATTGAAAACTTTTTATGAAAAAAAAAAAATAGGACCAAGGGTCCTGTAGCTTACCAGCAAGCAGTCTTACAGCAATGATACAAGTTATGAAAATTTCACGTGAAGTTTGACATTTGAATCAATGAAAATCAATGCTAAGGTCACTAAATAAAAGTTCACATACATTTATAAGACCTGTAATACAATCCTAAGCTCTGAAGCAGTTTTGGTGATACAAGTCATTAAAATATGTCAATATGTATTCAATATGTCAATTGTGAACTTTAAAGGTCACAGAATGTCAAGTTGTGGTCAGCAAATGGACTTCATATATGACTTTCTAAATGTCTCTATGCAAACCTTGGCTCAATCTGTGACCATTTTGGTGGTATAAGTCATTGTGATTTCACTGTGGAGTTTGACCCTCAAAGGTCACTGACAGTCAAGTTGAATGTCACCAAATGAAAGTTCATATGTGACTTCCCAGATGTCAGTAACACACACTTAGGCTCCATCTGTGACCGTTTTAGTGATACAAGTCATTGAATTTTCACTAGGTCACATTTGACCTTTGAAGGTCAATACGAAGGTCACCAAATGAAAGTTCATATATGACTTCCTATATGTCGATAATACAAACTTAATCTCTATCTACAACCATTTGGCCTCCACAGGCCAGCTTGCATATTCATAAAGTACAGCGCCCCCAATAGACCCACTTCCGTCAAATCAATCAAAATGGCGCTCACACTGTACATTGATGGTACCAAGACAAGTTGATTGCCTGATTTAGAAAAAAATTTATCTCGCAGTTTTTGAGAAATAATTTTTTTAAATTTCTCAGTCCTATCTTTAACATTGGAGCCGAAATTTCAAGGGCCCATAAAACGGACAAAAATGATTCAATCAAAAATCCGAGAAAAACGACTGGAGATATGGTCTAATAGTATGTTATTGCAAATTTACAGGAAAATTCATCAAGCCAAAAAAAAGATAAAAAATGTTCCGGATGATGGACGATGGACGCCACACCACGAAAATAGCTTATCGGCCCATAGGGCCGGTAAGCTAAAAATGAGCGCCATTTCACAATACAGGATTGCAGAGTTAGTTGGATAATTGTACCCAGTGAAACCCAAAACAGCTTTATAATTTAGTCCATGTTTTATCAGGATTTCTGGCTTTTACTTACTGCACTTATGCTGTGAACACAGAAATTCTTCTCATGTGAAACTAGGCTCTGGTATCTAATGCAGGGGTCTCAAACTCAAATCCTGTCAGGCTGCAATCTTGTATGGCAGCAGCTATTTTAGGCCTTAAATATAAGGTGTACTGACCCTTAATCCAATTAATGGATAAAATTCAACACTTATGCACAGGAACATGTCAAAGACCAGAAACCACAGAGGCCCTACAGGATTTGATTTTGAGATCCTTGCTCTAAAGCCTTTAACTTCTCTGACACATGACCCAGAAAAGGACCAAAACCCATGTCTTCAGCCTGCAGGTGAATGACACGGCTCACCTGGCTCCCCTCTTTCTGCCAGAAGATAGCCGGTTGGGGGTTCCCCTTGGCCTCACACTGGAATGTGACAGTGCTCCCCTTTGCCACCACCTGGTTTCGCGGCCTAATTATGAATGTAGGGGGAACTGGTTGGGGGGTGGGAACATGCAGGAGAAGACAAGAGAGACAAATTAGTGAAGCCATTGTAGAACTCACTGCTTTGGAATAATACTAGTTTAATAAAATATATAGGCAGCGAGGAACACAGAGGATGTATAAATGTTTGCGTGGCTTAATAACAGTTTTATTTCAATAATGCAGTGGGAAGTTTCGGCAAGTTTTGTCAACTGAATATATGCGTTTTTGTGTAATAGTGAGCCATAATTGTACAAAACTTGTAAAAGTTTTGTGTTTCCAGATGAATACAAAGTATACAAATTGGGAAATATTAGAAATACATTTCAAGCTATTATTAAGTCTCTCATTTGTAAATCCCCAGAGAACATTTTCAGCATTTTTCTGTCCAAGAATAGAATTTTCCTTAAATATTCTAAACTGAACAAATAATTTCTTCTGATGTAGGAAACACTTGTTATTGGTTTACTCTACAGACCCCGTCCACCATCAGAAACACTGAGATTTTGTCAATCATTGAAGAAATGATAAAAAATTACAAGAAATGTTTTTGATTTTCACCTTCGGAACTCCAACAGAGTTATAATTTTACCCTTTAGGGTCCCCTTGTGTCACGGTTGCCTTTGGCAACGGAATCATGAATGCTGATTTGCTGATGGGTGGAGATGAAGACAGGTGATGGAAGGTGGAAATGTTGAATGACAGCTGGACTTACCAGACACAGCTACAGGAAAAAGAGAAACAGAGTAGAGCAAATGATGAGAGAATACATCATGCACGCGCACACACACACACACACACACACACACACACACAAACATTGTGTGAGACACAGAAGAACACAGAGGATAAATGTACAAATGACACAGGAGAACAAAAGCAGTTTAATATCACTGGCTGTGGCTTTACACTGTACCACCCCTAGTTACTTGATTCTGAAACTTGAAATCAAATCCAGCTGTTTTTTTTTTTTTTTTTTTTGGGGGACTAATCAAACAAATTCAAACTACCGATTTGCCAAATTGTGGATACCTCAATGTCCCAGGTAAAGGGAAGATGGAAACCCAGCAGTTTTTGGAGCTCAATAAAATACTTGTAACATTTAAGCTACTTTTATATTATTTGGAAGTTGGAATTTGAAGGGAATTATACATCCTTGAAAAGGCTCTTCAAGAGCGCACATCCGAATAGCCCCCCTGCGGGTGCTGGATGGAGTTGGAGTATGAATCACATAAATTAGGTAATGTCTGCGTCCAGTTTGATGCTCCCAACAGAAGACTTTATGGAGACACATGAGACACAAAACAGATAACGTCTCGATCCCGAGGGAATCTTTGTAAAATTGAATAGAAACACTATATGTTGTCTGTTTTCTGCCTTAAGTATTCTCAATAAAAATATTTTGTTAGAAGCATTAGGCCTCTTTTTACCCCTGTGAGGTGTGATCAATGTGTGTACAGCAGACATCAAAGACCCCCCCCCCTTCTTTTAAACAGCATGGCTCCTCTCTTTCTCTCCCAGTTCATGTTTTTGGTACACCCCCTGGCCCCATTCTGCCCTGCCTCTAGCCCCCCCCAATTTATCAAGACTGTCATGCCAAGAGCAATAAGAGGTTTCAAGTATACTGGGAGGAATAAAAATCAATATGCCAAGTCTCTGCAAGTATTCTAACCTCATATTTACACTTAAAATCTTATTTATGTTGTAAAATTTGTCCAAAAAAATCAGCCAAGAGGACAGAAATTTTGTCCAATTTAAGATTTGCCTGTAGGGTACGAAAACTTTCATTGTTAAACAAACAGGAACTTGAAAGAAAATCATATTTTCTACTTGAGCCTAAAAAATAAGTTTGTGAGTATCATTTGGAAAAAAAAAAAAAAAAAACACTCGTTGGAGCACACTTTTTGCCCGACACGCCTGTTATTAGTGGCTTTCATTAGTGTGTTCCCTTTTCCTCTTTAGTAGGGTTTTTTTCCACCTGGATCACACACCCCCCTGCTGTCTGTCTCTCAGCAGCCCCTCCCACCACAGCGGCATAAGCAAAACATGCAGACAAATAACGTCCCACAAACGTACTGAGCCACCAATGTAATACAAATCTGCAGCTTTTACTGTAATTATCCCACTAAAGTAATACCAATTTCCTACCACAGCCATAACAAATCCCAGCAAATGTAATAGTTATTAATGCTTGTCGGAAATTCAGTACCATGTTTGTGTGAGGCAACTGGAATTAAGTATGTGGGAAACCAATTATGTTTGCCAGATTATTACATCAAAAGATGTGAAGTATTGTGAAGTTTTTTTTCCCCCTTGAATTCAATTTCGTTCATTTTCTTTTTAAGTAGTACAACTAGAAAACAGCAGCAGTAATGGGGGAGGCTGGCACATGAGTTTAGGGAAATTAGAGATTTCCTCAGGCTCCTGAGAAAATTTTCTGAGGTGATGCCAGAGTGTTTTGGTGGAGCGTCTGGACGGTAGAGTTTAAGTGACATGTTCATACTCAGGCCCCGGGAGAGGGGGCCGATTCAGCTGTGAAGGAGGTGACCTGGGGCCCAGGGTTTAGTTGGGACAGAGAGAAGGAGGGAGGAACAGGAAATAGAGAGGGACAGAGGGAGTGAAAGAGAGTGACTGAGGTGCTATGTGGGGCCCACATGCTTCAACATCCCAGACAACACCAGAAATGTGTGAGCGTATCTGCACCCGTGTGAATGTGCGTGTGTGTGCATGTTTGTGCGTGTATGTCTGCATGTAAGTATGTGTAAAGACATCTACCACAAGTGTTAACATTGGAAGCAGGGAATCTGCCAAGTGTCTATACTGTCTAGACTATACACCCATGGCTAAAGAATCTCTGACCTCTTTTTAAGCATGGAACTGCCACTGAGTATTTGTTTCTCTTTATCAAGGATGCCCTGGGAAAAATGCCAGATTGAACAGCTGCGAGTATGCACAGCAAGAAAGAGAAGGAGGGTAAGTATCTTGGGGCGGTATTGGGGTTAAGGACTGTGCTGAAGGACCCGACGGCAGAGTTCTTTCCCAATTTACTCTCACCAGATGTAAGTCAGAATCCCCAGCCTCACTGGGAGCACCAACCAACAACTGTACAGTTACTAGCCAAGCAACCTCCGAAGGTTAGAAGGTACTCTCAATAGAGAGGATGGAAGTTCAGTCCAAGTCCATCCAGTGCAATCATCCAAACAAGCCATTTTTGAATTTCATCCGACTGGGGAATTCTCATTGGCCAGTGAATCAATTTAGCCGCTGTAAATGCAATTAATTTATAAAAATCTGAAGTTAGAGAGATAATGATTTCCTTTCCCCTCAACCTTAATTGGTTTACATTATCTTTCGGTCTTAATAATTAGTGGAACTTCTGTCCTGTATCAGGGGGCTACCAAATGACGATCCAACATCTAGGCTACTATGATGCCCATTTTGAATTAACAGGAAATGAAAATTGCCTGGTGGAAGAGCTTACCAAGGATTGAAAATCTCCTCTGCTGCTGCTCCTGCTGCATTATCCACTCAATCTGAATTTAAAGGTATCGCTCCATGCCAGATAATGATTTCTCAGACAGCAATTACGCCCTTTCCATGAGGCTAAGCTATCTTTTTACATTTATTTGTTCCCACTTTCCCTAGATCCCTCCTTTTTCCCTTTCCCTCTTTCCTTGAAGCCAGAAAATTTAGACAGTGAATGAGCGAAAGGAGAGGTATGAAAGATACTAATTTGAAAGAACTAATTTTAAAGGAGAGGTATGAAAAAAACTAATTTTATGATCATTTTTCTTATGTCACTCATTGCTATTGCATTTGTCCTTTAAGGGCTGTGATGAATGATATTTCTATGACAGATACATGAACCTTGGGAACATGCAGGGTAAAACATGCCATTTCAATATGGCACTTAGGGCGCTTTCACACTAGGTACGGTTGTTCTGTATCGTGCCACAGTACGATTGTCCCCCCTCCCTTCTCCCCCTTCTGGTCAGCTTTCTCACTAGTTACGTCTTTCCATACCCAAGTACACTTCTTGAGTGTTATGGAAAAACCTAGCAAGTCTAATTTTGGTCGAAACTAAGTTAGGACCATTTTTGTACTTATTAGGCTTTGCCTCATCATACAGTAAGATAAATGAAAAACTAGGCCTACGCTGTCGGCGGCCGACAGTAAGGGGTATATCCCCGAAATCCTTGAAGCCCCCTTTATTAGATTCTCCTTTACTAGACCTACAATATGAGACAAATTTGAGGTCTGTGTAAGTACTTGTTCCAGAGATATGGTTAAAAAACTGATTTTTTCAATATATAGCGCCACCTGGTGGCAAACATAGGAGTACTTGCCCAAAATCTAATCAGTTCATCCTCTCTACCATGTCTACCCATATGCTAAAAATGAGAAGCCAATGTAAAGTATTTTGTGAGTAATCGCGCTAACGGCTAAAATCTGCGGCGGCGGCGGGTGGGGCGAAACCATGATATCCCCGAAACTTGTATTTCGGGGATATACTAATCATTGATTTCCTATGTTTTCTTGTGGCAAAACCAAGCAAGTCATCAGTATTTAATCAGTTGTGAAGTAAAAATCAAGCAAGTTGATCTTCCTTGGTTCTTCCACATAAAATTTTCTATTTTTTAATGATAAAACCTGGTCGTGAATTAGCCAGTTACGAAGCAGCATACCTATATTATCTGACCTGTGAGGTAAGTCCTCATGCAGAGCAATGGATGAGCAGGACATTCATGGTCAGAATTCGTAATTCACACAATTCATGTGCTAATAAGGACTGAAAAATGGCTTGAAGAGGAAAGCAGATGGTGGAGTTAAAACTGAAAAACTGTCAAATGCCACTGAAGCTTCATAATTGTTGGGTTTTTGTCCATCATTTTGAGATTTGACATTTTATATTTTCAGATGGAAAAATTTCTTCAGTCATATTGCCAGAAATAATAAAAAAGAAAAAAAATCCTCCATAAGTATCTCTTATTATGTAATGAACAAATCACTACCATGTCAGTTTCATTGTCGGACAAGAGCTTAACCCCAGAGGGATAGTTTTCTGTCTTTTTCTCGTAATCAACTTTTTGTCACTTACTAGGTTTTTCCATAACACTCACGACTTGTGTACATCAAAATTCCGATACAGGTAGCAGTATGCACCTAGGTGGTGTTAAATAGTGTAATATTCACCAGGAAGAAGAAGCAAACCTTTGCGATTCAATAACGTTCAGCTCACTCGTTGGTTTTTGGGGGATTATGCCGTCCACTGCCACATACCACAGAAATTGATCTTTTTCATCATTTGAGCTGCCAGACTTCCGCACCACGTCCCGCCTTTGAGATACTGCAGCCGCATTTTCTTTAGTTTGTCACAGCATTGTTCTATTGTTCTGTCATAACCATGCAAATGTAAATTCTCAGGAATTATTCCATAAATCTCTGCGTTTTTGTGTGTAGTATCTAGCTGTGATTGTATGTTTTCGTCCGCCCAATTTCGCGCAAGCATTTAATTTTTTCGTTTGTTAGAACAAAAGAGCCGAATATTTAAGACGTCACATAGCAGTCCACTTCTGTGTTCAAGGATGGTTGTTTTCACATTTGGTAGGAGCACATGAACCGTGCCCGAGACCACCTCTTCCAAGCAGACTCGCGTACTGTGCTCGAGCACGGTACGCTTCATCTCAATGCTCACTCATTCAAATTCACACAATACAAATTCAATAAATTCATTTACATAGTGTTAACTGTTTGCTTATTTCCGCTAGTGTTTGTGTATTTTTAAGCGACTTTCATGAATGAACACCTGGCCGTGCCAAAAAGCATTTCAAAATCAAATTTGAGAGAGAAAGACAAAAAGAGGATGGGGGAGAAGAAAAGAATCTGGAAGATTCCTTATTCCCGATTTCTCAAGATTTTCTCTTCATAAGATCCCATCCTTTCCACACACACACACACACACACACACACACTGAGTTTCTGAAATCACCCCATTTTTCACCGTTTCTGAGCCTCAGGAGCTCCACGCAGTGTAATTAAAAAGATGTCGCTCCTCAGCATTGAGATGAGCACTGCACTCTTTGCCATATCTCTAGCTTTAATTATTCTGCACTCCCAAAGTACCCGTACCCCCCCGCTCTCACTATCACTGCGCTCCTACAGCTGTTCAAGAGGGGGAGATGGGAGGGGCTGAGTGAATACAGAGGCCCAGTGTTTGTCACTCTTCATAAAAAAAACCACCGGATTGACTGTTAGAACCACTCAACCAACCTTCTCCAAAGTCCTGTTCTCGGAGGCCATAAATAATATAAGTGGCAGCATATAACTGCCCTATAGAGGCTGTATAACTGCTTACGAAGCAATAATAAGCAGATTATTATTACTAGTCAACCTATTATTATTAGACATTATTAGTCAACCATAAATAAAATATTTATATAGGCTTTATTCATCAATACAAGTGATTTCAGGTAAATGCAAGCAGATACAGGTAAGTAACCATAAACGTAGAGGCACATGGGAAAGGTAAATACAGGTGAGAACATGTTAGTGGGGGTGAAGGAGAATAAGCAACCATACAACAGTAACCACAGTAACCATACAACAGTAACCACAGTAACCATACAACAGTAACCACAGTAACCATACAACAGTAACCACAGTAACCATACAACAGTAACCACAGTAACCATACAACAGTAACCACAGTAACCATACAACAGTATATGTGTGTGCCAGTGAGCTTTCATACCTCGGACAGTCAGCGAGGCAGAGGACTCTACTTTCCCCACCATGTTTTCTGCTACACAGGTGTAGTAGCCAACATCAGCCAGCGTCACAGAGCGCAGATAAAGGGCGTCCTCACGAATCTCATACCTGCAAAGGCAAGACACAAAATTTAGCACAAGTTCATGAATGCTGCCATTCCTGTATTTTACCAATCAAAAAATACTTTGTGTGGCAATGTCCCAGATAGTTTGACGCTCTTGGGCACCAAGAAATCAGCTGATCGATATAAAGTGTATATAAATTTGTCTTGATTATCACTCATGCTGCAGCTTCATTTTATGTCGAATGATCAAGGTCCGATATTATCAATCATTATGAGAACCTGAGCAAAAAAAATCAGTGGTAATGCCACTGTGTGCGGCTGTTGATTCCTCCAACAAAACGGGAAACTCGGACCTACCCATGGGCATAAGCTTGCACTGATTTCCCTTGATAAAGACTGACTTGATAAGAAAGAGATGCCCACAGATCATCCCTTTATAACAACAGCTAGTCGTGGCTAGTTTACAATCAACTTCCTTTATTGACATGTTTTCCAATTATAGTAATAATCAATTGGAAATTAAGGACATGGCTTCTGTCCTCCATGTGATCAAACAGCGACTAAATAATGGGCTAAATTCAGTACAGGAAAAGAATTTCCTCTAAAATAGGCCCATGCTTTACAAAAGAAAAACTGCTCTGAAACTTCAACGATACCTTTTCCGCACATCAGGTGATTTAACCTGTGCTTCATGATTGTATAAATTGTTTAAATGAAATAAAAGACCATTTGAAACGTCTTTATGCAATTTCATAGCTTCCGACCCTGAGAAAAGAGAAGCGTGAGAATTCTGGAGTCATAATAGGTTTTCTTGTTACTAGAGGAGAGATCTACCAAAACCTACATGTTACTGGAAAACTTACAAACACAACGGCCTCAATTCCGCGTGACAATCTCTTAAATACTAGTCGATTGAATAATGACTGATCCGCGACTCATTCCAATGAAATTTTGCCTTTCACTCTCGGTAGAGCACGGGTTGATTAAAATGATAAAATGTGAGATTGCTGACTACTGCGTGAGAACGTGATATGCCACTTAAAAGTGTGAGACTCAAGCAACATGCATGAGAGATGACATGCATGCAATTTTGAATGATGCTGATTTAAATGCACCAAATTATGTGTCCACTTGAATGATTGTTGTCAACGGGTAGAAGTAGCAACACCTGATAATGTGGTGTGTTTTCGAGTGAAAATATTGATAAGTATGAGAAAGATTGAGAACGAGTCAGGGCAAATAACTATATTAAAGGGGTGTCCTGTGCCCCACCAATTTTTCAGCTTTGGCTACCCCACTGGTTTTATTTAATTTATGACCTCCGCCCACTCAAGAGTTCAGGCGTCCGGGTGACGCAGCAAGCTACCCCGATTCCAACAAACATGGCGCACTGCAAACAACGCATAAATCTGATCTTCTCGAGCTGATTTAGTTGTTAAAAAATGTTTTTCAAGAAATACCCAGGAACATATTTGAGTAGTCAGGGCAGTGTACTTTTATTGGGCAAAAGCTGAAAAAAGGGTTTTCTTTTCCTTTAAATGAGGTGTACTTCATTACAGCTGGAGTGAAAAATCTACAGGACAGTAGATCTCCAGGAACTGGTTCAGGGTTGGTCAGAATTCTCGAGTCCCTACCTCCCATTGGGCAGGTCACCGTCCTCTCTCCTCCATTGCACATTTGGGTGGGGGTCTCCCTGCACCTTACAGCGAAACTCTGCATCCTCGTTCACCCGCACCACCTGGCTACTGGGCCTCCTGATGAATGAGGGCCGCTCTATACCAGGCCCGAGAGAAGGACGGGGGGGTTAGAGAGACATGTTTATTGTAGCATTCTTCAGTAACCAGGAAAATGCATGTGTTAGTGTCTAGTTTAGACAATATGGCTAAAACAACAGGTGTTAGTGTTTGGCTGACTAATATAGCATTGTTAGCATTAGCATCAGAATTTGGGCTGAAAACACAGTAGTTAGCATTCAGCAAGCCACAATACAGCAGTTAGAATGAGCAGTGGTAGTAGGTCTAAGAATCAAAATAGTTTGGTAAGCATGCAGCATTAGCACAAATGGTGAAACCATAGCCATTAGCATTCAGCAAAACAATGCATAACTGTTAGAATTAACAGCAACACTTGTGGTAAAAGTCACTGCAGTTTTTCAAGCATGCAACATTGGTACTACGGGTATTTAGCATTTAGCAATTAGCATAAGGCCTGAAACTACAGCCATTATGATTTAGCATCAGCGCTAAGCAAGGTTATCAGAGGGCACTAGCCCCCCATCATAGTGTGTACGGCCTGTTCTTCATTTCACAAGTCAGAGAAGATATTTAGCAAGGTGATTACAGCACACCTATACAAGCCTGGGCTGAGCTACTGACACACTGCCAAGCCAATTGATCACATACCTCAGTGAAGCCTTTAAGTAATGACATCCACCTTACATGAACCCTTTTCTTTTCTACAAGCCCATTTCCAGAAAACTTGAACCACTGTGTTAAATTTAAATTAATACATAATGCAATGACTTGTAAATCATATAAACCCAATATTTCATTGAAAGAAATACAAAGACAAAATATCAAATGTTTAAACTGAGAAATTCTACTGTTTTCTGACAAGTATTTGCTTATTTTGAATTTGATGCCAGCAACATTTTTCAAAAAAGGTTTGACGGGAGCATGTTTGCCATTGTGCTGCATCACTTCTTTTTTAAGAACAAGCTGTAAGTGTTTGGGAACTGAGGAGAAAAACTATTACAGTTTTGAGAGGGAAAATATTTTCCCATTGATGTTGCTTGATGTTGGATTTCAGCTGCTCAGTGCCTCACAGCCTCCTTTGTCATATTTCTCATTTCATGATGCTCCAAATTTTTTTCAGTGAATGGTAGGTCTCGACTGCAGGCAAGCCAGTTTAGCATCCAGACTCTTTTACTTCAGAGCCATGTTGCATATCACGCTGCATATCAACGTCAACACAACATGAGTGCTCCAAGCCACGATGGGAAGCGCAAAATAGAACAGCTTTTATTTTTGACCTGAGCGAGACTGGTTGGAGTATTTTTTTAATAGTTTTTACACCACAACAAAGGGTTTACTCAGGATTGCTACCTTGTGAGCATGCGCAAGGGGTTTGCTCGCAATTACAGCCATACATATGATGCATAGAAATCAATGGATAGTAGTTAATACACTCATAACTTCGCCGTTTATTTAGCTACCTAGCATTTACATGCGTAAAATATAACTAGCTATTATTCTTAAATTGTTGAACAATTTGCCCATGCAGTCTTTCACAAAGTGGTAAAGCTCTCACCATCTTTACTTCTGAAAGACTCAGCCTCACTGGAATGCTCTTTTAATATCCAATCACGTTACTTGACCTGTTTCCAGTTAACCTGATTAGCTGTGAGATGCTCCACCAGGTGTATGTTTTCAGCATCACACAGCTTTTCCAGTCTTTTTAGAAACATGTTGCTGGCATCAAATTCAAAATGAGCTGATTATTTCATAGTACAATAAAAATATCTGAGTTTCAACATTGGATATGTTCTCTTAATACTATTTTTAATTCACAAATCATTTCATTTTGTTTTCATTTAATTTTGCACAGCGTACCAACTTTTATGAAAACGGGTTGTTGCTAAAAAGGAAGAATAGCCCTTAAAAACAATTTTTAGTCCTAACTTGGTCTCAATCACTTTTCCAAATTAAGAATACATACACTCTGAAAACACTCCACACTTCAGGTGTTACTCGTTCTCATCGTTATAGTAAGACGGCAATCACTCATTTGGATGCGCAATTTGGTGACTTTCAATCAGCGTTATTCGAAACTGTGTGAAGGTGTTTCAAATCTTCATTTTTTATTTAATTCAAACAAATTAAAGGATCATTAACCGCAGGTTACATCGCCTGATGTGCCAAAAAAAGGCAGCATTGAAGTTCCAGGTCAATTTACCTTTCGTAAAGCACAGGCCTGCTAATGATTAAATTACTTTTCTGAACTAAATTCAGCCCATATTTTAGTCACCGTCACATCGAATTAAGAGAGAAGCTGTGGCTTTGATTGCCAATGGATTATTCTTATAATCGGAAAACGTGTTAATAAAGGAGAATGATTGAGAACAAGTCAGGAATAATAATGTTTGTTAAAGGATGTTCTGTACTTAACCAGTTTTCAGTTCTGGCTACACCCCTGGCATACACACACTCTCAGAAAATTAAATACATCATTATATCTTTAGGGTACAACAACCTGTCACCTTATGCCTGCTGTATCCTTGGAGATGTATGTGTACCTCTTTAGCCCCTGAAAGGCTATACATTATTACCTAGAGGAACAATAATTAACCTTTGGGGATATGTTATGTACATTAGGTACATTACGTTGTACCTTGAGGTACAAAGGTAGGCTCCTACTGAGCACCTATTTCTGAGAGCGCACACTCACAACTGAAACATACAAAAACAGACATACCAACAACTGCACATTCTCACACACGCACGCACGCACACACACACGCGCACGCGCGCACACACACACACACACACACGCCCACACGCCATAGCTTTCCTTAGTGCAGTTTGCTCGCGTAGACCATTGTTATGCCTCTCTGGGATCAGAAATTCCACCGCTCCGCATATTTTAACTCCCACAGAAGTATCAGGCAAAAATGCCTCGTTATTAAAACCGTTAGAGCAGTTAAAGTATAAAGCACATTTATTCTCCACAGTTTCCCAATGGCACCATTTTTTGCTGACCTTTTTCATCAATAAGCATCACTTTTATGCTGCTTTAGAAAGTGATTTTTTTATTATGAACACCATAAACATCCATTCTCTCGAGCAGTGCACCCAGGGAATAGTGCTGCATTAAGTCAGTACAAACAGAAAGTGCATCTTACGCTAAGCAACATATATATAACAAATAAACAAACAATATATATATAACAACAACATATATAACAAATAAGCAACACATACTATAGAAATTGTATGCAATAAAATACAGTCTAGTATTTGAATTAAAACAAGAATCTTGTACTGGACTTTGCATTGTTGCATTCTCAAATTCCATCTGCACACCCCAACTATCCCCTCTCCAATTTTAACCATTATTCATGATTGCGACCCATAGCACTTTAAAACTAATACCTCCATCTCCCGCCAGTGTGATTGATTCTATTTTAATTGTACTGTTTTATACTGTATTGTATTGTTGCACTGTATTGTATTGTTTACTTCCTATTGCATAGTATTGTATTGTTGCACAGTAGTGTATTTCATTTTCTATTGTATTGCATTGTACTGTACTGTATAGTACTGTAGTATGACTGACTCCCTTTTTAACTGTGGAACCATCAACCTGCCGAGGGACAACGAGCGTAAATTAGCCGTAGGCCACAATCTGGCATATTTACATGAATATGTTCATTTATATGCACTGTCCCTACTTTCTTAAATAAATAAATATTTAGCCAAGTATATTTATCATCATTTACACAGAATATATCATATTTAATGCCAACACAGATATGACGCAAACATGCTACAATAATGCATACATGCTAATTCAGCAAATGCATTTGTCACAACCCTGGTGTGAATGCCTTTCGTCTCTCTACCTATTCAGTATTTTGCGTGTCTGTTCAAAGTATGTCTCCTTTGATTAGTTTATGTCTTGCGTGTTTTCTCCTCCTCAGCTGTGTCTCGTTTCATTGTTATTTCCTCATGAACACGTTACATGCATTAAGCTCCCCGCTATGAGTTGCAAGTTGCTGCACTGTAATTTGCTACATAATATTCCAAGCAGAAATTCTTTGTCTTTATTAAGCATAACACGTATTTTAATGACAGCAATGCCTGCATGCTATCTTCCCTACTCAGTTTACTCAAACGAGCTTCCAAGCCTACTCAGGGTCCAGGATTTGCACCGTGTTCAAGTTAAGCTGGCTCAAGTCAGTTCATCTGTCCAGTTTAACAGGAAAAGCTCCCAAGCCTAATCAGGGTTCAGGATGGGGACCGCGTTCTTGTTACCCCTTCCAAGTTGGTTCCTCTGTCCAATCTGTTAGGAACAAGCTCCCAATCCCTCTATGGTCTTCAGGATTGGAACCCAATTCTCCTCATGTAACTCCATCCTCCTGTGGGACAGTTTGGTGCTGGTGAAGGGTGCTCTCCACCTGGCTGCGATCCCGGAAGCCACTGGCCGGCAATTGACAGCTCAGGTTTGCCCATAAAATCTGAATTGGACTGTGCTATCCCTATCCAGGGCTCCATCCCCACCTTTTTCTTATGGGGTTCGTCCCCAAATTACCGTATAAGCTGTCAGCAAAATTACCTATTGGATTGCGCTCTGTCTCCTTGCTTGATTCCTGGTCTGGACTGTAACAGCATTAAAACCTTGAAATGTGATTCAGTTCAATGCAAACCTGATTCTCTTGTCTCTAAGAAGGCAGACTAGAAATAAAGTACACCTCTCCCATTTTTATGAGATTAAATGAACAAAAATTATCTTTGACAGAGAAGGGAAAACACAGATACAAGATAAGAAGATACTCATGACATCAAGTGAGTATGTGGGACAGAGAGGGGCAGAGAGACAGACAGAGAGAAAGCAGTTACAGTATTTGGGGACACTTGGTTACACAAGACTGAAGGGACAGGAGATCACGAGAAACAATGTCTAAGAAAAAGATAGCAAGAGGATCTTATGAAAAAGGGAGATAAACCATAGCAGGAATTTCCAAAAGAAGAAAGAAAAGAGAATCATTGCTGAGTCAAAAAGGAAAATGCATTTAATGGTACAGACAAACACAAAGGAAGGTGATTTTTGTTGAAAAAGATACACATAGCAAGTTAATTTTGATGATAAACAGGTAAGAACTGGAAGTTGATTTTAGTGACAAAGCAATACCCACCAGGAGTTGGCCTGTGATAAAGACATACACAAACAAAGTCTATCTCTCATTATCAAGAGATAAAATTAGACAGATGACCTTTCGGGATAAAGAGATACACAAAAGAATCTGATTTTTGAAAGAGACATGCAGCGTAAGAGGCTGAAATCATGCAGTGCTTATAAAGTGTATTTGCCCCCCTCCTTCCCCATATTTTTGCATATTCGTTGCACTGAATGCTTTCAAATGTCAATATAAAATGTAATAGAACTCAAACAGAAAATAAAAAACACAAAATAATGTTTTGAAATGATAACGTTATTTACTGAAGATAAAGAGAATATCCAAGGCCTACATGACCCGAGTGAAGAGGCAATTTCCCCCCTATACTTAGAAACGAGCCAGCTTTTGCAGCTATAACTGAGGCTAAAGGGTTCCTGGATAATAATTGATCAGTCCTTCACATTGCTGTGAAGGGAATTTGCCATGTTCTACTCAACAATATTGTTCTAATCCAGCCGTACTAGAGATTTTTTTGAGCATTAACTGCCCATTTACAGTCCTGCCATAGCATCTCTATCAGGGTTAAGTCTAGACTTTGACCAGGTGCTCCAAAATTTTTGTCTTGTTTCTTTTAAGCTTTTCAGAAGTGAAGTTACTCTTGTGTATGTTTCTGCATAATCCAGTTGTTTTTGTGCTTCAGATTACAGACAGATGATTAGACGTTGTCCTTCAGGATTCTGTAGTCCATAGAACGCTATCATAATCAGCTCTAGGTTCATCTAGATGTTCTTTGGCAAATGTGAAAGGAGTGTTTATGTTCCTTCTGATGAGCAGTGGTTTTCACCATGCAGCTCTCCCATTTCTGTCCAGTCTCTTCCCAATGATGATATCATGAGTATATTTAATGGAGTATGGTTTGCATTGCGGTTTGCTGGATTCCCACAGCCACAAAAATAGCTTTGCAACTCAGACTGACTATTTTAGTAAAGTTCTTTCTCATCCCTTTCTGATTCTTTTATTCTTGTGACATGGTGTGATTGTTTGTTGACACCTTTAAGCCAACTTCAGATTGCTGAACGGTTCTAAATATGTGATGTTAAGATTCAACAGGTCTGGAAAAAAAAACATCAAGACTGGTTGCTTCTAGAGTAATCAATCAAAATAATCGACTACATTTATTTGATTGGCTGATGGGCGACTGAGGAGGTAATTACTACAAACGGATTTAAAACAGGGCCAAGTAGTGTTGAATGATTTTTTTTTACCTCCAATATATAAAATAATTACTGAAAAACTGTTTTTTGTTTGCTCAAGCTGCATGTCTTATATTAAATTCTTTTTTTTAATTTATTTATTTTATTTATATATATATATATATATATATTTTTTTTTTTTTTTTGTTTTAAAAAATTTGGCATCTCCAATCCCACTCGAATCTGGAATGCCCAATCGGAGAACTATGTAGAAAGGCTTGCTCGTATGCGACCCCTTGCTGCCAATTCAGGAGAGAGCAGAAAGTTCGCAGCTCTCCTCCGAAGCACGCGCCTGTCAGCCACCGCTTCTTATACACTCATTGGTTGAATCTTCGCAAGTTCAGAACGAGGGCGGAGGACACCTGGACATGAACAGGCTTAGAATCTTCCTGACGAACGCCCGTCTGGCCAACAGGAGGCGCTTGAGCAACGAACAAGGCAACTATTATTTTCCCTCCCTGGCAGTCCCTTCCCAATTTGCAACCCTGTAGCGCAATAACCAATTGGGCGCTACTCTGAAAAAGCTGCCGACCACTGCCGGCTGGTACGAGGCGGGGATGTCTTATATTGAATTCTGTTTGAAGATCTGAAACAATAAACAAATCAATGTTGAAAATGAAACAACAAAAGAGTCTGGTCGCCCGCGACCGCATGGATGTAGCCCCCGAGTGCCCACTTGTGATATCTTGAAAACTCTGACATCTAGAACGTTCGAAATCCATACATTAATATGATCACATTTTCAAGCATGAAGTTCTGCTTTATTCGGGCAATTCTTTTGCCATGGTGGTCAAAATTGATGAGTGTTGTGACCTAACCATGACCTATGCCCACACCAAACATCACAGGAATCGGTTAAAATTAGTGGCCTGTAGAGCATTCACAAGAAAATCTCTATAGATGTGGTGGTGGCGGAGCAGACAATGACCATGGATTCACAGTAGCCACCCTACTTCTTCCAGGGGCTACAATAATACTGTACATTCAGAACATAACAGGAATTTGGGTATTCACCGATGACGGTGAGTTCGGCGGCCTCACTCTCTCGTTTGCCCACCATGTTGGTCCCC
Source organism: Gymnothorax javanicus (assembly GCA_029692085.1). Lineage (NCBI taxonomy): Eukaryota > Metazoa > Chordata > Actinopteri > Anguilliformes > Muraenidae > Gymnothorax > Gymnothorax javanicus. The sequence continues at coordinate 72,435,776 of CM056199.1, forward strand.
ACACACACATACTTTCCCGCATCGCTCTTCCTGATGTATGTGATCATCAGTTTCCCACCACGGATCTAAGAGAGGGAGGGAAAAACAGAAACAGAAACAGGGAATCACAAAAATCACAAAAGATTTATTAAGCAAATGATGATAGATTGCGTTAACATAGCTCATCACTCATCATCAAAGAACTCATTTGGAGAGTGACCGTAAGAAAGAGGGACAGACTGAATGTGCACATGTGTGTGTGTATGAGAAACACATTACAAATTAAACCATTCCCACAGATGAAGCAACTAAAAATATTTCTGAGTTCATCTAAGCATTTTTATTAGGAGATGCATCAGCAGCACATTTAATGAAGCTGCACATTTAGTGAATCTAAAATCGCTTGAGCTCCGCACCAAAATCTTGTCTCCTCCCTCCTTGAGCCAGTCTGACCACAGGCCCATCTGGTGATGTAGCAAAAAAGCCACATCTGGAACAGTACAGGCCGGAACAAAAGAGCGGCTGGAATCCTTTGAAGAGGATTCTGCAGAATGTCTTTTACAATCCGGAACGCCATCGCATTCCATGAAACACCCCCCCACACACACACACAGACACACTCCCCCGCTTCCCATCTACCCCCCACGCTCCACTCCTAATTCACACAGGACCCAGAGAAACATGCTTGTTAATGAATTATGTCACTCAATATCGGTCAAAACTCTCCCGGCTTTCTGCAGAAACCATTTCCACAATCTGTCACAGTGACAATTAGGTCTGGTTGAAATCAGTTTCATACTCTTTATAAATCTCATATTAATTTTTTTTAACTCTTTAGAGGCCCTTGAAATGTGAAAACCACAACAACAGAACCCTGACAATTTTCAGTGAAATACAATAACACAATAATAATAAAAATAGAGGTCGCCATTACTGAATAGGAATTATGCGTGTTATCTAAAGTAGCCCCTCACACAGCTATTAGACCCAGGCCTTAGTGCTTGCATTACACCTCAGTGGGCTTTCACCCCCACAGTTTCATTACGCAAGCACATACGCACAGATTCAGACACGCATGCACACACGCACATATGTTCACAAACACACACGCACACACACACACACACAGTGTGGCCTCATGCCAAACCCCGAAGCGGAAGTGATGTTATTGTTGAGGCTCAGGGGGAGTAGAGTAAACCTAAGAAATGCTTTGTTCTGCGGGACGCCTGTGGGACAAAGAAGCCCTTTACTGCCACGTCCCCCCACAAAGCATACCACGGGCGCCGGGCAGCACACACACAGCGCGGCCCCCCCGGCCTGGAAGAGAGATCTGATAGATCCCACAATGGTTAGTAGATGGGACAGACAGAAAAATTAACTCAGGGTTGAGATAAGTTAAGGCACTCATTTGTATAAAATGCAGACAAACAGGGGGCACAAGCTGTAACAGATAAACAAGAAATACTCATGCAAAATAAAATGAACACACAGACACACACACACACAGGCAATCAGTTGTCCTGAATTAGGCTATGATAAAACAAAAAACTATTCATCTTTTTAAATTAATAAAATTCAAACAGTACAAAGACATCAGATCTGAACCATCAGGAATGAATGTCGCACGACAGAGATCAATATCAGAGACACAATCAGTTTAGTAACCCTACTGTATACAAAGCGTGTCCTAAATGGTAAATTTAAACCAAGTGCACACAACACTGTCCAGATAGAATCACAAGAACAATAAATTGAATTGCATTTCACTGTTTCAAGGCATAATTCAGCCACTTTGACCATTTTTCTGAGGTCAAATATGTATGTGATCACAATGTTCTTAACAAGTGACTGTAGGCAATGGAGTTCTATAAACCCAACTTTGAGCCAACTTTACAAAGATCTTTAGCAGAAGCAAAATATCTTCCAAAACTATCAAAATAATCACTGATTAGGGTATAACAAATAACAGGACTCACCAGGACCAATCACTGGTGATGTTATTGGCATTGAAAGCCAAGTGGTTTAGCACAATCTAAAGATCTCTCTCATTGGCGGCCTTAGCTATGTTTCATCTGTTTCAGCTGACACGGGCCCCACCCTCTATAGGGCCCCAACTGACATTCAGTCAGTGAGTGGAAAATGAAAAGCACCTATACTAGTGACGCTGAAAATAATGGAAAATATTAGACAACAAAAGAAAACATATAGTCGGGTTCATGCAATGACTCGACATGCACAATAGTCAAGGTCATGCCCCTGCGAACCGTGACCATGGTTGACCTTGGTTGACCTCGGTTCACCATGGTCAACCATGGTTAAAGCATGGTTAAAAATGGCCGACCATGGTTGAAGCATGGTTGCACCCGCTTGGGGAGTTTTTGCACCATGGTTAACCATGGTCGGCCATTTTTAACCATGCTTTAACCATGGTTGACCATGGTGAACCGAGGTCAACCAAGGTCAACCATGGTGTTCCATTTAACAAAAATGTCAAAACCATGGTTTTACCACGGTTGACCACGGTTACTTGAACCAGGGTCAACCAAGGTCAACCACGGTCACGGTTCGCAGGGGTGGGTGCCTGAACAAGGGAGAGCGCAAAGAAACACAGCCCCAGAATAAGAGTCAGGTGAGCGAATTAATGGTTTAGCATCTCCACTTTTCTATTATTAAAATGTGGAATTTATAATTAGAATACCCTAATCTCATAGGGACATCAGTGGTTGTTTCGTAATTTTCATCAAACAGTAGAAAACAATCATCAAAACATTTTCTCCCTCGTTACTGAGTTGCAGCTATGCCACCTGACGTAACAGCTGAGTCTTCTGTTTATTAGCGCCAATGGTTAAGGAATTGTCAAACTGTTGGAGAAACAAAATGAGGAGGGCAGGACAAGCAACAATATTAAGCTGCGGTATAAATAAAAGAGTTAAGGTATGACAGTGATACTGTAAGGTCTCTTCAATGATTTATTTAGTCATTTTGTCATTAACATTTCGGTGTTGTAACATATACCACATGAAGGAGACCATAATTAAATGCTCATAGACTTAGCCCGCCAAATGCTAATAACGTTAGTGCTTAATAACAAACATTCCAAATATAACATTCAAAACCTTACTTTAACATTGCATGATTTCAGCTAACGCAAACTATACTGAAGCACAGCCTACAAGCTAGGAACTGCTCATTTCCAGTAAATGAGTAACCTACACTCATAATAAGCATGGGCATTCTCATAATAATGTTTTTGCATGCATTTGTAATGTGGATCTCTGTCTGTTAGTTTTTATTAGCTGTCAAACCCAGAAACTTTAGGTTGGCAAGATTTCATCAGATTCTTATCGCCCCTGAGCATTTCATATTTTCCCCTACTTTTAGTTGATTTTCGTTCATTTTTGCTGACTGCGGCTATTTAGAGCTTTGCTGAAAAATACTCTGAGCTGCAACTCATGTATGAATCAGGTGGTCATAAATATATATTTGTGTCAAAGCAATGCACATTACGCACAATTTAGTTGTGCTAAGTTAAACACGGTTTTGCTGAAAAAAAAAAAAAAAAAGTTCCCCAATTCCGAAATAGTTGGGACGAAGTGTAAATTGTGAAGAAAATCAAAATGCAATGACTTTCAGATCATGTGAGCCAATATGTTATTTACAATAGAACATAGATAACATTTCAAATGTTGAAACTGAGACATTTTACATTTTTATCCACAAAATGAGCTTATTTCAAATTTTCTGGCTGCAACAGGTCTCAAAAAAAGTTGGGACACAGGCAAAAAAGGGCTGAAAAAGGAATTAATATATAAGAGAATATGCTGAAAGAACATTTAGCAAGTAATTAAGTTAACTGACATCAGGTGTGTAACATGATTGGCTATAAAAGGGATGTCTTAGAGAGGCTGAGTATCTCAGAAGTAAAGATGGCCAAAGGCTATCCAACCTGTGAAGGCTTGCATAAAAAAATGTGGAATACTTTAAAAACAATGTTCCTCAATGTCAAATTGCAAAGGCTTTGAAGGTCTCATCATCGACAGCGCATAAACATCATCAAAAGATTCAGAGAAACTCGAAAAATCTCTGTGTGTATGGGACAAGGCCGAAGACCTTTACTGGATGCCTGTGATCTTCCGGCCCTCAGACGCCAGTGCATCACTCACCGGCATGATTCGGTCATTGACATTACTAAATGGGCCCAGGAATACTTCAAGAAACCACTGTCTGTAAACACAGTCCGCCGTGCCATCCACAGATGCCACCTAAAACTCTATCATGCAAAAAGGAAGCCATTGACTGTGTTTACAAGGTCTTTAGTATCCTGGTTTTGGTTTTTTAAGTATCCTGTTTTTGTGTTCGTGCATGTAAACACCATATCCCGAATTCAGAAACCAGGTTATGCCCTTATCCCAGTTTCAAGAAACCCGATTTTGCCACCTGGAGTACTCCAATAGAGGCCGGGATACTAGAGCATGTATACGCCTTATCCCGGTCTCTGACGGCTGCCCACCAGACGTAACACACGCCTGCACAGATAGGATGCAATGATCAGAAAACGGGTTACTGGTATTTATCATGTATACAGGGATATGAATAAACGGGTTTCTCTGTTTCTCTGTTTTCTCTGTGTTCCATGTAAACATCATTTCCCGGATATGCTCAAAGCCTCAAAACCGGGATACTAAAGACCTTGTAAACACAGTCAATGTTGAGCATGATCCAGAAGCGCCGCCGTGTTCTGTGGGCCAAGGCTCATTTAAAATGGACTGTAGCAAAGAGGCAAAGTGTCCTGTGGTCAGACGAGTCCAAATTTGACATTCTTGTTGGAAATCATGGGCGTCGTGTCCCCCGGGCTAAAGAGGAGAAAGACCACCCTTCCTGTTATCAGCGTTCAGTTCAAAAGCCAGCATCTCTGATGGTATGGGGATGCATTAGTGCATATGGTGTGGGACACTTGCATGTTTTAAAAAGCACCATGAATGCTGAAAGGTATATAAAGGTTTTAGAGCAACATATGCTCCCCTCCAGACGACACCTATTCCAAGGACGGCCTTGTGTATTTCAGCAGGACAATGCAAAACCAGATACTGCAGCTATTACAACAGCATGGCTTCGTAGTAGAAGAGTCCGTGTGCTGAACTGGCCTGCCTGCAGTCCTGATCTTTCAATCGATTGAGAACATTTGGCGCATAATTAAACGAAAAGTCCGTCAAAGGAGAACCAAAACTCTCCAGCAGCTGGAAGCCTGTATTAATCAAGAGTGGGACCAAATTCCAATGGCTAAACTCAAGAAACTTGCCTCCTCAATGCCCAGACGCCTCCTCTCTGTGTTAAAAAGAAGAGGGGATGTTACACCATGGTAAACAGGCCCCTGTGCCAACTTTTTTGAGACCTGTAGCAGCCATCAAATTTGAAATGAGCTCATTTTGTGGATAAAATTGTAAAATTTCTCAGTTTCAACATTTGTTACGTTATCTCTGTTCTATTGTGAATAAAATACTGGCTGGTGTGATTTGAAAGACATTGCGTTTTCATTTTATTCTTATTTACACTTTGTCCCAACTATTTCGGAATTGGGGTTGTATTTTGTAATGCATGGGTATTTTCCTCAAAAAGGGTTTGTCAGCTTTGTATAGTTTCAGGAGACTGCAACAGGCTCCTTGCATGCTGCCATTACAAAAACTGATCCACACAGTTGAAGACCTGTGTGCAAGAGAGTCTTAAATTTTATTAAAAAAGCATCAGATGAGTTTAAAATAATAAAGATATTTTGTGCATTGAGGCTTGAGAGAGCAATGGCTCCTTTTCATTCAATGAGGTTACGCTGACCAATGTAGTGAGTGTTATTTTATTACCGTGATTCTCTCGTCATCGTCGTTAATGCTCTCGCCATCCTTCTTCCAGGAGATAGTGGGCTCGGGATGCCCTCGAGGAGGCTGGCACTCAAAAACGACCGGCTCTCCTGCCGCTGCAATCACGTCCGAGGGGTTCTGCCGAAAATCATCCCGGAGCACTGAGAGAGATAGAGAGAGAGAAAGAAAGCTTGAGATTGATGGAGGGAGAGAGAACTAGAGAAAATCTTTTTTTGCAGAGCAAAAAAGAAAAGAGGTCGCCCAATGTAGGTGCCTTTATTCGGTGACCTCTTATCCAGGTGAACCTGCATGGTGGATGCAGAACCAGACGTTAGTATAAACACATGCAGAAAGTAAGAAGCCATTGTGCCGAGCGGTTGCTTAGATTCAGCTGCACCAGAAAGCGTGACACTAATGCTGACGGAGATGGAAAACCCAGGTAAACCATATAGGTACGCCGTTTGAGTGATATAATTAAGCGCACAACATCTCTAAAAAATGACCAAGGTCACCGCAATGTCCAGCTAGTCAGCACAACATCATTATGCTCGCATCACTGTTGTCATGTTCACCAAAATGCCATGACAGTCACAAAAATATCCACAGTTCTCGCAAGTGTACCATGGTAAGCATAATGCCACCACAATATAGCTATCCAGGATTAAAATGTCCCCATGGACATTACAATGTCACCACTTTTACCACAATGTCAGTATGGTCACTCAGTATCATTATTGTAGGCAGAATGTTATCAAAGTCACCACAGTGTTATCTAAATGACCAAAATGTTGAAATGTACACCATAATGTGAGTTATGTCACCAAAAAAGCTCCTGTAGTCATTAAAACATAGAAAGAGGCAGATTAGAGCTGTGGTGAAAGCCCCAGCAGGGTGGAGTAGGGGCATGAAGGACAGCACTAGGACTAAGAAATGCTGTCTTCTTACTCAAAAATCACTTTCAATCTTCCTTTGGGCCAACAGCCTCGTACTACAAGCTATAAAGGCAAATAAATGCAGGAAAACTAAATGAATGAATCGTAACCTCCCATGTGAATCGGGCAAAGAATGAGGCAGACTCTTACAGAAGTGTTTCCCCTCTCCAGAACTCGCTGTACAAAGGCGCTGTTACTCATCTGAGGATTCAAGCCATTACAGGATAATGTGGCTCCTCCGCTATTAGCATATTAGCATGTTGGACGAATTCTTCTGAAAACAATCACATAACTCAGATGTGAATGGCCAGGGTACTTAGCACTGACAGACAAATAGACTTCATTATATAACACAAGTAGGATCTAATGTTCCCTGTTATAGAGATGTTACGCCTGTCGGAGTCGAGCGCTCAAATTTTCTGATGCACGGCAATTCATTTTTAGACTTAAAGAGACTATATTTCCCTAACTTTAGGACAATATCAACTGTCACCTTATATGATGAAATTTTGTTATAACAAAATCACATTAACGATATAAGAGACTGCGTACAAATGGCATATTGGAAACCTTTAGTGCAAACATGAGGCGTAAAGAAACAGCTCCAAACAGATACAGGTGACTTCAAGCAGGATCCCATATGCAGCAAATGAGTAAATGATGGAATTGATCTGTAAATGATGAGAGATGAAGACACACTACAGGGGGTGTAAAAGTATAAAACATACAAAACAAGCACCTAAGGAACACATCATTGTTTTGTTCACTATAGACAGAAATGAAATCCATACATATATACAGATACTTTGATTGGAGATGTGTAGAACAGCGAGCACGGTCTAACCATCTATTTTATAGCACTATTGTTTCTGCGGTAACACTGCATGCCTCCCTTTAATAACACGCACCTGGCTTTGTGGCATTTGCTAAAATAAAGTGCTCCGTCTGACTCGAGAAAAGAATTTTATTTTCTTTGTGAAGGCGTGTGCTGTTTGTTAACACCTCACTGGGCCTAAATGTTCAGTTTTATACATTCTTACATACATACAGTCCACTGCATCAGTACTCAAGTACACAGTCTTAGTGTATAGAAATGGTGGCAATTCCTCCAAATTTTATCCTCATATTCATGAGTTATGGACATAATGCATATGAGGCTGAAGTGAAAACTGTCAGCTTTAATTTGTGGGTATTTAGTCACTTTCATGTGGAGAGTCTTGCAAAAATCAAAGACTGTGTTACTGTCCAAATACTTTTGGCCTGTCTCTGCATGGTAGTCAAGAGGCTGTACATGAGACAGTGCCCACCCATGCCATCAGAGGGCCCTAAACATCTCAGCTCTGAGAGAGCAAATGACCCCATAACACAGAGCCACTGGGTCAGTGATCTGTTCCCCTGCTACGGACAGTCCAGGGCTGCGTTCAATAGTCTTTTTTACTTAGGAAAGTTCCTATCTCCTATAGAAAATGATTGCATGTTTTTACATGGCAGCATGATGTGTTTGAATTCTTTAAATGTTAAAGAAAGGTGCCTCACTGCCTCCTAAATTATCACCTTTAGCAGAGGGTACAATGAGCCCTCTTTTTTGAAAAGAAAAGAGATAATGCCACCCCACAACTCTGTGTGGCAGCTATATTTAAAGCGACAACCAGCCATCAGGCCAATCATTAAAACAAACATGACGAGCAAGAGACATATGATCACGTCGCCAAGTGTTAGTGCATTTGGACCATTCAAACACAGCCTAGGTGGATGACCGTGTGTGTGTGTGTGTGTGTGTGTGTGTGGGGGGGGGGGGGGGGGCATGTCATACATTTTAGAAGTTTCCCAATATCTCCAACACCTCTGCTCTTTCCTCCTTCATGCTCTCAGTGCCACTTCAATTCTCTTTCTCTCCCTCTAACCATTTCAAACTGAAAATATTTCTCTGATGTGAAAACAATTGTAAATATTATTGTAGTACACACAGAAATATACTGTAATCCCTCTCTCTGTAGAATTGCAATATGCATAATCTTTATTTCATTTAAGATAAAAATTAAAAGTATGAACTTTTACTGTAATTAAAAAGACAGATAGAGATGCATTGTAGCTTTGTTCATTGCTGTTTTTGATACAACGTACATGGAAATTGGGACACCTTAGACTCTAGTCTCACATACACTAACCAGCTACCACTCACAGCTGCATACCCCCTCGTCCACTCAAATCCAGTCACCACACAACCTGAAATGACAACACCACATAATGCAACAGAACATATCACAAAACTCACACATTATACATATCATTATACAATACAACATTCACTCCACACAAGAGGAAGTATGCAAAACACACAACCTTCTAGCAATACTCAAATTACATAGCTCAATGCCCTCATTTAAAAAAGAGCTCAAAATTAGTCATCATGATGAGATGAGATTGAGATAAGACTTTATTATCCCGAAGGAAATTCTTGTGCAACGTAACGAGCTGAGCTAAGAATAAGTAAAAGGATCACAGCTAATAAAATGGTGTAGCATTCTTAATGTATAACTCTTCGTTGTGATATTTTACTTTGCTGGTTCAGTGTAAATTTGTGAGAATAAAAATAAACAGAAAGTAGTAGGGGTGTAATGAATAGGATCTTGCTGAAGCTCACAACATAGTACTTAGGTGAGGTGGGTTCACATATGGATTGATTAAATTTTCTGGTGATTTTCAGAGGTATAACTCTATGTTTTTTTTAGCAGCTGGCATATGTTGTCACAATTTTTTACACAGTTGCAAAAGCTGCTTTAAATAATTTTGCCACTTTTGAGACCTACATATTTGCAATTCAGGCACCTGTCACAACCTTTGTGTCCCCTTAATTGGTTCCTCCCCTATTCCAGCAGTCTGCATGTGTTTATGCGGTCTGTCTCCTTTAATTGATTAATTGTCTTGGCTCCTCCCTTGCTCCTAGGTGTTATCATTTGTATGCCTGGCCCCATTTGTGAATGTCCCATGTATACTGGACAAAGAAAGTTAGGGATCACTCTGATTTTTAATATTGAAATATGATATGGAACATAATTTGAACTATCAAATATTTCAAATTCGAAAATTGGGGTGATCCCTAGTTTTCTTTGTCCAGTATATATAAGTTCATTGTGGTGTGTGGGTGCTGTACTGTCATGGTTTGTATTCTACTATACCTTCTAGTCAGTTTTTGGCCTCTAGTATTGAGCTAAGCTCTTCTTCAGTGTGTTTTCAGATATGTAATGATAAAGAAAGACGTAATTACTTCGTTTTGTTGTTGTTTTTTCTAATTGTGACATCAATTGAGACTGCAAAATTTAATCCATTTTTCAGGGGTGCTTCCGATATTTTGTCCACGCTCTGTGTGTGCTTTTAACTCTGAAAAGCACTTTGTGCTAGAATGCTGGTCTTGAAAGTGCAGTACAAGTAAACAGTATGTTACCGTACCTTACCGCGCAATGTAATACTGACAAAATGCAACAAAACATAATAAACAATGCAACACAAGATAACACTAAATAGTGCAGCGCTAAACCACTTCACATCACAACACAGCCAAACAGGATGGGGGAATCAATACGTTTTCTCAGAGTTTTCTGCACCACAAATGATGCGGTCACCGTGGTGATGGTCTAACAGTTGTGGACTACCACACGCTAAACCCCCAAATTGTACGGTATCGTTTACACGGCAATGATGAACAGTGCCAGGCCAAGAGCCCCACATTCCGGCTCATTCCTGGGCTTTTAGTTCTCCGGGTGCCCGCAATCGCCCACAAACTGGATGAGTCCTTCCCTCAGCTGGCAAGCCATCACGCCATCTATGCCAGTCCCAGACACCAAAAAATATTTTATTTCCCAACCCTAATCCAGCCTTGGCCAACGTCCATGCTCAACCATTCAAGGGCAAACCATTCTCCCATTTGCTGTCTTCTCGGTGAACCAGGAGTTTGACGCCAAGATATCAAATTAATGGTCGATCCCTGCCGAGCCATGCGCCTCTGATGCGAATAAACGAGGGGCTTTAGAACCGCACAATGGCTTACGCTTGCAGAATCCAGCCAGCTGTTCTGGGTTATACATACGTATCCCACAGAGCAGGGATGAACGCAAACCTAGAGCACAAATCACTCGTGATCTTCAGAATTCCCTCAACCAATGGGAATCAATTTTCACTTTCCTCTTGTGTGTTTAAACAGAAGGTGGTGAGAACAGGCTTACTGTGAGAAATAGGGAGGAAGACAGAGAGTGCCGGAGGATATACATGCTGTGACTTCAGCATCTCTGTAAAAGAAAAAGTGGAAAGTGGAACAGAGAGAGGGGGAGAGATGGAGCGATTAAGGAGGAGAGAGGAAGAGACGTATATACAGAGAGAAAGGCTGAGATGAAGACATGGAGATGGAGAGGTTATGACATGGAGAAAGAGAGAGGGATGGAGATGAAGAGAAAAGGGCTGACAGAGCAGTAGAGAGAGAGGAGAAGAAAGAAAAACAAGTAGAAAGAGAAAGGCTGGGGGAGCAAATGAGAGATGCAGAAAAAGGTTTGGAGAGAGAGAGACAGAGAAGGGAAAAGAGAGATCAAGATGAAGGCTGAGGGCAATAGAGATGGATGTAGAAAAATTTGTCAGAGAGACAGAACTAAAGAAATGGAGAGAGAGAAGGACATTTAGAGAAAGGTTGTGAGCTACAAAGAAGAGATGGAGGGTGGAGAGAAAGAGATGGAAGATTCAGAGAGGGTGAGGTAGAACATTTAGAGAACTAAGCGTGACGGAGGCCTGATCACCATGAGTCGCTGATGAAGATGACTCATCCAGTGGCTAGGGTTACTCTGCTGCCAGCCAAAGTCACAGACTAACGCAGAGCACTGGGGATTTAAGCTGAAACACTGGGCACAGGAATCATAAAGGAACTAGCCCACAATCGAACAGGAGTAAGATGCCCCATATCATCTATGAACTAGTGGAATAAATAACAAGATCATCACATCCTAATAAAAATATTTTCCCCCACATCAATACGCTGCTTATAACATTGCTAAAATATAGTTTATGAGTTCTAAACATCACTCTCCTTCAGAAGGAACAGGACGAAGGGAAACGGCTCAGGTGATCAGGGCAATTGCCCCAAAGATGTGGATGTACAGCTAAGGTCTTGCGAACACTGAACAACTGAAGTGACCATAACTCCGTGAGTGGGCAAAAGTTCAGGGCTTAGTCAAGGCCTTCTCAAGAGCAGTACCCAATCAGGTGCGCTTGAGGTAGAACGCATCAAATACCTGGATATAGCCTTGAAAACTCTGAAAGGACATGTTCAGGACCAATGGCCATTGAGTCCATTTAAAAGAAAACAGTTTAAATTCTAATTCACTATTTATATGTTATTCATAAAATGTTAGTCCTTTTGAGTGCAATGGAATGAATTTACTCCTCTGAAATATAAACACACACGCACAAAAAAACCACACAAATACACACATCTGGACTGCACATTGAAACCATTTAGGTATTTGTTGAAGTTGAAGTGTAATGTGGGTCTTGTAGTCCTCCAAGAAGCTAGGGCAGCTTACCAGCATAAAGGTAAATTTATTATGAAACGCACCAAAAAAGGATAATGAGACCTGAGGCTCAGAATGGGAGAGCAACAGAATATTTTGAATTACGAGTTCCAACCTTGGTACCTGAAGAATATCAGCCCCTGAAGTCTAAGAGGTAAAGGTCAGAGGTCACAGATTATCGGGGCAGAAAAAACTCTGAATGCCTAATGTTTCTACAGAAGTGATTTCAGAAGGCAGGACCTTAGACTTGAAGGGAGCCAGAATTACAGGCCAAGAGGAGCATTTGAAGGAGATCAAAAGGAGAATTGAATGTGACTGTGGTTTGGATTAGTTAGCATGTGGTGTGCATACCCATTGTCACATACTCCAACATCTGCACAGTCAGAATGCAAACAATAAACACAAACAAAATGGATGAAACAAATCAAACCGACCTGTCTTTTTTTAGCAGATTTAGGATTGCATCACACAAAAACAAATGTAACAAGTATATAAAATCTGTAGCTGAACAGCGCTAGACCTGGAGAGCCACTGAATCTCTCTCAGATGCTAACTCAAGGTTCCACTGAGCTATAGGGTTCTACTAATTTGTTTGGGTTTAAGATGAAGTCAGCACCCAGCCCCAGTCAGGAGCCAATGAACGTGTGGAGCAGGGCTGCCTTCTTTGTGGTCTCCTGTGTTATAGCTGCTAAAATGAATGGTCAAAGAAGAAAATGAGTGAAATCAACAGTTAGGTATGAGATAGCAGTGCCCGTGGTGTAAAGTCTTCCAATGGTACTCAGTCATGGTAGAAAATTCTGGGGACTGCCAGCCATGAGTGATTATTTCCATCAACCACGAGCGCAGCCAGCTGTATTCTCTCATTAGTCAGCTGAAACACTGAGATAATGAGCAAACCCAGCCGGTTGGCACAAAACACTGGAAAATAATTTTACCTTCAGAATCTGGCTTTTTTCATCTATGCCACTCGGCAATGGCCCTGGTTGGCCCTTTATTGGCATCGAAGGTGCAGCAGCGTTTCAGAAAAAGTGAGACACGAGACCCCATTCAAGATTCAAACCAGCAAACTCAAGGGCCCCTGGCAGGACGTTGCCAAGGCAACCGCATCATTCCCGAGCCAGAGCCATATGAACACACAGATCGTTCTTCTTTCTTCTGTAAGGAACTTTTTGCCACTTTTTTCAAAAAATAAACAAAATTCCACACTGCGAAGAGGACCAGAGAAATAGGCAGTTAATATGTCTGACGACAGATCCGCTCTGAACCACATGCCAAAATAAATGAGCCGATACGACAGATTGAAGTAAACACTGAAGTGAAAAATGCAAGGATTTTTCTTTCTTCTTCGACAAATGGCTTTCATTTACTTAAGACATAAACACAGACCAAATAAATATGTACAGTAAATGGAATATTTACATGCCTTCTCTGTGGTACAACTGGAATGCAATTTTACATATCAAGGCATATTTGCCTCACACTTTCAGACTGAAAGTCTAGCGGCTCCTTAATTGAAAAGACATTTTCCTTTACAAAGGTGCTCAAGAGATCTGAAAAACTTCCATGATTATATAATAACCCACACTTTTTTGAAGGGCTGCACTACCTCTCCACAAATTCCAGGATATTATGAAGCAAGAACTTCGATAAAAATAACCAGCACACACTTTCAGAATGAAAAAGCCATTAATGCTGAGAATTAATGCCAGAAAGGGTTACGTGGCCATGTTTCTGCTTCTTAGAAGATAAAATTTGAAATATAAATTTAAAAGAAGGATGGAATGGAAAATGGGAGTTTTGGGTTTGAAAAAAAAATGAGACGCTGCCTTTGGCGTTCAGTAGACTATGTAGAAAAATTTGGCACAACATCAGTATTTAAGATGGGAGACTAAGAGAAATAGTGGATATGAGTGGTTTAAAGACACAGGGACTCAGGAAAAAGACTGAGGAAGATGAAAAAGAAGAGGGGAAAAAGCAATCAGTAGCTCATTTTATCACTGATGCTCTCATTTACCCTACACGAAAACCCTGACAATCTCTTTACCATCCGCAGGGGGGTCACCCTCCTTCTCTTCCTGAATATTGCTAATGGGAAAAAGATGGAGAGAAAAAGAGTTAAAATGAGAGTGGCAAAGCAGGGAGGGAAGAGGAAAGTGAGTTCTGTGCAGAGAAAGAGAACCAAATATACTGTTTGCTAAAACTGCCGACACTGTACTTCTGCCAGCACCAGCCCCACAGCCCTACTATCAATAACTCCACAATTAACAATGATGTTTAGTGATAGGAAAGTCTAGTGATGGTAGGCACTGCTGTGTACTGATTTAGCATATCTATTTGTACAGATTTTATTGCACAGATAAAATGTAATTGAACATTAAGTCGTGACCCTACTATTTATATACCCAAATGTCACCACAAGCCACTATCACTAAACCCAACAGTTGATAAACCCCGCTTTTACTGAACCTATAACCAACACAATCTACCATTATAACACCATACTATCACCAAGCCCTACTACCACTAAACCTTACTACCACATATTTGTGTGGTCAATACAGATCCCCCAATACTGGTTCTTCTCCAATGGCTTGCAACTATGACCAACCAAGCAGAGAGAAGACAAAACCACAAGAAAATTCTCTTCCAATGAGCACACCAGGAGGAGAAGAGGGACAAGTTGGCCGCGAGGCTCACGGTCTCCCGTCGTCAAAATAAATATGTACCCTGTGACCTTATAGGAGGTCAATTCTGTTCAACGTGAAAGGGGATATTTTGTAAAAGATGGCAAGGAACTGGATCCATAAAATGTGACCATCAGGTTAAAGAGAATGCCGCAAAACACCACAGTGAACAATTTTGAGCTTGTAAATCAAGTTTGAAAAAAATAGGTCAAGTACCAATATTTGACCTGCTAATTGCAAGGATATTAAATAGGAAACTGGTTCATAATCTAATCTTATATGCACAATATGGGGTCCGTAATCCATTTTCTTCTTGAGTTATCGTGTTAACGCCACTTTTCTGACGGACGGACGGACACACACTCGCACGGACGGGGTGCATTCCTATGTGTCCCTTTCACCAGAGGCGACGGGAGACAATAAGGAGACTGAGATAGAGAGATACAGCAGATAAAGAAAATAACTGTCACAAGCTGCCTACACCACCAATTAAAACCCATTTTCTCCAAGCAGTAAAAACCTTGCTGGTGACTAGCTCAAACACTGCCCTTACAAACAAAATGAAATGCAGAGGGAGGAAGAATAGATGCCTTTACAGATTCCCTCAGTGTGTGCGTCTCTGTGTGTGATTGCATGTCTGTGTGTATGAGCATGGGGGGGATTCGTGAAAAATGCAGACACTGTTTCCCCTCCTTGGGTTTACGGTGTTCCGCTCACCACTGTTTGCACTAAAAACATCCTGAAGACACAATTTATGGCCTCCAAAGGTGACCTGCCATCGGATCTGAGCAGTACAGAGGAATGGGGAGTCCGGCATTCTGACAGAACTACCAGCCCTGTGACAAGAACACCCTCTTCTGAAATGCAGACATGATAAAGGCTTCACTAATTGTGCATATATTGTTCTGCAAAATATGTGGGCAACAATGTCACCAATGTTGGCACTAAAAAAAAAAAATATTTTCATTTAAATTCTAGAGAAAAACAATGTGGCACATAGAAGACTGAATGAGACATACCTAATATCAGCAGCATGGCACATTTCATCTCATTTTAATCACATTTCATCAATTTAAAAAACAAGGCACAATGAAATGTGACGTGAGAATAGACAGAGTTTTGCCACCTCATATTGGTGCCCTGGGTGTCTGGTGTGTGTGCATGTGTGTATGTGTGTTTGTGCATGTGAGTGTGTGTATGTGTGTTTCAGAGGGTTTGTGAGTGACTGGTGAGTGTCTGTGAGTGTAGTTGTGTGTTAGGTGTATTTGTGTGTGTGTGTGCACGTGTTTCTGACTACGTGAGCGTGTACGCTCACATTTGTGTTTGAGCGTGTCGGCATGTCCTTGGTGAATGTGTTTGTGCGCATGTAGGCCAGGTGTGGGTGTTTGCGTGTGTGTGTTAGTAACTGTTTGTTCTGAGCGCAGCGCCTGGAAAATTCTGAACGGAGAGAGTGCAACACGGCTCTGCAGAGGGATTCCCAGGCCTGCTGATAATAATGAATCCCATGTGGACTCTTAGCCTGTTTACTGCTCTTCCTCCGGCCCGAGGGAAACTAAATAAAAAGCACATTAATTAACCACAGCGGTATTACCAACACCACATCGCTAAAACCACGAGCAGCCAATTGCAGTCCGCCATTTTGAAGAATAGCAAAAAATAACAATGAAATTCTTCAGTCAAGACCACTTTAACTTGTCCTTTTTTTTGAAACTGTGCTGCCATTACCACTGCAAACTTCCAGGGCACAACAACCTGCCTCCGCTGGCTTTTTGCATTGTTCAAAAAATCAGTAGCGTCTCTTTCAATGACCACATCAATTCATTTGTGCTTGTTTGCTCCTTTTGTCTCTGCAGACATGGTATTTAAACAGATTTTGTTTACTAAAGAATTCAACAAAAGAGACCTTTAATCGGTACAAGTGCATTCAATGTTATGCTATGGCCTTTTTTTTTAAACAATAGTAAATATCAATACATCTGGCTTTACTCACGGTGCATTGTACTGATCTTCGGCAGGCTTCGGTGTCAAAAATACTCGCTGTTGGATCACAGAAAAAATAGCTATGAGGACACTAAACTAAACAGACCCGTCAAGTGACCACTGCTGTAGCGAGACTGACAGTGATGTCAAGTGGGCAAGGCCATGTGACCCATGTGACCGATCCCTTTTTTTATTAAAGTCTACTATGGCATAGGTCATAAAGTATCACAATCAAAGGAATGTGCTGAGCTTCAAAACTTCCCCAATAATACTCTGCTAAAACCCCTCCTCACTGTGCTCTGGAATATTCCCATTCTTTTCCAACTCCTTCACCACATTTAAAAAAATAATTCTGTGAAGTCTGCACATAGAGGTACACTCAAGAGGGTTTAGGTGCATATGTGGGTAATAATGTTGATATAAACCATATGATAATACACAGTGACACTCTTCTGTCACCACAATAATCAGTCGCATAATGGGCTTTTCCAAATCCTCCCATAGTAGTTATTTGAACCTGGACTGTAAAAACCCAGGTTGTAATCGAGCTCTACTGAGGGGGTTTACTGGTGATCTGCCTGTAGGACAATGTAGAAAGAGAGGAATAAAAGGAGAGAAAGAGAGGAAGAGAGAGATGGGGGAGCAGAAGAAACAGAGAGACTATGGGGCAGCTTGTAAGCTATGGCTCGGGTGTGTGACTGGAACTCAGAGGATTGATGGCTGAAGTGCAGCCACAATAAACATCAGTGCAGCTGTTGCAGCTATAAGCAATCAACTGCACTCAAATAACCTGTGTGAGTCGCTCTGGATAAGCCTCACCTGCTGCATCTGGTAACAGCGTCCAAATATGTAAACAGCTTTGTTGCTCTGATTGAGAAAACAGTGGTATAGGGCCCAGTTTCTCAAATCAAGGTCCTCGAGGGCTGGGACCTGCTGGTGTTCCGCCTTACCTTTACCAGTGAGTCAGGAGTCATGACACACTGGCACTGCCAGCTATTAATTGACTTAGATTTGAGGAGCAGATTTGAGAATCCCCGGTTTTAGGAAAGAGAGGGGAGGTAGGAGCAGAAGCTTCGTCACTGTTCATTAAGAATACAGAACCTCAAAATTAAAATGCAGCTCCATCAGTTTACTCATACACCACCAACAACTGAGTGCCAACAAGTTTAGTAAGTCCCTGCAATGCCAGGAAACACTTCAAAAGTGTGAAGTTTTAAGAGGCTATAAGCTCCGCTGGTTTCAGATGTCTTCGACACGCGGCCCAAACACCGCGTGTATTCACAGATGCACCTGCGCGGCACATTAAGACCTGAAAAAGCCGGATAATTGGTGGAAGAGACTGAGAGAGCTATTGGAGAAATGAGAAAGGCTTTCTCTGTTCCCGCTGGGACAGTTATGCTCCATGCAACAGCTCCCCCATTTCTGCTTTCAGAGGTAATTATTCAATAGCGGTCTCTTTTATTCAAGCCCCATAATGCACGGGACGCAGGAGGGATGGAGCAGGGTCCGTGGAGCAGGAGACAGGACTTCTTATTCTTACTTCTCCTCGTGGAGTGTGTGTGTGTGTGTGTGTGTGTGTGTGTGTGTGTGTGTGTGTTTATGTGCGAGTGTGTGCACGTGTGAGTGCGTGTGTGTAAGTGCGCGTCTGTGCACACATGGGGGTGCAGGAGTGTTTGAGTGTATATGGGCATATATGTGCGAGAGTATGTGCATGTATGAATATGTGAGTGTATATCTGCATGCACAACCGCACATGCTTGCGAGTGTGTGTCTGTGTGTATCGGTGTGTGCAAGTGCGCATGTATTCTCGTATTTCATCATCTGCGGAAAAAAAAAAAAAAACAGTGGGGAATTTTCTCAGCAGCAGACAGTTTTGCAGGATTTCCTCATCAGTTTGAAGGAGCTAAAGCCCAATAATGTCAAGTTCACGGAGTCTGAGGCCAGATGTGGTGATGGAACAGGCATAAAATAAATATCATTATCCTCATCATCCTCCTCACTAAAACCAATGTATTCACAATTACCATAATTTTCATCTTTACTAAAACCAGTATATTCAGCACCATCATCATCATCATCATCATCATCATCATCATCATCATCATCATCATCATCACAAAAAGTAAAATCTTCAACAGTACGACTGTACAATCATCCTCTTCATAATTAATTTGAATAACTTTATCACCATTTTCAGTTCCATCACAAACATCAGTATCCTCCGCATCATTATAATTTTCATCACTATTCTCTAAGTCTTCATCATCATCTTCAGAAACAACAAAACCACCATTATCTTAACCCCTGTGCGCAGAAGCCAAATCTGGCTATTTATGTGTTACCTTATTTAAGGCTTTATAATTCAAGATTGCATCTTAACAGATAGGGAAAGGAATGGCTCAGCTGAGTCAGGACACTTGAAACATTTAGAATTCCATCGTATTTCAGTTTATTTTCATGATTTTGGTAGAGAAAAAGGGCTGCAAACACAAAAAATCTTCATGAAAATTCAGCATTGAAATTGTGAAGAAAATAATACCGAGCATTGAAAAATTGCTAGGTCTTAAAACTATATCATTCTGCAATCATAAACTCCTTGACCACAAGTGCAAGTCATCTGACAATTGAATTCTAGATTACCTACTCTCTAGGACCCAAATAAGACGGCTATCCAGGTGGCTTTCCAAACTCTAACATCCCCCAAAATGGTGCACTGTCAAATCATAATCATATATTCAACACAAATCAACTTTTGACGTATGAAATTCAATATGAAGTAATGATTTTCTCGTTGAATTTAGCATGAATTTATCAATATAAGTGCAGTTGTGCAGTCAATGGTCACCAGTAACCCCTCCAAACACAAAACATGCCTTTTCTGCATGATGAAGTTTAGAATTTTGTCAGTTTTTCATCTGAGTCCCACTAGCCAGCATGAATACTCATTAAATGAACTGCTTATTTAGTGATAAGAACATTCACCCTGCAATGAAAAGCTGGCAGTTCCCACTTCCAAACTTGCGACCTTATATAAACACTTACCACACCTTATAAGGAAGAAGTATAATTCACTAACTCAGTAATATCTGAAATATACCTTATTTTAACAGAATAGGCATTCTATTATCAGGAATAATCAGCCAATTTTGTACGCCAAATTGAACAGAATGTTGCCATGAACGTACCAGGGGGTCTACCGAAGTGCGTGAGCTGCTTGCATTTTGAAGAAACAAAAACCTCGGCATTCGATTGCGTTGAACATGGTATAAATTCTAAAACAAAAAGCCACATTGAGCAAAATGCAAACAGAGTAGCAGCATAATCTTTATCACTGAATCCCTCCTCCAGAGACAGATGTATCAGGTAGAAGGAACCCTCCAGTTCTGTTTCATTCGGAATAATCCAGACAACTTCTTTCTCAGGGAAAGCCTTGCATATTTCAGCAAAACAATGCCAAACCACATACTGCATCCATCACAACAGCATGGCTACGCAGTAGAAGAGTCTGAGTGCTGAACTGGCCTACCTGCAGTACAGACCATTCACTATTTGGCGCATCATAATACGAAAAATCCGGCAATGAAGACCAAGGACTGTTAAGCAGCTAGAATCTTACATCTGACGAGAGTGAGACAACATTCCTCTCCCCAAACTTCAGGACTTGGTCTCCTCACTTCCCAGAGGTTTACAGACTGTTGTTAAAAAAAGAGGGGATACTAAACAATGGTAAACATGGCCCTATCCCAAATTTTTTTGAGATGTTTTGCTGCCATCAAATTCAAAATGAGCTAATATTTTTCATTAAATTGTAGAATGTCTCAATTTCAACATATATGTTTTCAATGTTCTATTGTGAATAAAATGTCAGTTTTTGAGATTTGCAAATCATTGCATTCTGTTTAAATTTACATTTTAGGTGCAAAATTGCACGTGGCCTACACAAGATAATAAAGATCTTCTTATAATATCACTATTGCCCCATAGAACAAAAAAAATGATTTGACCAAAACTGTAGAGTTAGAACAAGTTATATACAGTCATTCTCTTTTTGATTTTTTAATTTCTTCATCCATAAGCCATGTGTAGGGATGTGGTCATTTCGGTGCCACAGATCCATGAAAAATGAACATCGCCAAAATCAATAGGGATCCTCTTCATATCACAACTGACCCACAAAACAAAAATGAAAGAATCCAGCAAAAATTGCAGTCAGTAGAGATAGAACAACAAATTGTGTAAGGACCAACGGACAGACAGACTGACAGATGGACAAGGGGAGATTGCAAGATATGACCATCCGGTGGAGTGGCCGTATGACAAAAATCATTTTATGCCAGAACTAAACTGCCTTGAAAGATGGCTGTGTTTTCTACAATTAACATATTCAAATTGACCATTTTCCAAATGATTTTCCAAAGATGCTCAGCACAACATTAAAGCAATTCTTACCTTTCTGGCATGTCACACAGCACTTAGTAAAAATTTGAACATGAACAACTCCGCCTCCCTCCAAAGTCCCACCCTCTTCCCCCGGATTGCCAGACTTCTACGAAAAAATATATAGCTAATGCATGGAATATTCGTTTCTGTAAATACCCGGCTTTGTGTAGACTCTCAGGGACCCTGGAATGCTCCATGGACCAATACCCCTCCCAATCCACCAAGAATTAGTGTTTGCATAACCCGTGCCGGGCATCTAGAATCCGATGCACGGTGTAGGCGGGGCCACCATCAATGAGCCGAGGGAGGTAGGCGAGGGAGGGAGGACTGTAGGGAGACATGAGTTTAATTCTCGAAACATGAAACTCTGGTTGAATATTATGAATGGGGGAGGAAGAGCCTGACAGCGGATAATAGATAATACTCTTCATATGGTGACTGGGCCAATGAACCGGACAGTGAGCTTATTCGATATCTCCCAAAGAGGGATGTCCTCTGAGGCAAGCCAGATCCTCTGCTACCACTTCTCTCCCCTCAGACTGGAATAAAGGCGGCTATTAACCCAGACAACATTGAAAAGGAGACATACCCAGTCCAGCAACAGTTAACGAGTTGTGAGCCAGTTCCGCCCAAGTTAGATGAGACTACCTGGTCGGATTACCTTCCATTAGGTGACAGAGAATCTTGCCTAGCTCCTGACTCAGGCTCTCTACCTGGCTGTTGGTCTCTGGGTGGAGCCCTGAGGACAGAGGAGGGGTGCCACTTACCAGTGCATAGAAAGCCTTCCAGAAGCGGTTTGAAAATTGGGGACTACCACCTCCTGAGGTACGCCATGGAGGCGGACTATGTGATATAATAGGAGCTTAGCAGTCTCCTCAGCTGTGGGTAGCTAAGCCAATGGTATGAAGTATGCTACCTTAGAGAACCGGTCTACAATGAAGAGGATGACCATGACTATGAACCCATCAGAGAGAGGCAACCTGTGACAAAATCCATTACTTTGCTGGCCCATGGCCGGTTGGAAACTTCCAAGGGCTGTAATGGACCACAGGGGCATTGATTACTTGACTTGATGTGGGTGCACTCAGAACGAACTCCCGGGTATCCTTGCAGATAGTTAGCCACCAAAACCAAAATGAGGGCAAGGGCATAAGAGCTGCTGGGATGGCATGCCAGCTGAGAGGCATGGGCCCAGGACAGGACCTTTCCTCTCACTCTCTTGAGGGCAAAGAGACAGTTGGGTGGAGTGTCCAGTGGAGAGAGACAGACAGCAATGTCTCTAAAACTTTGCTCTCTACTTGCAGCTTGGTGACTGCCAAAAGGCAACTACTTGGGAGGATTCTGTCAGGAGGATCTTCAGGCACTGAAGGGTAGACACAAGATAAGAGTCACACTTGGTATTCTTATATCCAGGATGTTAAGTCAAGAAGAAATTGAATCTTGTGAAGAAGAGGGATCAACGAGCTTGCCTGGGGTTCAAACCCTTCGCAGTGAAGAGGCACTCCAGGTTGCGATAGTCCATTCAAACGACGAAGGGGAGACTGGACGCCACCTACTGGTACCGGTACCTACCAGTGCCTCCACTCTTCAAAGACAAACCTTCATTGCCAACAGCGCCCAATAACTAATGGTGTAATTCCACTCAGCAGCAGACAGTCAACGAGAGAAGTAGGCACAAGGGTGTAGTTTACCGTCGTCAGCTTTCTGAGAAAGGACATCCCTAGCACTCACATCAGAGGCATCGACTTCTACAACAAACTGGCGCGGGTGTTCAGGAAGCATGAGGATGGGAGCAGCTGTAAATAATTCTTTGAGACGGTTAAAGACAGAGGCCACCTGGGGAGGTCAAGGTGAAGAGAGTCTTGATAGACGTCAGTGCTGTCACGGGGGGCTACAACTGTAGTGTCCCCTTGAATCAACCGGTGGTAGAAATGGACAAACTCTGCAGCTCCTAATGGTCTTTATGGACCGGCTAATCAAGCACAGCCTGTACTTTCTAGTGATCCATCCTTAAGGCACCCTGCATGACAGTGAAGCCCATAAAGGACATAGTGGTGTGACAGAATTTGCACTTCTCTGGTTTCAACTACAGTTGATTCTCCATCAGCTTTAGCAGAACCAGGCAGACATAGCGGATATGGTCCTCCAGCATAGCAAAAACCCCAGGATCTTGTCTACCCAAAAAAAGATTAACTAGGAGACCATGTCTTGAAGGACCATTGTGATGAGATTCTGGAACAAAGAGGGGGCACTAACAAGCCCTGCTTGCATACCCAGGAATTCATAGTGGCTGAAGGGGGTGTTGAACGCTGTCTTCCATTCATCTCCTTAATGCATGCACACGAAGTGGTAAGCATTTTGCAAGGCTAGCTTGCTGAAATAATTACAGCCTTTGAGGTTGGAGAATGCTAAGTCCATCAGAGGAAGAGGGCTTTATTCTTGATAATTATTGAATTTGGTCCCGTATAGCTAATGCAAGGTCGTACAGACCCATTTTTTTTGGCTGAGAAGAGGAAAGCAGCTCCAGCTGGCGACGAAGAAACTCAAATGATTCCAGAAGCCAGGTTTGATTAATGTACTCCTCCACAGCCTGGAACTCCTGTATGGTTGAGAGGTACAGGTGACCCCTGGGAGGCGATATTCTGGGTAACAAGTTGATGGCACAATCATAGGGTCTGTGAGGGGAAAGTGACATAGCTAGGGCCTTGCTGAATGCCAGGGGTCAAGGTAAATAGAGGAAACTCTCCTCAGGTCCAGTGGTTCCTCCTGGCAGTCAAAAGTAGGAGGTTAATTTGGACTGGAAGCTGAATAAATGTTGCACTGAGGACATGACGAATTCCACTCCAGGATGGATCCTGACGAGGATCCCTGTGAGATAATGGAACCAGGGGGGTGCAGGGAGTGGTTCATTTGGGATCTTCAGGTGGCAAACAATACAAGAATGGATGAAGTTCCATCTGCCCCTGAGTTGTCTAAGGCCTGGGAGAAGATAGGGTGACCTTGACAGATCAGGCGAACAGGAAGGAATGGATTGGTTGATGAGACAACAGCTCCAGTCTGCATCTCTCTCAATAGTGCAGCTTGTGACCTCTAGATGGAGCATTCAGCAATCATATGATGAGAAATTCCACAGTACAGGCAAAGGTTACGCTCAATTAAGTGCAGCCTTTCTTCTAAGGGCAGCCTGTTAAGCTAAGCCTGATTGATGACCACAGGTACCTAAGGAGCCAAAAGGGTGTGGCTCTAGACAGAATACCTTAACCTCTCAATGAGGCAGTAGCCAGCAATCTTGTTTGCGGATCAAGCCAAGTGTCTTGCAGTTGAATATCTATTCTGTGCGTTATGTCAATGAGGCTGTCCCGGTCTGGGGGTAGTATGGAGGTAGTTAGTTCGTCCTTGACACACTGTCCCCCGCTGTCCATATGATGTAAAAGAAAACCTGATTCATCAGACCAGCCCACCTTCTTCCATTGCTACGTAGTCCAGTTCTGATGTTCACGTGCCCATTTTTGGCGCTTTCGGTGGTGGTCATAGGTCAGCATGGGCACTACGACCGGTCTGTGGCTGCACAGCTTTTTCTGCAATTTGAGCTGCAGTAGCTCTTCTGTTGGATCGGACCACGTGGGCTAGCCTTTGCTCCCCATGCGCATAAATGAGTCTTGGCTGCCCATGAACCTGTTGCCAGTTCAACAGTTCTCCTTCCTTGGATCACTTTAGGTCGGCACTGATCATAGCAGAACAGGAACACCTCATAAGAGCTGTAGTTTCAGAGTTGCTCTGACCCACTTGTCTAGCCATCACAATTTGGCCATTGTTTAAGTCACTCACATCCATACGCTTGCCATTTTTCCTGCTTCCAACACACTAACTTTGAGGCAAAATATTCCCTTGCTGCCTAAAATATCCCACCCACTGCTAGGTGTCCTTGCAATGCGATAATCAACGTTATTCACTTCACCTGTCAGTGATCATAATGTTATGGCTGATCAGTGTATAAATGCAATTTAGTTTAAGTCACTCACATCCATACGCTTGCCATTTTTCCTGCTTCCAACACACTAACTTTGAGGCAAAATATTCCTTGCTGCCTAAAATATCGCTAGATTGCTGTTATACTGCCCCATTAATTCGTCTGCATGTGTGAGGCAAGGAGGAGAGCAGTTATTGACCACAGTGAAAAATTTGGCTTTGAAACGTTATCGCCATTAAATAGGCTATGGATTGAAGCAGAATGTTTTGTTAGATAAAAACATGTTGAATGTTTAAGAAAAGATTACATCTGCCTTTGTTCAATAAATCTTTACTTTTGGAATTTGGACTTTAGTCTACAAGGCTCTGGAGTAACTGGAAATGTTTAGATCACGAGAGCCGGGAAAAATCCTGGTGTAACGCTTTCAGTGTCTACTGTACCACTGGTAGCAGTGAGTGAGAGCAGGATCCAGGCGCGAAGATAAGGTAGTTTATTAACGTGGCTGATGCAGCGCTTCAGACACGAGTACAATTAGACATACAAACACAGGGAATGCAGTCCCACAAAAAAAATATACAATAGGCACTGTTCAGACAACAGACCATACAATACAGCAACACTATGTCTGCACAGGCTGAGTGGTAAAGGGCTAGCGAGACTTGGCCCTGAGAGAAGGGAGGTGTGCAGTTTAAATAGGCTTAATTGGTTAATTGGCTCCAATTAAGCAGCGGGGCAATGGAGTGTGGAATGTTGAGAAGCGTGGCTGGGTGTTCATACTCAGGGGACACAGACTATTGCAGGCGAGACATGACAACTAGACTCTGATTCAACAAAAAGTATAACACAAATAATATTAGTATAGCCTAACCTTTGCCTGCAACTGTGCAGATATACCGGGTTTAAATAAAATGAATACATGCAAGAAATTTTTTTTTTTTAAAAAAAAGCTGCAGCATTCCAGTGTTGATACACAATCTAATGGTCAACATTATGAATGAAGCTTAAATCAATTCAGTGCAGGCCTAATTTTAGAATAGATATATAAACAGCACCATAAACAACAGCCTAATGCTGCCTGTATTGATCCAACTTTTGTACATAGGACCTCATGAAAAGAAAAAAATGGACAATAGAGCGATTTTGAAAGTACTCTTTCATCCAATGGGACCAGCATTTGGTGCCGAATTCGCTCAAAAATTTTGTGCACGTCATTAGTCCCTAAAATGGGGGCAACAACCTTTCTCTAAATCGCCTTAACTCCAAAGCTATTGGGTTCTGGGGCCGTAAACTTAAGATTTCTTCGTGAAAGACTCATAATTTTCTCAGCTAAATCCAAGCGGGTCAATTTTGAGCAGTTTTCAGAATTTTAGGTGATTTGGCATGGAATGACCCATTTGTGACAATTGTGAAAAATAGTCTTTCAGGGGCAAAATCCACGCTAATACGTTGCTATTCTAAAATGGCGTATTTAAACAAAAATTATATCCGTCCACACAAACATTTTCGAGCTGTCTCAGAGATAATCTCCCTCCACACTAACACGCCTGAGAATGCATGTCACATGACCATTCGCAGACACTGGGAATGCATGTGCCCGTGTAACAGGAAGCAGATTGTCCACTCCGGGGCAGGTTTCTCTATTTCAGAAATTAATGAGGAACAGCAATGGCAAAAACTAAGTTGAGATTTCTTTGCTTGGACCGAAGATAATGTGGAGCAGTTACTGAAAGTAATAAAAGAGTACAAGGCAGTCAGCTCAGGGTAAAACATAGATCGGAAGCTGCCGCAAAGCAAATAAAGACCCAGTCCAGAGGCTGCAGTCCCTGCCGTTCTACCTGCAGCCGTAAAAATCACAGCCGTCAGGGTAAAGAGGTGCTAAAGCTGTCTGTGCTCAAATAAAACCCCATGAATAACACAATTACCCCAATCAGCGACCTCTGGAGAGCCAAGGGAGTGCAGCATCCCACCATCCCCTCCCCCCAGTGGTGGACAGAATGAACTGGAGGGAAAGAGACTCATGGGGGCTCACAGTGATGACAGGCCACCGTAATTAGCCCTCAATGAATGAGAGGGGGAAAAAAAATACTATTAATCTGGATGGGATCAGACCTAACACAACATGTCAGAGAACATGAGATATGGGGATGAGGGGAGGTGTGTGGGGGAGTGGGAGTAAGAAAGGGAGAAGGGTACTGAGAACCAGAGAAGAAGAGAGGGATGACCCCGTAGGGAGTGAAAGGAAATGTTAGGGAACCAGCACAAAACACAGCACCTAATGCAAATGCGTCCCACTAAACGTCCATGAGTGAGTGATTGAATGGTCACAATTTGCAATGTACAGACCATGGTGGCAGTTTGCGCACCGAGGTAAAAAGAGAGGGGTGGAGAGAGAGAGAGCAGGAGAGGTGCAGAGGCTGCGGGAAAGAGGGGAAGAATTGAGGAAGAGGGAGAGAAACAGGAAAACTGGAGAGGCAGATGAAGGAGAAGTGAGGGAGAAAGACTGAGAGAAACGGAGCAGTTATTAAATTAAAAATATCCATTTTTATTTTAACTGAATCCCCGAGTGTAACGTACATCTCTTTTCCAAAAAGGACCATGCATATACACAACAATTATGAGGCACATTATCGCACTGACGAGCTGCATGAAAATGTGACAAAGCATTATAGCTCTCCCCTCAGAGAATGATGCTTCCACACTGGCATATGACCAACTGCTACCATCCAGTCTGTATACAAAACTAAAGCAAAAGGCCCACTCAGGGGCCTACAATGCTGCTGCATGGGCCCCCTGTTGTTCCCTTATGGCCCCTTACGGAGGTGAATGTTTTCAGTGGTTTTTCCTTGCACATTTATACTTAGCAAACTGCTATATTCAATTTCTGAACTACTCCAGACCAAGACCCAAAATTCACAGTGTGAACACCTCTAAATTCCCCCCTCTTTCTGAGACCACCACATACTTGAAATACCCCAGACTCATAAAACACTCTCTTTCTTATAGGGAAAACATCAGAGGAAATGGAGCAACAGTAACCCCACTGTCCCAGGAACTGAAACAGAACCAGTCCAGAGGATTCCCACATCTCCCCACGATTGTGTTACACAAACTTGGGCCCAGGCGATCCCAAAGCACACGGTCAGCAGCAGCACTGATGGCTTTTTCAGACCTTCAGGATGGGCTACCCATGGAAAGTACATTTCTCTCTCTCTCTCTCTCTCTCTCTCTCTCTCTCTCTCCTCTCTTTCCTGTTTTCTGATTTTCATTTCTGTCACGGACGTTATTCTCCCGAGCGCGACTCTGAATACTCTGCCGCTATTTGGTTTCCTCTCCTGAGCCGAGCCAAATCCCGTGACACCTGATACCGAAGAAACAGTGCAAAAAATCCATTGCATCCCATACTGAACTGCTCCCTTGCAGATCCCGCCTGGTTGCAGTACCAGGGCATTTTCCCGTTTGAGCATTCCAGCCAATTACCTGGTCAAATCCTCCAGCACTCATCCAGATACAACTTTCAAATTCCAGAAATAATCCATAGAAAGAGATGCGTCAAATTTCCCACAACTAAAATGACATAGTTTTAGTTCCCACAACTAAAATGACACACAGGCATAAAGATCAGAAGAAATCTAGCATTACCTCCCACAGTTAAGTGATAGGCCTATCAATTGTGCCAAACACAAACACACAAATTTATTATTTGTCAATTTAAAGATAACATTATAACAGTTTGCAACACATAGTCATATTTTTAGGATATATAATCAATTTAGAACAAAGTAATTTTAGATAATAAACAGAGACCCTGAAATAAACACTGAGATCTACATTCGCATAGATCTACTGTTGTTCATTATTGTTGCACAAACACAGGGTCAGACAACCACTTAAAAAAAGATGTTGTTTAGAGTTTTATTAGATTTGGGCACACATGGCTTCTCCGGAGTCAGAGCCCAGATCCACTTCTCTTCGGAAAGTGAAATGGACTCTTCAGTTGTAAATCGTTCAGTGTTATATGTGAACTCTAATACCAGCATATTTTCTCTATTTGCACTCATATAAACTCCGGCCAGATATATCCCCGGAGACATTTTTTCAACTTACGAACCCGCTCTCACAAGAGGCTGTTTGTGGCCATGGGCTGCTCTCTACAAGAGCGATAAATTGGTCAGTAGTGCTGTTTCACCAGCGAAAGCACGCAAGGTTTTGCAAACAGAACTGTTGTCGCCTGCCCGTCAGTTTAAAGGCATTGCTCAATCCTTGCGCCGTTGCCAGGTAGCCAGCCAGCTGCAGCAGTGCTCATACTGTAAGCCTTACAGACTTTTGGCATCGCTGCAGTTCCCAGCCATCTTCACATGGGCGGAATCTGATCCCTGATCCCTAAACGACTGCGAGCGAGGCTGCCTTGCCCCGGTGTCATCAAATCCCTCTCTCCCAGTTCTCAAATGCGCGCTAGTCTTTGTTTTTGCTCTTTTCATTTCCCCGTCTCATTTCATGCCGCGCTCCGGGCAGTCTGCGAGCGGCAGCCACACGGTCTCTCCGAGTTTATATCTGTGACAGGCGGGAGAGGCATGGGCACACTGATAAACCAGCCCGGCGTGGTGCGTCAGTCAGGGATGTGTGTGTGTGTGTGTGTGTGTGTGTGTGTGTGTGTGTGTGTGCATGAGTGTGTGTGTGTTTGTGTGTGTGTGTGCGTGTGCATGCGTGTGTGTGTGTGCGAGTGTATGTTTGTGGGTGTGTGTGTGTGTGTGTGTGTGTGTGTGTGTGTGTGTGTGTGTTTTGCGTGCGTATGTTTGTGTGTGTCTGTGTCTGTGTTTTTCTGTATTGGTGTGTGTGTGTGTGTGTGTGTGTGTGTGTGTGTTTGTGTGTTTGTGTGTGTGTTTGTGTGCATATGCGTGTGTGTGTGTGTGTGTGTGTGTGCCAGGGACGTAAAGGCCAATAGAGGGCGCTGGGCATCACGATGACAGTGGCTCTGTATGTGACAGCGGTTTGAGGGAGATTATCGCAGTCGTCATTATTACTGATGCATTCCATCGCATCTCATGAGGATGGATGGACTTCCATGGATGAGGAAGTTCAGCCATAATTCTTTAGCACATCAGAAAACAGAAAACGTTTTCCTAAATGGTTTTAAACATTGCAGGCAAACCGTTCAAGCTGAAGCAATTTTAAACAATGAAGAGAAGCCTCAAAGTTGCACTTTCCCTCCACAAAGCATTCTCCGCAAATAGGTTACATTGTAAGGCGTAAATGGTTTACTTGATTACATTCACGCTCCGACTCACACATGACAGAAGAATGACAGGTTTCAATGTCTGTAATGGCCTTAAGATTGAGCAAGTGCTCAAGTTGAGGATATTAAATTACTACCAAATCTATATGTAATGTCAGGCAACTCCAATGGAAATTCGTCGTGTTATCTTCAGGCTAATAGACCAGTTGTGTTGATGAATATTAATAAATAACAACTTCAATCCGATTATGGTCATTAACAATTCTCATGTATGTAAATTTACCAAAACTGTTGAAAGGCTAATGTGTTTGCCGACACAAATGTCCTGTTCTACAGCTATGAGAGCACGATGCGACATGATTGTCCTTGCAAAACTGACCAACTGGTTTAATTAGTTGCAGGTGTTGCGGTGATTCATAATTGGTTACACTGCTCTGCGCTTGAGGCCAATGAGGCAGAGAGATTTATATTCTAAAACAGGCTGTGCTGATGATGCTTCCAGGCTGTTCCGTCAGACAATGCAAAGCCCAGCTATGAAGAATCAGAGTGTTAGCCCCTGTTGCCATTTCCTGTCCCCCCATCCCCAAGAGAGATCAAATGACTCGTGGAAAAGAGTGAGGTCAGAATAGCTCAAGATAAAATTTCAAGATGTTACACACTCAGGCAAACACTGCCCAGCTTAAGCTACTTATTATGCACTAGTGTAGCAGAAGGCATCTGGTTAATATATTTTAAAAATATAACGGCCCAGTGAAATGGAACCAATTTCTGCCTAAAGCTAGCCTGGGGGGGGGGGGATGACAGAATTAGAACTACACTTCCCAAAAGCCCTTGAGTTTGCTTAGTGCATCCATTGGGGTTAATGTAGCCTGTGAGAGTGCACTAATGGCACTCATTATAGGTAAAATTTAAGAGAGAAATGCAGATTATGGAAGTGTACAGAAAACAAAAAACCTTAGGGACAGAAAGGGGGGGAAAGAGAGAGAGAGAGAGAGAGAGAGAGAGAGAGAAAACATGACCATGAAACTTGTCTCCATGAGATGCCACCGGGAGAGAAAGACACAAGGAGGTGGGGGAGGGTTTGCAGAAGGAAGGACAGTAAGGTGGATGGGTCACGGAGAAAGAGAGAAAATACTGAGGAAATGAGAGGAGGACCTTCCCTCCCTCTCTCATTCCTGCAATATTTTCTCAAAGATAGGGCTTCTGTTGACCCTGACACTGTCCGATTCAGACAGGGTATTTCTTACCTCTCAAAAGGTAATCTTAAGAGATGACAAAAAAGAAAGTGGCACGGAAGATGAGAGAGGGATGGGACCTACAAAATGTGGACACATCCCTGATACAGAACAAACCAGACACACCCTGGCTGAGCTCAAAAACATATTTTAAAAAAAGTTACCTTTTTTCCTCCGCCTGTCTCTTCTAGTCCAGTGGCTAAGGGAAATTATTGTTACAAGTTGGATAAAAGTACCAAAATTGGCACAGACATACTTTGAGAGACAATAAACAAATTTATGATGGAAGCCCTCTTGGATTTTAAATTTTTTCACGTACATATACCAAATTCAAAATGACCGATAAACCACAATAAGCAAAAAATTTAAAATTTCATTTTTTAAGTGTACTATGTCATGTTACATATCAAATGATACCTCTGTATGCTAAATACACATATAAGATTTTGTCCCAAGCAAATGTCCTTATTCAAATATGTACTTTGAAGGTTTTATGCCAAAGCATTAGATGTGCCGTTGACATTATATGTAATACTCAGTTTGCAAATATGGTAAACTACTTTCAGGAAATAATAGCAAATGTCTAGGGGTTCTTTTGTGGTATACTCAGGAAAGTTGAACTATCAAAAATTGTAATTTAAAAAAAATAAAACTTACTGCTATTGTTTTGATCAAAAAATCTTATTTCTATTAAGAAGTCATTAAAATGTAGTTCACCTAAGATCTTTTTGAGAAAGGAAAACTATTAAAAGATGACTTTAAGAATTTAGAATGTTGTTTTCAATATTAAACAGTTTTAATTTAATATATTTATTTTAAAGATAATCTATTAAGTTATTCCTCCAAATAGTATTTTAATGAGACATCAAAATAATGTATGATTCGTCCGAGGTCAGCTCAGGAAAACCAATCAATAAGTGCTGTTTTGGGAATATAGTCTCTTATTTACATTATTTTATATTTTTATTAAATCATCTTGAAACTAGATAACTCGGTCGCCACAGGGACCGAGTCGTGTATCTCCCCGATCCCCAAATTTCGGACAAAATGGCCGCTGGCAGCCATATTGGACGTCTGAAATTCGTGAAAATCGGTCTTGAGCATTGTCCAAGCAATATCTTTGCCTGTGTGAAATTTGGAAAAATTCCTGTAATAATTGTGGCTTCCAGAGCCCAGAACAGAAAATCTCTGTGGCGGCGGCGGCCCCGGAACTAAACTATAGTATCTCCCGACTATCGTCTTCGGGGAGATACAATAATTTTACAACAAAAATTTAAAGGAAACAAAGGAGTCCCGCACACTGTCTAACTTGCAAATAGCAAAAGTTTAATGTGACGTCACATTAAACTTTTGCTATTTGCAAGATAGACAGTGTGGGACTCCTTTGTTTCCTTTGAACTGTTTATCCTAGTCCGACGCACCTGTCGTTAGAAATAGATGTGCGAAGTATCTCCTCGTCACAACAAAAATTTAAAAAATGTAAAAATACGCTTTAGTTCATCTGAGGTCTGCTCAGGTAGACCTTCTTCTAAAAGATGTTGTTTGGAAGATGGTATCTTTCCCAAAGAGTTTGCAAGGAGGGAAGCTCAAATTAGATCAAATTAAATTACACCATTAACACTAGTTTCAGACATTTCCTGAGAGCATAATCTGGCTTTTTTATTCCTAGGCATTTACAAGTTTGTATTCAAAATATGCTCAAATGCATACTCACCAAAATGCACAAAATAGTGCAAAATTTCACCTGAATTCTGTCCCACTTATAACCTTGTTTCTGCACTGTCACTGTATTTCTGGTTCTACCTCCACAATAACAAATTACAACAAGCACTGTATTCAGATGGCAGAAATACAAAATTTTAAAATATGTTATTTATGCATGTTAAATATTTGATCAGAGTTCTTTCAGTAAATAAATTTGATGATGAGTTCATGCAATAAAATAAGCTATTTATAGCTAATATTCATGGCATTTGTGGCATTGAATTAAGTTACATCATTCGGAGGTGCTCCAATTACATCGACAGTAAAATAAACGAATTATACACTAAAAGTTGTTTCTTTTGATATGCAACATGCCTCACTGCAACAAACAGTGCATAAAATGGCAGCCATATTGGATATCCTGTAAAAATATGGGGGAAAAAATGCATTTTTCCTAAGGGCTTCTATTACGAATCGAATTCTCATCTCAAAACGATGACTTGGTCCAATTTTCACACTTTTATCCAATCTGTAACAATCATCTTCAAAATGGACCCTAAGCCACTAAACTATTCTGATTAGTCAGTAAGATGGGCAGGCATAAATGAAGAAAAAGAGGATTCTATGTTCCAACATGCTTCCCCATGGCCTTTACAGATCTTGCATACGAAAACAAGCAAGAGATCTCTGTCAAAATAGCTAGGCACCCCAGCTAACAAAATGTTCACAGTATGTTGCATCAATGTTGATGTGATGTAATAATATTTGTAACTGTAATGAAGTCATATTTTGTGTTAGTAGGGTCAGTGTGCATAATTGACAGGGCAAAGTATGGATGCGTAATCTATCAGCTGGCTTATCACTGGTCGATGATATTTTCATCCCAGCCAAACTGTCTAATCTCTCCCGTCCCTTACCCGAGACCATGAGGCTCAACCATGTTCTTGAGCAGTGCTTTAAGATGACAAGACCCCCAAAAACCCCTGTCATTCCCTCGACAGAATGTCAAAAAAATTCAACTCCGACTGTCAGCAACTGCAATCTCAGCAAGAAGACTTCAAATCTAATATGAGACCCTTCAAACTATTCCTAAAGTATTTCAAAGGGACACACATTCATCAAAAATGAATCATTGGGAGCGATGGAAACTGAAGTGGGAACAGAGCAAGAGTAAAAAGGATGTACTCGAGCAAAACCAGCTGGCTGCGCTAGGCTAGGCTAGGCAAAGCAGGAAAAAGTGGTTGATTAAAGCCATCAGTTACTCTCAGGCAGAGAAAGGAATCATCTGTATTTAATCAAATTAACCCACAGTCTTGCCAGGAAACAAAGAAGGGTCATAATGTAGCGATCCAAAATATAATGGCGGTAACTCGCTAACGACCGAAAACAGGCTTCATTTTAATTTGGAAAACACTCAAATAAAAGCCATAATTTCAAAGCTCATTTCAACTGTGACAGAGACGGCATTCAAAAGACAAAGTTGTGAATAATTTGAGGATTGTTTCCCATTGTCCAGCAATCTATACCTCCCCATTAAAGGAAAAAAATAAAAAATAAAAAACTCAGCCTTTTCTGTAATCAGTTCTCCATTTTCTGTTACAAATGTTCTCTTTTCACACTCACAAGGCTATTTTCCTGCTCATTCCTGGCTTGGCTCATTTTAAAAACTCTTTCTGTAACTCAGACCGCACTGAGATTTCCACCACCCCACGTCAATTATCTCAAACAAAATGGAGTTGATCACTTCTCCAGCCCCTGAATCAGCAAGCACACCTCCCGCCTTCTGCTCCTCACAGTGGGAGAAACATATACCTTAGGTGTTCACTGCCCAAAGCTTCGACACTCTTAAAAGGCAGCCATTTTATAGCCCCTTAAAACAGAGATACAATGGAACAGAGAAGGAATTTCCACAGCTCTAGAACTCCTGGTGGAAAATAGGCCTTTACTGGAGCTGCCTGGCCTTCGTTTTGGCTCCTTCTCAAACAGAGCCCCATTTCAACACTGCAATTGAGAGCCAAACCTACAGTGAACCACCATTATAACCTCAGCAAGCAGTCAGTCTTCATCTTCACTGCTAGATAGTTCTCACAGCATAAGTGTTTCATTAAAATATGTATCAAAGAAAGCGAGAAGCTCGAGGCAACATGCACCTGTGATTGCAAATGTTCTCTAAAGTGGTCAAGCCATTCAGTTTCATAAGGCAAACTGAAAGCTGCTGAAAGATTCTAACACACACACACACACACACACACATTACAAATGCACAAATACAAAATATACATGATGATACATGTGCGCGCGCACACACACACACACACACACACACACACACACACACAAAATGGAACAAACAATCCTAAATGTGACACGGAGATGAAAAATTTATGGGCAACACAGAAACTTTTTAAAGCCATTGAATCAATCCAATAGGCAAAGAACTTCCATGCCACATCACAACTGCGTCTACTACACAGACAGTTAGTAACATTCCCCAGACATCTGTCCTCTGAAGCAGAGCTGGCAGGGATGACATCACACAATTGGAGAGGAAACAAGTTTTCCATGCATTTCTTCTCACCACAAGATAAGTTTACCCCCATGCAATTTCATTCCACTTTCTCGGTGATCAAGCCATGAGTTGCAACACTCTCAGCCGAGACGTTTCACTGAGGACGCTGCAGATGCTGTGATACTAGTGTGTAGCCAAAGGGAACATCTCCAACAGCCAAACCTCAAATTTTAATCAATAACACCCCCCCACCACCACCACCACACCCTCCTCTTTGGACCAGCACTGGGGTCCTTTTAAATGGCAGTTACAATTCCCATAATGCATCAGTCTCCCTTTCCAGGTGTCTAAACCTGCCACTCCTGAGAAGGGGGGTGGTGGAATTTGGCTCTGAATTTTTGTGGTGCGCTTGGGGAGTATCTGAATTAATAATTTCAAGACCCAGTTCTCAGAATTGATCATCTGTACTGTAGAAGTGTCATGAAGGCGGGTACCCAAGAGTATTCCCTCTGAGGGGGAGGGGTTTTTTACATACATGAAAGGAATATGTGAAGGCATACACACATACACATACAGTCACCCACATTTGTGGGGGAGCATAAATATGTAAACACGGCCACTAATATAGACACACAATCATTTGCGTGAGAGAACATACACACAATGCATACCAAGCTGGACACACACACACACACACCTGTTTGTGTGTGGACCTATGCACTCCTGCATACATAAGTACAGATACACATTCCCTTCAGCATTTGTATGAACACACGCACAGACACAGACTACTGTACACATGAGCATGAATGGACACACTTACAGTACATGCTCATATTGACATATATATGCATACCCTAACACTCTGGTTGAGCATTAGAGTATGAAAAGATATCGGTAAAGCAGATCATTGTTCTGATTCATATCCTAGTCAAAGGAACAGGTCGGGGGGAACCCAAATTTGGAGGGGTTTAATAGTTTTGGGGGCAGGGGTTGGGAGGTGTGAGGGGGATGGCTAAAGCCAGGTGGGGTCATCTAAGAATCAACAAGCAAATCCAGGGTGATTGATTATGAGGCTCACATTTGTACACACTGCCCATTTCATCCAGCTGGATATTCACAGAGGAGATTTGAGTTAAGTGCCTTAAGTGAAGCACCAGAACGCCATCTGGAACTGAAACCTGCAACCACTGTTAACGTTTAAAGTCCAGGTCTGCATAAACCCAGCAGAGAGCTGTTAAAGACACCAATCGTGCAGATACATTTCAGGTTAGGTCAGTAAAGCTCTCAATAGATTATAACCCTCTCATAAATCCAAACTACAAAAAAACTTTACAAAGATTTACAGATTTTAAAACCTGTATGTGATTATATGAACCATGGTGAGTAAAGCGGGAAACGCATATTTCAGTTACAGTACTGCTGCATAGAATTTCAGTCAAATGCAATTGCAATACACTTGAAATGTGGAGGCTTTTGTTCAACTAAGAAAACCCCTTTTAAAAAAACAAGAAAGCGTCCCTTTGGTCTCAGATCATGAATCTATGATGCATAGCGCCTTTGTTTCTTATTTTATATGACTGCTTTGATCAGAGATTGGCTATTTGCAGGCGAGAGGACAGTTTAATTGAAGGCTGACTTCCTGCCCGACTGGGGCATAATGCAGAACTGTCACAGGCCTCAGAGATGTCTCCATATATCTTTCAGTGATGTGACACCAATTCACAGAAAAGACAATCCTTTCTTTATGAGATCACGGAATCCTGCAACGAAACAAAAGCCAGTCTGAACCAAAGAAGGCACCTTCAACCATGAAAAACAGTCAAATAAAAAAAGATACTGAATACAGCTATTAATTTAACACTGTGCATGTTTGTGTCTGCTATATGTGTTGTTGTGTGTTTGTCACGGCGCGTACACATTCACTAGCATGTCTGTATAGGTGTCTGTCGCGGGTTTGTATGAGGGACTGTGATGAGTTGCGTGCAGCAGCATGGTCACCATGGCTACCAATAGTGAATTAAGTGTATGGTACTTTATGGCAGCCTACTGGCTGGGCCCTAACATCTGAAAATGTAACTAACAATCATTTCCCATTAGCAACACAGCAGGAAAAATTACAAGACATGATTTTATGAGCACAGAAAAAAATGAAAAGATAAGTCAGTCTTAACTCGCATTTTACTATTGTATTTAGACATAAAATCTCATTTCCATTACTTTACCACTCAATAAGACAAGAATGTCTCCGATAAAGCGAGACAAGTTTGAGTCATTTCAAAATCCGCTAAAACACAAAGAAACTTTTACTTGTCAAGCAAATAGCGACTTAGAAGAAGATCATATTTTCCACTTGATTGAAAAAATTCAATTCGGAGTTTCATTACAAGACTTTAAGATAGAAAAAGAAGTCACTGTTCATTACTTCAGGTGAGCCTTGCCCCCTGCTCAAACTAACAGCATATATAAAGACTTTGGTTGCAATGGATGCCATTCAAGGAACCACAGGGCATTCAAACCCCACTGCTCTCTGTGCTAATGTTCCGCTTGTGCTGGCGCTAATGGTCCCTGTGTAATTTGGGCACCTAACTGAGAGTTATGAAAACAATGAACGACCGATTACGCCAATCACAGGAAACAACCCCAGGAATGAAGGCTATGAGGGTAAATATCAATATGGACCTAAATACAGAACCAACTATTATTATTATTATTATTAGTAGTAGTAGTAGTTGCAGTAGTAGAGGTAGTGGTAGTTGTAGGATTAGTAGTAGTAGTTGTTGTACTAGTGGTATTTGGAATAATGCTAGTAGTACTAGTACTAGTGGTAATATTGCTGATAATAATTTCAATGGCATAGTATGGGAGATAAAGCTGTAAGGCAAAAATACTTACAGCAAGTCAAGAAGTTTTCTTCCTATACTGATCCTTTGGTTCTGTTCAAGATTTCAGGGCATTGTATTGCAGTTAACCGTTAATGCTACAAGTTAACGTGACTTTGGCAACTCAAGCAGTGCAGTCTGTAAGTATTCAGCCAATGAAGCTATTTTTGCGTTTACACAGCTCCCAAGTGACTCGCATCTGGTGGGTCCAACCCGCATTTGAATAGCAAAACCCGCGGATCCGCAAGCAAATGAAAAAACCCACAATTTGCGCATTGCGGGATTTACACTTTATTTCTCCACCCACGCATAATAATGTGTTATGAATCAACGAAATTAAATGCAAATTGCAAATTCCACCACCTGGTCAATAAAATGATTAGGAAATCAATCATTTTCTACACCCCCCCCATTTCAGTCCTTCAAACTTGGGAGGTATGCGTGTAGGCGCTGCCCTCCTGCACACAACATTTTCAAACAATTCACTATGAGATTAAAGTAGATGCTGTAAGTTACAATTTATAGGTATTTACATGTAGCCTGGTAAAACCTGGTAAAACTTCGCTTCGCTTCATACACAGAGTCTGGACACTCGTCATTGACAAATGTTTACTTCCTGGTGGGTGGGCGCTTGTCAGAAGTTTAAAATCATTGGTGTACCCGTAAACTAATCACTAACGTTTGGCGATGACGTATGTTATGTGCCGGCTCAGCCGCCTAGTACTTCCGCTGGAAACACAGTCCTTCATACCAGGAATGCAGCGAAAACAAACTGATCAATACATTAAAGTTAATACTGTGCTCATACATATGCCCATCTACCTTATTTTAGCCTTCACTCATTCACTTAGAAGAACCAAAGGTGCTTTGTCTGTTCTCCTTACAAAAAATAAACTGTTGAGCTATCGTTTTTCCTGCCCATACTGCTGCTATTAAAAAAAAAAAGAAAAACGTAAGAGACCTGAAACCAATGGCAGAATCGGCGAGAATAACTCATTATTTACATTAGGACGAAATCTGCGTTGACACGAAAACTGAACCATTAACCATACTTGCGCTAACATCATACCCAGCTCGCTATCTAACTTTATAGAGACATAGTTTGGCGCTAAGCGTTTAGCTGTCTCAGACAGCCATTTCATTCATGGATAATGACAACATAACACTGAGACAGTGAATAGGTCTTGTGACATGAACAAACACACGGCTTTTAAAAAGTTCGCTGCTAAATAGTGTGAAATTCGCGAGCAATATAACACTAGAAGCTACAAGCTAGCTGAGGTGGTTCGGCTGTCTCACAGGAATGAATAGGGTGCCTATTTCATATGTTTCATGATGGATATTAAGTAGATATGACAACTTTTCTCGAAACCTGTAGGGAGTAGCGCTACAACATAATTTCCATTCAAAAAAAACTAACCAAACATTCATCTTGATGTGGCTATAAGTCGCTGATACCGGGGATTTTCTCCATGACAGAGCGAATGGCCTCCGTGTATCAATGTCCGTGGCCATTGTTGATTTCGGGGACTACAATTTCAAACTCGGCGCAGCGGCGACGTCATCGCTCTCGGTCATGCCTTCTGTTCGTTGGTTGGTCCGGCGTATTTTCTGCCGTGGTAAACGAGGCAGAGCTCCGAGTGACCAGACTGAGTACTGAAGCGAAATGAAATTAAGCGGAAGTACGAAGGCTGGCGGAGTCAGGCTAATTTACATGCATATTGTTTGAACTATGCAGGAATTCCAGTCCATTTATATACAGTGCTGCTGATCGAATGCTGAAATACTCCACTGCATAAGGAAAATGAATTGAGCATTCTGAATTCAGCAGGAGTGTCTTCCCCTGCTCATGTGCACACATCAGACCAAGTTTTTCTGCATGTCTCTTCTGCTCCACCGTCCCTGAGGTGACCCTCATTCATCATATTTTGGAGGTGTCATCCACGGGCCGAGAAGAGGCGACCTTTGACCCTACAGGAGACACAGGGTCAGGAGTCAGACAGGGACGAGTGCACAGGAGAGAGATTAAGCCTGCTGTGGCAGGGCAATAAGGGCTTTAATAACCAATAATTATTTCCTCCCAGTCAGAAAGGAGGATAAACGCAGGGAGAAAGAGGATTGAGTGACCAGGCCTGCTGACCTCCTGTACCTCTTACACCCCATCCTGGCCTCGTACAGCTCCTTCTGTACCTCTTACACCCCATCCTGGCCTCGTACAGCTCCTTCTGTACCTCTTGCACCCCATCCTGGCCTCGTACAGCTCCTTCTGTACCTCTTAACCCCACCCAGGCCTCATACAGCTCCTCCTTTACCTCCTACACCTCGTCCTGGCCATGTACAGCTGGCTCTGTACCTTCTGCACCTCCTGCTGTACCTCCTACACCTCGTCCTGGGCTCGTACAGCGCCTTCTGTACCTTCTACACCTCCTCCTGTGCCTCCTACACCTCATCCTGGCCTCGAACATCACCTTCTGTACCTTCTACACCTCCTCCTGTACCTCCTACACCTCGTCCTGGCCTTGCACAGCTCCTTCTGTACCTTCTACACCTCCTCCAGTACCTCCTACACCTCGTCCTGGCCTCGTACAGCACCTTCTGTACCTTCTACACCTCCTCCTGTACCTCCTACACCTCATCCTGGCCTCGTACAGCACCTTCTGTACCTTCTCCACCTCCTCCTGTACCTCCTACACCTCGTCCTGGCCTCGTACAGCACCTTCTGTACCTTCTACACCTCCTCCTGTACCTTCTACACCTCGTCCTGGCCCCGTATGGCACCTTCTTTACCTTCTACACCTCCTCCTGTACCTTCTACACCTCCTCCTGGCCTCGTACAGTACCTTCTGTATCTTCTACAGCTCCTCCTGTATCTCCTACAGCTCGTCCTGGCCTCGAACAGCTCCTTCGGTACCTTCTACACCTCCTCCTGTACCTCCTACATCTTCTCTTGGCCTCTACACCCCATGCTGTATCTCATACACCTCGTACTGAGCCTCTGTAGCTCCTCCTGTACCTCCTACACCTCGTCCTGGCCTCTACAGCTCGTTCATTACCTTCTACACCTTCTCCTGTACCTCCTACACCCTGTCCTGGCCTCTTTAGCTCCTCAAGTACCATCTACACTTCGTCTTGTACCTCCTCCACCTCGTCCTGGCCTCTAAAGCTCCTTTTGTACCTTCCACACCTCCTCCTGCACCTTCTGCACCTGCTCCTTTGCTTTCTACAGCTCATTCTGGCCTCCTACACTTCCTTTACTTATCCTTACATAAGGATCATGTCAACACGCAATCAAGCACATAATACCAACACATCAGGACATGAAATATATCTGTGTTTGTGGCATCAGCAGGGTGAATATTTGATTCTTACTGGATGCAGGGTGTCCATTAATTCCTGATGGACAACTACAAAGTAGTTCCAGACAATTAAATTGTCAGTTCATCATTCTAAATTAATGTTAGTTTTTCTCCCATTACCAGGGACACGGAGATATCATGGCTGGTGAAAAACCAAATTTTGAGTGCGAAGCAGCGAAACACATGAAAATTTAAATTGATCGCACTAATTTTTTTATTTGGCAAGTGACTGTGTGGGATAATACCCTAGAAGGTGTCCATTATCAGGAATTAATGGATTCCGCAGAAGCAACTGTCTAACGCACTGGCCTCCATGTCTGGCTTTATCCCTTAAGTAACTCACTTCGTCTGCCAGTATGCATTTTGTACAGTGTGTGTGTGTGTGTGTTTTTATGAGCGTGAGAGAGAATGCATGTGTGACTTTTGATGTGTACGTGTGTTTGTATGTAGAAGATGTGCGGGAGTGTGTGCTTGAGTGAACTTGCGTGTATGCTTCTGAGTATGCAGATGAGTGTGAGTGTGCTTGTGTGTAAAATTACATTTCTGTGAATGCGGGTGTGCGTATAAGCGTGTGCGAGAGAAAGAGTGCCCATGAGCGTTTCTGTGCGTGTGCATGCACGTGCTTGCCTGAGACTTTGTCTGTGTATGTATGTGAGTGTGTGAGTGAATATGAGAGAGAGAGGAAAAGACAAAGTGAGAGACGAAGACAGAGAGCAGAAGAGAGCCAGAGAGAGAGCGAGAGCGAGAGAGAGAGAGAGAGAGAGAGAGACTTTGACTTTTGATGTTCCTTTATTAAAACATAACACATTCCACACATCCCTTAACCCCTAACCCATCTCCTATTTACAGACCCACCCCTGCCAACACAAAAAATAAAATAGAAAAATGCAAAAAGAACACAAAAAACAAACCAGGAGAAACAAAGCAGCTACACACTGAAACCTCATCAACCCAAAGAGGTTACCATCTCATTACTTGAGCCGGTAGGCCGCAAGTCTAAGTTTTGGCTCCGTTCTTCTTTTTTTTTTTTTCCCGGGTCGCGATTGTCCCGCTCATGCGCGCGCAGTTTCGCGATTAGCCCAGGCCTAGATCCGGCCCGAGTACAGGCTCTGAGCAGCCTCGTCTTCTGTAAACACGCAACTCGCCCCTCCAATACACTATACCCTGGTAAACATTTCCACATCGCCCATCATTTTGTAATACTCAAACTCAATCCTAAGGCATGCAGAGACATAACCCCTGAACACCTGCACTGAATCTGCAGACCCCTCACCATGCAGCATATACCTGCGTGTAACTCAGGTTGCCAATTTTGCTTGTCCATACAAAAAATTTAACAGTACAACCAGGTACTGCTGCTGCACAGAATACTTCAGGCTGCAAACAAAATCCCTCACAGAAAAATTTATCCCAAGGCGTGCACACACGG
Organism: Gymnothorax javanicus; assembly: GCA_029692085.1. NCBI lineage: Eukaryota > Metazoa > Chordata > Actinopteri > Anguilliformes > Muraenidae > Gymnothorax > Gymnothorax javanicus. The sequence goes on from CM056199.1 coordinate 72,479,516, forward strand.
TTTCTCATGAGAGAGAGAGAGAGTGAGAGAGAGAGCACCTGTCGCTATATAAAGACATTGCTTTTCTGTAAAATACATAGTAATTCATTTCATAAATACTGTTGTCATTCGTATGTTTCAATTTTGCTTGTTAATATTAATATCGTTATTTTTTTCTCGTACTTATTACTTTAATTACACTTTGGCAATATATATTTAAAAATATGCCAATAAAGCAAATTGAAATTGAATTGAATTGAGAGACGGACATACCCAAGCGCTCACAGACTAATGGCCTTGCGTATGAATCACTCTGCTGCCCACCCGTTTCAGTAATGTCCTGCACTGAGGGATTTGACCGAGCATCCCTAATAAAAACTAGTGTGCTTCTGCTGAGGACGTTAGTGTCTGAATAGTTACAAATGAGCAGGGGGATGGCCTGCCATGCTAAATACCGTCTTTGGTCTTGAGTATTAATCGCCGAATGCCAAATTCTGTGCTCCCCTAAAGCTCTTACGTATTTATCTTCCACTTCCTTTTGAAGAAAAATGACAAGAAAGAGTGCAAGCGGAATGCACTTAGCACCTAATTACCAACAGGGCTACAGAAAATTTTAAAGGCCAGCACTCCACTCAAAGCAGAAGCTCAACTGGCCTGATAAAATTTACACAACACACTAAACACCAGGCCGTTCAAAGTCGTTTACTGAATTTTTACTCAGTTTTATTTTCCTTAGGGAGACCAGGTACCATTAATTGTAACTCTTAAATCCTCTGACACCTGCGCTGCCCGTCCGTGTAGAAAACGGAAGACTCCTGCCAAAGACGCGGGTTTATCGATACGCGAGACCGCTTCGCCTTGCCAAAAACAGCTGCGATAAGGGCTCGAGATGAGAGCAGAAACGCGCGCTAAATCCCCCGCCGTTTACACAAGTGAACCACAGCTCTGTTCAGAGCCAAGCATGCGCATCAAAGGCAATATTTTCCAAAGGGACTTCTATGGTTACATTAAATTTGTTTTAGCGTAAACCTGCATTTAAATTAGCTCAAAGCAATTACATCTCAGTGCAGAAAGACGAGAGTCACCTCAAAATTAAATTAAAAAAAAAAACAGACTTCATGAAAATTAGAATTTTTTCCTTAGTGTTTCCTTAGTAATAGAAGTAGCACAACTAAATTCTAAAGAGAGAGCTAAATCAAATCAAAAACTGTTTATATGAATCTAAAGGGAACCATATGTTCTGTATTAGAAAATTAAGGCACCACTTTGCCACAAATAAAATGGATTTAAACGACCACTCCCCCTAAATAATGTCTAAACATTTATAATACAAAATGTAAAATTCTTCTATGACTTCTCGTCAATGTAATTGTTCATGTTGAAATCACTACCTAAATTACGGAGTTAAAAGTCCTCTAAAGACACTCTACGGCAGGTTATGCATAAATCAAGACTCAAGTGCCATCTGCATATCAAATAGTCGATTCCTAGTTATTTTCGTAACGTAATTTTCCCCTTTAAACCTGCATATATTGAGGGTGGCTTTCAGTGGAAGGAGATAAAGAGGCAGATGGAAGAATAGAAGGGAGTTTGCGTGAAAGAGAAGTGGAAACTGATTTACCACAGCATTAATGGGAGCCATTTGCGTGGAACGTCTTTGCTTGTGAGAGGAGATCAAAGCTAGGCTGCGATTACTGAACGTCTCAACCCTTCAAGGAGCTGCAATACTGTACAGTCACCGCCTCAATGTCAATACAACCCCCATCAGTCAACGCCCAACATCAATGCACTTAACCCCCCCGCAGCTGCAGTACAGTCACCCCCTTATCAGTATATATACAGTCCCCCATCAGCCGCAACACACTTACAACCCCCAACTGCAGTAGTCACCCCCTTATCAGCCTCCACACAGTCACCCCTTCACCAGCACTCTCAGTGCAGTCATCTACACAGCCTCAACACACTTACGCCCCAGCAGCAATACAGCCACTCTCTCAGCAGCAGCCTCAATACAGTCACCTCCTACGAGCCTCAATACTAACCCTCCCTCCACCCCCCCACCCCCAACTGCAATACACTAATCCCTCCCGGACACAACAGTCCTCCTTCACCATCACCCTCTATATTCACGCCCCACCGCAAGACAACAACCCCCTCAACAGTACATATACTGTATAGTCAACTCCTCTCTCCATCAATGTACCATCAACCCCGTACCTACCAGCCTCGATACAGTCACACCCCAGCCTCACTACCCTTTACTTGACGATGCCAACCACGGTCCCTCCTATCCTCACGTGACCCACTGCCAACCCAATAACCACCCCCCCTTCTGTCCTCAGTATCAGCTTCCACCCTCCCTCTCCAAAACCCTAGTTTCAATTCCATTACCCCCATAGTGTCAATAGTAAACCCAGTCTTAATACAACCCCAATTCTGAAATAGTTGGGACGAAGTGTAAATTGTGAATAAAATCAAAATGCAATGACTTTCAGGTCACATGAGCCAATATGTTATTTACAATAGAACATAGATAACATTTCAAATGTTGAAACTGAGACATTTTACATTTTTATCCACAAAATGAGCTTTTTCAAATCTTCTGGCTGCAACAGGTATCAAAAAAGTTGGGACACGAGCAAAAAAGGGCTGAAAAAGCAATTAATATATAAAAGAATCAGCTGAAAGAACATTTAGCAAGTAATTAAGTTAACTGGCATCAGGTGTGTAACATGATTGGCTATAAAAGGGGTGTCTTAGAGAGGCTGAGTCTCTCAGAAGTAAAGATGGCCAGAGGCTCTCCAACCTGTGAAGGTTTGCGTAAAAAAATTGTGGAATACTTTAAAAACAATGTTCCTCAATGTCAAATTGCAAAGGCTTTGAAGGTCTCATCATCGACAGTGCATAAAATCATTAGCCTGGAATCCATACTTACCAAGTGCTGGTCGCTCCCAACGGTCACTGACTGATCAGCCTGGCCTCAGTCGTATAACCAGCGTTTAGCCCTTACGTCACTAATGAAGTGAATATATGAATATTCATGTTTTCTGCTCTTGGCTGATTGGGCGACCTTTTGGCGAGAACCACCAATTGAATATGAGTTAGCTGGTCAGCAATGGCATTCGTGAATGTTATTTGATATGAGCTTAAAAATTAGATTGTGGCTTGCTTGCGTTTACTCTTGGGAGTGGTTGTTAGGTTTTAAACAGGATAATGTTTGGCCATATCTGCATTTTGTTTATTTCAGTGGGATTCCCCGGTTTAATAAAGGCTAAATTAAATAATACTCAAATAACATAACGTATTTCACTGTAATTGGCATTAGCTATAGCTCGAACGGCATGATTGCATCAGCTAGATTAAAGTGATACTCCACCCAAAAACTATAATTTGTATATCAATTATTCACCATTAGATGTCTTGAACGGACGAAGTTGTTCTTCACCTGGCGCAACTTTATGGCCACTGGAGAGTTTTAAAAAATTATCCAAATTCCTTTTTTGCTGAAAGCAAATGAGGTCACCCAGTAGCAATGGGAAAACTCCACAAAACGTCCGTTGACAAACTTTCAAACCATCGTCCAACGCATCGTCCAGTATAATCCAAGCTTTGTCCACTTGTATCCTCACAACTCTAGAAACGCGGTTATTTTTCGCTAAAATAATAAAATACCACAGTTATGCTTCAAGTAAGCTCGCGCATTCAATGAAGTCCCGCCTCCCGGCTCGTTCATTGCCCAGAGACTCTGCTGCCACTCAGATGAATACTCGTATAAACACGAGCCGGAGGCAGGACTTCCATTGAATGCAGAACTGTGGTATTTTATTTATTTTTAAGTCTGGCTTAAGGGGCGGGGCACCCTTGCAACTGTGAGACAGTCACAGATCTCGCATGGATTTTGTGCGAATATTTGAAAGTGAAACGCTGGTCTACTGACTGAAGCCAGACATACAAGCAAGTGACCGTTGGGAGCGACCAAAACTTGATATGGATGGATTCCAGGCTATAACATCATCAAAAGATTCAGAGAAACTGGAAAAATCTCTGTGAGTATGGGACAAGGCCCAAGACCTTTACTGGATGCCCATGATCTTCAGGCCCTCAGACGCCACTGCATCACTCACCAGCATGATTCTGTCATTGACATTACTAAATGGGCCCAGGAATACTTCAAGAAACCACTGTCTGTAAGCACAGTCCGCCGTGCCATCCACAGATGCCACCTAAAACTCTATCATGCAAAAAGGAAGCCATTGTTGAGCATGATCGAGAAGTGCTGCCGTGCTCTGTGGGCCAAGGCTCATTTAAAATGGACTGTAGCAAAGTAGCAAAGTATCCTGTGGTCAGACGAGTCCAAATTTGACATTCTTGTTGGAAATCATGGGCGTTGTGTCCTCCAGGCTAAAGAGGAGAAAGACCACCCCTCCTGTTATCAGCGTTCAGTTCAAAAGCCAGCATCTCTGATGGTATGGGGATGCATTAGTGCATATGGTGTGGGAAACTTGCATTTTTTAAAAAGCACCATGAATGCTGAAAAGTATATAAAGGTTTTAGAGCAACATATGCTCCCTTCCAGACAATATCTATTCCAGGGAAGGCCTTGTGTATTTCAGCTGGACAATGCAAAACCACATACTGCAGCTATTACAACAGCATGGCTTTGTAGTAGAAGAATCCGTGTGCTGAACTGGCCTGCCTGCAGTCCTGATCTTTCACCGATTGAGAACATTTGGCGCATAATTAAACGAAAAAAGTCCGTCAAAGGAGACCCAAAACTGTCCAGCAGCTGGAAGCCTGTATTAAACAAGAGTGGGATCAAATTCGAATGGCTAAACTCAAGAAACTTGTCTCCTCAATGCTCAGACGCCTCCACTCTGTGTTAAAAAGAAGAGGGGATGCTACAACATGGTAAACAGGCCCCTGTCCCAACTTTTTTGAGACCTGTAGCAGCCATCAAATTTGAAGTGAGCTCATTTTGTGGATAAAATTGTAAAATTTCTCAGTTTCAACATTTGCTATGTTATCTCTGTTCTATTGTGAATAAAATACTGGCTGGTGTGATTTGAAAGTCATTGCGTTTTGATTTTATTCACAATTTACACTTTGTCCCAACTATTTCGGAATTGGGGTGGTATGATTAACCCCACCAAGCCTCAATATTTCAACACATCATCACCTCTTAAACCACAGATTCCTGCCCATCCAAACACAAAAAAGGGGGAGTATGCAAATGAACAGGCAAATGAATGAACAAACAGGTAAAAGGATATTCTCCATGGAACAAAACCACACCCTGTAAACAGTCTCCCCCTCAACACCCCCACCCCCTACTCCGCAGTAGAGGAAATCATACTGACTTCCCCATCAACAGTAAACCATTATCAACAAACACTCTCTCCTTAAAAAATAATGCAAGGGAATCTGGACAGTGAGCTTTTACACAGGCTCCTAAGGAGGAAAATATATAAAAATTAATAACCATAAACACAATCAGTTGTGTAGACATAACCCACACTTAAGACTTAGAGACTTAAGCACAAATTCAGGCTGACACACAAATACTGTCGAAAGGCTGATGCTATGTGGCATTTGTGGATAAGCTAAGCCTTTACAATTAAGTACATGTTTCATGGGCCAGCGGGGCCAAATAATCAAATTTCTGGTATAACTGAAGGCATTACAAGATAAGATAAGATAAGATGTGCTTCATTGAACCCCATGGATTAATGTTTCCTCTGCATTCGACCCATCCTAGTTATTAGTTACATAGGAGCAATCATGTATTGATAAAGAAAGCCAGTGTCATCACACCTTGTAGATTAGCCTCTGAGTAAATCACAATATAATAGCTGTTGAAGATTTGCTATACAAGTGGCCGTCATCTCCTGTCTAAAACCAAAAAAAAAAAAAAAAAGCCAACCACAGGTTTCTAACTGCGTGCTTTTACATTTTTGAAGGAAATGTGACATGTGTGCAGACATGGTTCTCAACCTTTGCACATGCCGCAAATACCCCATAATTACTATACAGACACATTTTTACATTAAAACTTGTCTAGTGATGTGAAGTGATCAACAGTTTCAGCAGAAGGGTTCAAAGGTTGCCAATTTGATTTGCAAGTGTGGCATTGGTAGTGCACAATAAAAAAATAGCGCGCTGTTGCGAGCGGGACCCCTCAGCCTTGCGCTTTGATGGCGGCCATATTGATTATCAGACCAGGACACAAATCCACAGAGAGCTTCCTGTAACCACCCCCAACACCCCACCAAAAAATGAAAACATTTGGCCGAGGGGTTTTTCAGTTATCATCCGGAAAGGAAAATGAAGATGGCTGCCGTGGCGGCCATATTGATTATCGGAGCGGGACACAAATTGATAGGGAGCTTCCTGTAACCATCCCCAACATACCACCAAAAAGTGAGAACATTTGGCCAAGGAGTTTTTCAGTTATCATCCGGAAATGAAACTGAAGATGGCCGCCGTGGCGGCCATATTGATTATTGGAGCGGGACACAAATCAATAGGGAGCTTTCTGTAACCACCCCCAACATACCAACAAAAAATGAGAACATTTGGCCAGGGAGTTTTTCAATTATCATCTGGAAACCAAAATGAAGATGGCTGCCGTGGCGGCCATACTGATGATCGGAGCGGAACACAAATCGATAGAGAGCTTCCTGTAACCACCCCCAATATACCACCAAAAATGAGAACATTTGGCTAAGGCGTTTTTCAGTTATCGTCCGGAAATCAAAATGAAGATGGCTGCCGTGGCGGCCATATTGATGATCGGAGCGGGACACAAATCAACAGGGAGCTTCCTGTAACCACCCCCAACATACCATCAAAAAATAAGAGCATTTGGCCATGGCGTTTTTCAGTTATTGTCCAGAAAGGAAAATGAAGATGGCTGCCGTGGCGGCCAAACTGATTACCAGAGCGGGACACAAATCGATAGAGAGCTTCCTGTAACCACCCCCAACATACCATAAAAAAATGAGAACATTTGGCTAAAAAGGTTTTTCAGTTATCGTCCGAAAACCAAAATGAAGATGGTGGCCATGGCGGCCATACTGATTATTGAAGCGGGACACAAATCGATAGGGAGCTTCCTGTAACCACCCCCAACATACCACCAAAAAATGAGAACATTTGGCCAAGGAGTTTGTCAGTTATTGTCCAGAAACCAAAATGAAGATGGTTGCCGTGGCGGCCATATTGATTTTTGGAGCGAGACACAAATCGATAGGGAGCTTCCTGTAACCACCCCCAACATGCAACTAAAAAATGAGAGCATTTGGCCAAGGAGTTTTTCAGTTATCGTCCAGAAACGAAAATAAAGATGGCTGCCGTGGCGGCCATATTGATGATCGGAGTGGGACACAAATCGATAGAGAGCTTCCTGTAACCACCCCCAACATGCCACCAAAAAATGAGAAATTTGGCCGAGGCATTTTTCAGCTATTGTCCGGAAATGAAAATTTTACGGACAGACAGACGGACAGACAGACGGACGCCACGCGCTACGACAATACCCCTTGACCAACTTTTGTCGGCTGAGGGGTAATAATAATAAAGCACACAACCTTAATAAGCATTCAGATGACATGCCGTTTGGATTATTAGCTCTAAAAAAGGACACTAAGTCATTTAGAATGTGAAAATTCACCATAAGAGTGAAAGAGAACTTTGTACAAATCCAACGTTACGTAAAATAATTGCCCATATGGAGTCCAGATATTACGAATTGGATTTTTATAGATTTTTTTGAGTTGTACAATGCTTCAAATCAGGGGCGGAGCCAGAGGGGAGGCCGGGGTAGCACTGGTCCCCCCTGAAATCTGATTGGACACCCCAGGTGCCCCCCCAGATGATTGACATGTCACAGGAGCACGTCTTGTTGAAAGGAGCCTGTTGCATTTTGAAATCGGTAACGCCTAGTGACTGCTAGGTACCTCCTGTACAGTAGTTGGCGCTACGTACCACAAAGAGAAGAGGAAGAATCAAGGAAAGATATCGCGGCAAGGGGATGAGCAGCGTTCATGGGCAGTGAAATCCAAATTCTGAAGTTAGTTTTACGGTGGTTTCTTAATGAGTCACTGTTTAAAATCACTTTTGTGTTCAGACAGGAGCTCGTTTTTGTTGTTTGCTACAAGCAATGAGTATCAAGCTAACTTCCAAGGGGAGCTATGCAAGTCCAGTCACTTTTCCGCTGTTTTGCTAACCCTCCTCCCATCCGTGTGCATTTGTTTTCAACGTAGCCGTTGAGAAATCAATCCGTGGAGCGGTGGATTATCATATAGGCGTTATGATGTGTGTATTTGTGTAGTCCTATCTGTCATAAACAAGAGATTACGGGTTACATGGTGCGTTTGTGCCACGGTGCCACCGAGAGGACAGCTGGGACACGGGGTCGAGGCTCTGATCTTGCAAGGTTGGTTTTCAGCCGAGACGGTACGTGGAAGGCAGAGAGCCTCCACTCTACCCATAACAAGTTACAAGTCATTTATCTAACCATCACAATTAGTCTGAAGCCATTTAATTAAGGTTATATATATATATATATATATATATATATATATATATATGAATCATAAGGCAAATAACCTGCATAGTTCCTCTTTAATGTTACATCTCATGGTGTCAACAGATGATCAGCATCAGCTTCCAGCGCGCTCCACATTAATGTCTACATTTAACTCTGGGCGTCCCGTTGAACTGAGAGAACTTTGTTGAGCTCCGACCCCGTTGCCCCTTTTTTTCCGCGTTTCTCCATTGATTTTAGATTAATGAAACTTGCAGACTTTCAGCTAGCTGCTGCTTCATGCTCTGTTGGCTTAAATGAAATGTAATGTGAAAATGCTAGCATGTCAACTAGCTGAAAAGTTTGAATATTAAACTTGCATCTACAGTGGTGTATTTGCACTGACTGTTTTTAGTGACTCTCACCACAGCCGAAGAGTTCTGTTCTGAAACTGCAGAAGGTAGTTCATGTCAACATGGTGTCATTGTTTGTTTGTTGAAAAATTGATGCCAAATTGTGTGTGTTTTACATTTTGTACATTTTTAATAAACCGTACAAATTACATACACAAATCTTTTCTCCTGTGTGCTTAAGATGTAGTTAATATTTAAACATTTACAGACTCTATTGCAATTGATTGTTTGAGAAACACATTCATTGTCATACTCTATGGGCCCCCTGAAATAGCCTTGGCCACCCTCTGGCCACCCCAACGATATAAGTCTAGCTCCGCCACTGCTTCAAATAATGAGAATATGACTGAAAAATAAAAAATAGGACCAAGGGTCCTGTAGCTTCCCGGCAAGCAGTCTTATTGTGATGATACAAGTAATGAAAATTTCATGTGAAGTTTGACATTTGAATGAATGAAAATCAATGTCAAGGTCACTAAATAAAAGTTCACATACATTTATAAGACCTCCTGTAATACAAACACAATCCTAAGCTCTGAAGCAGTTTTGGTGATACAAGTCATTGAAAATTCAATATGTCAATTGTGAACTTAAAGGTAAAGGTCACACAAGGTCAAGTTGAAGTCAGCAAATGGACTTCATATATGACTTTCTAAATGTCTCTATATAAACCCAGGCTCAATCTGTGACCATTTTGGTGATACAAGCCATTGTACTTTCACTGTCGAGTTTGACCCTCTGGTCACTGACTGTCAAGTTGAATGTCACCAAATGAAAGTTCATATGTGACTTCCTAAATGTCATTAACACAAATTTAGGCTCCATTTGTGACCAATTTAGTGATACAAGTCATTGAATTTTCACTAGGTCGCATTTGACCTTTGAAGGTCAATACGAAGGTCACCAAATGAAAGTTCATATAAGACTGCCTATATGTCTCTAATACAAACCTAAGCTCCATCTGTGACCGTTTTGGCGACACAAGTCATTGTAATTGTATTATGTCAAGTTTGACCTTCAAAAGGTCACCAACAGTCAAGTTGAATGTCACCAAATGGAAGTTGATATGTGACTACCTAGATGTCAGTAACACAAACCTAGGCTCCATCTGTGACCTTTTTAGAGATAGAAGTCATTGAATTTTCACTAGGTCAAGTTTGACCTTCAAAGGTCAATTTGAAGGTCACCAAATGAAAGTTCATACATGACTTCTTATACAATCTCCAATACAAACCTACACTCTATCTGTAATGATTTTGCTGATATGAGTCATTGAAATTTCACTGTATAGTTTGGTCGTTGAAGGTCACTGAAGGTCAAGTTCAAGGTCACCCAATGAAACTTCATACATGACTTCCTATATACCCGCAATACAAACCTAACCTCTATCTGTAATAGTTTTGGTGATAGAAGTCATTGAAATTTTGCTATGTGAAGTTTGACCTTCGAAGGTCAGCAAAGGTCAAGTTCAAGGCCACCAAATGAAAGTTCATATATGACTTCCTATACGTCTCCAATATAAACCTACACTTTATTTGTAACGATTTTGCTGATATAAGTCATTGAAATTTCACCGTGAAGTTTGGCCATTGAAGGTCAAGTTCAATGTCACCAACCGAAACTTCATACATGGTTTCCTATATGCCCACAATACAAACCTACGCTCTATCTGTAATAGTTTTTGTGATAGAGGTCATTGAAATTTCACCATGTGAAGTTTGACCTTCGAAGGTCACCGAAGGTCAAGTTCAAGCCCACCAAATGAAAGTTCATATATGACTTCCTATAAGTGTTCAATACACATATGTTCTCAATCTTCAATATTCTCAAGCCTAGAAGCCTTTGAAAATTGTAACATTTTGCTTGACCACAAGTTTGACCTTTCAAGGTCATCTGAGGTCAACTTTAACACAACCAAAATATAGGTCATATATGACTTCCTATATGTTGATAATACAAACTTAATCTCTGTTTGCAACCATTCAGCTTCCACAGGCAATTTTGCCCATTCTCCATAAGACCCGATGTTAAAGTACAGTGCCCCCACTAGACTCACTTCCATCGATTCAATCAAAATGACACTTGCACTGCACATAAAGTGTATCAAGGTGAGTTGATTGCCAGATTTAGAAAAAAATTTATCAAACAGTTTTTGAGAAATAATTTTTTATCTTTTTTTAAAATTTTTTTAAATTTCGTGTCCTATCTTTTAACATGGTTAATATTTTCCCTAGCCTAGAGTGTGACCTTTCAAAGTCATCTATGGTCAAATTTAATATTGCCAAAATATAGGTCATATATGACTCTCTATATGTCTATAATACAAACTTAACCTCTATCTGCAACCATTTGTCCTCCACAGGCCATCTTGCGTATTCATAAAGTACAGCGCCCCCACTAGACCCACATCCATCGATTCAATCAAAATGGTGCTCACACTGTACATTCACAGTATCAAGGTAAGTTGATTGCCTAATTTAGAGAAAAATTTATCACACAGTTTTTCAGAAATGATTTTTTAAAATTTCTCACTCCTATCTTTAACATTGGGGCCAAAATTTCAAGGGCCCATAAAACGGACAAAAATGGTTCAATCAAAAATCCAAAAAAAAAAAAAAACGTCTGGAGATATGGTTACGTGACAGCGACATCAAATGGCATAGCTAAACCAAAGTCTGTATCTGCTCAACACATTTTGTACCTTTCCCACTCAAATTCCAAATCGTTTAGAGCAGTTTAACCTTTAGAGCGCTGAAATAAATTTTCAAGAAATTATAAATTTCTTGTGCTGTTGAAAATCTACCAAATGGCAACTTGTTTAAAAGAGCTCCCCTCCCCTCATCTTATAAAAACAAGTTGCCACATGATACATTTTCAACAGATTTGAATTTGATATCTTTTATCATTGAGCAACACTATTTGTATTTAGCACTCTAAGGGTTAATACGATTCAATTGGTTAATGCACAAACTATATTTCCCCTCCATTTCTGTGTTGATTGTCTAGCAACAAGAGATTTGTTTACGTTCCATTTTTTTCATTGCTAATTTCTTATCTACAAAAAAAACACATGAAATAGGAGTTGTCTTTTGTATTCATTATATTGAGTGGATACGTACATTTGCCCAAGTATTACTGCTAATGTGGATGTCTTTTATAGTTCTGGGCTCTGGGAAGTTTGCTGCAGATTTCGTTATTACGCACAGCTAGGATGTTTAGTGATCCAATTTATATTTCAGCTTATAGGTTAGCCAAGCTGGCATCATTATTAGATTACTATGCATGTGCATTCGGTTACTTATATACTGTACATCCTGTCTTTCTTCCTTCAGAAAAACCATACATTCTTACTGATCTACATCCACTCTACATGTGACTATGAATCCTGACTGAGGCGCTATGGAAAAGAGTGAACTCTCTCCTGCCTCTAGTCTGCTTCTTGCAGGTGCATTGTATGGTGGATGGAAATGTTTGCTAGCCCCTATACTCCCAGAAGAGACTTTATTCTGAACACATTTCAATATATTTATTTATTTATTAAAAACTTCTTCCACTCTACAAAGCAAAACATAAAACATAAACAATAAAATAATACAATACAAATAGAGCGGAAAGGATGAGCCAGTAGGCAAAATGCCTCTTGAGTGGCTCCCCCAAAAGGAACGGCACATATAGCACCAACAAAGACATCCGAATAAGTAACTAATAAAATACATTAAATACTCTCTAGCATGGACGGCACGAAAAACACCTGCAAAAATTGACTCAGGAACATGAGTTGTCAATATCAAAAGTTTCCAGCTGGGTTGCGTAAAATTCTAAAAGCTTATTTTTAAAAGAAATCGGATCAGATATTGCACGAATGTGACTTGGCACGTTGTTCCATAATTTAGGTATTCTGTAAAATATGAAACATAAAACAATTCAGTTCTTGTAAACGGTTCTGTTAACAACATGCTATCACCACGTCTCTCGCGAAAATTAACATAACTCGACATCGACTTCACAGTGCGAGTGGAGACAAGAATGAAAAATGTGATGTCCAAAATTTCCTTTCTAAAGGATAAAGGTAACATGTTAAGTGAGAGTAAACGGGATACGTAATCTGTCAGCTGTGCCATGTTGACTTCTCCCTGCAGTATCAATAAAGAGTTGTTTTCGTAGAATTTTAAAAACACTACAATCATGTTGGTTTGGTTATACAGCAGAGCACTTGTTGTATTGGTGAATGCAATTCTTCACAGATCATTAAACTGCTTGTGTGTTCGGCTTTTGGGCGTCAGAACACTCACAGGAAAGCAGACACTTCGGGTCTTCGGCAAGAGCTTTTTACCTCTTGCCATTAAAGAGCTAAAGCTCGCTGTTAACGCAAAAATGGCAGATTCTGTAAATGATTCGTTTGAGATATTTTAATGTTTATCATTCAGTTCAGCCTTGTCTTAAAATTACCAAAAATTTTATAACAACTAAGGGGCAATTCCTTCATTTGCAGTTCACTTCAGACTAAAGTAGTCTTTCACTTTAACATTACTTATAAGTTGAAATAACTGGTACAACCTGTGGTAATGTAATTGTACAGACAACAAATTGAAGTAATTTTCATCAAAAAACTGCTGATTTGTGAAGTAGGTTACATAAGAAGAGAAGCAGACAGAGTTGGATTTATGAGGTCCAGACGGAACGGGCCGATAGTCGGGACCGCCCCCTAATCCCAGGATCCCCACTGCCGTAGCACTGACAAATGCGCGCAATTCCCATTCATCTGTCTCCCAGGAAACGAGTGTCCGGGCGTTCTGTCAGATTTATCTTCATTGTGTTAACCTCCTCCCACCGACACTTAAATCAAGAGGCTCTGCATCATTCCAGCACCGAGGCTAATGCCAGTGTGCACACGTACAGATACAGATTCAGGCACACACTCGCACTCGAGAACACGCACATGTGCACCCAATCACTCATGTGCATGCCCCAAAGCACGCAAGCAAACACGCATCAGTACACATGGCAACATCTAATCCCTTGTGAACGTGTGTTTGTGCGAACCCATGCACACACACACACACACACACACACACACATACACACGAGCGTGCACACTCAGAAGGATATTCCTCATCATTAGATTATTTACAGGGGTTGATGTGAGAGAATCAAATACATCCATGTATGGCCACACGCACAAGCACATGAAAACATAAACATACAAACCCACACACCACTACACCTCATTACGAAATTATTTGCAGGGTTTGGGAGTGACATCACAGGGTCAAGATGTTGATAAAAAAACACAGCAGATACAGTTTATTCTACTTTACTATGAGCAGAGCAGAGATAAGAACACTTTCATTTAGCATTCTACACATTCAATTATTGTGCACTCATCCTCAAGTACAGTGAGCCCAGTGGATGCACACACGCGCACACACACAGCACTATGGAAGGGAAGAACATCATCAATTCAGAGCTTGATCAGTTTCCCCACACTTTACGATATATCCACCACAAATCAATTCCTGGTTTTAGATTAAATCAGACACAGCTTGATTCAAAGCATCTTTATTTTACCAAAGCAACTGGCTGATATTGTACTTTCAACTTGTTGAAACATGCACTATTTTTGTGATTAATAAGTAAAAAGTAATTTCTCAGTCCAAAATGGCTTTGGGACCATTTGACTCTTATAGCTGTTAAACTTGTCTTCTTAAATTGTGAATGCTTAAGACAAGACCAAAGCACCCTTTATGTCATATCTCTGAGACCATTAAGGTCTGAACAAACAGCTTCATCCTTGAGTACTCGGCAGACACTCAAAGAAATCATATCACGAATGGAGAGCGGAATTATTTGGGAGTCTCTTCAAATGAGGCCCAGCTGTGGTGCTGCCCATCACAGAAAACAGCTGTTGTACGGCTCTCACTGCAGGACACCCACAATTCACCCTGAGGGAGCTACTGAGGGAGACTAACTGCCAAATGGACACAGATAGGATGTGACATCAGTCTCCCATAAAGGCAAAAAGAACACAATTTCAAAACAGGCCATGCACATAATCTTGGAGAGAATCTCCAATAGAACATGCTGCTAACCAAATCATAAGAACATTACTCAAAAGACAACCAAACTGCAGAAATCCACCTGGTGTTGAGAGGATTGAAGTATTTCAGATAATTGAATGACTCCTGTTGTGCGTGCGTGTGTGTATGTGCGTGCTCTAATCAAACATAAACTGCTGAATCCATTAAATATGCTTGATACTGAAGTACAGCTGGGTTTATAACGCACACACACACACAAACGTGCGCGCGCGACACACACACACAGACAGTCCTTAAACAGAATACCGAAGGGAGAAACACAGACTGACATTGGAGGTGCTACACAGTAAAAACGAACGGATCTCTGTGTTGTAATTGCTGACTGTCAACTGCTCAGACGCCCTGTGGAGCCCCAATCAGTTCAAGCAAGGCGTCACGGCGTGAAACATCCCCCCAAACCCCAAACTGACAAAGATACTGCATTGAACCCCCACAGCATTGGGGTGTGGGGAGAATCTCAGCTCTCGCTCAAACAAAATCAAAAGCTCGCTTGTTCATTCGGCAGTATGGTTGACACGTAAATTTGAAGCTAGCTGCCTTTCGTGAGACAAAGGCATGGCACTGGAAGGGGAGTGAGGCTCATGCATGGGGAAGCTTTGTTCAGAGAACTTTCCAGAAAGGCTGTACAATGTCAACATCATCCTCTTCCTCTCTGTGGCATGTCTCAGATTTTCAATTATTTTACCCTAAAAACACATTTTAGATGCAAGCCTCTTCGTATACCCTAAAAGACTATGTAAAAGAAGGGAAACTATGTCACTGTGACATGACACAAACTCAGGCAGAAATGTATTCTGGGATTGCTTCAATGTCTGTCATATGTTCATTGAATCCTTTCATCGTGGTTCCCCAACTATACAGCATCATGGGAGTGAATGGATCCCAGCATGCACTAGGTAAAAGGCAGGAACGCCACTGGACAGATCCCCCCCTTCCCCTTCAAAAGTGAGTTTGGATTCCAAACAATCACCCTTGTCTTGCACATCCCAAGAGAAATCCAAAATGCCAAAAACACAATTGTTTATGTTATTGTTTTATCTATATTATAATTATGACAATGACAAATAAATCAGAATTAATTGAATTCAGATGGGCAAAAGAAACACAAGATTTGTAGCATTAATAAAGCCATCCAGGAAGCACTTGCAGTCCTGGCTGGGAGTGCGTCATAGCTAGCCCACAGGCTAATCAAACAGATACCGTTTCACTGGCATCCAGTAACACCAAATGGTTTTCCCTCCCCCTCCCCCTCCCCCTCCGGCTCTGCCTCGGCCTGAAACAGTATCTGCCCGGCACTATGATCCTCCAGAGATATCGAAGATTTTTAATGAGGAGCAGAGCCAGAGAACCAGGAGAAAATAACAATCTCGTTGCTCTGTGATCTCTGTAGGGAGAGACCTGGAGAATCAATACCATATATAATAAATAAAGCAGGAAAAATAATCCCTTTCTCTGTTTTACCAACACAACATGGTGCATCACTAAGGTAGCATCCATGTCCTCCACATCAATAGCATCTAGTATTTTTATTTATTTATTTATTTAATCATTTACTTATTTTTTACCACATATACTGTATTTGAACACAATTAGAGCTAAATTTACCAACATCTAGACTTGGAACACTGTCAATTTGGAATTGAGAATCTTCCCTCTGCCGTAAACTCAATAGTTTGTTATGGAGCTCAACATGCCTCGGAGGAAATTTCTGAGTGAAAGTAGCCCTGTAAGCCTCCTATCCAAGGGACAGAAACAGACAGGCATGCTGGCTGGTGTGCTCTCACGGTAATGAAACAGCGTGATTTAGGGAGATAGGGGTGAATATATGTGTGAGTATATAAAAGTGCAAGTGTGTGTAGGAAGTAAAGAGTTAATGCATGTCTCCCGTGCAAGCAGAAGAATCATACTGAAAATGAGCTGCCCCTAACAGCAATAAAACCCAAGGACATGGCCACCCCAACCTCTCCCCAACCTTCCATCAACCAACTACCCCCTTACTTCCTCAGGGGGAGCCTTGTACCTGAAATAGGAAATAACACACATACACACACAGACACACACACACACACACAGAGACACACATGCACACACACACACAGGCACACAACACATAGCAAAATGTTTTTTTGAACAATCAGCATATCTTGGGTTTGGGGTGCAGTGGAGCTTGAGAGGGTGAGGGGGTGCGGGTCTGTCTCCAGCGGCGTTCCAAGGCGCTCCGGCACGGTCCTGAAAAACACATCTGCAAATGAAATCCGAGCGGGAGCAGAGCTGGGAAAAATGCAGAGTTTCCGAGCTGCGTCCTTGAGTGAGGTGACTCTCCAAAGCCCTTCTGCCTCAAAGAGAGTGGGGGGTGGCGGGGGTAGGAGAAACCAGCAGCAGCAGCCTATGCACTGGACAACAACCATCCAATTTCACTGTGAGCCTCAGACGCTAACATTTGTTTTAGTTTCTGAACTGTGTTCAGATCTATATAGAGGATCTCTGTGGCCTCCTCTTCAACCCCGCTGGAGCTTAAACTCCCACACAGCACCGCATACCAGCATTCTGCTCCAAAATCAACACTTCCACCCACCCTCAATTAACTAAATTAACCTCCGATTACACGCAGCTGGGGGCCCCGGATTTAACCAGAGTCAGTGAGTACGTGGGAGACGAGACACGCTGCAGCCTCCGATGGGGATGAGACTCGTGCAGCGTGCGGCCAAGGCAAAGCATGCCTTCTCTCTAACCGCTGCAAAAACCACAACCCAGCTCACTAACATGCTGCGGCCTAAACGTCAGCACAGCATTGGCCCAGTGTTGGCAGAGCAGTAGGCAAACCCACTAGCCCATCCCCACTTTGCATATTGGCAGGGCAAAGTTGATGAGGGGAGGTAAAGTTGAGGGTATGCGGTAAAGAGGAGACAAAACAACAGATGGGTGGTCTTGCTAGCAGCCTACTTCTGTAGGGTCAATTTGCAACGCTTCCCCATCATGGAAGGCCAAGAAAAACTCTTCAGGTTATGTTTTTACCATTGAGCTCTGCTGCTACTGCAAAAAAAAAATCTACACTAGTTTCAAAAAGAAAAGAACTCTCAAAAAAAGATCAAATATTCTTGCAGCCAGATCATTAATAAAGTTCAGCCAGAGTTTAAACAAAAAGAAACCATTTAGTTCTGCTTAAGTTGAAACCCCCTAAAACATGCAGCCATACTCATTCCTAGAAAGGTAATAAAGAAAATGATGGCTTGGTGGGACAACCAAACAACCAAAATACAACACAAAACGTACCAAAAAACCACAAAAATTTTGAGAGCACAGACGGGTCTATTCAGAGGGGTCAGGAAAAGGATGAACAGCATGAGCTCATGGTTATGTGGTTTTGTTTGGTTAGTGCTGAGTTTTCACTGCGAAGGGAAATGGATCAGATGTTGGAAATATGACTGATAGCAATGAGTGAGTGAGGATGATAGAATGTGTGTGTGTGTGCGTGTGCATGTCAGGGCTAGACAATATGGCCAAAAATTTATATCACAATTTTAAGAATTTTGGATGACAACAATATATATATCATCGTACATTTTTACTCCTAATTTCAACAAAACATGCAGTAAGGGCAGTACAAGCATTTGATAAGCGTTAAAATGTTAACTTGACTGAGCAAGTGACAAATCAATCAAGTGCCCTAAATCAATTTCATAGTATCAGATATGAGCATTTATTCTTAATATCCAGCCATGTTTTGCAGAAAAAAACAACTAGTACGGAAGATTGAATGTAAAAAACAATAATAATTTTTCTCCGCTGGTATACAGTCAAATTCAGATCGTGGCACATATTTCTCATAGTATATCATATATGCATCACCCACTCCAAGTGTTTGTGTTTGCA
Source organism: Gymnothorax javanicus (assembly GCA_029692085.1). Lineage (NCBI taxonomy): Eukaryota > Metazoa > Chordata > Actinopteri > Anguilliformes > Muraenidae > Gymnothorax > Gymnothorax javanicus. The sequence goes on from CM056199.1 coordinate 72,498,403, forward strand.
TCATGACTCTGGCACACTAATGAATGAGTGCACAGTTTGTCTCCATGAAGACAGCATATATTTAGAGAGGAAAAGAGAGAGAGTGAGACATTGATAGATAATGGGAAAATGAAATGAAGGAGGTGGAGAAATAAAGGAGCAAAAAAGAATGCGATAAGAGGACCGTATGAAAAGTTGAGATCAGACTGAAGTAAAGGTGGGGGAAAAAATGGCAGATGAGAGAAGGAGGAAGGGGGAGAGAAATGGCATGAAGGGCACATTTAAAGTGATGGAGAGAAAGAGAGACAAATAAGGGGAGAAAGGAGCCTCTAATGAGGAGGCCTTCCCTTCTGTATGTCACTGTGATCAAACGGCTCTGCTCCGCAGGACTTCTGGGTCACAGCTCAAAGAATCCAGCAACTACAGCTGGACAGGAACAGCCAACAGGAAACCAGCCAACCCAACAACAGCCAACAACCAGGCAAATATACCACAGCCAAAAAACAGCCAACAATGAAAGGTCGTTCTTAGAATGACGACTTGCTGAAATCAAAATTTTAAAAGGTGAAAAGACATATCATATTGTCAAAAGAAAATAATCAAAAAATAATTTTGGCAAAAATATATAAAATATGAGGTCACGTTCACGTTGTGATGTCATTTTCACGTACTTACGTCATCGCGACCCCTAACCGCTAGAAACGCATTGCGTTGACGAAAAGAATGGTGTTAGTTACAAGTTTATAGCTTACTTAGAAACAAAGTTTTGGATCGAAATGTGTTTTTGACCCTTTGTGTGACCTTGACCTTTGACATAAAAACTTAAAATATATAGGTTTGTGGCGCGTAACCTATGCTAACATGTCTCCAAGTTTTGTTAAGATTGGTGCAAGATAAATGGCAAAAGAGTGCATAACTAACAAACTGACAAACAGACGTCTAACGCAACCAATTGATTTACTTGCGAAACTACGATTTCCGCAAGCAACAAGACAATAAACAACCATAAGCCATGCGCAGAACCATCATCAAAAACCAGGCAAATAATGCTGAGGTAATTCCAAAGAACAGCCTTAAAACCAAATTTAAACAAGTGAAAAAGTAAGCAGAGCTTACTAATACCCCCGACGTCCCCAATCATGCTTTTTCCGTTGGTGATTATAGAAATGATCAAATTCCGAAAATCAATTTTGACAAAAAGAACAACACATCTATGACACTTAGCACTGCACCTCTCCATATGTTAGAAACTATGAGTGGCAAATTTGAAAAGAATCCATTAAACAATATTTGAGATATCAATCAGACAAATTGACATTGAACCCACTTGAAAATTTTCAAGTCCAAAAACAGGGAAACGGCAATATTTTTGTGAAAAATCATCCCAGATGGCCGACACTTTGCACTGCTCCTCTCCCTGTGGTAGAGAATATGTGTGCCAAATTTGAAAAGAATCCAATGTATAATATTTGCGATATCGATCGGACAAATTGACATTGAACCCACTTGAAAATTTGTAAGTCCAAAAACAGGAAAACGGCGATATTTTTCTTAAAATCATCCCAGATGGCCGACACTTTGCACTGCACCTCTCCCTGTGGTAGAGAATATGTGTGCCAAATTTGAAAAGAATCTAATGAATAATATTCGAGATATCAATTGGACAAATAATGTCTTCGGATGGAATGACGGAATGACGGATGGACAGAATTCTTAAAAAAATATAACTATATACCCCCGACATTTCGTCGTCAGGGGTATAAAAAAACCATCCTGGTAAAGAGCAGCTGCAAAACCTGTCACAGAACAATTGAACAGAAAAAAAAAAAAAAAACTGACTAAGTAAGCTACAAGCAACAGTTGTTGAAAACAGCCTTCACCATGCAGATGAAGAACATAGTCATAGTCAGGCAGAGAACACCATAAAGGCCTTTTCATGCCAATAACAAAATGAAAAAAAATGAAATCTATCCCTATGCTCTATCCCCGTTTATCTCTGTGAGCCAATCTACACCGAACACTCAACTTTAGTGTTTAACTGTCAAAAAATATTTTCCATTTTCATTTCACTTTTCATTTCATTCCTGGTGTAAAAAGACCGTTAGCAAAATTAAGAAAAAAAAAACCAAAAAGTTAAATATTATAATTAATTTATATTTTTGTTTCATTAATTTTATTTTATGAAGTAGGTCTGGTAAAACCCAGTGAGCATTTCAAGGTAAATATATTTAATTACTTCCACAGTTTCTCATCCAATTTTCAAGTTATCCGATCACAGATGAAAAAATTAGAGTGTCGTATATTGGTAGGCATGGCAACAGAAATCATTCAGGGACTCAAAAGCCCATATTCGGAAAATGTTTTTGACAGCACTTGAGCTGTCATGGAAAAAAGACTGTTTCATTGTAATGCTTTTCACTTAACAGCAAATAGTGGTCATTTCAGTCCACCCTCTCCATTAAAACAATCCAGTCTGAACCTACATCGCTTCAGCTGGAAAATCACCTCACTTAAGATCTGCAGCAGGAAGTGGAATAAAGAAAGGATGCAAATTGAAATATGGAAAGAGAAACCACTCAAAGTAGCACAGGACCAAGAAAAGTCCTGCAAGGGGGGAACTCTACTGTATAGCCTACAGTTGAACTCCCCCATGAAAGAGGGCTGCTGTATTACACACACGGGCAATGACTGACACTACACCTTCTCTGGGTACAATTCAAAGTGCATTTATTCACATATCATGTAAGCAGGGCAGCCTGGAAACCACAGAACAGCAACAGGAATGTCAGTGCACAGCAAGATTTAGCTCCAAAAAGCGCATGTTTTTCTAGATTTTTTCCTCCCAAAGTTGTAATTCAATACTTCAGTGATCCGCAGCTGTCACTTACCGGTAGCTATTGTTACATCAGCTCATGAAAGTTCAGTCCAGAGCATTAAAAGCCCATATCTGTAACCTCACACCAAATGGGATTAAAGTCAGGGATATGGGAGAGGGGCAATATGAAATCCATCACTATTGTAACAGAACTGTAGAAAATGTGTTGTGTTAAATAGTGCTATTAATCCCCCATGGATGTTTATTATTTTAAGTGTTGACACTGTGTTTATAAAATGTGATTTCAGAAAGCCGGAATCTCTTTCTCCTAAAACTCAAAAAATGACACCGATGGCACACTGCTCCTCCGACTGAAACCTCTCTCCCTCTCCTGCCATCTCTTTCACTCGTTCCATCGCTCTCTTAGTACAAACAGATTCTCTTGCCATCTCCCATCTAATTGAGCACACACTCAGCACTGTATAAGCACACAAGTCCTTTACATTTCCACATGTACACAAATATGCACACACAAGCACAGTATATGAGCAAACATACATATCCAAATGTATATGCACAAACCCACACACACTCTTACAATACGAAAACAAAATGCTACCAAGCATTTTAATTTTTCATTTAGGCTTTAACGCTTATTTCAATTATCTTCATTCTTAGAAAATTTTGTCAAAGTAATTTTGACTCTTAAATTAGTAAAAATTCCATTTTGAAAATTCCTAGAAATGAGTCAAAATTACTTCAAATCAATGGCAGAATTTATTTCACTGATAAAAAAAAGTTAATAGAAATAAGTGTTTAATTCTAAATACAAGATTAAAATGTTTGGTTATACTTTTATTTTACAGTGTGTTTGCATATTCCCATAAACTGACATGTCCACGGCAGACATTTACTGTATGTCCTATTGACACACATACACACTTGTTTCAAGCCCTTAGTTTAGTATCTGTGTTTGACACACCAACCTCAGTATGAAGCTCACCACTCTTCTCTTGCAGCAGTGAAAGGACGGATGCAGAGGCTATCGCTAACGCGCCCTCCCCCGTCATCCAAAGCCCCTGGTGCCCAAGGGCAAGGTTGCCAGACTGGAGGGGGGATTATTAGGGTGGAGGTGGGGGTGTAATAATTCACATTCTCATTGCTTTGTGTTCTCTGAAGCTCTGGGGTGTCTCCATTAGGAATGCAGAAATGCCTGTGGGGCCCCCAGCACAGAGCTGACCCCAGAACAGGGAGTTCATTATGTGCACTCCCAGCCCGGCTCTGTGCTCCGTCATACAGGAGCTGTACACATGAAGCCCCGTCCATAAGACCTGCGGCCTTTTTACACTGCAGGATGTTCGAGGGTGTGTGTGTGTGTGTGTGTGTGAGAGAGAGAGAGAGAGAGAGAGAGAGAGAGAGTGTGTGCATTTATGACAGTTTATATGTGTGACAGAGAGCGTGTTTGTTGGTGTGTGAGAGTTTGTGCGTTTGAGAGAGAAAGTGTGTGTGTGTGTGTGTGTGTGTGTGTGTGTGTGTGTGATGTGTGAGATTGTTTGTGTGCGTGTACGTGTATGTGTGAAAGACTGTGTTTGTGAGAGAGAGTGTATGTTTGTGATTGTGTATGTATGCGTTTGTGTGACAGATAGTGTGTTTGTGTATGTGGGAGAGAGAGAGCAAGAGTGTATTTGTGACCATGGGTATGCATGACAGAGTGTGTTTGTGTATGTGCGTGTGTGTATGCGCATGTTTGTGTGACAGAGAGTGTTAGTGTGTGTGTGTGAGTGTGAGACAGAGCGATCTCAAGTGTTAATCTTCTTCTTTGCAGAGCATGAGGGCAGACTGACTGAAAGAATGGAACATGGATGCCGTCTCAAATTAGCCAGGTTTTCTCTAAGAGCTTTACCCACTCCATAGACTCTGCACATACTGCAACATCAAATCACCAGCACCGCCAAACTCCAACACAGAACCGGTTACCTCATGCCAAGAGGGGAAATGGCGAGAGAACATCGCCGTTTGCAAACACTCCGCCTCCATCAAGGCTTTAGGAACCAATCAAACATCAGTATCCTGACAGTAGAGTCTACAGGCCTTGGCTATCATGCAGCACTTACTCATATGATCAGAGTAACAGATCATACAGTTAACTTGCCTCACCAGGGTTTTTTAAACTATTGGAATTTATCACTGATATTGACTGAGGCTGCATTTTAGGAATGAAACCAGTAGCAGAAGCTGCAATTCACCAAGGGATTGGGGCTAAGAGGACCCCTGGCCTACAGGATGAGTTGAGATTGACAGCTAAGGTCAGAATGTTAAACCTGGCCAAAAAGAGTAAAATAAAAACCTAGAATGGGGCTATCAGATCCCAGTCCTGCCGTGTCCGCTGGTTTTCAGTTTACTTCAGCATGGATGATTCATTTAGGTCACTTATTAACTAACAGTCCACACACCTCGTTCCCAAGCCCGGAATCGGCCGTTGATTAAAAAAGAAATCACAGAAGCCTGCAGTGAGAAATAACGACCTTGAGCACTCATTTGCATTCCTTTGCATACCACAGTATGACCGGTAAAAACGGAGTGCCAGAGGATGGGGGGGGGGATTGCAGTTGCTTCTCAGTATTGCCACAGATTGAGCCTGTTGTGTGAATACTGTAACACAGCAGATGACAAGATTAGTTAGCACAGGGAACTCTGCTTTATCCGAACACTGTAAACATCAATGTGGTAACAAAGGCTTCGAAATCTCCCCATCACAGACAGCGTTCGTTCTACAAATACAAAACTTACATACACAGCAGCCCTGACTGGATAAGTTTGGTTAACAAAGTAGTTGTGCACACATTGTTTAGAAAATACAGTGAAACAGCAATAACTGAAAGTAATAAAAATTATCATTTTTACAGTATTACAGTTTGTTGACAATGCCACAAAGGTGCATTAATTCTTTGAAGACAGATTTCTCTAAAATCAGTCAGTCAGTGTTCTAGAGCTCAACTTTCATTTTCCAGTACTGGTTGTAACATTAGTAAAGAATGCTAAGCTAGGCACATCGTCATCGCATTACTTATGACTGCAGACATTACGGGTTTAATATGGTCGGCATTATATTCAGGTGGAAACTCGTATCCTGAGAGATTTGAATGAAGTGCATAAATAAAAGATAAAAGCAACCAAGATAACATGCAGTCATCAGTCACAACTGACAGCCGTAGATAGTCATTAATGCACGTGTTCCAATGTATACCAGTGTGGTTTAAAGTTGGAGGCTGGGAATGAGGTGCTTTAAGAAAAAAAAAAATAGACTAGACAACAGGATGCTGAGTCAGATGCAACATGCAGGGCTAGGAACACAGCCATGAGTTCTCAGGTCTGTTTAAAAAAACATACTGTAAGCTGCCCCTCATAAATATACACTCAGTGGGCAGGCTTATCGTGTAAACTTGAGCACCAACATATTAATAAAAATATCTAATCAGCCAATGAGGTGGCGGCATCTCAGTGCACTAAAGCATGTAGACACGGTCAAGGGGTTCAGTCACCGTTCAAATCAAACATCAGAATGGATAAATAATGTGGTCTAAGTGGCTTTGACCGTGGCGTGATTGTTGGTGCTGGATGAGGTGGTTTTGAGTATCACTGCTGAACTCACAAGAGCCTCTATAGTTTACGAATAATGGTGCGATAAACAAAAATAATCCAGCGAGGAGCAGTTTAGTGGGCAGAAACACTTGGTTATTGAGCGTGGTCAGAGGAGAATTGCCAGATTGGCACTAGCAGACCAGAGGGTGACAGTAGGTGAAATAATGCACTACAAAAGTTCTTTTTATCTTTGACCGCATAATGTAAAACCTTGATGGGCAACTGCAATAGAGGACTGTACTGGATTCCACTCCGGTCAACCAAGAACAGAAATTTGAGGATGCAGTGGGCACGGGCTCACCAAAACTGAACATATTAAGATTTTTCCAACCTAGCCTGGCCTGATAAATCTTATTTTCTACAGCAACATGCAGATGGAGGGGTCAGATTTGGCTATCAACAGAATGAATCCACGAAACCAATCTATCTTGCGACATGTGCATACCACTATGCAGAATTTAGCCATTTTCTAATGGCTAATTTCAGCAAGATGATGCATATCACAAAGAAAAAGTTGTGTCAAACTTGTTTCATGAGCATGACAATGAGTTCTGTGTACTTATATGGCCTCCCCAGACACTAGATCTGAAACCAATAGAGCATCTTTGTAATGTAGTATAACATGAAATTGGCAGCACAAATGGGCAGCTGACAAATTTGCAGAAAATATGAAATATAATCAAGTCGACATGGACCAGACCCTCAAAGAAGCATCTAGTGGAATCCATGACACAAAGAATCTGGCTGTTCTACAGGCAAAGGAGGGACCTACTCAGTTTAAGAAAGGTATACTGAATAAAGTGGCCAGACTAAATTAAAACCAGAGCACCAAATATATTGGGCCTTCTCAAGCCTCAGCTCTGGACAGGGTGTCCCTGTTGCCTGCTGTTGTCTGTGACACTGATCAGGGTCTCATAAACTCGTAAGCAGTGAGTTAAGAGAGAGATAAATTATGAATGCACAGTTTATTCCTACTTAAAGAGGGCATTCCATTTCCTTAAGGGCAGACCTCTCTCTGTAAATGATTTGCGGAGCACACGCACTGTTGCGTACGAGAATGTTTACACATATCATTAATAAATTATCTTGACACTCGAGCATTTGTTCTTGAGGGCCACGCGTTCACAGTGCAAACACACCCGTGAGGAACACGTTCCAAGTAAGTGACGCAGTGCCCTGTGTGCTCCCAGCAGGACTAAAGGTAAACTTTGGTCAGTAAAGTCAAACTTTAGTCTATCTGAAGTGAAGAATTGCGCTCTCTTCTTCCAGCAGGGTAAAATGTGAAGTTAAGTCACATAAATCAAACTTGAGTTCATACTAGGGTCAGGGTCTGTTAATATATGAGTGGGACTTAAATGAGATGCATTTTTCATCGAGTCTTTTTCCTCTCAATTTTCATTTACTGATGTGGAGTGTAGTTGGGATGCAAGATATGTTTATTAAAGAAAGCCAAAAAGACATGAGAGGAATGGAGACCATCTGTGATTGCACCAGCTGCTACAGTAATGCTGATACTGTTTTCAGTATAGCAGTCCTCATTATAATGCATTCAGTGAGTGCATACTCAGACCACGCCCATCTTAGAACTCAGCTCTTGTTTTTATCCTGACTACGTACCTGTGATGCTTAGTGACTGCATCTTACAGTGATGCTATGCTGTTGTGTTCTCACAAAATGTCCACAAATATACACACCCACATACATAAAAACACAGATTAACTGAAAACACCATCAGCATCGCTACCTCAGTTAGTTAGAAAGTATCTTCCCCTCCCCTCCCCCCTCCCTTTGTCTCTCTCTCTCTCTCTCTCTCTCTCTCCCTCTCTTTTGCTCTTTTTCAGGCAGTGTGCAATCAGAGTCCACAGGCAGGCTCAACCTGGCTTCCATTTCTTCAACTTCAATTTCACCAGATTGCGTCTTCGATTCTATCTCTGACCCCCATCGGTCCATTTTCCACCCTTCAGTGGCTCTATAGGGTATCTACAGAATTAGGCTTTTTTAAAATCTCTTTCAGCAGGCTTAGGAAAGTGACCCAAAATCACAAGGGAAAAGATGTAATTTACATTGTGAGAAGAATAGGTGATTTTCAACACTTCTTTGCAGTTTTTTGCATTCAACTCTCAGACCCTCCCACTCAATGAACGAAACCCCAAGGCGCTTTTCTCACCTGAAGAAACCTAACCTAAAAAAATTTCATTTTAGATTTTCGGAACTGATGATATAATGGTTAAAGGTTTGTAAAAGTCTTCATGAAATAAAAAAACTGATGAAAAAGTCTGGGTTATAAACATGTAAAGGACATGTAAACATCTATCCTCTAAGCTCAGCCCTCTCCTTGCCTCCTCCACTCACTCACTCTCACCCTGCTTCTCTCCAATCTTCTCCATCACTCTTTCACATTTCTCACTCCTTCCCTCTCCTTCAAGCTCTCCCCTGACAAGAGAGTTCAAAGTTCAAAGGGTGAAACTGTACAGTGTAAATCTGTTTTGATAAAAACCAAAGGCATGCCCCAATACTTGATGAAAAAATATCCTTCCTCTACTGGCAGCTAGTGATCTGAAAATTGGTGAAGCTGAGAACACCCCTTGAAAATACTGGTTGATCTTGACCCGTTTTCAATCATTTATTTAAACTGATTTTACATGAACTCTTAAAACACATGGGACCATCAAAAGTAGCCAGTTCCTTATTAAAGTAAGACTAAAACTAATCATTCCTGATCTGTTTTCAAACATTATCCTTGATTAAAAAGATTTCCAATGATAAGAATAAGCCATTGGCAGTTAAATACAAAGCTTTTTTCTTAATGCAATGCTGCAACAATTTTTTTTTTCCACTTTACAAGTAAAGATAGACTACTTTGTTCGCTTCCGTGTTTGGTTTAAGCACATCCTGCTCTGACAAATCTTAGCTTCATGATTGTTTAATTACAACAAAGAAAGTGAAAATAAACATCAGATGTCTGCAAATGGATAATGTTTATTGAAATGCAATTTCACATAGAGATGACACATTTTCTTTCTCGTGTTACCTTATTGAGGAAAACTGGCCACACCTGACAATGTTGAGTGTTTTCAGAATGTATGTTATGTTTATTAAAATGAATGATTGAAAGCAGGTCAAGATCAATTATTATTTTCAAGGGATGTTCTGTGCTTCACCAGGTATCAGCCTTCCATTCCTCCAATGGTCTCCTCCTTCTCTCAGGGAGTATGGGGAGAGGAGTGAGGGAGAGGGGGGCAGATTCTTTGGGTATTGACATACACCTGGAGAAGAGTGGGGAAGGTGCCGTCAATTGAATGCCGCTGCCAGACTCCATTAACAATTTTCGCAGCATGTACATAAATATTGGGCATATACAGTGAGCACCATAATTCATTGGACATGGACACATTTTAGGTACTTTGGTTCTGTTTGCTGAATCAATCATCAGATTTGAATCCATTTGTACACACATTTTACGTGCTCAACAGAAGACTGAGGATAAAAGTCCCTGAAAAAAAACAAGAACTCAGAGCATCACCAGAGAAGACACCCAGGGTCTTGGGATGTCTATGCGTCACAGACCACAATCTGTCACTGCATGCAAAGGATATGCAACCAAATAATAAAAATGATTTCTTCATTCAACATAACCTTTAACTATCCAAAGTATATATTTTTTCAACTGGAGTGGGGGGGGACACTTAGTACAAAAGGTGCCAAAATTTCTAAAAAGGTCATCTCATAAGGATCAAAACACCCTCAAAGCAGACAGTCTGCACTTCAAACCCATTGTCAATGGATCTTTTCAAACTTAAAGTGCTAGAGTACAGAACCAAAATAAAAGATGTGTCCTTGCCCAATGAATTTCAGTGCACACAGTACAACAGAACATTGCGACAGAACATTTCCAACAGCAATTGTGAAAGTGGAGGTAATGGACTTTCTCAGCTGTAAACTTCTCAAAGTTTAAGTTAAAGTAGAAGCTGTCTCTTCCAACTTCTCCAAACGAATAGATGGCTTCAAAGTCAGCATGGAAGGCAGCTGGCCCTGAAGAATAATCTCTGTTGGTTTCCAGTTACATGAGCGAAAACAGCTGCAGAGCACAATGAGACAGAATAAGGATACAGACTGTCAAGGCAGTTTTTATTTTTCCTGGAACAATCAAGGTTACTTCACCAATCAGGGGAAGGACCAGTAAAGTAGAGGGGCGTGGCCAAAGAATAATGAACCATTCAAATTGGTTTTTCTCATACGAGGACCTGGCTCTTGCAGCCTGCCACTAAGAAGCCAAAATATCATAACTCTTTCATGGTAAATGCCATTACTGTCCACCGATATCCACGTGACTACTTCCGAAGCCAGCAATCCAGTTTGTAAATTGATCCACTGAGGAGGCAAATACCTGATTTTCTTTTCTCTTCTTTTTGCAGCACAAAGATGGAATTTGTGGAGCTGAATTCTTGGGTATGTTAAAACCAGACTGTAGCAATATGGCCATAAATTTTAAGATATGTATCTTTCACTGGGTTTAAAACAGTCACAGAATCTTGGGACATAAGACACAATTTATACTTTAGATGCTTTTCATGCCCCAGCGGTTCATTTATACCACTTTATCGCTTTCCTCTACACCCTTAATACTCTTTTAAGGCACAATATAAAGACTCAAGATTTTACGCAGAGACACGCCAAGGACCTCTCTCAGTTGAAAAAAGCAAATTGAGTGTCATTTTAGGCACTTTCTCCTAAAGGTGAGGAGAGAGAGAGTGATGGAGAAGGGGGGAGACAGAGGGTGTTAGGGAGAGAGGGAGGGAGAGATATAGAGAGCGAGAGAAAATTCAACAACACAGTCAAAATGGAGAGAGTATGGCAAACAGGGAAGACTAACAGAGATTGTGGCAGCCTGGCAGGTAGACATTTCTGCAGAATGCATACCATCAGCTTCAAAATACAACTCTAGTTAGATTACCTCTGCTGGCTTTCCACTGAGTTTCCAGTACACTACAACTAGACAGTCTGGTCGCCCACGACCGCATGGGTGTAGCCCCTGAAAGCCCGCTTCTCGAGCCTGTACTGCCTCCACAAGGAAATCTTTATGTTTCAGCACAAATTTGCGGATTATTCGGCCAATACTGTCGCCATGACAACCAAAATCGATAGGCGTTATAACTTAAGTATAATGCAAGTCCATACCAAATTTGAAAGTAATCGGTCAGAAAAGCCTATACAGCGTCCAGAAGGAAGTGTCTACGGACGCGGCGGCAGAGACGACAAGCATGAATCTATAGTAGCCGCCCAACTTCGTCCGGGGGCTACAATCATTCAGGTAATGCTTTTATCCACTCATGGTTACACTAAATAGGGGCTGGTACCACCTGGGGCACTGTGGGGTTAAGAGCCTCGCTCAAGTGCCTAACAGCTGCATTGATCTTATAGTGGAAACACCACCCAAACTGACCAGTCAAACTACCTAGCCATAAGGCTACAAACACCCAATTTAGATTTAAGCCATAGCTGTGGTGTTGACCCAGCAATGCCCATATTCTGCCCCCGACTAAAATTTAAAACTGAACAATTCTGCAAAAAACAAATTTGTTTCATCGGAATATGATTTCTGATCTCAGAGGGAAGAAAAACATCTTCTTCTGGGTTTTAGTTGCACACTTTCAATGCAAAAATGTATGTAATACACACAATGCAATATAATTTATTCGCGATATGACACATAACTGAAATCTGCACCTTATCATCAGGCTATTTAGCATCCTGCTTTAATTGTTATTCCTATTCTACTCTGAGTAGGGCCGTCAGCTTGAACTGTTAGAGCATGGGGACTTCAAAATAGGGAGGTGAAATCACCACTGGGTAATGAACACATCACCATAGGTTTGACACCTATCCCCAGTGTGAGAAAACACATCATTGCAACATTCTCCACAGAATCTTCTCATGCTGATGTGACATTCAGGACTGATGAAGGAATGCAGAGGAGATCCAGAACACTGACGTAGAATATAACCAAAAAAAAAAAAAAAAACCTACCTCCAAGGGGTTACAAAAGAGTTCAACACTCAACACGTCACTGAAACAGGGGGCATAAGAGGGGCTCAGACACACTTCAGGACTCTACAGTACAACCACAAATATATCTTCATTCCAGGCCGATGGCCAGAGATGACCTTTGACCTTTGCTGAAGACGTACAACCTGCTGCTAATTCCATGGGTCTGAGGAGAAGCAGGAGGTAAAATACAGAGAGGTGTGCGTATGTGGATGAGTGTGCGTGTTTGTGTGTATGGGCTGTGTGTCTGGGTGTGTGTGCGTGTGTGTGTGTTTGTGGAGTGTGTGAGTGTGAGTGCGTGTGTGTGTGTCTGTGTCTTTGTGTCTGTGTGGTAGAGGGCTACAGGCCGGACTGCACAGGCAGCAGTATCAGATAAGAGATGGATCGGCCCTCAGCAGTCAGGCAGGGATGTCAGGAGCATTAGAGATAGGAGCCTTCTGTCACCTTCCTGCTCATAAATCAGACGGTAACATAAACACCTGCTCTAACAGGAACTCACAGAACAGCGGCAGGGCCAATGGGAGGAGAGCGCAGTGAGAGGCGAGACAGAGAGAGAGAGAGAGAGAGAGGGAGAGAGAAGGCAAAGAATATAAGCGTAAAAATTTGTCAAGCCAGTACAGCATATTGAACTGGACGTAGGCAGACAGACAGAAAGATAGAGAGCTGGAGGCGGGAGAATCTGCAAAAAGCAGGTTTAAAGAATCACATCTCCCCTGCCTCTTTAGCTCACCATCTTTTTCTCCCAGCCTCTAGTTCTTTTCCCAGCTAACACAATCCTAATGAAGGGGAAAAACCGAATAATGCCCTTATCAGTGGTCGATTATGCCGCCTTTTCACCGCCATAATGACCTGGCAGGGAAAAGTAGCCATCAGGGCAAAAAAGGGGGCTCCAGTCCGGGCAATGCAGACCAGACACCCCTCTCCTCTCTTCTCTCTCTCTCTACCCATCTTTCTTTCATTTCACAAACATTCTCTTCTCTCCCTCTTTACCTATTCCACTCTTTCTTTCATCCTTTCAGACACTTCTCTTCCCTTTCTCTTGTGCTTTCCCTCCTCTCACCCACTCCCTGTAATCAGGGGGCCGAGACAACAGAGTAATGGTCCACTAAGCCATTACGCCATTGAGGGAGAAGAAATGATGTTGGAGGAAGGCAACCAACAAAAAAAAAGACGGAAATGGAGGGGTAAAGAAATGACAGGGAGAGGAAATAATGGCTGACAGAACACTGTAATTTGGTAAAAAAAAAAACTAGAGAACAAGGGAAAATAAGAGGGGAAAGGAGATGGAAACATGAAGAGCTGAGATTTACCTGCACAGACGGATGGAGCACCCAGATTTCATAATGCCCCAGATCTTTATGGAGGGCTCATTTAGCTAGTATTTTGCATAAAGGATAAAAGACAGAGTACTGAGTATAAACAGGGTCTACCCAGGATGCTCTAAGGCTCATAACTGAGGGTGAACACTGAAACTGCAAGCGCGTCTCGGACTCTGTCCGTCAGTCAGTCAAGCACCTTCACATACTCAGTGACAGGCTCACCCACCCCCATCCTCCACAAACATTCACACACCCACACACCCACAAAAGCACTCATCCAATCATTAACAGCATGCAGAAGGACCAAACCACACAGACACTTATATACAGAATAACCCTGGCTGTGAGCCACACATTACTATGCCATCTAATCACACCCATTACCTGAGAAAGGACAACAGAGCAAAGCTGTCAAACGGAGCAGTCTGTGTGGGTGTCCATTTAACTACCCTCAGTATCTCTCTCTCTCTCTCTCTCTCTCTCTCTCTCTCTCTCTCAGACACACTCAATTTCAATTCCACATTACTCATTGGCATGACATATTTCATATTTTGAAATACATATTGCAGGAACATAATATGATTAGCATAACAAAAACAGTAAATATAAACAGAAAAATATGACAGACATGCATACCAATGCTATAAGTAATTTAAATAATGACAACATTGAACTAGAAAAAAAATCTCACACACAAACACACACACACACACACACACACACACACACACACACACACACAAAGCATAGTAAGTGCAATCACATCTACTGCAGCCCAACTTCACACCAGCAATATAATGTAAAGACTTCAATACTGAGAAAGGCCACTCACCTCACCAGAATATTCTCCATTGCACCAACCCATAATGAACACAAATTCCCCTGCACAGAATGTGCAAAAATGAATTTCCTCTCATTTTATTTAATGGCACATACACAGTGCGTGATCTACACCCCTAATGCACTTCATATTCACCCCAGCACCTAAAATGGATCATTTCATTTGGAAAACAATTATATTCATGTAAAATCTATATTCCCATTTAAAGTTTTCATTTTAATTTCCCAACTTGCCCCATTATTTCCCCATCTATGAATATGATACTATATTAAAATATGACAAAAAGAGGCAAACAATGTTTAAAAACCTCGAGAGGCAAACCTCCTTTAATAAATGTAAAATTAGCGCAGTGGAACAACAGACATCCTTCCTGTGACTGTAACGGTGTTTCTAATGATATTCTGCAGGGTTTAAACTACGCAGAGGTTTATGAGCAAGTAAAAGTATCATAAGTACATCAGGACTTGAGAATAAATTAAAGTAACAGAGCTGTTCAATCCATTGTGACTTATTGTATGCCTATCAGAGACTACTAGCGTGATTACCATCAGAATCTGCATCTCTTTGATTATATGTGCCGGAAAAAAAGTTCTACGAATGGGTAACTCTTGGTTTCCACTACTAATGCTTGCATATTGTTCCCACGTAGTGAAAAAAAACACATTCCTGCCTTTTAAAATTTTAAAAATCTAACTTCGTTACATTCTGTGACTGGCAGTGACTGGAACTGCAGCACTAGAATGTCAAGATAAGAAAGTTCTCATCATGTACATGTGATCACACACCCTGACCTGCTCAAACAGAGTCACAGAGCTAAGTGTGTTTTACATGAGATAAATCAACTTAGAAATAGGCCATTATGGCCTTATCGGTCACCTGAGTCACACATAAATCACTTCCACTGCACACATCCCACACACGTGTTGATTGATAAGCCTGTACCTCCAATCCCTTTTCAGACATGACAAAGTCCCCACTCATGGCAAATGTGGTAGATTTCCCATCCTAAGTTCCAATTTTGCAATCCCGTTACTAATTTCTTATATCAAGAAAAATAATAAACCTCAAGCAGAGATAGTAGACCGACAGTAATACGCAGAAGTACTCTTCCATGTGCAGTTAATAGGAACACACTCCCAAGCCTTTCTCTTGGTCTCCACAATTCGGGCTGCATTCCTTTTAATCTACTCTCAGTCTGTTCCTCGGCCCAGGTTATTAGGAACAAGCTCCCAAGCCATCTACGGTCATCACGATTGGGACAGCGTACCAGCTAAACTTCTCCATTCCGCCATCTGACAGTTTGGCCCTGGTGAAGTTTCCACTCCATCTTGCAGTCGTTCCAGAGAGCCACTGGCTGGGCACTGGCTACTCCCACATAGCCCTGCCTGTAACATCTGAACTGAGCAGTGCCATTGTTTTCAGGGCTCCGTCGCACAGTCTACCGTATTACTATCAATAGAACCTACTACTGGATTGCGCACTACCTCCACATTTGATTCCTGGTGACTGAAAAACAGGCATCTGGAATGAGCAATCTGTGTCCCTCTAGTCTTCACTTAACAGCTTTCATTGAACCAAGCCATTAAAGCCAGCACTCCCTCAGCCCACACACCCCCCGTGGTGAAGGGAGAGTAATTAGCGGTTAAAGAGAGAAATGCACAGCCACAGATAGCCCCTAAAGGAGAGAAGGGGAAGTGGGGGGTGTTTCAATGCAGCGCTTTCATTAAGCACACCACAAGGCTGTTAGCACAGTGGAATTACTGCATTACACCACATTTCAGCTTTTTTTCAGAACAAATACATTAAAGGTAGATACAGAAATATCCATACCGTACTCCTCCATAAATATGTAAATGTACACATCTCTCTTCTACATCTATTTGACATCCTGTCCGCTTTCATTGGGTGTCCATTTGTTAACTCAAACTTGAAATATCTAATTGAGCTACCGCACACACGAGTACAAAAACCCTGAACCCCATGAAATACATTGAACATTTTGCATCTTTTTTGCTTTCCCGTCCTGTGTGAATGGTGTGTGCGCCCTGCGATGGATTGGCGAGCTGTCCACGGTGGGTCCCTGCCCTTTGCCCAGAGTCAGCTGGGATAGGCTCCAGCTCCCCCACAACATTAGTGAGGAAGAAGTGGGTATAGAGAATGAATGAATGAATAATTGAATGAATAAATTAATGATAAATGAATGATCCTGAGTTAGACCCGAAAGAATGTATGGCAACCTTTAACTTCATCAGAAACCAGTATACTGCCGAAAATGCATCTAAGCCTCGTTGAAACGGGCGATAGTCCAGAAAATTCGATAAGTCTCACTTGCAGCATTATGTACTTTTGAAAACACATCATACATCACCAGATAAGCCCTCAAGCCCAGTAGATGAGCAGTTTGTAGCACATCCAAACCTGATGAACAAACATCACTGAAAACTCACTCATGAGCATTAGAGAAAATTTTAGCCGCCTGGAAAGAATGTGGCAGTGGGCCCCTCATCAACTGTCTGCCCCCCCTAATCTCAGGGTCCCCAAAACCATCAGAACTTCTCATCCCAACGGCAATAGCCCAGGAAAATGCACAGAGCAAGGGTGTCAAACTCTATTCTTGATGGGCTGTAGTACCCAATGTTTTCAGTGGGGCTCAGCAAGACTGATTAATGAAATTCACTTATTCATTAAAACAGCAAGTCTATACACATTGTTCTCAAGGCCACCCTCCAGGATTAGGGTTTTAACAACTCTGGTGTAGAAACATGGATGAGGGGAGTAGAAGAGAAAACTCAGTAAGCTTTCAGAGGTAATGGCAGCAGCCGCTGAGTCTTTTGAACCACTGTGACTGAGCCGTATTGCTGAGACCAAGGAGTACACTAAGACCGCTGATAACGCTAACAACGGCTGGGCCGTGTGCTTGTGTGCTCTCGCTCTTCAGTAAATAAACCTTACCCCCCAGTGCAAACATCCCACTAAGCCAGCCGGTCAACCAACCAAGAAAACAAACAGGGAGAGAATGGAGTAACGGTCGTGGTTATCTCTCTAACAGACTGCCGTCACACTGAGTGTGTTCGTGAAAGTGAAGCACTGCAGGGAACTTAGTACACTAACGACAAGCCACGCCTCGAATACAACTTTTTATGAGCGCAAACTGACTCTCACGCAGCCGAAAAGCCAACCTCACACCCTTTGTACCGTCTTCCCGGCGCCCGCAGGCCATCGACATGACTGGGCTGCAAGCAATACTCCAGGGCTCGCACGAACTGGAGGACGTTTTATTGACCCTCGTTTATTTTTACGGCTCAGCTGAAATTCTACGGCTGGGTATTTTTTTTTTCTTTTTTGGAGCAAACTCAAGAAGGCGTAGTGTGACATTTCAGAAAACAGTGAAATCACCTATACCGGGGATGAATGTGTGTGTGGGGGGGCAGGCTCCGTGGCACTACAGATAAAATAGCTTAAGGGAGAGGTGGAGGTCACTCACTCTATGCATCCCCCGCCCCACCCTCGGTTAACACAAATTACCCTCGTCACCTAACACAGTGGATGGGGACAGAGCCCTTGCGTTTATCCCTTGAGTTCAGTTCAGTCCTGGGATATAAACCAGTCAGGGATATGTAACATGTTGCTCACTCCATGAAAATCTGCCCTTCACAGAAAATAAGCTAAGGCCATGCACTTTCAAATAAATAATTAAAAAAAAAAACATACAATGTATTATTGATTTTCGTATCACAGGAAAGGAGTCGTTTTGACCCAAATGGCACAGGAGGGTTAAATTGCTCTCAGGTTGAGTCCTCGTCAGCAGATACGCTGCTGGGTCGCGAAACTCAATTCCACACACTGACCCTGTGGAAGAAGAGCAGTCCATTTCCAGCCTGCTAAAGGCTAACGTGGAAAACAAGAAGGCTGAAAAAGCTACATTTAAACCGCTTCAATAGGAACTGGTTTGTTTTCATACATTCCAGCCTTCTATCTAGAGAATTTTTTTCCATTTTCCAATTTGATAATTTTGCATAATGCACTATCAACCCTCTGAGGCAGAGACCGGAAATACAAAGATAGTAAGGGAAGTAGGAACCAATCAGTCAAGTTATGAGATTAATTGCAATATGGTCTGATCCAGTCTATTCTAATCTGGTCCGGTTCCCTTTGTCAGGAAGTAACAACTAATTGTTCAGCTGGTACTTCCAAAAATGACCAGGAATGTTTTCATTAGTCACCTGCATTTAGTCTTCAGTTTGGCGCTGTTCTGTTAAACACAGGCAGGCAGTGACATTACTGTTGTTTTGTTTCTCAGGAGTGTGTAGTCAGTGTGGCTTTTTCTGTTAATTTATGCAACTACATTAAGCTGTTCCCTCATGATGCTTGTTTTGAGAAATTTATTTCTGGTCCAGTTGCAGAACTGCTACATAAGCACAGAAGAACAAATCTAAATCCAAAATCAATCTCATTAAATTCTGATACTGATGGCTAAAATTCTCTGTATCTCCACATAAATCACTATATCTCCATTCTCATACCCGCCTCCACTTAACCCGCCAGTAAACCTCTGAACTCCGGCAAACAAAAAACATTCAATTAGGATAATATTCAACCAAAAGATGACTAATAGGATTATGGACATGAATCGCTGTTAATTAACAGCATCTTTCATAAGCAGGTTCATTCTATCTCCTCAGTAAGGAGGATATCGAGATAACCTTGTGAAACACAATCGCCTTCTCCTCAGGAGCCAATCAACAGGGAGTCATTAGGCATGCTGGAAGAGTCTGCTTTAAATGCGAAGCTCAGGGGGAATACAGCCTTTGACTGTTTGATCATTTGATCTTGGGAACCCCAGAATATTAAAATATCAAAAGGAAGAGGAGCTTTGGTGGTGAGGAAGAAGAGATCAAAATTATACCCAGAATCCACTGCAGGTGTCCAGATCTACTGAGATCATTTTCATGATTACCTTCAGCCTAAAAGACTGGTGTTTTTCAGCTTGGATGAAATATGTTTTTAATAGTTTGTTTTTCTTTTAAGTTTTCTTGAAGTATAATCCCTCCAAAAGACAATAAAATACCTTTCATTTCAAGTTTATCTTATCCAGTTTTAGCCTATTCAATTTGATTATGCTCGTGTCCTTTCTATGCTGTTTCACGATATCTTATTCTGCTCCACTTAATTTTATTTAGTTTTATTATGCCACATTTTGTTTGGTTTTGTTCGATCTTGATATGTTATTTGAATGTATCGTGGATGAAGCAACTTTACACACAGGAGGTCTGAAAAGTGGCAAGCGCTGCCCGATTCTGACCCCTGATAGAGACCGTTTAAAACCCCTCTCTTTTCTGAAGGATTACGATTGGTTGGGGAAGGACAAGGAAGAGGAGAAGGGGGAGGATAGTTCAGCCAGGTCAGCGAGAGAACCTCGTGCGCTGACACGCCAACTACGCACCATCCCTGCTCACCACCCCCACCCCCACCATCTCAAGAATGTGCTCATAATCCCCACCTCTTCTCCCAGATTCAGAGATCAGTCATACAGTGTCTCATCTCCCAAAGAGCTCACTTACTGAGCAAAAGTAAAAAAAATTCAGCAGCCCATCTTTTTCTCTTCCATTCTCGCTTTCACTCTTTCTTCCTCCAACTCTTCCTCTGCTTTCTTTTTGCTTTCTCAACCTTCCTTTTTCCATCCCTCCTTCACCTTCCTTCACCTTCAAGAGGACAGACTTCCTGCTTGAATCTGAGGGTTATCAAAACTGATTGAACCATTTAAACCATTTAGGACTAGCAACTCTTGACAACTGTTTCACTGACTAAACATTTCAGGACCAGAATGGATATAAATTCTCCACATCATCTACTAATGCTCTGGTCTCACAGAACAGTATCACAAAAGGCCAGTGAAAAAAGTAAAAAGGGTCATGCATAAAACAGACTGAAAACCAGAAATGAACACAAGTGGAAAAATGACCCTGCGGACCCTGTGACTAAAAGACCCCATCCCTCTCTAATTCTCCGCTGGACAATTTTTAGAGCTGAGGGTGTGAAAATTAAGCAGGAAGAGGAGCTGTCCTGTTCCGGGCTGGCACGCTTATTTCAACTGGAGAATCCCTGAAGCAATCGGGAAACCCCCTCAGCCCCAAGCAAGCACCCAATCCCCCTCAGGGTGAAAGGTCAATCAACAGATGAGAGGTCTGTCTCCAGGAAACACGCCAAGAAAAGTGTGAAATGGGATTGTGCGCAAACATGCCGAAATAAGCAGAAATGGAGAGGGAAATGCATATACACGCAGACTTGTCCGCAGGGACACATAAACAAACACAAATGTAATGACACACATGCACTGATACACGCACAATCTCAGTTTCACATGCACATACAACCATTCACCCATGCACGCAATCATACACGGACACATGCAAACACAAATGCACGTGATGATACGCATGCACTAATGCACGCAAATTCACTCATCCACAAACACATGCAATGACACACATGCACACTAAGGATCACAAACACATGCATGTACATTGTGTGAGGGTGTCATGAACACAGCTGTTATAAATCCAGGTCCACTGTAACATGTTCTCACATTGCACAGATCAGAGCAGCAGCTCAGATGGTAAAGTCATAACTTCAAGTCCTCAGACAGAGAGACAGCAGCTCTAGCTAACCACCCATTCATCAGAAATAACCCTTACATATCTACCGTCCAAAGCAAATACCTGCCAAGTCACATTTTGGCCGAAAATGAGTATAGGTCAAAACTGAACTTACTAGGTCTATTCGCATCATAATAAAGTGTTTTCATTGGGAAAATGTCTACCTGCGCATCAAAACCGCAGAGGTAAAACATAGTAAGTACACAACTTAGTCAAGTATCCCTTGGTAAAACCCAGTAAGATTTGCTATGATGATGAGATGTGAGACCACTGATTACATCTATGATCAAAGCTTGGAATAGCCTTGTCTTGGAAATGAAATTTGTATGTTCAGTTTTTTTCTGGTTGATACTGCTTGGAACGACTCGATCAGTCTTGGTGCTGACTGGATATTTCCAACTGATCAAATGATGATAGTTGTATTTCATCAATGTTTCAATTTGAGCATTAATACATTTCTATGAATTGTTCTTTATTAATTTATTCTCCATTCATTTCCTCCAAAAACAAGATGGACAACATCATTGCTGGTGAAGTTGACAGATGTAACTGCTCAGAACTGTGACTTCCTAGGTTTTATCGTTGCATTCTTACAGAAATTCTGACATTAAAACATAGTAAGTCACATTAACACGTTGACTGCCGACTACGAGATAACTCGTAATGGCGGGTTCGGGCCAGCGCTAGACTTGAAAATTCGGGGGAAATTATCCATCCCTTTATTGACTACAATTAGTCCTGGCTAATTCTTGATGGTTTTCCTTTATAAACACGTTTTCCAATTCAAGAATAATCAAGTGGCAATTGAGGACATGGCTTCTTTCCCCCATGCAATCTTACAGCAAATTATGGGCTACATTCAGTAGAGAAAATAATTTAATTATAATTAGGTCTATGCACTGGCACTCAGGAACGGTATTTTTTTTTTCCAGCGAGAGCAGCATTGCAGAACTCATTTGCGAATGAAGGTAATTCTGGTGACAAGTACGTGGTTTCCTCCGTTTACATTTCCCAGTCTGACAGCTGTCTATTTTTTTACAGCAAGTTCTTGTTGACTGCTGCAAAAACAGGTGTAGGTACTTTTACCTTCATCCGCAAATGAGTTCTGAAATGTTCGCTGGAAAAAAAAAAATAACGTTGCTGAGTGCCTGTGCATAGACCTAATTATAATTAAATTATTTTCTCTACTGAATGTAGCCCATTATTTGCTGTTAGATCGCACGGGGCGAGAGCCGTGTCTTCAATTGCCACTTGATTATTCTTGAATTGGAAAACGTGTTTATAAAGGAAACCATCAAGAATTAGCCGACTAATTGTAGTCAATAAAGGGATGGATAATTTCCCCGGGCCAAGTCTAAGCGCTGGCCCGGACCCGCCATTCAAGTTATCTCGTAGTCGGCAGTCAACGTGTTAAATCCTGTTATGTAACTGATTTTTGGATAAGTCTCAAAAGTATTTCAGAGCAGTTGATTAAAAGGGTTTTCCATCACCAAACTTCTCAAAGGTATCATTCCCAATCTGAATGCAGAGGCTGGAAATTGTACCCCATTTTTCTCCAAACTATCAAAATGTGACTTACTAGGTATTTCCTTTGGATGCTAGCCACGTCTCTGCCACTTAAAATAAGTACTGTTAGGCCTTCTGGGCAGTCATGACAGTGGACACGGGTTATGACCCAACATCCACAGATAAGCAGTGAGAGACTGGGGGGGGTTGCTGTCTGTGACCTGGAGGCTGCAGTGTCTTCCTATGAAAGGCCCTGGAGTTATGGCTTAATATCCATCTTCCAGCTTCATACACGTTAGCAGGTGTGGTACTAATAGCGTCAGCAATCCTGTCGCAAGGTGCACAGTGTTGGGAGGTTATTTCTAACAGAAGAGGAGCACAGAAAGAGAGGAAAGAGCCAAAGAGAGAGAGAAAGAGAGTGAGAGAAAGAAAGGATGACTGTGAGAGAAAGGGAGGCAGAGAGAAAGACAGAGATAAAGAGGGAAAAGGTCAGACAGATATGCAAGAGGCCACACAGTCTGCTAAGAGGCTAATGAGCCAGAGGTCTCCCTGGGAGAGGATGGGCCTTCTCTGTGTGTTTTGGCTGGGATTCAGGGTCTGTTTCAGACTATCACTTGGGGGGAAGCCACAGGAGAGATGTACCAGACCATAGAATAAAAACCACACGCAAGGGCACACGTGTGCACACACATGTATACACAGTATATATAAAGTATGCACACATTCAAACACAAACACATATTCATGCGATCACAGGCATCCTAATGCAAACAGCACATTATCTCTTGCTATGAATGTCACCAGGAATCTCCAAAATCACGGAAATGTACTCATGTCTGACTGATTATCCTACTGCTGAAAACATCATTTACCAATCCCTGCACAATGTCAGGAAATCACATTCTAGCCTATGTCAGTCACGTTAAGTTTTAGAGACACGTAGGTGTAGTGAAAGTGAGCTCATCATAACAATCTTTTTGTTCAAAGCTTCCAAAACACCTAATCACAAAATACTGTATAAATACAAACAGATAGAGAGGCTGGTTGTGGGCAATAAATCTATCCCATGTCTCTTAAATGCTTAAGCCAGTTTGTCACTTTTCACAGAATTCTAATCAATTTCACATAAAATGCAAGGTTCTGCAAGGGACAACTTTACTGCCAACATTGTGTGTAATTTGCCAATGAAATTTGCTCACACCCATTGTGACAAAGCAATTGAATTAATCAGATGAAAAAGCTTGAAATAAACTTTCAGTTTGCATTAAAGCAACACTAAGGAACTTTCATTTTTGGTTGAGTTTGGCAGTGCCTGTGGACCAAAGCAGTAGTGTTTTGCCAGAAGGAAGACCCCATTTCCCAAGAGCACCAGTGCGTAGCGTCATAAACATCTCAATCTCCCGGTCGCGTGCAGTTGTTTTGGAAATTAACAGAAGACGGGTCCAAACTACGTTTCCATTTCCAGCGGCTTTTTGAGGGATGAAGAGCGATGAGGTAATGTATCTAATTGTGGCTAAACAATATCATATGACGATTTTGAAAATAAGAAATGTTTAAACAAGCAACAATCCCTGTAATTTTAGCTACACTCAGCGCAAGGTGCTAGTGATAAGCAGGACTATGAAAAGTCATAACTCAATGCACACGGGTTTTGTTTTACTGATTAATTAGTGCAAGCTATGCGGTTTGACGCGCCGACGCATTTGATAGACTTCTTTTGCAATCACTGTACTCAACTCAACAAAAAACACGACAAGAATCCCGTTTGTCTCTGCAACTATTTCCTAACAATCATCAGAAACTACTTGGTCAAGCACATTCAAACTGAGACGATAATCCCGCAATGATTCAGTATGACTGATCTTCCATCTTTGGTACTTTCCACAGACATTTATATTTGCGGATTGCAGTCATCGCTTGCGATGCTCAAATCACAATGATAATGCTAATGTTAGCTATCGGAAATTTGCGTGGTAGCAATAAATAGCCACCAGCTTGATAGTTCGCAGCTCCACAGTGACACGACCAGCCACACAACAAACTCAAAAGAACTGTAACGTTATAAAGAGAAAACAATGTGTAACGTTACTAACTAGTCCAGCAGTAACAGGGCCAAGGCAGCATCGGTCGGACATCCCTCCTCATCTTTGAGCTCACGCCAGTGAGTGAAAGCCTGGCCAATACTGATCCTTGTCTGGGCTTTGATTCTGTTACTCTCTCTCTTTTGTTTTTTAGTCTCCTCAGACAAAACTTTTAATTTCTTTGGTTTTCTTGCTGCTTCTGCCATGATAGCGGTAATCCCACATAGGCATTCGCATTGACTTCCGTCTTTTTAACTAATGAGGAAAGGGAGAAGTGACGTGTGCCATAAAGCAGTCAGCACATTTGTAGTTTTTTGTGTGGAGGGGTTCCTACCATCCACCTCGAAACTGCTTAGTGAAAGTGATTCAGACGCCCTCAGGCCATGACAGAGGTGTCATTCAACCTATTGTAAGTCGATGTACCATCACAAAAGTTCTGAAAATATTATATGAAGGTTAAAAAGTTACTTAGTGTTACTTTAAGAAAAACAAATTATCCTCTATTTGGTGTTAAGAAAAAAATTCATATACATAATACTGTGCTTTTGCAACAAGTCAAGATAGCACGATTCCTTTATATAATTACACATGGCAAGGTAAGGTCTGCAGTATCCTTGATCTGCATCATACTTCCAAACGAATGAAGAGAACGCCAGAATCCTGGTCTCAGTAAAGGCCTGCAGGACAACTAGGATAATCCACAGCCCACAGCTGTGTTAACAAGGATTAATCAGAGCTCACATGATTTCCAGTATAGGTCGATCAATACAAATCAGAAGATATATATACATTACACTATTATTCAAACATTTGCAAGAGGCAGTCAATTTAATGGGTTGATAGAACGCCTGTTTTAGTACTGAGGAAGGCTAAATGAATGCATGACCACGAAGATACTGAAGGCAATTTCCCATGGACATATCCCTTGGGTGAGAAATTTATTAAAGGGTTTATTGTATAAAACAAACTATGAACTTACTTCAAAGAAAAAAACACTGTAACCAACACGTCCCGGCCATAATAATCATAAAGCATAGAATTGACAATCTATCTTTGATCAGCAGGTTCATGAATAAACAAAAAATAATCACAAAGCGGGTAGCTACAAATTCTTTGAGTGCCCAGGTACACACCTCCCTTCAAAAGGATATTACATCCTCTAAACTAGCCAGGAAGATTTGTCACAGAACCATATTTCTAAAACATTTCAGGCAAGTTTAGACAGCAAAACCACGAAGACACTGTGTTTCTGTCAGTTTTTCAGCCCAGATGACCAGCCTGTAACAACAAGCCAGTGGTCATGTGATAAAGGCCAGAGTATAAGGATACGCCATTACAGATTCGGTAGAGCCTGAGGTCCAAGATCGCTCTGTCCAAGTCACTGTTCGAGTCAGATTCATAAAAACACGGCGTCTTGGGTTTGAATATTTCTCTAAATATAAGAGTGATGTAGCTTCAGTGAAGTGCTGCAACCAGCAGAGACAGAATATGTACGTGAAATTGTCATACAATATGAAATAAATGCATTTTCTGACTCCGAATCTACTTAAGGAATATCTTAAGTGAAAATTTTGAGCTTGACGATTTGAAAGGAGCAGTTTACAAAATCAAGACATTTGGTAACCCAAGCACCCCTCCTAAATTTACAAATAGTGCAGTACACAAAAGTCAATGCAACACGTCCCAGAGTAATACCCCCCCAAATATGAGCTTCATGGTACAACCAGCTTCCAAAATCCAGTTACTGGACGTCCTCGCTAAAAAAGATAAATTGTTCAGCGCACTCAAGCAAAGGCAATGGGCAGAGGTGGACATTTCAGGGGTCAGTAAGTACAAGAGATGCCATGTTTTCATCCAGTCATGAACTCCGTGAGCAGATTTCAAAAATTAATTCTGCCTCCTGGCAGGGGATGCACGATGCAAATTTTCCACTCCCGATAAGATGGCTAGGTTTTGGGCATCAGCTGATGTACCGATCTGATATCAGACGTAAGCTGTATGCTTCACTTTGAGAAAGAGACTGGGATCATTCTTTTATGTATAAATCAATGTCAGGCTTGATTTAAACATTGCTTTCCTAACTTTTTAAAACAGAATGTAAGCAATAAATACATAGATATAAATGCACTGAATTGCTATTCATTTAAGCAGCCATGTATTGAGAAATCAGAAAATGGGCAAATTATACTTCTACGGAAAGCTAATGTCACGGAGATTATGAATAAAAAACTTTCTGGACATTCCTCAAATAGAAAGAGAGTAAAGAGGCAATTTGAACGCCCTTTCAACTCTCGCATATTCCCAAAAAGACCGAACAAAAATAGCCCATTTCTGATAAGGTAATTAGTGGGAGACAGGGACACACGGTAAAGAAGTCGAGTGCATCAACTATCGTCTGCCTGTCATAATTCATTTATTTCTTGGTCTTGTTTTGTTTTACATTTCTCGCAGATTAGATTTATGCTCATCAAAAAGTATGTTGTTGTTGATGACACAGAGCACATGTCCATGTAATATCTTTTTCACATTTTTTCCGTGCAACAAGCAGAAGTGTAAAACTTTCCTTGATGATGTTCTGGTTTGTAAAAGTCTGCCTTACTTTACTACAGGGAAACTAAAAAGTCCTTGAAACCTATTATAGTTCATATAATTATCAACATATATCTGAGGTTTTATGTACATAGCACGATTCTCAGAGTACTTTATTAAAATCCCAAACTCAGACAATGGAACTGCTGGGCGGCTATTTTGCACACAATTGTCACAACTGTCGCAATCCAAATTGTCTGGATTTGGGCTTGCTAACTGCTCAAAATATTGCTATGTACTGTATATTCAATGTCCACGTTAAGCAGGGGTTGAAAAAATTCTACCATTTTTAGTGGATTTCAATGTCTTGCTTGCAATGAAATATACATACGACAGCCCAAGTGTCACAATTGCTCACATTCGAGCTCTTGGCCTGATTCACAGTTCTGCTCAAGGATGATATTGGGGTTTGCCCAAAACCCGTTTTACATCCATGGCTGCACTATTCCATTATCATCTCCGGGTGGAAAGTGTTTATTGTTAGTGAGAGTATTGCATGCCCTTTCGGATGATACCAAATATGACAATTTTTTATAAAGTTTCAAATCAATACACGACAACTTTAAAATGATTTAATCTTACACCAAATTGGCGCATTGTCAGTAATAGTATCCAGTAATAGTATTGGTACATCTCTCCACCTGGCTGGAGTTAGCTAAGGAGGACTTCTATTTTCTGAACCAGGATTCTCCACCACTGACAAGTCATAAAACCAGTGACCGTAATGAAGAGGGAAAAGACTGAGTGAGAGAGAGGGCGGGCAAACAGCGCCACTTACTGGCCACCTCCAGTGAGGCGTTGTGGCTGACAGCCTCCCCCATGTAGTTGCGGGCAACGCAAACATATGTGCCCTCATCGGGTTTACTCCGCCGCCCATGTACGATGCGCAGGAAGAAGAGGGAGCCACTGGGCAGGACCAGTCGGTGGGAGCGGGCATTTTCGCGGGCCGTCTCTACTCTCTCCCCGTCCTTGTACCACTCAATGATGGGGTCGGGACGCCCTTCCGCGTTGCAGTTTAGTGTGGCTGGCTCCCCCTTGAACACAATCAGGTCGGAGGGGTGCTCCACGATCCTGGGGGGCGTGTCGTCCTGGTGCAGGCGAGACCCTGGAATGGTGGGGGGACAGAAAGAACATTTGATAACATCAGATACAGTCCAAAATAAAAAGTTTAACACTCAGATGGAACAACTGTGTAAGTGTGGTAATCGACGTACTTCCTGAAACCAATCTGCGCTCATAAAACAGGACAATTTATCACAATATGCACAAGAAATAGCAATAAAACTTATCAATCTCAGCAAGCCAAGAACTGCACAGTAATGATAACAAGAGTCATCAGAAGATGACCTATCCCCACCGGCCCCAGCAATCTAATCTCGGAAATGCCAAAATATCAAAAGGCACCAGTCCAGGGCCTGATTAATATGCACAGCAAGTTTTTTAAAAAATATTGAATGGCATTCGAGTCCTGCTCCGGAAACTTAATGATTACAAACGGATGAACGGATGGACGGACATACTGATGACTATATCCCGCCGCATTATATACCTGGGGGATAAAAACTGAAAGAAAATGAACTTGAATCAAAAAAGGTAATGAATTCACTATTTAGCAACACACACAGGCAGCAATTTCATAAACAAAATTATTGAAGGCTAACAGCACCACGAAACAACTGTCAGCTAATTTAACAGACCATGGAATAACAGATCATGGAATAACTGGTGAATTCAAACTTTTTTTTTTTACTCCATCCATCCGGCAAAACGGCCAGTCTCAATACATTGATATCAGTAGTGAAAGAGCCAACTTTGGTTGAAGTAAATACCATTTCAATCAGGAGCACAGCTACTCTTGTAAAACCTTTAGCTCATTTTCGTGAGGAATTCCCCAGAGGATTAAAGACAACCTCAAGAATGGAGTAAGCATTATCTACAATGATACCGCCCTCAACATTATGGATGCTCGCCAGCATTTATTAGACACAGAAGATTCAAACATGGTGCCCACTGAAAAATTCCCTGTCTGATAATTATGACTGTGTGGCTCCGGTGACACAATCAAAATGGCTGTATTACCACTGGGCATAGTGTCTAGATTATCCAGGGAATTCTGAATCCATCCGGAATTGAAGCTTGCTAACGCAGCTCCTTCTGATTGGCAGCTCACAGTCTGTGATCCTGCCTCCACAAAGCAAATCAGCTCAGAGAACTTTCCGGAACTAGCATTATTAGAGGAGGATGCCATGCGGCGGAAAGATTAATAACATAGCCACGAACGCAACACACCGTGCGTGAGATTAAGATTAATTAGACGACTCCTCTCTCACACATGCCAGCTCAGTCTATCTTTCCCTTTATCCCTCGCTTCCTCCTCCCTCTGCCTCTACCTCTGGCCCTCTCTCTCTTTCTCTCCCTTGCCACACAATTACAAGCACACCCACAATTCTTCATCATCAAATTTGCAATCCATTCAGTCACCCCTCGATCAAACAGCTTCACATTCCCCTGATCTCTGATTGACAGCTGAATAAAGTTAATTCATGCTGCATGAGTACCGTGGTCCTGGATGAGGAGGTGGAGACTCAAAAGCACCTGGAAAAAAGTCAGCTTCAGTCTTTTGCGCTCAGAGCCATAATTACTATTCAGTGCGCTGAAGATCCACAAGGGGGCCAGTCACTTTTATAAATCCACACTGTGAAAACAACAGAGGCGGGACGACATAAAGAACGGCATAAACGGCTCTCCCTGGCCGATCCTGGGAAACACTGATAAACGCAATGCCAGCAAACGCGAGCATGACCGTGCCATGAGACGCAGGTTCCCCACAGCATTCTAGGATAGTGCCTCGAACGCTGTCGTCAGTTTAAACGGTCTTAATTACCCTCCCAGAAAGCAATTTTCGGTCATCATTGCATTTTTATTCTGGACAGTAATGGGGACATGTTTCCAACATGCCCAATTCAAAACCAGATTCATGAACATTTCCTGAATGCCATTTTGAGTAGGTTATGCAAGAAGAAATGGAACATTAGCTTTCAGCTATTTTCTAAGTAAGAAAAATCCGTTTCATTCAATGGGAAAACATTGATAATGTCAAGAAAAAAATCAATTCTGTGCTTGCAGTCAATTGGAGTATTATTGAGATATTCAATTCATTTTTACTATAACTAAATGACAATCACTTGAGGATGTTACCAGATCATTTTGTGCAACAAGGCTGGACCATTCTCAGTGATACAATGAACATATTTTCAGAATGTCTGGAGCATATTCTCATGGTAACATTACCTCACGATCAAATAGGAATTTAGTGGCTAAGACTACCTGTGGTTGTCAAAATGCAACTTAAACATGTCAATGAAAGCATTTAGCACCTCTGCAAAATACAAGAAAATACATCGGGGGAGAGGAGACTAAAGAATTCAGATGGGAAATGATACAGACTCGCACCCATCAACTTCCTCTCAGGTTTTAACGGCAGCGATTATGACTTGAACAGGTTGAGTCAGTTTCCAGGTAGTGCTTCATTTTTTTGGGTTGATAGCTTCATCTAGAAGAACAGCACAGAGCTAATCAGAGCATTCCCATTTGCCTCTGCGTCATAGAACATAACTGATGATGGCCACAGAGTATAATAGTCATTTTGCAAAGAGCTCAGTGATTCATAGATCAGAACATGATTCCTAGATGTCTCCTTTTTCAATATAGGACTTCAATCTTAAATTTTTCTCTAATGCATGCCAGTGAAAACATGCTTCTCTCCATTATCGTTAGTCAGTGAGATTGATTCTTGCTGATGTTCACTCACACTGCACTTGCAAGTGAAGAAAAAACATGTGCACATTTTAAGTGACAGGCAATTTCATATCAGCCTTAAGTAATTGCTGTCCACAGGGTCAAGAGGAATAACCACCAGTCCACAGTCAGAGGATAAAAGTCCTACCACATGTTTGTTCCAATAGTCCCAACATCTGGCTGAAGAATTGGGCAAATAAACGAATATTGGTGGATGAGGCTAAATATTGGGACAGAATTTTTGTTTCTGAACCTGGATTTTTACATCTCTGAAAATAATTCATCTCATCTGTTGTAGATGCTTTATGGAAACTGCATGCTCAGCACACCGAGCTTTATTACTTCCAAGGGAGCAAGGTGCCCTTTACTAGCGATCAGTTTTCCACCCATTTTCCCCAGAGAACCACAGAGCTACAGTCTGGTCA
This sequence comes from Gymnothorax javanicus, assembly GCA_029692085.1. Classification (NCBI taxonomy): domain Eukaryota; kingdom Metazoa; phylum Chordata; class Actinopteri; order Anguilliformes; family Muraenidae; genus Gymnothorax; species Gymnothorax javanicus. Next base: position 72,530,099 of record CM056199.1, read on the forward strand.
TTAACTGATTCTCATTTACAGCCGTAGCCCTGATAGCAGGAGGAGATGAAACAGGAGACAGGAAAACACCTGCTCTTCAAAACACAGCGATTACTGCCATTATTACACCAATCGGTCAATTAGCCTTGCTTCTTTTGCATTAAGGACAGCGTCTTCACATAGCACTGTGCAGTATTTTCTCAGAAAAAAAAAATTCTTAGGTTTTTTTTCCCAGAGAGTAGGCCAGTTGAATGATATTCTTTGCAAAACACTCAGAAAAATACAATTCCAGAAGGCTTGTCTTCATCTTCATAGAAAAATCTTACCTCGTTCAAGGTTTCACAGTCAGGCAATATGTTTCATATCTGTCACACTTTCCATGCAGGGTTCCATAAAATAACCGAGAGGGTTCACCTGTGCTGATTAGAAGAACATGATGACTCCAAAAAGGTAATGATTTGGAATCAAGAAGAAAGGTGTCAACGGAGAGGCTGAATAAGGTTAATGACGTCAAAATTACAACTAGTTACAGAAACCAATGAAACACCTAAAGAATTTGGGAGCGCTTTCTAATAGTTTTGATTAAGAAACATATTTAAAAGAGGCCAAATATGAAGAGGGTTAAAAGCAGAGGGAACGGAAGGAACACAAGATATGAGTATCAGATGACTGAGACAGATCTTTAGCTGAAGTTGAAGCTGTAAATGTGCGGGATGTATGACGTAAGGATACCCACATTCACCAACATCCTTCCCCACCCAGGACCCAATATAAGGCCAACAGTACCGCGGCATGATCTATTAAACAGCACCTATTATGGTTTTTCATTATTTTAATGTCGTAGTGTGAATCATATTGTTTTTACGTGCATTTAAAAGGTCTGTGTCAGAAAAAAAAAAAAAAAAACTCAAAGTCACCTCCGGAAGAAGCGCTCTCTGCCGCAAAACACAGTGCTCTAGAGCTGACTGAAACACCCTAATCGCTTCTCGCCATTTTTTTCATCAATTGGTGATGTCACCGTTTGAATTTTTGCCCCAAGCAGATAGTTTGGCATGCCCTTAAATCAAGTGGGTTACGCCCACAAGGCTACACCGGTATTTGTTTCTAAAGCTTATTTGCACTCTGGACCGGAAGTCCATTTATGGTGAGGGGCGTGACGCGCAAATGGTGGACCAATCACAAGTGAGTGATCAAGTTGACCAATCACAGCACACTGGGGTTTTAGTCAGGGCTGGGGCAGGACCTCAACGGCGCGTTTCACAGACAGGTACTGCAGAAATGGCCAGCATGAGAAAACTCAAGTGTTTTTTTTTTTTTTTAACAATGATGCACTTAAACCTTTTTTAGCAGACTTCAAGAATACAAGAATGACCAATGAAAAGTCACATAATAGGGGCACTTTAATGCTCCCTTTGAAGCCAACTAGCTTTCCGATGTCTGCTCGCCCCCTCTCCACCCACCCCTGCTTAATAACCCCCTCTTTAATAACCATCAGGCCACTGAGGGACGGCTTCTTTGCGCCACTGAATTTGATCATTAAAGTGGGCTAAACGCACCATCCCTTCCCGTGACGTGTGTTGAGATAGGAAGATTAACGACAATCGTGCGCTCAGGAGCATGAGGCATGCGTTTGGCAGGCGCTAATGCTAAAAGATGCCGCTAAAATCAGCCTGGACTAATCCATCAGTGTGCGGTTCAACAAACTGCACTGCGCTGTGCTCTCCATACAAAATTGTCTACACACAGCTTCAGTGTGTCTATGCATATTCCCCTGTTTGTGTGTGACAGTGCGTTTGACGATGCATCTGTGTTTTCCTATTCTGACATTGCAATCACCACTAACCTTCATATTGTGACTCCCATCCCCCACCCTTACCTGTCCAGAAACACACATACACACAACGCACACACATTCATGTACACTGATAAGGCACATCTGTGTTGGTACATCTGTGATACATTTAAGTGGGAAAGGCAGCAAGCCAAGAACAGATCATGCAGAACAAACAGTGTAAAATAAACCCATATGATCGCTGACGCGGCTACGCCTTTAACCCTCCCCCACACCCTGAGTGAGCCAAGACGACACAAACCAAGAGTAATGATTGAGCTGAGACAAACTGAATTGAGACTGAGCTGAGATAAACTGAGACAAAAACTGACTGAGCAGAAATCAACTGAGCCAAGACCGAGCTGAGACTGAGCCGAGACTAAGCTGAGAATGACTGAGCCAAGACAGACCTGAGAATGACTGAGCTGAGACTGAATGAGCCAAGACTTACTGGGCTGAGACTGACAGAGCTGGCACTGAATGAGCCAAGACTGACAGAGCTGAGACTGATCAAGGTGGGACTGCATGAGCCAAGACTGACTTGAGCTGAGACTGACTGAACCAAGACTGACTTGAGCTGAGACTGACTGAACCAAGACTGACTGAGGTGAGATTGACAGGTGAAACTGGCTGAGCTGAAACTGACTAAAGACAAAGTGAAGCTGTTTCATTTATGACATATTGAAAATGACCGTCTGATTGACCAGAGAAAGAATGAGTGTGTGTGTGTGTGCCTGCATCCAGAGGAATCTGAAAAAAGAGGAAAAAGAGAAAAACCAGATGAAGAAAAGAGGGGAGAGAGAGAGAGCGAGTGAGAGAGAGAGAGAGAAAAAGCACTGTTGTCTGGTAATTGCTACCATTAGTAGAACTCTACCTGTGTAATGGCATTACAGGCAAGACAGTATGATTTATTGGGCTTTAATGGGAATTAAAGCCCTGCCGTGATTTATTGTGGTTTCAATGCGTCCGTGACCAGGGATATTATGTTTAAACGTCTTCATGACTGAGGATGTAATGTAGCCGGGCGCCTATAAAAGTGAAGCAAGATGGCCGACCCCAGAGTATATGAACCCCATTACTCTTTCAGTGAGACCAGCGAGCCGTGACATCACAATTCCACCCCATACCTTTCAACTGCATCGTATGCTGGGATTTTAGCATGTGCTAGTACTTAGCAAATGCTGGGGTTTAGCACGTGTTCCAATATTTATTGCTACTATTTTTTACATTTTCTGCGATGTCAGCAATTTTTCCACTGAAATTTGGGATAAAAAATAAGGAATTCCCTCAGACAACAAAAAAACTATGTTAAAGGCAGGCGGAATGAAATTGTACACCACTGCTGCCACTCTCAGATGCTTTCTAAGTAAAGCCCCAGGGCATCATGGGAAGTATCCTCCCATGGTATTCACAAGAGCAGATCATTCCCCCAAGTGGAGGTTTCAAGATACTTTCCATAGTGAGGAGGTGGGGTGGAGACTGATTCATCAGAGGAACAATCTTCCTCTCTTGACTATACCCCCCTCAGAGATTACAGTCCTGCACTTCCTGTCTCAGCTGGAGTGAGCGAGGTGACGTCACTTCCGGTCTTGACCTAGTGAGGGTGAGATGATTTCACTGGGGGAGTGGAATGAGTGAGACCACATCCTCTGCCGAATATGAGCAGCCTGGAAAAGGAAACGGGGGGTTTAGGGGGGCCTCGACCCTGCCTCACCCCTTAAACTGTACCTCTATCCCAAGCTACAGAAGTGGATTGGCTTTTCATTAGCCCCAAAGCCAGCTGAGTGTAATGGGTGCCTATGGAAACTGTATACCTGCACAGGCTTCCTCAATCACTCACCAACACACCCTCTCATTCATCCTCACTATCCTCTTCACACTTAAGCCAAACACAATCACCTACACTTATCTACTTCACTCAAACACTTCATAGGATCTAGAGAGAAGGGAGAGGGGAAGACAGAGAGGCTTAGAGACAGAGAAAGAGAAAGGGTGAGAGGGAGAGATTAAGAGAGGGAGAGAGAGGGGGTCATACAGACAGATAAAGAGACAGAGTGAGGGGGAAAAGATGTGGACAGGGAGAGAGAGAGAGAGAGACAGCATGAGAGATGAGAGATGGAGGGAGATGGAGAGAGTGGGGTGTAATCCATGTGCAGTAGTGAACGACGTGAGACCACTAGTGAAACAGCAGCATCACTGAGGAGGGCCAGTCTGTCTCCCCCAACCTCTTCACCATGTGGAACATGTTCCTTATCTGCAAAGACCACATTCACGAACACGAACTAACCACACAAAAGTGCAAACACATGAATGAGTACACGCACACGCACGCACGCACAGAGAAAACACACAGACACGCATGCACACAATCCCACACACAAGTACACTGATCAGTCCTGTAACAGAAGTGTGATTTGGATAGAGCATGAGTGTGTGTGAAGCCCATCAAGAACTAATGTGTAGACGAGACTCAGATCACCAGTTTCTTCAGCCGAGCTGTCAACCACCCATTATCTATCCCACGCAGTATTTTTTTCCAACGATTGCGAAGGCATGACCCGATTGACTCTGCCTGAGATTGGCACCCTAACCAATCTCGCTACTTCGTCCTCAACCTAACCGAAAAAAACTAGACTGCGCAAAGCCCCCTCTCTTGTGGTTGGTTGGCTTTAAAATCTGGTCATGGCAAAACAAACAAAAGAAACCAATTTGGATGCGCATGATTTATGTGTTAAAATGGTTAGTTCCTGTTGCGCTGTTGGCTGTGAAAACTGTGCAAACTGTGCAGAAATATGTTTTTTTTAATTCTCTCTGAAACTAGTTTTACTGATATTTATGGATAAATATTTGAGTTTTTTACTATCAGTTTACCTGATTTTGATCATATCGGCTGTATCCTGAAAGCTTTCACTTGCTTATTGCTTGTATGTACTTATTTGAAAAAGTGCCCTACAGCAAACTTATTATTATTTTTTTTATATTAATTCTTACTGAGCAGGGGTGTTTACTATGTTTACTACGTGTTTAGCCATGATCAGAATCTGGCGCCTATTGACCATGGCAGAATGCACCAAGAATAGAGAGCGCATGGTCTAGTTTTTTCTCTACTTCATTGAACCTAACCAACCCAAACCACCAAAGGCAACGATTTCTAACCAATCAGAGGCAGCGTATAGTGAGTCATGACTTTGCCATCCTAGGGAAAAAAATCTGGCCCACCACAGACTGAAGACTGCATGTGGGGGGGATCTGGAGGCAACAAGCACACTGAATGTATTAATAACTACAGCAGCATTTCACAGTTACGAGTGACTGACAGGATTTTGGGGAGAAATCAAGAAAACCCTTATGAGTAGATGGACCATTTCAGAGCATTCACCCTGACTGAATGAGGCAAAACCTGGAACAGAATCTGGAATATACCTCTTCTTCCTCCTGTTCCTCCTGTTCCTCCCCCACAGCCCATTCCCCAAAGTATAAACAACATCAGACACACACTCTTCCTCCCCCACCATCATATTCTGTTTCTATACAGCCATGCAAGGATACCTATCACAGGCCAACAACAGGCTTTTCGACTGAGTGAGCGTACGTGTGTGTGTGAGTGTGTGTGTTTGCATCGCTGTACATATGCTTGCTTTTCAGAGTCTAGAATTAGTCTCAAACCAATACTACACAATGTAATATTCCCATGGCAATATACACACACATACATTCCATTCAAAAATGAACATCAATCAAAAATCAAACCACCAAAGTAGATAAAATTACATTGTCTTTTTATTCCACGCTTTAAAACAACCCACTTCAGATATCAAAGCAAGACACAATCCCTCTCTAGATGTGGTAAACTTACACCGTCTTTTCATTCCATTCTTGAAAACAACCCACTTCAGATATCAAAGCAACACACACGTACACACGCTCCAGTACAATGTCAATGAGCAGAAAAAGCATTTAACATTATCCTCCAAGAAAAACACAAGCAACACACCAAAAAAGAAATAATCTTTGCTTTCAGTCGCTATTTTAAACAAAAGTACAAAAATAAAATTATCCCAGAAGATTACAACGTACATTTATTTCTCACAGCTAAAAGTTACCAAAGGTTAAATGGGAGCATTTTTAAAAGTAAAAGAAAGAAGAATCTGTGAGTCAGGCCTGTAGTAATGTGTCTGGAACACAGTGGATATTCCCTGAATAAAACCTGAATGTTCTTGTTCCTCTGACTACACCGAGCACTTGTCATAATCTGTTCATTAAGAAGGTTATCGCCGCGACCACCTTACAGGTGCATTTAGGGTTAATTTTTAATTTTTAGTGCTTCCTGACTCTACACCCAGCCAGTTGCTCATAAATAGATTGTCTGCTGCATAGCTCTGGTATCCATGCCCCTTGTTTGGTCAGATAATGTAAGCCAATCAGTAAAGGGCTCAGCCAGGAAGAGGGCCTCCATACTCGTCAGTCACACCGCATGTTTACAGTAGCCAACGGCTGCATAAATACCTCAAGAACCTAGGACTGACTGCATTGAGGGCAGAAAGTTCAAAAATCCTGATTCCGCCAAAGCCAAAAATGGCGTATGTTATTAAACAGCTAAAGATTGCAGAAAAGAAGGAAGCTTTGAAGATCGGATTGTCCTTTGCACAAACACTGCACTCATTCCTGCCAGGTGGCGCTATGGTAATTTTCCAAATGCATGCCATGACTAATTTTCGACACCCCATGCTGGCCAGTATTCTGTCAAATTGTGCTGCCTTGTTGGTAAAATGCTACCGCTGCATGAAACAACCGCAGAACCTTCGTTATTGCCTTATTATTAAAATATGAATCAGCCTACACAAGCAACTTTGATATTTGTTAGCTTGTTACAACATAAGCACATATAACAAGGTAGCTACGTTTGTTTTAAGGTAACATGCTGCATGCCATTATCATCCAATGTCTTAATTTTCCAGCAAAGCCAGCATGTACATACAATCAAACATGTATTTTTAAGATCTTTGAAGCTATTCAAGATAAGAGCATAGAAGTAATCACAATTTGTGGGTCCGCACATGCTGGAACTGCTAAGTAGCACACCTCAATAACTAGCACAAGTCGATAAGCCAAGTGTTTGATGTCCGTGAATTTTCAACGGTTTGGGCTGATAAAATTATTATACCTATCAGTATTAGTCATGAAACACGTCTCTGTCTCAATGGGCCTCATGCAGCAACATTCTCGTAAAATTCATTTGTATTTTCTCTTAGTTTTTTGTTAAGAGAAAAAAGAAGAAGTCAACTCCCAATTCACCAAACACTCCTACCAATCAAATCTACTCTCACCCATGTGTGCTGAATGATGACTTCCATTTGATCATAAATTGGAGGCGCATGGCCAACATAGATGGATTACCGCAAGGGCAAAGTGGGCACGACCTGAATGCTAATGTGCCCTGTGTCGCTAATGTTAGCCAAAGTTCACAGCAAGGTTGTAGCATTGAGCCTTTGTTAGTGGTGGAGCTCACGAATTTAAGTTCCTATTTATCCCATAAAAGTCAACGTTGTATTATTTGGAAAATGATAAAATAGCGTAATCGTTAGCCTCCCGTTGGCAGTCTATTCAAGTCAATAGGCTGAATAATTCGTAAGCATGCTAACGCTTTTCGCCATTTAATTCATAAATTCAAGTGTCTACACTAACAATTTTGCATATGTAACTTATTACTTTACTGGCCAAAAGAGTTAGCACACAAGCTAAGGAATTGTTCATCCCACTGATTAGAATAAACAGCCACCTATAAACTAATGCCAGCAATGGTGAATGGTTACCAGCAGAATTGATAAACCTGTATCTCATGAGTTGTATCACACCGATTTTTAATCATCTGTGGGATAAAAGGCAATATTTTTTTTCTTTTTTTTTCTTTTTAAATGGGGTGTCCCCTCCATATCTCAACAGTTGCTGAGATAGATATCTGTTGCCCTGGTTAGGGAGACTTACCTTGCTCTCACCAAAAGGTAATATTTTGAGCAGGTAGCATGAGGATGCAGATTTTTCACATGCATGGAATTTTGATGGAGAAGTGCCCAAGCTTTCGACAACTACGACGATTTATTTGAAGTTATTGATCAATACAGTGACGAAAACAGTATAATGGGTTAAAGACGATAGCAGAACCACACCGCAAATAAGATCGCTGACAGCCACAAACATTATGATGTAAAAAATGTGTAAAGTTTGACTGCGGGGCGAATAGTCTAACAGTTTTGTTCTGTAGAAATCGTCCAATGTGCATAAAACTTCAGGGAAATAATTCCGTATCCAACCTCCACTTTTTTGGCTTTTTATTTGCCAGAACGATATTAAAAGGGGGCGCCAATATATTTTAGGGGGTTTTATCAGTGAGAAGGGGGTTTAGAATTTGATATAAATATTTAATATTGAGAATGAAAATGCTGCACATGCCCCAGCAACCCAGTGTGTCATCAGTAACATGGCTGCCGCTGTTATATGCTATTACCATGTATTGCAACACTAAAAATTAAGCTCTAAATTTTCTTGACTGGATGTACACTTGACATTTTTACACACCCTAAAGTTTCTCTGGGTACCCAAACATCAAGGTAAGCTGAAAAAGTATTTCATTTGATATTGGGAGAGGATGAATATGGAATTCTTTCCCACTTCAGATATATGTTGATAATTATACAAACTACTGCTTTATTATAGATTTTAAGCACTTTTCAGTCTCCATGAGGTAAAGTAAGGCAGACTTTTATGACCCAGAACTTGGCCAAGGAAAGTTTTACACTTCTGCTTGTTGCATTGAATCTGAGCTCGCCCAGGAGTTGGACTTTAACGACATAATTGATGACTTCAAAGAGGGCTGTCATCAAATTCAAAATGAGCTAATATTTTTCATGAAATGGTAAAATGTCTCACTTTTAACATCTGATATGTTTTCTATGCTCTATTGTGAATAAACTGTGGGTTTATGAGATTTGCAAATCATTGCATTCTGTTTTTATTTACATTTTACACAGCATCCCAACTTTTTTGGAATTGGGGTTGTATTTTAGAGTGCCAAGGTACTGGGTCATACACTACACTGACTGTGAAAGGCTCTGTGTAAAAGATAGGCTGAACAGGAACACCCCGTAAAAAGCAACAATAATCCGAAAAATGGGTCACGTATGTTAGACATTATCAGACCTTCTTCACGTTCATTAGAGGTTTGATGGGTTTGTAGAAGACACAACCTCTTCCACTCTGGAGTTGCCATCGGAGGGATTATGGCACTGCTCTCATCTCGCCTTAAAGCGCATTATATCTCCTAACCCGCTCCCATTTAGGTTTCCTAATTACCAATTAAGTGTTAATTTGTTCAGTTGCTAGAATCAATCCATATCCATTTCCTCTCAGCTTGCATTATAGTGCATTGCAATGATTATCAAGCATTTTACCATTACGGGTAACATAAAGCCTCAATGTCTTACGAAACTTCTGAATTTCCGCAGCTCGCAAAGTATATATATATTTTTTTTTCCAGCGAATGCATCCGGTTCGGTTTGATACGCCTAAGAATGACTTTAAATGTATGCCATGCCTCGAACTTTCACAATATATGAATATCCAATTTACTAAATTATTCAGTGAGCAAGCTTTCGTAAGAAGCCTTGGTAATTTAATTAATTAATTATTATCGCTTTGAGCGGCAACCAATGTGCAACTATGCTTCCCTGCAAATGCATCCTATTCTTTTGAATGCTGAAAACATTATGATTAAGTGCAGTCTTCAAATAAATTAGGTTGCACTGCTAAAAAAATCCTAGAACAGGAGATGGAATTAAGGGAAAGCACTGGGTCTATGGTTAATGGTTAATTATTTTTTATTATTTGTTTTTTTTATCATCCATATGATATCACTGTTAAGTACATTGTCAGTGTAGCCCTTCAGTGATCTGTCATTTCTCAATACTTTCTTAATAATCACAGGCTTACATAAGTATGGTCTTGATTATTCAGTAAATACTGTATAATTGTGTGATTATTAATCAAGCAATCTTAAAGGGGACCTCTTATGCTGATCCTTCTTTTAATACATATAAGTAATGTTATGATGTTGGATGTCCATACTCAACCTCTGAAAAGTTTCTAAACATAAGATACAGGGGTTTTGCAGTAATCCAAGAACGTGATTTCGTGAACGTGATTTCCTCTCTGAAGAGCTCGTCCCGAGATCTTCACGAGATCTGGGCAAAACCTGACGTCAGGTTGTGCCGTCCAATAAATACAGACCTAGCCAGAGCCAATCACGGCGCTGGACCTGCCCACACCGGAAGCTATTCTAACAGGCACAAACAACCGTGGATCATACTATGCCTTAGTAGCGTCTACACTTTTGGCAATACAAAAGAAAAACCGCAGATCATTTGACGTGCAGTTTTGTCAGTATCTCTCCCAAAGCTGCTTGTCCGTTTATTTTTGGACGCAAAGAAAAGCACCTATTTCTCTTCCAAAAGATGATGCCACCAGAAATCAGTGGATAGCTTTTTTTTTCTGGCAGCAAACAGCCACGGCCAAAGGGAACGTTAGCTGTTTGTGTTCAGCATTTCACCAAAGACAGCTTTGTCAGTGAAGGATAATTTGACACTGGATAAGCGTTTCAGCTGCTTCTCAAACCTGAAGCAGATGCACTGATCAAGCGCTCAGAACCACAAGCTGTAAGTAACAATATAACAGCAAATAATATAAGTGAAGCTAACGTGTTAGGGGTGGCTAGTAGGACCGCTAACGATAGTTAGCACCAGGGGTCCCCAATCTTTCCCAGAAAGGGCCAGTGTGGGTGCAGGCTTTCATTGCAACCAAGCAATTACACTCCTGATACTACTTATCAACCCCTGGACTCTTTGCTAATAAGCTTGATTAGTAGCATTGGGTGTGTAGCTGCTTGGTTACAATGAAAGCCTGCACCCACACTGGCCCTTTCTGGGAAAGATTGGAGACCCCTGGTTAGCACTACCAACTGGCCTCAAAAGCAGGCTTTGTAAAATATCTGAAGATTAAGCCTGTACTGGTCGCGACTGTCCGTGACTCACAGACGCGGAAGCTGTAAGTTGCTTGTACGGCATAAGCTTACCTAATGTGATGCCCTGTTGATTGTGGCTGTAGCACTGCGGCTAACGTAGCCAAGTTACTGTTGCTAATGTTTGTGTCCTAAATATGCAAGAGTAATATCAAGGGAAATTCAACAGAAGGTGTGTGAACATAAACCTCATTTGAAGCTAACTTTTTATACTTGTTTGTAATTTGGATGCTTGGTACAACTGTCCACGGTAACGGAACTTGCTGTCTGTAAGACCTGTATTGCAAGGGTTTGTCTCTGTGGTTGTTATGATCGCTCGGTTACCAGCTACTGCATATTAGTTTGCGTGCTGTGCTACTTAAAAATGCTCCTGGTTAACGTATATGCAGTAATTCTGATCGGTATGCTTGTTTTAACTCCAGTAAGCATCAATGTGGCAGTTTCATCATAACGTTGCCTGATTGTAGCCACTACAGTTGAAGCTAACCGGAGAGGTGTTGTATGTGCCTGCAAAGTTGGGCTGAAAAGGCTGCAGTTAGACCAGACGTAGGTTTTGCAGAGCTTGGGATACATGTTCGGGTTTGTTTACGGCCGCTTGTGATCGCTTGACTTATCCATGACCGGGATCAGCCGAATACTTCACCAATATCTGGGCTAGCTCTCTGATGCTACCGCGGTGAAAGCAATGTGAAATGCACAAGCTCTAACGTGTCTAGTACAACAAACGATTTCTCTGCATTGCCGTGGCATAATTTTATCCCCTTTAGAAATTGTTCTGGCTAATAAAAAGCCGAAAAAGGCGGAAATTCCTGAGAAGTTATGGATTCGCTAGCTCCACGTAAGCAACTGTCCACGCTAATGGAACTTACGGTCTGTAAAACCTGTATTATGTTCATAACATAACCAGACCTCTCTCTTGCTGTTGCGTACTATCCATAAAGCTGCTTTCACACCGGACGCGAAACAAATTTTTCACGCGACAGATTACATTCAAATTCAATGCAAAGACACGAATACTAGGGCATGTTACGCCGCTTTCACACCGGACGCCAAATGAATTTTTCGCGGGACAGATTACATTCAAAGTCAATGCAAAGACGCACATACACGCATTACGGGCGCGTTAAGCCGCTTTCACACCGGACGCGAAACGAATTTTTCGCTCGACAGATTACATTCAAAGTCAATGCAAAGACAATGCATTGACTTTGAATGTAATCGCTCGCGTGAAAAATTAGTTTCGCGTCTGGTGTGAAAGCGGCTTAATGCTCCCATTTTCCGCGAGCAAACGCTGGTCATTCCGAAGCAATAAGTAAACCATTACCACGGGCAATTTCCGAAAAGGCCGTTTAGCCTGGAGCTTTTGCCCCTCCGTCATATACCAGCACAGAAGCTGCTCGTTACTCCACGCTAACGTCACACCACAGTTATGCACACAAACCAGCAGGTCCTTATAATACACACCTAAGCAGTCTATAAGTTGTTGGTCCACTTTTTGCTGATCCTCACTGTCCATGTTTCCCTCTAAACTCAGACCCACCGGATTTCTATGGTCTCCGGTTCAGACATGGCTATGTCGACCCGTTCTACAAATGTGTCTGTGTGGGGTGGATTTTAGCTTTCCCTCAATCCTAGCTATAGAGTGGAAACACCGGTGTACTCACTATGTCGTAGGTAGATAGCAAATTCGATCTTGAGCTGCCAGACTTTCGCACTGTGTCCTCCACTTTCGCCACTGCGTTTATTAGAACAAGTTAATTTCATTAGATCTATACACATGTACAGCGTTTGATTGCAAAATTCCTTAGCTCAGATGGCAGACGCATCTCACGTTTCACACTAGGGAGGCGGATCCGGAAAACTGCCTTCTGCCGAGTCCCGCCCAGCTCCGCCCTCCACAGAGCTGGCCAATCAGAAGAAAGTGGGCACACGGGGGGGGGGGAGGGCCATAGCGGAAGAGCAGCCCAAATGAGGCGTTTCAGACAGAGACTGCAATGGACTACAAATGGGGTTTTTTGGGGATGGCAGTATGAGCTGAATAAGGACCCTTTTTTGGACTTTGAACAATCAGGAGTACTCAAGGGGAGTCCAAGGTCAAAATATAAACATGGAAATGTAGCATAATAGGTCCCCTTTACACAGGAACAGACTGGAAGCAATTGAAATCAAACGTATCTCAACAGCCTACTGAATGAATTAAATGAAAAAAAATTCATACAAATAAAACAAAATTTTAATCTAAGTTCATACAAATCAATAGGACCTGCACACTTGCTTTAGATTTCAGCACTGACGAATTTCAACGTAATTAAATCCATTACTTGAATGAGATTTTATATTAATTTAAAAAAAACATTATTTATTAATATTTATTTTCTTCATTCTGACTTTTTGACCCAGTAGGGCCATAATTGAAAAATAAGATATCATAATCCTAACTCAAAATAATCATAATGATAACTCTTGATTATTCAAAAATAAATTGTCATACCAGGGAAACCCTGGCATTGGTCTCTCTCCCTCGCTTTCACTCCCTTCCCCTCCCTCCCTCTTTCTCCCTTTCTCTCCCCCTCTCTCTCCATCTCTCTCTCTCCCCTCCCACGTTCCCTCTCACTCTATGTCATTTTTTCCGTCAGAAATAACGCATGTCATTCAACAAACAAGTCAACAAAGACCAATATTTCTTGTAGTTATTGGTCCCGAAAAGATTTTTAATCGCAGTTTCTGTGTAAAGGGAGTAATGGTCAAGTTCATGACATATGTTTCGATATGAATTGAAAAATTGACTTTTCTGGCTTGCTATCACATATCTGTAACATCATAGCAAATTCTGACTCTTATACTTGCTAGAAGTTGAGAAAGCCTACATTAATTTCGATGGATATGATGTTTAGAGAAAAAAAGAGATAAGGAGAGGAACAGGGATAGAAAGGGAAAGATGGAGGGAAAAGAGAGAATGATGTATTTGAGAAAAAATACCTTGCTCATGTTACAGTAACTGGGGCTGGGAGAGAGGGATAGAGATGGAGCAAGGGAAAGAGAAGTAGATCATAAGATGTTTGTGGGGCAAAGGAGAGAGAATAAGATAGCAGGATATATGAAAACTTCCCATCTGTCAGCTCTGACCGTGTTAAGTTTAGTGCGGTGGCAGAAGAAGACTACAATCCATGACTTCATATTTGTTGTTGTATGTTTGTCACCCATGAGATCGAGAGGAAGAGCTCCAAAAGCTTTACGCAGCTGAGGGTAAATGGGCTTGATTATTTTTACAATCTAAAAATGGACTCATTTCTGGCTGCCGTTCATGTTCTTCAAGCCATATTGCTTTTGGCCGGGCACGTGCAGTACGGGAATACAAAACTTTGCCACCAAAAGCAGATTAAAGCAGGCAAATCAGATTTTTTTCTCTATAATATCCCATATACATTTGATCTTTTCCTTTAAAATGATGCATGAAATGCCCACATTAAACTGCATGGGCTGGTTTCACAGACACAAGCTTAATCTGGGACTGAGTTCTGTAAGAGGACTCTCCATCCAAAATTAAAAAAAAAAAAAGTCAAGGACTAGGCAGTATCATTGTTTGTGTGGCCTTTTGTTTCTTTTTTGTATTCTGATTTGGACCACAAAAGCCATATCCTAAGTCCAACAGGTAATTGATGCCTGGCCGCATGCTCAACAGGGCAAATCACATTTCTTTTGTCTTTGTAATTACTCTACCCAAGCAGCACACCACAACACATTATTTTTCAACTGCAATATTTTATGGGAGAAACAGGAAGCATGTAGATTGTCACAGCCAGGGCCATTGAAAAAGAGAAAAAAAGTTTGAAAAAAGTTGCGAGACACTTTGATCTCGTCGCAACGCGGTCACGTGGTCCATGTACCTCTGAATAGATCCAAACAAGTCCATGCTCTTAGCTCGAATGAATAGTCTCCAGCAGACAGACAGCAGCTAGAACTATATTTGCAGCAAATTTTGTCACAATTAATGCATAATTTGCGTTGATTAGTGTGACCTAGCCTTTTTAAGGGGTTCGGTGGCCAAACATTTTATCTTACTTTTATTAATTATATATATATATATATATATATACACAAACAACCCCAATTCCGAAATAGTTGGGACGAAGTGTACATTGTGAATAAAATCAAAATGCAATGACTTTCAAATCACATGAGGCAATATGTTATTTACAATAGAACACAGAAAATATTTCAAATGTTGAAACTGAGACATTTTACATTTTTATCCACAAAATAAGCATATTTAAAATTTTCTGGGTGCAACAGGTCTCAAAGAAAATGGGACACAGGCAAAAAAGGGCTGAAAAAGCAATAAATATATAAGAGAATCAGCTGAAAGAACATTTAGCAAGTAATTAAGTTAACTGGCATCAGGTGTGTAACATGATTGGCTATAAAAGGGATGTCTTAGAGAGGCTGAGTCTCTCAGAAGTAAAGATGGCCAGAGTCTCTCCAACCTGTGAAGGCTTGCGTAAAAAAATTGTGGAATACTTTAAAAACAATGTTCCTCAACGTCAAATTGCAAAGGCCTTGAAGGTCTCATCATCCATAGTGCATATCATCATCAAAAGATTCAGAGAAACTGGAAAAATCTCTGTGCGTAAGGGAAAAAGGCCAAGACCTTTACTGGATGCTTGTGATCTTCGGGCCCACAGACGCCACTGCATCACTCACTGGTATGATTCTGTCATTGACATTACTAAATGGGCCCAGGAATACTTCAAGAAACCACTGTCTGTAAACACAGTCCGCCGTGCCATCCACAGATGCCACCTAAAACTCTATCGTGCAAAAAGGAAGCCATTGTTGAGCATGATCCAGAAGCCCCGCTGTGTTCTGTGGGCCTAGGCTCATTTAAAATGGACTGTAGCAAAGTGGCAAAGTGTCCTGTGGTCAGACGAGTCCAAATTTGACATTCTTGTTGGAAATCATGGGCGTCGTGTCCTCCGGGCTAAAGAGGAGAAAGACCACCCCTCCTCTTATCAGCGTACAGTTCAAAAGCCAGCAACTCTGATGGTATGGGGATGCATTAGTGCATATGGTGTGGGACACTTGCATGTTTTAAAAAGCTCCATGAATGCTGAAAGGTATATAAAGGTTTTAGAGCAACATATGCTTCCCTATAGAAGACATCTTTTCCAGGGAAGGCCTTGTGTATTTCAGCAGGACAATGCAAAACCACATACTGCAGCTATTACAACAGCATGGCTTTGTAGTAGAAGAGTCCGTGTGCCGAACTGGCCTGCCAGCAGTCCTGATCTTTCACCGATTGAGAACATTTGGTGCATAATTAAACGAAAAGTCCGCCAAAGGAGACCCAAAACTCTCCAGCAGCCGGAAGCCTGTATTAAAAAAGAGTGGGATCAAATTCCAATGGCTAAACTCAAGAAACTTGTCTCCTCAATGCCCAGACGCCTCCACTCTGTGTTAAAAAGAAGAGCGGATGCTATACCATGGTAAATTGGCCCCTGTTCCAACTTTTTTGAGACGTGTAGCAGCCATCAAATTTGAAATGAGCTCATTTCGTGGATAAAATTGTAAAATTTTTCAGTTTCAACATTTGCTATGTTCTATGTTATCTCTGTTCTATTGTGAATAAAATACTGGCTGGTGTGATTTGAAAGTCATTGCATTTTGATTTTATTCACAATTTACGCTTTGTCCCAACTATTTTGGAACTGGGGTTGTATATATATATATATATATATACACTCACACACACTGGCAGCGTTCTGAGTGGTCGGCACCTGAGCTGATCTTTCAGAGAAGTTCATGCAATACATACAGCTCGCAAATCAGTTTTTGTCTGTTTATTTGGTAACCTTTTAGTTATATTTTCCACCATTTTTATGTTAATTCTATGTCGTTTCTCTTGCGTGGCATTCGATGCATGCAATTGCTTAGTTGTAAAGCACCTTGTGTTTATTATTGAGTTTATTATTACACCTCTTATGTTCAATAAAGAAAATTTTGTTTTCTGGGGAATGACAGAGAGACAGTGTACATCAGTTTTTTCTATGTTTAATTTTGGAGGGAATGGGGACTCCCATAACGGACAATACATTTGCAGTATACAGTGGTGAAATGTAACCAAGTAAGTCTACTCATGTATTGCAATAAGGTACGAATTTGAAGTGCTATACTTGCATATTTCAATTTTATGCAACTTTACACTTTTACTCCACTACAACTCTGAGGGAAATATTGTAGTTATTACTCAGCTTTAGTCACTAGTTCATTTTCAGATCACAAATTTTTTATACCCCACCAATGTCGTGAAACCAATTATAGGGCCAATCCAAATTTGATGATTTTGTTTATTTTTTCTGATAAATAGAAAGATTCTTTGCAGGTTGATAAAATGATCCAACTTTTTGTTCAAAACAAACCATTTAAACCCCCCTTAAAACAGAAAATGCATCGCCACAAAGCTGAAAACAGCCACTTTTCTGATCTCATGAAAAAGTTCACTTTTAAGAGAGGCTGGTTCTCAGAGGACAGCAATGCTACAAACATATGACGATCTTACAGAACATGATGCATTGCTGTAGATTTAACTACCATCAGTATACGAATTTGTAAATATGAGTGCAACCTTCAACAAATACAGCAATAAAATGTAACATACACATTAATGCAACAGTAATATCAATCCAAAAACAGCATAAATAATGGTAAAACACAGATATAGACCATGTCACTGCACAGTGAGTACTTTTACTTTTGATGGCTTCAGTAAATTTTGCTGATAATACTTTCACTTCAGCAAAGTTTTTAATGCAGGACTTTAACTGTAGTATTTTCACTGTGTGATTTTGCTACTTTTAAGGATCTGAATACTTCATCCACCACTGACTGCATGTGCCCATTAATATTTTTTGTGCTTCCAGGTCTCAATTTTCACAATTTGCCTCCACAGCTGCTTTTTCAGACATTGCTGTGGAGACCTAGGGCTCTCCACAGGAATTTTTCAAGCATCCACAGCAACATTTTGCTGTGGTGGCCTTTGCTAACCACAGCAATTGTCCTGTCCATACAATGCTAATCTTGCATGTACTACATGTTCCTGTTGTACATTGTACATGCGCTGCCGTAGCACTATAATTTCGTGTGCATATTGTTTACTGTTCAAAATTCTCATCCAGGTTGCAGCAAAGCCAAAAGATGCACTTGTATGAGATTATTTAATATTGATGTTATCTGTATCAATCAGAAGTTGACCGATATCAGGCATTTATTGGAAGGATGTTGGGCGATTGTTTTTGAAACGATTACCTAATTTTCAACAAGCCTTAGTTTCGTCGGTATTCCCCGCGATGTGATGTCATTAGAATGACCAATCATGGTGCAGATTTCCTCAGCCCCTCTAGTCTGGGCAGTTTACTTTCAACCTCCCGACACAAGTGCCATCGACACAAGTTAATCACGCAGTGTAAAACAGGTTGCTTGGATGTGAGGTTGACCTCATTACTGATGAAGTGAAGACAAGGGTGGTCACGCAGTGTGTGATTTCTAAATATGGTCATGTAAACATCCCTGTCCATTCACAAGCCCCTGCGGGGGAAACGCGGGAAAGTTTGGCGCATAAATTAGCGATTGTGATTGTGAGTCTGATTGGATACCACCCAGCCAGCTACGCCCTGCCGGGCCACCAGCCATCCAGGGCCCTGCATAACATTGTGTGAGTGATTTAAAGCGTAGTGCACTGGCGATTTTTATCCAGCAAAACAATGCCGTGGTTTTTATGTGTATTCGGAGCCAAAGTCAGTAATATACGGCGGCTTTTGCCGAGCCTTGGCTTCTATGATCATAATTACTCACATCCTTATGTTATGTTAAGACATTCAAATATAAATCCTCATCAAGTGAATATCAATAAATGTAAGCAACTGCCCAGTTTAAGCCAACAAAGAAGCTTGGTCAAATTGTGCAAAATGAAAAGGGCAACGAAGTGCAATCAAAATAAAAATGTAATCAGAGGTATATCCACAGGGAGGGTACGCAAGTTTTTCCTGAAATGGCCAGTCTTCAAGAAAAAAAAAAAAGAACTTTGTTAATAGCTGGCTTGCTAGGTCGTCAAAGTCAGCCTCCCAAGTCTCACATCAGCTCTTAAACAGAAAAAGAAAAATGTGAAGTAAGGAAAAATACCCACATTGATACTTTGTTTTTACTCTAATCATCCTCATTTGTGCAGTTGATCTCATCAGCTGTCACTGATGTTCTGTCTAATCAACCAGTGGTTCCCAAACTCAGTCCTGCCATCACGTTGTATACGGGTTTTTGTTAAACGGTATGTTTAGCTATTGCCTTAAAGGTCCACTACGCAAGTTTGTTGACATCACTTCTCTTGACATTTGAATTCAAACAAAACAGAGGTGGCCCGCCCCTCCCTCCCATAGTTCCCTCCTTCCCATGCTTCCATAACTGTCAACTCTTGTCGGTGATTGGCCGGAACGGTTTGTTATGTTATGGGGCACAGCCTGTGCTCCTTGTGTTTATTTGCAGTTTGTGATGCCTGTGCAGTCTCCAGATCCCGGGTTTTTTTTTTACAGTGAATTTAGGGGCAGGCAGCTAGCAGATCGTGGAGAGATGTCGGCGAATTGAGACAAAAATATAATCGCGCAGAAAGTAAACAAACTTGCATAGTGCGCCTTTAATTAACCAAGGAACAACTTCGCTACATACAAGCTGATGATGTTATCAAAGTGAGCTGGCTACCATTCAGTGTAATCAGCTGAACCAATATGGCCGCAACGAAGTGTAGCTGGCCAATTTTAGCAATAAATCTAATACCCGAAAATAAATTCTGTAACTCAATTAACACCAATCACTGTAGTGCATTTGAGGTACATTTAGCAAAGCCAACAGACATGGGGTTATGGTAACTAGTGTTAATGAAGTGTTATCCACATTAGTTAATTACAATTAGAACTTATCTGGCTACTATCCAACGACAAACATTAACTTAAGTTGGCTACATAAAGTAACGCAATCAACTAGATTCATGAGAGGTCAGCTAACAGGTTAAAATGTTGAAAAATGCTGTCATTTCATAACCTTAGCAGCGAGCATCCATGAGAAACAATGTAAATGAATGGGGGTCAGTGCAGGAACTGTTGCTTGCCCCATGAGACGCTTTACTTTCAGATTCCTCGATTCCAACAGGAGTCTATGGAAGTGTTGTAACTCTCTTTTGCAACGGCTCTAGTCACAGTAAACAAAACCAATCCTGCCACTGTACAGTCATGGGGCCTGAACAGCAAATCTGATTTCAGCATCCACCTCGACTGTGTAAACAAATCCCATAACCCAACACTTGGGAAGTTTTCATAGTACTCTGTGTAGACTTACAAAAACTTTAAAAAGTAGTGTTTTGTGTTGCGGGGACACAGCAAGAGTTGATCCCACAGAGCAGATGGTGACATTACACAGCAATAAAATGGAAAAAAAAAATTTTACAAGGAAGGAGGAAGCAATGACAATTTCTCTGTAGCCTCAGAGGACACTGTTAGCATTACATACAAATGAGGCATAATGTTGAATAAAGAAGGAGCAATTCTATACTTCTTTCTTCTGTTTCAACAGCAGTTATAGCAACAGAAAGCTGTTGAAAGTGAATGTGACCGTAAACAGCTTACAGATAAGGCAGCTGACTATTTAGAAACCATTGAAAATGGAACATGGAATGTTCCAAAATTGCTACCAGCCAACAGTTGAAATACCAGACTGACTTCTGTGCTTACCTGACAGCCAAATATGTCCAAATAAAAACTGAAAATAAGCGAACAGCAGTCTAAAATGTTCAGCCAACAGTTCGAAATGCTTGGCCAACCAGCGAAGATTCCTAATGGACAGTTGAAACCACCTAATAAAAGACAATAGCCAATAATATCCTATGGGATGTTGAAAATACCCAACTGGCAGTCAAAAATACCAAAAAGACATTTGAAAACTGTCAGTCAAAATTGGGAGAAAAACTACCAAGAATAACAGCCAATTAGGGCAATGTAGACATCTCTTCGCTCTAGACCTGTGGTACACGGCAGAGGGGTAACTAACCTTTGAGGAGCAGACAGGGCAAACAATCCTGTGTTCCCTTTGGAAAGCTATTTCAGTCGTTACTTCTAACTAAGGAGACTGAGAGGAGCCACCGGTAACAAGACTTTTATTCTTCCTCTTCTCCTACTTCCAAATTCTTGAGAGTTTTGTCAAAAGCAGATTCTTCTGGAGGCTTCAATGACACTTTGATCAGCAGGGAAGAAGCAGTTCAGGGCAATTAAACGTTCTGCAACATTTAGTCACAATGAGAACTTGGGGGTGGTATTTGGTGCGACTACATTATATTCATAAGTATTATGGCTAATTGTTTCATAATGCCTCCGCTCAAGTGATTTTTATTTCAATGTTTGCATGAAATAAAAACAAATGGTCATAAAAAGCATCCAAAATATTTTATCCACTATGTTCTGGCAATTTAGTGCACTAACCAATGGCACTATGACATCACTCCAATGTGTCCTTCATGGGCAGGGGGGGGGGGCACAAAGGGAAGTGGATTTTGTATGTATGTGAGTGTCTGAGCGTGTGGGGGAGGGGTGTTAGGGTCATTAATGTTCCAACTCTGAGTACGACTACAAGACAGGCTCAGGTCCCAGGCATTTCCACAGATGTTCTTTCAGGTGTGAGTGAGCGGAATGTGTGTGTTTGTGTGTGTGTGCGTGTGTGTGTCCTTGGGGAAAAGTCCAAAGCCGTCATCTTCATCAGCCTTGGGTTTACATCAGTTGCTGGGCTCAAATCCCACACCACCCAGGCAGGTGCCTCGACTCAAATACTGGAAACCCTGCCACCTTCCCAAAACACAGACCATAACACTACCACCAAACACATCATATTTACGGTATTCACAACCTAATGTACTACACAGACTAAAACCTAAAGCATTACAGTTTTAAAACATGCCATACAACACCAGTATAATAACACAGCTTCAGGCTATTTCAGTCGGTATTTTTTTTTTTTCTGATTAAAATAAGAAATATTTTATATTATTCTCGCAACAGCATATTTTGCACAGGCACTATAGGCGAAATGAGCTTAATCCTATTAAACAGCTTCAATCCCAATAGAATTCCCAAATTTGGAGAGCAAAAATGAGCTCTTGTGACAACCAGCGAGCACATGACGGCATGAACCCATTATAACTCAAAAAGTAAAAACAGCCACTTTAAAACACAACACCCGCACCTGGCTCACTACAAGCCAGAGAATGCTCTCCACCTCTCCATTGGCTACATCACCCTGAATAAATATTGCCACACGGATTTATTGCAGCTGAATATGCAGTGTGACATGTAAATGAACCGCAACCCCAGAACATTTCATGAAGGATATGCATTGCATATCCAGGGGCTGTGATGTGTCTTGTTTAATTAATCTCACATTAGTGGTGCAGACCATTAGGGGGGTTGCAGCATTTTATGAGGCGTATGTAGTTATTTTTGGTTTCTAAATGCGCGTTGGGGTAGATGGCAACCAAGCATCAAAATTGTGGCGCTTTTTTATATGTACTATTGGCAGTGGGATGTTGATCTTTGGTTCTGCAGCCAAGAATAAGAAAGGTTTTGTCAAATCACCAAGAAACACCAGACATAGGACATGACTAAAACTGCAATGTTATAAAGGATCGTGTCAGAATTACATAGCATTACTCATCGCTGAATGATATCAGTGATCCTGAACACTGTCTCCAAACATGTATCCAGATGTACCTGCATGGATAAATGTGTGTGTGTGAGGTTGCATACACATGCGTGAACCTGATCATGAGCATATGTGTTTGCCTGCATGCTAGTGCTTGCGTTGGCTGTAATTACTTGAATTTCAGGGTATTAATATGCATGTGTGCATTTGTAGATACAGTATAATCGATTTGGATCTGCAAGTAACCGCATGTGTGCATGTGTGTCACCCTACATTCAAGTGCTCTTCAAAAATGACAGAGTAAAAAACATGAGAACAGGACAAAACAGCAAAGAACTAAGGAAAATAGGACAGAGCAGGAGAAAAGGATAGTGTAAAAAAATGCGGGAACAGCAAAACAGCAGGGAAGAGGAGAGAAAAGGACAGTGTAAAAAAGATGGAAACAGCAAAAACAGGGCTGAACAGCAAACAATAGAGAACAGCACAGAACAGGAGAGAAAAGGACAGTGTAAAAAATACAGGAACTACAAAAATAGCACAGAACAGCAGGGAACAGCAATGTAAAGAAAGGATGGTAAAAAAGGAACAGCATGAAGACAGAATTGAGGAGCACAGAACAGCAAGGAAAAGCACAGAACAGGACTGGGAAGCACAGCACAACATAGCCTTGTGTCACAACCCTCCTGTGAATGCCTTTCCTATCGCTTACTACTCAGCAACATGCATATCTATTAGAAGTAGATCTTCCTTGCTTGGTTTATGTCTTGCGTGTTTTCCCCTCCCCAACACTGTCTCATTTCATGGTTATTTCCTAATGGCTCTTTGACATGCATTCAAAGCCCCTGCTTTGAGTTGAAAGTTGCTGAATTGTAATTTGCTATTTGTGCTTACAACTAGTTGGTATTTCTTGTAAAAACTGTTTGTCATCATTAAGTGTGACGTCACTTTAAATGACAGCAATTCGTGGAAGCTCTCCTCTTCACTCAGTTAACTGAGTTTGTTCAACTCAAAAAAATTCAAATCACAGCTTTCCCCTGTCACCACCGGTGTACCTCAGGGTTCTGGTCTTGGTCCTCTCCTCTTTACCATCTATCTCCTTCCACTTGGTTACATTTTTAGGAAATTTGGTATACATTTTCATTGCTATGTGGACGACACCCAGCTCTACCTCTCCACTAAGCCCAACAACACCCTTCTACCATCTTCCCTTTCTGACTGCCTTCTTGAAATCAAATCCTGGTTCAGTCAAAACTTCCTCAAATTAAACTCTGATAAAACAGAATTTCTCCTTGTTGGCACCAAGTCCACTCTAATCAAATCTAACAGCTTCATACTTACAGTTGATAACTTCGCAGTTTCTCCCTCCCCTCAAGTTAAGAGTCTGGGTGTCGTCCTTGACAGCACTCTATCTTTTGAATCGCACATCAATAACATCACTCGGCTTGCATATTTCCACCTTCGCAACATCAATCATCTCCGTCAATCTCTCACACCCTCCAGCACAGCCATTCTTGTCAATGCACTTGTCTCCTCCTGTTTAGATTATTGTAACTCCCTCCTCTCCGGTCTCCCTCAAAGAGTCATTCATAAATTCCAACTTGTCTAGAACGCAGCTGCCTGGATCATCACTAGAAGCCCCTCCATTGAACACATCACCCTTGTCTCACAACAACTTCACTGGCTCTCCATCAAATACCGTATCGATTTCAAGATTCTCCTCCTCACTTTCAAAGCTCTCCAAACCTTGGCACCTCCTTACCTCACTGACCTCCTTCGCATCTACACACCTTCCCGTACTCTTTGCTCTTCCTCGGCCATGCTCCTCATCACACCTCCTGCCCGTTTATCAACCATTGGGGTCCAGAGCCTTCTGCCGTACAGCCCCCCGTCTTTGGAACTCTCTCCCACAATACATCCGTGATACCGACTCTCTGTCCTCATTCAAATCTCACCTCAAAACCTACCTGTTCAGACTTGCCAACTCTGTTTAATTTTTTTTATATATTTGTCTCCTTTATTATATTATGGTTAGTTGTTATTATTTATTATTTTTATTATTATTATTACTTTTTTCTGTTACTGTTATTCTGTTTTTAATCTGTTCTGTCTGTTCTTTATATTTTCGTCTTTCTCAGAGTCCTTGAGTGTCTTAAAAGGCGCCTTTACATAAAATGTATCATTATTACTATTATTAACTTGAACAAGCTTCCAAGCTTACTCTGGGTCCAGGATTGGGACCGCGTTCAAGTTAACCCAGGTCAAATCAGTTTCTCAGTCCAGTTTGATAGGAACAAGCTCCCAAGGCTGATCAGGGTCCAGGATTGGGACCCTGTTCTTGTTAACCCTTCTAAAGGCCCATTCACACCGAGGCGGAGCGGAAAAGCGACACGGATTTGCGGAATATTCGCAGCACGAAAATTCCGCGTTAAACCATTCGCACCGAACTCAGTGCGAAATTTCGCGTTTTTGTGTTCCGATTCCGCACAGCGGAAAAACAAATTTGCGAGTTATAATTTAAGCTAAATGAACCATGCTAGCAGCAGCAGCGACCATGACATTGTTTGTATATATCTGAACCATAACGTTAGCCTCGCAGTCTACTTTTGCACTGACGTACTAGCCAATGAACGTTTTCCTTATTGATGTCCAGACCTGGGGCTGTTTCAATAAACTTAACTTGTCCAACCCAGACGAAGCTTTGTCATAATTTGCACCTCAGCGACGCACAGCTTCGTGATTTGGTGACCAAATATTCAACATATGAAAACGTTAATCGAAAAAAAAAGTATGATTAGCTAGATCTCTAACTACTATGAAAAAGTAAACTAACTGCGCACATAGCTATAAGATGTCATCTTAAATTTAAGTGTTAACTGAATACAAGCTATCTAGCTAATCAAAAGGTTTGAATGCTGTGACATCAATAAAAACAAATCATTTCATTGGCTTAAAGTACAGTTTCGCAGGCGGATTTTCGCAGAAGCTTAAGTCCATGCAGATGTTTTTTCTGCCGCACGGAAATTCGGTCTTGGTGTGCTATCTTACATTGGAGCCCATGGAATTAGCTCCTATAAAAATCCTTGCAAATAATCCGCATGGAAATCCGCGCTTGGTGTGAATGGGCATGAAGTCTGTTTTTCTGTCCGGTTTGTTGGAAACAAGCTCCCAATCCTTCTACGTTCATTAGGATTGTTACCACGTTCCCCTAAAGCTACTTCGTCCACCTGTGGGACGGTACAACTCTGGCGAAGTGTGCGTTCCACCTGGCTGCCATCTGAGAAGCCAATGTCCGGCGACTGGCAGCCCAACTTCGCCCATTACATCAGTGTTTAACTGTGCTCTCTTCTTCTGGGGTTCCATCCCCAATAGTTATTGTACTGCTGTCAATCAACTTACCCCTATATGATTGTACTCTGCCTCTGCACTTGATTTCCTGATCTGGAACATAACAGTTCTGATTAATGTCTACTACCGGCTGCAGGTACAACCTGCATTGATTTACCCACAATCGACTGCTTTCCTGGCCACTCAGCAGACACACCATCTCCATCGAACATGTGATGAAGCTAAAGCAAAGAGAGTCTATGCTGGAGGTTTAATTGGACTGATATGGAGCTTTAAAAGCCCTTTAACAACAAGCAAGGGTAACAAATCAGACTTTTCTATTGAATCCAGTTCCCAGATTAGACAGTAGCCAACAGAGAAACAAACAGCACCTATAAAAGTTATTTGATCCCTTACACACTGTCAGAGAACAGCAGGGAGGTTTAATGTCACAGAAAGTAATGTAATGTAAATATTTTTGGGAAACTAATGAGGGGGCAAATTCCGCCAGAAGGCATTATTTTTCCATTGTGTCTGTATAAATTTGTTGGGAGTCATTATAAAGACATTCTCTAACTCGGCATGGTGGCAAGACAGCAGAAACCAATCCAGGGTTCAAACATTAAACCCCCAACCCCCCCCCAACCCCCTGGGTTTTCCAAGGGCGATTTAGGATTAAGAAAGCCATGACCCCGAAAACCCCAAAGACCACACCCCAATAAAACACTGCATCTCCAAAAAACAGTCCGCAGCTCTATCACATGAGGCAAGCATATATATGGGCATATTTTTGCGCCGGTACATGCATCCGCATTTGTATTAATGTTTCAAAGATAAAGGGGGTGTGTGTGCATGCGTGTGCATCCAGCATGTGTGTGCTGGGAGCCCTTGCATTTTTGTATACGTCATGTGTGTATGCACATGTACATGTTTGCATTCACAAAATGGTTATGCGATGTACCTGCACCATGATTTTAAGGGAGGCCTTAATTAATCATTGAATCGGTGTCTGAATTCCTGAGGTGCCTTAAAAGCAAACAGGCACACAATTCTGTACTCCTGGCCTGCTGACTACAATAGTATTCAATTCTTCGTTTTGCTACAACCAGTCTAAAGAGTAAAAACTCGATATGAGCGTGTTCACAATGCTGGTCATCATATGTGTAACACCCGGAGAGAAAAATAAATCTTTCTATATTCCAAAAAGTTCAGATTTTTTTCGAAGTACATAACCTATGCAACAGAGAACAAGAGGTGTGGAAACAATCTTTTCACTGGAACGATCAATTTACGCTTCATGTTTATTGAAAATAGGCTTAAAATTGATATTTCTGGCACAGTAGTCATCACTGAACCACAAAGCCGAATGTTCACACAGATGAAGAAGACCAACTTTTTAAGTTAGTTTAGGGTATGGGCAATTCTATAGGAGATAATCAAATGAAGGGGTTTTTCTCAATATTGGGTAGTCGGCATTGACAACTCTATAATTTTGTCATTTGCAAGCAGCTGCATCATTTCATTTTATGTTCCAACTAACTACTGTGCAGAAAAAAGAAGAAACTTCATTCAGGTTACTATAACTTAGTAGTGCTAAAGCCCCATGGAAAAACTTTTTTTTCCAGGAAGTCTACCATAAAGCAGGCAAAATGGATTAAATATGTGTGATGGACAGACGTTGTGGGACATTGGGCCTGTGATGGACAGACACTGTGGGACAGTTTTATGATCAGCAGTAAAATCCACAACAAACAAAAAACAGTATTGTATGCAATGGATGTTTTATTCAGAAGAACAACTTGAACACTATGCATACATCTGGCATCCTTCAACATGACTATATGGCCTCAGGTTCATAGATAGTTACGAGATCATATTATTTTGAATAAACACTGAGATGCAAATGAGGAAATAAGAACTACTACTCTCCTAACTTCAACGAACATATTAACAGCAAACAGGTGAAATGGCTCAGGTGGATCTAACTACATCAATTAATATGTCATACGCATTATACAGCATTGTTCATACCACTGTGATGGACAGACACTGTGGGACATTCCCACATTGGGAATTAGTCATTTCTGGTCTTAAAGGAGACCTATTATGCTTTAATATATACAAGTAATGTTATAATGTTGGATGTCCATACTCAACCTCTGTAAAGTTTCTAAACATAAGATACAGGGGTTTTGCCGTAATCCAAGAATGTAATTTCCTTTCTGAACAGCTCATCCCGAGATCTTCACGAGATCTGGGAAAAACCTGGCGTCAGGTTGCGCCGTCCAATTAGTACAGACCTAGCCAGAGCCAATCACGGTACTGGACCTGCCCACCCCTGAAACTATTATAGCAGGCACAAACAACCGCGGATCATATTATGCCCTAGTAGGGTCTACGCTTCTGGAAATACAAAAGAAGAAGAACCGCGGATCATTTGAGGTGCACTTTCATCAGTATGTCTGCCAAAGCAGCTCGTCTGTGTTTTTTTGGATGCAAAAAAAAAAGCACAACTATTTTCTCTTCCAAAAGACGATGCCACCAGAAATCAGTGGGTAGCTTTTTTGTTTGCTGGGGGCAAATGGCCACACTCAATGGGAACGTTAGCTGTTTGTGTTTGCCATTTCACCGAAGAAAACTTTGTCAATAAAGGATAATTCGACGCTGGATATGCATCTCAGCTGCTTCTCAAACCTGGAGCAGTTGCATCGATCAAGCGCTCAGAGCCACAAGCTGTAAGCAATGATATAACAGCAAATAATGACATGTAAGTGAAGCCAACGTGTTACGGGTGGCTAGCAGGACTGCTAACGATAGTTAGCACTAACAGCTGGCCTCAAACGCAGGCTTTGTAAAATATCTGAAGATGAAGCCTGGATCGGTAGCAACTGTCCGTGACTCAGAGACACAGAAGCAGTAAGTTGCTTTAAGTTGCTTTACTGCATAAGCCTACCTAATGTGATAGCCTGTTGAATGTGGCTGTGGCACTGCAGCTAACGTAGCTAAGTTACTGTTGCTAATGTTCGTATCCTAAATATGCAAGAGTAAATAATATCAAGGAGACATTCAACAGCAGGTGTGTGAACATAAACCTCATGTGAAGCTAACTTTTTATACTTGTTTGTAATTTGGATGCTTGGTACAACTGTTCACGATAACGGAACTTACTGTCTGTAAAACCTGTATTGCAGGGTAAAGTTTGTCTCTGTCGTTGTTATAAACGCTCGGTAACTAGCTACTGCATATTAGTTTGCTTGCCGTGTGCCTTAAAAAATGCTCCTGGTTAATTTATATGCAGTAATTCTGATTGGCATGTTTGTGTTACTTCGGTAAGCATCAATGTGGCAGTGTCATCACAACGTTGCCGGATTATAGCCATTACAGTTGAAGCTAACTGGAGAGGTGTTGTACGTGTCTGCAAAGTTGGGCTGAAAAGGCTGCAGTTAGACCAGACGTAGGTTTTTAAGAGCTCGGGGTATGTGTTCGGGTTTGTTTACTGCTACTGTGAAACGATCGTTTTACTTATCCATGACCAGGGTCAGCCGAATACTTTGCCATTGTGTGGGTTAGTTCTATGAGGCTACCGCGGTGAATTCAATCGTGAAATGCACTATAAAGTGTCTGGTATAACAAAGGATTTCTCTGCATTGCCACAGCGGAATTTCATCCACCTTTGAAAACTGTTCTGGCAAATAAAAAGCCAAAAAAAGTGGAGATCGGATACGGATTTTTTTTCGGTAGAAGTTTTCATTTTTTTTGAGTCACTTGCTCCACAGAAGCATCGCTTACACTGTTTGTGTTTTTGTTCTGAACTCATGTAGTAGCTTGGTGTCAGAATTGCTTTTTTGTTTTGGTAGAAATGGTTAACAGGAGCTTTTAGCAAAGTTTCCTCCAGACGCATGACTATATAACAGTACAGCTACAATCATATGCATGCAAGGCGAGACAGTACGAGCAAAACACTAAATTTTCAACCAGCCCCTCATTGAAATCCTGCTGTAAACGTTGCTGCAATACTTCAATGGCTTCCTCCTCCCGTTCGGGGTCAGATTTGGGGATCAAACAAGTACGGTCTCACAGCAAAACATGCCACGGAGAGCTGTCCTGAAATATCTGCCATCTTGGTTTCCTGGTTTTTTGGGTCTGCACCGTCCCCCGGAATTGAAACGGCCAAGCAACCAATCAGAGCAGTGCCTCATTGTCATAGCCTCCCCACCCACTCAAAACAGCTCGTGTTTCTGGCCGGCACGGACGGGGTGAGAGAAGAGGTCTAACTAGGCCTGGATGTGTGTGGTTTTTTTTTGTAACTGAATTCTTAACATTATTTTAAAGACCATTGGACATATTTTAAACGACTAAAGACAGCATAGTAGGGGACTTTTAAAATAAAAACGACAACTCTGTTAACTTCAAGGACCACATTAACTCCTAACAGGTGAAAGGGCTCAGGTGGATCAAAGTACATCTTAAAACATTACACAGCATTGTTCATACTACTATTGTGATGGACTGACATTGCGGGACAGTCCCACATTGGGAATTTGTCACAAGACAAACTGAAATCCAATCCTGATTGAGCATCTGAGAAAAATTATGATACCAGTTACTACTAGTCAGTTCATCTTAGTAGTGGTCTTATATAACTAAGAATCTCAATTATGTAATCTTGAAATGTAATAAAAATTGTTGAAAGAATTGTTTTTTTGCGTCAGAATTTCATCAATCACAGCTGTTTTATGGACATCAACACATTTTAAGAAATTGCTAAACATGCCACCGGGGTGCTGCCCCAGCCAATTTATCATATATATATATGAAATAAGTAAAAGTGTTCAAATGTATTCATTTTTGCAATGATTGCACATGTAGATGGATTTTTGACGGACGGACATTGTGGGACCCTTGCATTCCCTGGATCCATCAATTCAATTGGCAGCTGATTGTTTGCAATTACATGGCATTTAAAAGTGGAGAATATCTGATTCTGATTCTTTGACACACTTGAGTTGATCAGTAGGGAATAGGTTGGATTAATTAGGGCAGGAATCACTGCTGATCATCTGATGCAGTCGAAAGTGAACGTGACTGTCTGCGCAATGCTCATTTTACTCCAACCGTTAATGTATTTATCCTAAAACCTCTTTTAACCATTAGGAAATCATATTAGTACCAAGAGATATTGCATAAAAATAAGGCATGTAAGCACAAGAGAAAGTGTCCCACAGCATGTCTGTCCATCACGCATGTGATGAACTGACATTTTGTGGAACGGAAAGAGTAAAACTTCTGTGGTTCAGGGGTCAGTCAGAGTTTTGCAGGCAAACCTTGTGTACGCATTCCTTATTAGTAGATATTTCTCCCACTATGGTAAAATTACGATAGCACTCTCAAATAAGGAGAAATTTGCGCTGTTATGGACGGACACTGTGGGACGGAAAAAATTAAGCCGTTATCTTCAGGCTGGTTACAAAGAAAAAAAGATGTGATGATGAGAAAATGTACGAATCTACAAAATCTATGATGAACAAAGAGGTATTCTAGGCAATTTTAAGCAGGTAATTTGGTTAATTTAATTGAATTGAATGCTCAGTTCCCAAGGTAGGGTCAAATTTAGCAATTTTTTCAAATTAGTAAAATGTCATTCAAGCATCCAGAGTACTTGAAATCTCAACATAGATGTAACTTACTATATATCACTGGAAAGTAGAGTTCATTACGGATCCACTGGTATCCAAATTAACACTATTCCTCACTTGTAGATAAGGTTTTTCTACAGGTAAACTGATGCTCTTTTTCAAATGTTACATTTTTTTTTTGCCAGAAAATAGTCATATTTTGGACAATAATTGGTTGCTGTAGGTACACGGAACATGCACTATACCTAGAATTGTCTTTGCTGCTTGATGGCATTGGGTGCGAAATAAATTGACCCATATCTGTCACAAGAAGTGGATTTTAACTTCGCTAAAGCTTCAAAAAGTTGTAAACTGGAATTGATGACCAGCATTGTGAACACGCTCACATATGAAAGATAGGTGTCTAAAAAGAAGCTAAAAAGCCCTCATTTGACAGCGAAAACATTTCTGGCCTTCCCCTACATGCTCTGGGGACAGTTCATGCTTGGAGCCATTGCCAGTCAGTATCAAAGAGGGACGTAAAGGAAAAAAGACAAGCCAAGATTTTCACTTTTTCGCCAAATTTCTGGTGAACAACCTTCTAAATTCTAATTAATGCAAAGCAAATATCCAATAAAAATGTGACAAATTGAAATTAAAAACAAAGTAATCACCCTCATGTCTTCTTGCTGTTCTAACACATCATTTTTCCATGTCCTCTTTGAACCCTTTCCCATCGAAGAGCAAGCAAAATCTAACATCAGTGTTGTGGAACTCAACTGCTTTCGGTAACTGGTGTACAGTGTTTGTTTCATCATCATAAGAAACTTCAGTAATTTGTGATTTCTCACCAGAAGGGTGAAAACAGAAACTTTATTTAAACCTTGCTGTTTTTGCCACACAAAGGCTGTGATGTATTCTGACATATTGGTGATAGAATATGGAATGTAGTGAGATAAATTGCACAATTAGGTCACCACCTCACCACCCCTCACTCCAAACAAGTTATCTCTTCTCTTCCCCCTAATGCACACGCACATAGACAAATTAAAAAAAAGTACACCCCTTTTATCACAGTCTATGATAGGGACCCCCAAATCTGGCCCTCAAATCCTAATCCAGCCTTGGTTTTCTTCCCTTCTAAGTAATTAATTGAACAATTATTGTCAATAATGTATGTATTTTACAAAAACAAGCTCCACATCCAATATCAATCCTGGAGTATTTTTCGCTGGAGAGCCAGTCCAAATAGTCACAGAGTGTAAATATCTTGGCATTATCCTCGACTCTACCTTATCCTTCAAAAAGCAAATAAAAAGAGTAATGCAGACTGCCAAATATAACCTGGCTAATTTTAGATACATGAGGAACTGTCTTACGTCCACTGCTGCGCTTCTCTATATGAACGCAATGATTATCTCCCATTTAAGATACTGTATGACAAGCTGGACCCATGCAAAAAGCACAACTCTGAAACCCATCCTCTCTCTGTACAAGCAGGCTCTCAAAGTCCTTGACAGAAAACCCAATGCTCATCATCATTGTCACATTCTCGCAAATATAAAATCCTTAGCTGGGAAAAACCTCACAAAACACACTGACGCCTGCCTATTATTTAAGATTATAAATGGCATGGCCCCTCCACCTCTCAGAGCCTTTGTTAAGGTAAAAACATCTGATAACAGGACTACAAGATCTTCCCAGAGAGGGGACTGTATTGTTCCTTACAGGTCCAGCTCCTTTAGTCAATCTTGCTTTGCTGTTAAAGCCACACAGTTTTGGAACACCTTACCAACTGAAATAAGACACTGTGCCACCTACCAAACTTTCACAAAAAAACTTAAGACCTGGCTTTTTTAAAAACCAAAAATGCGATCACTCCTAATTGTGTACTTCACTATTGTTTAATAACCTGCTAACCTACTAAATGTCTGTTTATTGTCAGGCTCCCAGCTTTGCTTGGCTTGGTATGTAAGAACACATAATATTTTGACTGATGCCTTGACTGTATTATTTTACTTTGCTCAAGTTCTGCTGCCCTGTTGTATACTGCTACTCTGCATGGCTGACTATATGTATGTCTACTGCTGCTCTGTATGGCTGACTGTGCATGTATACTGTTGCTCTGCATGGCTGATTATACGCATGTACACTGCTGCTTTCAAGGCTGTCTATATGTTTAGATTGCTATCCGTCTGCATGTTGCTGTTCTGTGCTTTTAGTACTGGCCATCATGCATTACCATGGTGTCCTGTTCTGTAAATACTGTAATGATTGATTTTAACCTTTATTGTTACTTTTTTAGGTTTGTGGTTTCATAACATCTTGCCGAAGGACTGCAGTTGCGAATTAGCCAATTGGCTAAAACTGGCACATTTACAGTGATGTTAATTAATGTGTACTGTCCTTTTACAAATAAAATAAACTAAACTAAACCAAAAAAATCAATGATTGGCTGGACTGTCATTACATCGGACTCCCACATGAAGGGGGGAAGGAAAACCAGCGGTTCTCGGACCTTGGGGAGCTGGATTTAAAGAACACGAATGACCCATGTCTTGAAACTATGTGTCAGGACAGATTGCTCAATTACATGCATGTAGTGGTTTTGTGAAGTTTGGCCATGCCAGAAACAACTTTTATCCCAATATATACTAGACTACCATTGAATAAATACTCTGAATATTGCCTAAATTTTGTCCATTCCACTTGTTCCCCTTATTTTTCAACAGCACGGTATCTACCCTAGCAATAAAGAGAACCACCCACCCCCTTTATGATCTACCCGACTGTGACTTGGCCCAAAGACAGCTTAGCTGTGAAAATATCAACATATCAACACACCAACCTGGGATTTTAAGTGAACTACACTTAGAGATAATCTTGCATATTCTCAACTTTTGTACCCAAAGTAATTCAATTGCTCCTCTGAAAAACAGCCAATATATGGGTGGGCAGTGGCAGGTAACTGGTAGTAAGATAGTAGCCCAAACATATTTTAAGGCCACAGCAGTTAGAGGATTTGTTGAAAATGGCCAGCGCTATGATGTGCCATCATGAGCCCCTGAAAAGTACTACATATGACATTTTGGCCCACATAATAGCAAATATTGCTCATTTTAATCCCTACACAAAAACTACTGATTTAAGAACCTGTGCGCTACACAAAAACACAAATACTAAATTCCTTTCCAAAGAGAATGATAATGAAGAAGAATTTCAGGATGGAACTAAACTTTATGTCACTGATGACATCATCATCACCGTCACCAAAAACGTCAGCATAAGTATCATGCGGTGTCTAGTGTTTTTATATGACTCGTTTCACAGTCGAAAGCTTGACTAAAGCAGCAGGACTAGGCCCTGACAAATCAGCATGCAGTGTGAGGCTCATACGTCATTCTTTGCCAAGATTCCTTTAGTCTATTATTCTCCAACAACCAGAGTCCACATCTAAAAACCAGTCAGACTCCAGATCCCCCGCTCACCCCCATCCCGCCACCACATCAGTAGTCTCTGGCATGAGGGGAGCTCTCCAATTTCCACGGGGACAAACCGGCCCAGGAGCCAGTCAAGCACAGCTTGCAGGGGAGGCTGGAGGTCTGTCAACACCACGAGGGCTGGGGGAATGCAACCCGTCCCAGGCAAGACCCCGAGCAGGGTTATTGAGGGGGGCCGGTTTCTCCTGACCCAAAAATCTGACAAGCGTGAACCTTCTGGGCCCAGGTTCACCTCTGAGGAACCAGACTTTCATTTCTGGGGATTACCTCAACAGAGATAATGAAGTGCTGTTATAAAACATCATAACAGTCACATTACGGCATACAGGCTGCTAATAAGCTATAGGCCATATAAATGACATAGGCCATGACATTAAGTGATAATAAGACTATTCAATGATGACAACAAGGAGTAATAAAACACTTTACTACAGTTAATAAGCAGTAAAAACACTCTTTAATGATGATCATAAGCAATAATTACACACTTTAATACTGGTAATGTGCAGAATAGAACACTCTTTACTGGCAATTATAAGCAGTAATAACATGCACTAATCCTGTTAATGAGCAGTGACAACACTAATGATCATAATAAACAATAATTAAATGCTTTAATACTGTTTTAATACAATTGATGAGCAGTAAAACACTCTTTAATGCCGTCACTGAGCAATGCTAACACTTTAAAGCTGAAATAAGCAATAATAATGCTTTAATGCTGTTAAAAAGCAGTTATAACACCATATAATACTGTCAAAGAACAGCAATAACACTCTGATGCAAAAAATGAGCAGTAATAATACTCTTGATGGAGTTAATGAACAAAATTAACACAAACATGGTTGAAAAGCAGAAATATAGCCTCAACTC
The DNA here is from genome assembly GCA_029692085.1 of Gymnothorax javanicus. Classification (NCBI taxonomy): domain Eukaryota; kingdom Metazoa; phylum Chordata; class Actinopteri; order Anguilliformes; family Muraenidae; genus Gymnothorax; species Gymnothorax javanicus. The sequence goes on from CM056199.1 coordinate 72,566,018, forward strand.
TGTAAATAAGCAGTTCAAATATGAAGCTGCTAATAAATTCTCAACTGTTAATATGCAGCAATAGCTCTAAGTCTGAGGTTTGTAGTGTCACATGCCAACTGGGACATTCACTCGCCCTACTCCTCTCACTACAGCCAAGTAAAACAGCCCATATGAATTCAACAGCTGGTGGCAACACATGGACAGCCTTTAATTAAAAAGTAAAGTCATTGTTTAATTTGTCAAAATATGTCCATCTGTGTGTGTGTGTTTGTGTGTGAGAAAAGGAAGTTTTTTTATATACACTTCAAATTAAGAAGAAATATTAACTGCAGAACACGAAACCTAAATATAATGTAACCTTTCAATGCTAGAACACCACCAGCCCATAGTAGTTCATATAGTTTTTTAAAATATAATTTGGGCACATGTCCCAAGTCTCCTCACCATGGCAACAGGCTTTATTAGCGTCATCTCTCAAAAGGCAAGGTCCTTGGAGACATGTTACAAGGTCATCCCCCTGTTCATTAACATCTTTGAAAGAAACCCACAACCTTCTTTCTTTCAATACCCCCCCTTCTCATTCTCCCTTCTCTTCATCACCATCACTCCATCTCTGGCAAGGTTGTTCATTAAGCTGCTCTCATCCCCCTCTCCTTCCCTCTCTCCCCCTCTATTTCTCCACTCGCCTCGCCCCGCCCCCCCCCCCTCCCCCTCCCCGCCCTAAAGGTTATCACACAAGTATCAGCACCGTGAAAATCACCGTGCTTGAATGGTGGAAAGTGTGAAATTGGGAGAGCCTAATCATGGGCCTCCACTCTAAATAAAACAAACAAAAGCTAATCTCATTAGCCGCACTAATCAGATGCTCTAAACTGCATGCATTTCAGCATATTTAAATGTTCAGAGTTTGGACTGAGAATAGAGAGTGCTTCTGTCTTTATTTGCATGGGTTTGTTTGACCTCTGGCTAACAACCTGGATGGTCCACTGAGGACTCAAAGGCTCATTAGCAGTAAAGACTTAAGGTCTGGTCACATGTGCGTCTAAACCCGTGAATTTGGGCATTAGACCATTTTCGTTTCCAGCCAGTGCTATTATTCCCACAAGAAAGTGTGAAAAAAACGGCGTACTTCAAATTCAAAGCACTGATATGCAAATCCACCAGTTTTTGTGGTTGGCAAATCTTGTAACCCAACACATTCAACCCAATGAGCTACTTGCATCACATCCGTAACTGCTGACTAGAAAACCCATTTAGCACGGATACGCAAGTTCACCAGTCTAGTTGCATGAGTGACTGGCCTTCAGGGAATCCAAATGAGCTTGGAATAGGAGAGATTGTTCAGCCAATCAAAGGGGATTTAAAAGAAGTGGACATCTAATCAGATGGGAATGGAAAAGATTCTGCAGCCATTCAGATGGGGATGGAAGACTATAGCCAATGCAGAAGTCTTCCCATACTCGTAACAGCACTGCTGCACACACACGCACACACACACACAACACACAATCATAAACACATACTGTACATACCCACACACACGCACATGCTTTAATACTGTGTGGGCACAGGAATTTCCCAGAGGTCTAATGTTCAATACTCACCATGTGATCATGGGACAGCCTGCATTCGTCTTGAGTGATTGGACAACTGGTACCCATTCCCACAGTGACAATGTGTATGACATACTGGTGTCCGAAAGAGAATCAATGCTTGATGAGCATCACGAGTGACTCACGGGAGCGATATAGGAGTTCGGGGGGGACCAGTGTACCCAATTTCATCACCGATGCCAGAGTCTCATGGGACCCCTAAATCAGACAAATTGAACGGACCTTCTGTATTCCTGCATTGTTTTGCCTGAAGTCCCAAATAGACCATTGATACTATGGAAAATCTGATGAGCTCAATTGCCCAAAGGCCCTCACATACATCACTTTCTGCTGGGGGCCGACACACAAACACACTGTAAACGTGTAAACCAGTAATAAGCAGTTTTTTGGTTGTTCTTGTTGGGGGGAGGCGTGTTCACATTTTCCCTGTCAAGAAACTTTGGACTGGGTCAATGGTCTGGTAACTGCTGAAAATCTGTTCCACTGCATGGATATGACCAACGTGTCAATAGCAGAACTAACTGTTGCCAACAAAAACTAGAGGTGATTTATGAGTTGCTACAACATCACTTCATGCAGGTTGAATTCATCCAATCAGGAATGAAAGAACCAAACTGCACAGATCATTTTTCAGGTTTACTTCCTCAGTGGGGCACAGCACTTTCACATCAGAGTTTCATAATAAACCCAAATTTCTTCAGCAAGCAGCCAGGAATGGAAATGCAGTATGTAAGAAAGGATGTGAACTGTGTAAGTCATCTGGAAAGGCTCCCTAAAGTCTTATTTTACCATTATTATCGTTAATCAATAATGAATTAATAGTTTATTAATAATTGACAGAATTAAGTAATTACTGACACAGCAACATGTAAATGTAAGAATATCATGAGCTGTCTTTCCCTGATTGAAGTGATATAATATTTCAAGGGGTAAGAGTGCTTTACCAGCCGCAGCTGTCCCGGGGGGGGCCTTCATTTAATCACCAGGCAATTATGACAACAAACACGCAGCATAATTTTTTGTATTTTTTACTGAACACTAAGCTACTGTACAAGAGTGTGTGAACGTACTCTCTTCAGTGACAACCCAGCAATCATTATTCCCCCAACTGGAGCAATTACAGTTTGTCATGGGACCTGAGAGGCCAGATGAGCTGGCGATGGGGGTCCCACTCCAGTTCCTGGAGGACTACATGATCCACTGCTGCTCCTTGTTAGCCAGCATGTAATTGATCAATTAACATGGTTAATTATGCTGTTATGTCTCTCTCTTGAGAGCTGGCCCACTTGATCACAGATCAGCGTGACGGCCGTGTACGCAAGTATTCTTCACAAAAGTGCTCATGCATTACGCTTATGCCTTCACAAAGCAGGATCAGTGAGAGCCTTGAGGAATACGATCACCCTCAATTCACTTGCAAAACTTGCACTTCCACACCAACATACGGGCCATCATCTTGGTGTCGAATGGGTGTCAAGATAGAGCAGATCTGCAGTTAAAGGGCAAGTCTGTCTGCCCATGCTGCATGTGTACATACAGAATTTGCTTTGATACCCATGACTCAATCCTGAATGTTGTAGGTACAAAAGTGTATGCGCCAGCAGAGTATTTAGAAAATTAGACATCTGACACGGCTGCCATTGCACCCACTTCCTGACCTGGTTTACCCATGATATAGCATTACTTTTCCCCATGAAAATTTCAAAACACAACTTTACCTCAGAATTCCTGACATTCATAATTATTTAAATAACACAGGCTAATATAGCATTCCTGTTAATTTAATATATTCTATGTGTCATTTTATACAGAGCTATTGCCCCCTGTGTCGCCATGAAAATGGCTCATCGTCTCAGGGCCAGCAGACTTATGGAATTGCCCAGTATTCACTGGTCACCTGTAGCAGAATTCAGCTGTGTGCAGCAGGCCATTCAGGTATCATTCACAAACTGCTTGATCCATACAGACATTTCTGTCACACTCCAAATTTTATGTACATATTTTCATCTACTGGGTAGCAAATGTATGAATACTCGGTTGCACCCGAAGTATGATACTGAACTCCTTAATCCTTTCTTAATCTTTTCAGGTGTGAGCTGACAAATATGTGATGAGAGCATTCTGTTCTTCCCCTGAGAATCTTTCAGAACTAATGTTACAAACCTGGTAACTGAAAGCAACTGAGTTCTGATCCAGAACCTTTACTTCGAATTTGAAAAAAAAAAACTCATTCCAAAAAACATATGCTCTTCATAAAGTTAAAAGGGCAGTGAAGGCAAGTCCTCAGCTAAGAGCTGTAATTATAATGCATGTCCTTGTTAAACTGGCTTGAGGTTTATCTTCAGGTCCCTTAACGGCAGGGAGAAGGGTGACTGTTCAGTTTCTGTCTGACAGGTACAAAGAGTATCTTTTACTCTCCTGCAGTAATGAGTAGGGGCTGCCTAATGAGTCCCAATTACAGGTCTTAATTACCAGTGTGAGTGTGTGTGTGCCTGCGTGTGTGCGTGTGTGCGGGTATTCCTACCTCTTGTGGGATCCCTAAAAGTGATGAAATACCACGTTTCTTCATGCTCATGGCGACATTTTTTGATCCCCACAATTAACTGAGCTATTTTAGGGTTAGGGGTTAAGCACATGGTTAGGCTGAGGTTGGGGTAAGGGTCAGGATAAATGAATGAAAGTTTATGGGATGTCCCTAGAAAACATGAAAACACAAGGTGGGTGTATGCGTGTGAGTGTGTGTGGTTGTTGCCATGCGTATGTTTGCATATTTATGCGGCATGTGTCTGCTTGCATGTGAGTATATGGTTTTTTGCTTGTATACGTGCGTCCGTGTAAGTTGTGCACGTGACCAGCAAAAAAGTCCTTCAAGAGAGCCAATGCCCAACACTGTTAATGATATGTACTCTAACACATAACAGAAAGCGCAAGAGATTTTAAAGGCATAATAAGCAGGGGAAAAATACCCAGAGGCTGTGCTACCCATTCATTCACACCCAGCACTTTTCCACTGAGAGTCTCTGCTCCACCCTGTGGCCATTTCACAAACGGGCCAGTCAGAGAGGAGAAAAAAACCTGTCATTCAAACAATTAAGCAATCCTATTGCCTAGCGGCTGGCACATTTTGACAGGTAATCAGAAGGCGGGTGATTCAAGCGCCAGTGAAGCCACAGAAAGATTATTGCAGCCGTTCTGGCCCCTGAGCGAGGCTCTTAACCCCACACTGCTCCTGGTGAGGATTTTCCCCAGCTGGATTAACCCCCATGTATCCTAATCAACTGTGAGTCCATAAAGGTGTGAGCTAAAGAACTGAAATGTTAAGCGATAAATCTCAACAGAATAAGAATGCTCCGAACTCAACATCACGATTTCTACTAGTGAATGAAAGCCACAGAATGCTAGAACGACCTTAATTTTTAAAAAGCCCAGCAAAAAGAGTCAAAGGGTCACGCAAACAGTCGACCAGTCATCTCCACTGGGGCTCGCTTCCAAGTTTTTTACTTCCTCTAGAATTCTTAATGAATGAACCGGTCCGGACGGATGAGAAGGCAAACAGCATCCTTATTACTGCACACGCCATTTTTTTTCCTCTAAAGAGCCCTTAAATAGACAGCGCAATGCGTCATGAGTATATTCATTGCACTGGACATGCAAAACCAAAGGATTTCTTCTTCTTCTCCCATCACAGCTTTGGAGCAGCACTTAAAGACAGGAAACTAATGAAAACGAAATAGCCATAACAAACCCCATCCCCTTAACATTCCCCGCATTGCCAGAGAGCCAACCACTTACAGTGAGGGTTGCCAGATGACAAGGATGTATTCCTCCAGAAAACCGTCCCAAAGTCCCCCCTCTCCCCTTCAGTTGACCCCAGTATGAGTCTTCAGGAATAAGTATAGCTGCTTTTCGTTCTTTTAAAATTCCACATCAGTCACTGAGCGGTTTACATGACGTTAGAAAATCGATTCATTGCGTTAGTCCAACTGAAACCGGACTGACTGCCATGCCATGATCTTTTTTCTTTATTCTGAAGCTACTTTAAACCATACATTTGGGGGATTATGATTTGACAGTCCAGGGATCAGATGAATTCAACAGCTTATTTCACTGATTCGTTCAACCTCCCGACTAAAGATCTAAGCTGATTAACAAATCCAAGTGACTGGAGCAAAAACACTGCAAAATACTGAAAATGACTATTGAAACCTGTATTTTCTAACACTGCCCAGTTTGTACCACCAGGCTGTCAGAGGGCACAGACACCATTCTCATACCTGGATCAGGCAAAGTACCTATGGGCAAACAAGAGTCTTCCAGTTTTCATGTCTGTGGCAGGAAACTGGAAACTCATGTGAATATGGGGAGAACATGTAAACGTGGCTTGGGCTGACCTCCCACCCCTGACCCTTGGACCCACATCACATGTCTGTTAATGGATTACTATATTTCCATCTTCTGGGGTATGGAGTGCACATTTTACACACCATTCAATCGGTCCAGGATAAAATTAGGCCAGAGATCTAATACAAGGCAACAAGGAAATATCACATGAGGGGTGATTCATATGACTAAGAGCTTATGGTCGCAAAGAAACTCTATCCTGACATTCTGCACTTATTCTTAAAATGAATGTTGCAGTGATGAGGGCCATGGTGCCAGACTACCACAGCCCAAATTAAATCAATGCTACATTCCACAACCAATGAGTTTTTTTGACAACTGCTTATGCTCACTCACTCACACACACACACACTCACACACACACACACACACACACACACACACACACACATACACACAGAGCCAAATCCTTTCCTCCCAGAAAGAAAACAGGGAAGCAGAATTAGGATAACATATTTCTACAAAAAGCAACAAACACAAGGAAAAGAGCAGGGAGAAACACACAGCAGACAGGGAATGTCTTTTCCAGAGCCACTGCCGGCACGACGGAGAAAATGAGGCGGCAGAGAATGCCATGTTTAATTGAGCTTCTCGCTGAAGGAATAGATCCATTAAAGCAGGCACTATGGACCACGGAGCAGAAACGGTCGTAAAGTATCCCAGGGCTGCTTTAGTCATCTAACACGCCATCGCACAAACAAATACACGTGTGCACGTGCACAGCCATTCACACACGCACTCACAAAAAAAGGCACTCAGATTCCCGCGAAAATGCACACACAATTACGCATACTTAATTCTACCCAAGTGCTTGCGCGAACATGCACAACCACACACAAACACACAGGCACACATTGACACACAAATATGCCCAGCCGATACAACTGCACATGCACTTTCACATATAGTTCCAGTCCTTTAATGTGCACACACACACACACACACACACACAGAAAAAAATGCCCTCACACAGTTGCAGAACTGTGTTCTCCCAGGTATCAGTTTTAGCCTTTATTACATTAGCTCAGCAGCATGGTGAATTAAATTTTGCCATCTTCTTTTCCACAAACTTAATGGGTGTGACACAAGAGGGTTATGGGAAGGGCTAGCCTCCCTGAGCAGCAGGAAATATCAGAACAGAAGGAGATAATCATAAATTTACAGTCTCTGGAATGTAGTGAACTTTCAGATCCCCTGCATGGTGTATTGCACCAACACCCACAAGCCCTTGAATGCGCCCACTTACTGACAAACACGCACTTTGAGAAAATAACGCACACACTGAGTTCGCTCGGTCTCAGCTGTAGCCTTTATTACATTAGGCCAGCAGCATGGTGTACGAAATTCTGTCATCGTCTCCACAGTCCCTTGGTTGTCAGACAGAGGGATTTATGGGAAGGTCTGGCCTCCCTGAGCAGAGGGAAATAGCAGAGCCCCAGGAGAAAATTATATATTTACACAGACCCCAGAATGCAAACTTTCAGGCCCTCAGCTTGCCGCGTTCCATCAACACGTACAAGACCTTATGAAGACCTCCTGCACCCTGAGTATTTATTACCATTTCTCTGGGAGATGCATGCCTGCCTGGACTTCTGTAGAGACTGACGACTATTGCAGCAGTGGGACATGTGCTAGCTTCCTCATCTGTAAAGTATGCGTATGTTTACAGACACAAACGCACACCCTGTCGGTTCCAAATATGAGAGCTTTCACAGATGAGACAGAGAGATCATTCACACACACATTGCCCTCTCCTTCAGACTATGAGGACATTCTGAACTGTATACACATATTGGACTCAACAGCTCAACAATGCATACAAGCAGCTTGCACTATGCACTTAAACAGCCTGCACTATGAGGACACACTGTATTATTAACTGTTGATCTATAAGAGCACACTGGACAGCTAACGCACAGAGACCGCTACTGCTTGACCATGTAAACTAGAATCTTCAGAAGATGACATATCCCCTCGGCCCCTGCAATTTTATCTCAGAAATCCCAAAATATTAAAAGGCACCAGTCTAGGACCTGATTAATACTCACAGCAATTTTCATTTAAAAAATACTGAGCGGTATTTGAGTTCCGAAATAGTTGGGACGAAGTGTAAATTGTGAATAAAATCAAAATGCAATGACTTTCAGATCACATGAGCCAATATGTTATTTACAATAGAAGATAGATAACATTTCAAATGTTGAAACTGAGACATTTTACATTTTTATCCACAAAATGAGCTTATTTCAAATTTTATGGCTGCAACAGGTCTCAAAAACGTTGGGACACAGGCAGAAAAGGGCTGAAAAAGCAATTAATATATAAGAGAATCAGCTGAAAGAACATTTAGCAAGTAATTAAGTTAACTGGCATCAGGTGTGTAACATGATTGGCTATAAAAGGGATGTCTTAGAGAGGCTGAGTCTCTCAGAAGTAAAGATGGCCAGAGGCTCTCCAACCTGTGAAGGCTTGCGTAAAAAAATTGTGGAATACTTTAAAAGCAATGTTCCTCAACGTCAAATTGCAAAGGCTTTGAAGGTCTCATCATCCACAGGGCATAACATCATCAATAGATTCAGAGAAACTGGAAAAATCTCTGCGAGTAAGGGACAAGGCCGAAGACCTTTACTGGATGCCCGTGATCTTCGAGCCGTTAGACGCCACTGCATCACTCACCGGCATGATTCTGTCACCGACATTACTAAATGGGCCCAGGAATACTTCAAGAAACCACTGTCTGTAAACACAGTCCTCCATGCCATCCACAGATGCCACCTAAAACTCTATCATGCAAAAAGGAAGCCATTGTTGAGCATGATCCAGAAGCGCCGCCGTGTTCTGTGGGCCAAGGCTCATTTAAAATTGACTGTAGCAAAGTGGCAAAGTGTCCTGTGGTCAGACGAGTCCAAATTTGACATTCTTGTTGGAAATCATGGGTGTTGTGTCCTCCGGGCTAAAGAGGAGAAAGACCACCCCCTCCTGTTATCAGCATTCAGTTCAAAAGCCAGCATCTCTGATGGTATGGGGATGCATTAGTGCATATGGTGTGGGACACTTGCATGTTTTAAAAAGCACCATGAATGCTGAAAGGTATATAAAGGTTTTAAAGCAACATATGCTCCTCTCCAGACGACATCTATTCCAGGGAAGGCCTTGTATATTTCAGCAGGACAATGCAAAACCACATACTGCAGCTATTACAACAGCATGGCTTCGTAGTAGAAGAGTCCTTATGCTGAATTGGCCTGTCTGCAGTCCTGATCTTTCACCAATTGAGAACATTTGGTGCATAATTAAACGAAAAGTCCGTAAAAGGAGACCCAAAACTCTCCAGCAGCTGGAAGCCTGTCTTAAACAAGAGTGGGATCAAATTCCAATGGCTAAACTCAGGAAACTTGTCTCATCAATGCCCAGACGCCTGCACTCTGTGTTAAAAAGGAGAGGGGATGCTACACCATGGTAAACAGGCCCCTGTCCCAAGTTTTTTGAGACCCGTAGCAGCCATCAAATTTGATATGAGCTCATTTTGTGGATGAAATTGTAAAATTTCTCAGTTTCAACATTTGCTATGTTATCTCTGTTCTACTGTGAATAAAATATTGGCTGGTGTGATTTGAAAGTCATTGCGTTTTGATTTTATTCACAATTTACACTTTGTCCCAACTATTTCAGAATTGGGGTTGTAGCACAAGCGATATTGTAAGGAGGATAATTATGCATGTAATTAATTAATCCATAACTTTCTCTTAATTTCATCTCCCGCTTCAGAATTATTACAGCTACAACGGAAACATCTTCGTATGAAACCCTATTAAAACATTGGTGCAGAACGGCATTTTTTTATTTAAAAAAATGTTGTGGATTTTGGAAATGATCACGTCTATCATTTTTCAATAAATTTTTACTTTTGGAATTTGGACTTTATGCTACAACACTCTCGTTGGAAATGTTTGGATCATCCTGCATGGCCACCCCAAGAATCTAAACTTCAAAAAGTATAATACTCATGATTTTAGTATAGCCTAATCTTTGTCTGCAACCGCGAAGAAATAACAGATTTAAACACAAATATCGGGTTTAAATAGAATGAATATAATATGCAAAAAAAGTTGCAGCGTTCCAATACTGATTTAGAATTTGACTGTCAATGAAAATCAGAGATGTAGTTTTTCATCTGAGCCTAGTCACTTAGAAGTAAACATAACAAACACAAGGCATGCATCGCCAAGACAAAGGAAAGCAACTACGATATGTCATAAGCTCACAGTGCAATGCATGCCATTCATGATGGCGGCCGCCACAATCTTGTACCGGCTGTAAGGCCTGTCTTTAAGGAAGGATAATAAATTATTTCACTTGATAGGGCGTTTTCTTTAGTAAAGATTTAATAAGAAATATAGCTGTCAGAATGACAGCGATGCCAGGCTTCAAGCTTACTTAGCAAATCTTAGTGAATGACCTTGGAACGTAGAAAAAAGTCTTAAATTCTACATCCATTTTTGCCTAGCCGTCACCTTCCCATGTTGGACAGTACAAGGGAGCGGTGACATGCGACAATATTTCTGCAATATTTATGTATGCATAACTTCTGAAATATTGGTTGGATCTAAGCAATTTTCTGAGGGTTCATAGGAATGGGTTCACGCTATAAGTGTGCCAAATTTCAGCTCAATCTCTTAATTGGTTCTGGAGAAGAAGGCTGTTAAGTGTAAAGCTAATTATTCAAAATGGCAGCCATACTCTTCATCCAATCAAAACCCAGCTCATGTCGGTCATAAAGGGAATATATTATGCTTTCAAACAGTGTAATTATTACGCTTCTAACTTTAAAAGAAATGGAGTTATTTTGGCACAAAATCTGAAAATTCAATATGCCCACCAGGTCGCGTGACTAGGCGCAAGCGCATAAAACTGGATCAGTTTGTTGTACAGCCTATGTACAATACACACACCAATTTTGATGTCTTTACGTGTAGCTGTTTTGAAGTTATAAGCATTTAAGTGTCAATTTTGGTCACCTGACATTCCACTAATAGCGAGCTTCTAGAATTTTGACTGGAACTAAACGCCATTCACATACTTTGAAGGGCTCGCAATGCTCTACACGTGTATTAAATTGGAGCTTGATCCGTTTAGTGGTTCTGGAGCAGAAGGCTGTTAAGGGGAAAGCTAATTATTCAAAATGGCGGCCATACTCGTCATTCAATCAAAACCCAGCTCATGTGAGTCATAAAGGGAATATATTAGGGTTTCTAACAGTGCAATTATTACGCTTCTAACTTTAAAAGAAATGGAGTCATTATCGCACAAAATCTGAAAATTCAATATGGCTGCCAGGTCACGTGACTAGGCGCGAGTGCATAAAACTTGGTCAGTTTGTTGTACAGCCTACGTACAATACAATATAGGCATTTGAAGGTTAATTTTGGTCACCTGACATATTCGACCAATGGCGAGCTTCTAGAATTTTGACCAGAACTAAATGCCATTCATATACTTTGAAGGGCTCGCAATGCTCTACATGTGTCTAAAATTTGAGCTTTATCCGCTCAGTGGTTCTGGAGGAGAAGATCTTTAAGGGTTTTTTGCTTTTTCCAATGTTGCTGCCGAGTCATGTGACCTAGATCAACCAACTGGAGAGGAAATAACAGCAAACTCAACTGCTACAAGTTGGCCAAGTTTCATGAAAATTGGTCAATTTGGTTTCAATTTACGCAGTCTCAAAATTTAAAATTGCGGCAGAATAATAACACAACGATTACAATAGGGCTTTAGCCATTCGGCTTGAAGCCCTAATAACTGGAACAGTTTTGGTGACACTCGTAAAAAAAAAAAAAAAAAAAAAGGTTCCCTTTAACACAAATTGTCCTTTACTGCAGGACTATGAAGACAGACAGGAAAGTCTATACACTAAAAGGACAGTTTACAGACTATCCAGCACTGATTTCTGGGGATCTTCGGGTAGTTTATGTACTGCCCTACTGAACAGCAATAATCAAGCAGAAACACAGGGATGATTAAACTATCCTGCTCTTCAGTTTGAACAAAGAAGACTGGTTAACACTGCTAAATTAGCACACTGTCTCTACTCCTCTGTCTGGACAGAAAGGAGTCATCTTTCATGGCAAAGGAGGACATAGAGCACTACAGACAAAAAAAGAAAACACTTCATGAGTTAAATAGCCTCAGCCAGAATGATGGGAGTAATGAAAACCTTTCATCGAGTCAGTAAGAAGTTTGACATGAAACACACAGAGGAGGTCACAGGAGAGACGATTTTTTAGCAGCTAAGCGCTAACTGGTCCTCTGAACCGGCCTGAGGCATTAAGCCAGGACACAAACTGAAGAAAAAGTGGGTTTTTATAGTCAGTGCAGCCATCATCCACAGCAGTAAAAGCACAGAAGCACAGACGGCCATAAGCAGACAACAGACTCCAACAGAAAATGAACTAGGAAGGAGTTTATTACTGGGTTTTGGGGCACATGCATTATGGAGTAAACAATTCTCAAAAACAAATAGCCACAATGGGACTTCATTTTTCAGACTAATTTCGGGGCCCTCTTGAGTAACAAAGCTGACTAATGCCCCTAGGTCCAGTCAGGAGACTCCATTCTCCATTAAAGTCAATGGCAACTCCTTTAATATAAACATACCAAGTCTATAATTTTTCCCATGAGCGAAGGTACTCTCACGGTGTTCTCTCCTTGTCTAATTGTCCCTCCGTGCTCTGAACTGTTGTGCTATTTACACAATGGAGAAATGTTTTGCTGGCAATGCAGGAGCAGATTACTTCACTACATCTTATATGATCAGTGGAATGCACAGATTCTGCCTCCAAAGTGCAAAATATAGCGGTGCCCAAAAACTGCACTTGCATGCAACGAGCCCCTGCAGGGAAAGTCAATGGCTGGCATAAGAAACACGTGGTCCATGCTTTTCGTTGTAGCCTCTAACTCACAGATTGCAAGTTTGCCTCCCAGTGTGGCACCGTCTGTGCAGCCATCCACATGCAACTAAACTTAAATTGTTTCAGTAAAACTGGCCTTCCAAGACCAGAATTTCTCACCCTCAGCCCAACCAATGCAATGAGTAATCCACATTATTGATTTCACTAGGCCTATAGGATGAACGATGGCATGTTCCAAACCCCTTCCAAAGAAGGTTAGGCGCTCAGAACAATCAAATGACACACCTGAAAACAATCTATGCAGTAAACAGCGCTGACTTTGAAGAGAAGGAATGCAGAAGGCCTCCTGCTAATCTGTTGAGCATTACCTCCAGTCCCACTGTAATCTGGGGGTATGATAAGAAGCTAAATACAGAGCTCCAAGAACAGCTGATTATTATTGATCACTGAGTCTCTACCCGTTTCCACCTCTCTTCATATAAATTACAGCTTTGACACACTAATAACACACACACATACACACTCAAAGTAATAACACATGTATGCTTGCGTATCTTTCTCTCCCCCATTTACCTCACACACTCTCAGCCTCTGACAAACGCACCATCATTCTCTCCATCATCACATACACACTGCCTTTTTTTTTAAATTTCACACACACATACCATATTCTTCTCTCACACATACACTCATTCTTCATCATAAATATGTACTATTCCCCACTAGTGAACACACAAGACCACCTCGTTTTCAAATCAAAATTTCAACCACCAATGCTTTTATGAGTACCAATTCATCGAGTTCATGGGTTACAAGAATATCGGTGCAGGTTGCAGGTACACTCGAAACATCAATAATGTAATTTCCACGGTGATTACGCCGAACGTCAAATGCAATTTATTCGCAGCTTCAGTAAAATTTACCCCCAGATGCAAGATGAATTGTCGATCAAGGGTCAAACAAGAACACGCGGCGATCTCCTGCCCGTGAAATGGTACAAATGCAGAGGCAATGCAGACTGACTCAGGGAATCAGTCTACTTATTCCTCTACCAAGGCAAAAAAAAAAAAAAAATTACTCGAAAACTATTCTTTCAAGAAATTGAGTGATTGCAGATTCCGTTCGGGTGCAGTTGTCGATAATTAAAGCTTTTAAATGGGACAATTTAAACCATGATGTACTTTCATGAATCAACAAACCGCCATAACTAGTAATTACCCCCAAAGATGCCTTCGTAAGCAGAACCAGGCCGTTATCTTGCAGTGCGAAGTTTCAAGCGCAGCGCACGAGACTTGCTCCAATGCATTCGATTTGCTTGCAAATTTAACCATCCCATAGGTTTGGCCACATCCTTTGAATTATTAAACGCAAAATGTATAATGAATTTTAAGATTAGTTAAAGTTTAGTCATGGTTTCTGTGCGAAAATGACTAGTTTCATCTCTAAAAACTTTGGACATTTAAGGACAAGCAGTCATTAAGACAGTTTGACTCAAAGAGCCGAAGCAAATGACTCCATGGCAAACTGTATTATACGGATCTTAAAAGTATCGTCTATTTCGTTGCCCCTGTGCCGACTTTGAATATTGCACAAGCAATGAGAAATTCGCATAGGCTATATAACTGTGAAAAATCACCGGTTACAGCATAGCCACAACAGCAGTGGACGCAACTTGGAGCAAAAAACCAGCAAATAAATACAACCGGGTAACGCCATTAACTATAAAGCTGAGCACGTTGTATAGACAACAACAAAGACAACAACACTAGAAAGCAGCAAATAGTTGACACAATAAAAATTAATTAAATGCATTAATAATAATAATAATAATAATAATAATAATGAAACAGATGCTGCAGATTCCAGGATGTGACCAGACAATAATTAAGGCATGGCTTCCAGCAAGTCACAGCACGGTTGACATTTCAAGAGAGAACTCCGAAGTACACCCGCATCAAAAGAATATAGGCTAATCCCAGTTCTTAACAGCAGCTGCCATTATATCTATATCGATGAGTTAAATTCACCAATAATCTTTATGTATTTTTACCCAAACATACGCGTTATGGATCCGATTAACGAAATAATTTTCTGTCGTGAGAAAACGATTTCTATGTGTATATTTTCGAGGTTGAAAGTGTTCGTGGTGAAGTTCGTTAACGAGAAACACATGATCAATGCAAGTCTTAACATTCATCATAAAACACTTAAAATCGACAACAACTCAACAACATTTACCTGAACATATCTGAAGAAACCCACTTAAAACGTATATTCCCAGAAAACTGGAAGACATCATTCCAATCGCAACGGGAAGTTTTTCCACAATCCTCTTATCGCTTGAAACGCTTAAGTCGTCTTATCATTACTCCCAAAATTAATGTAACAATAATGCTTGATGATCCACGGCAGATGCTTTTAAAGTAACCAAGTCTATGCTTTGCAGTCAATTATTATTTCCCAGTTTCATTTCTTACATCCTCAAAGAGACGTCATCTTCATAAGTGGTGAACAGATATATTCAACGTGCAAATTAATTATTCGCCTTCGTATTCTTTAATATTCGAGTGAATTATATTATTTCTTTCAACGAAATATGTCCGACGCCTGTCATTAATACTGTACTCTAACATTTGATCTTGCACTGGCTAACAGACAAGTTGCACTAACTTTACTGTGGCCTGCCCCGTTTTCGTGCGCGTGTTTGAATCCCGCACACATTTGCCCGTACCTCGTGCCGGCACACTAGCGATTCCTAAACTGTGCGCTCAGCTCCCCTTTCAGAAAACCAGAATGATTTCCGGAATGGTATATGCCTCTCACCCCTCTCCGGCTTCACTCAAATGGGCTTTTCCAACGGGAAATTGAACCGATTACTTGAGTGCAATAAAATGTTCTGTGGTGCGTCCCCGCACAGGACAGAACACGAGTTCGCCAACAGTCCATGCATTGTAGCCAACATACGTTGTTCATTTGAGCATTATTAATGGGCCTTACTTTTCTTGTATTTTCATTGAAATGTTAAAATCCATCACAAAGAAAAAGAGAAGTAGGAAAGGGAAAGCAGGAGAGGGAGTATGAGACAAATTGAATTGAACTGAAGTGAATTAACAGAGACAGCCAATGAATGGAGTGGCATCACTAGTGTGAATCGGGCAGGGAAAAGCGAGGAGCAGAGCACGGTGGTGTTAATCCGTTTAGTGCGAAGGTGTTGCTGTCCTCCACACGACAGTGAATCCCGAGTGCATTCGGATCATATACCTTGCACCATTTGACAAGTTAATTAAAAGCACTTCAACGGTAATTAGCCGTGAGCAGTTATTTCTCCATACTTAATCAAGGATGTAATCGATTTAAGAAGATTTTGTAATCGCGTAATCAACGCTCCAGTCTATCAGTCTGTCAAAGAGTCAAAGGAATAAACTGGGAAAACAAAACTGTCTCCTCCTTGGCCATACGATAAATTAAGAGTTTTCATCCGTGAGCCATGGCCAACAACGCAGACTTCGTCTACCGACACACCAACTCGCACCGACAGGTAGGCTACGCCATGGCGTTAAATGCCACCCCACCTCAAGCAAATCACTCCGCATCAGTCGACCGCCCATTTTTCACAATTAAAAGCCTGAATAGGACATACAGTATATCAATGCTTGCTATTGGGGCACGAAAAAGTGAAAATTAGAAGTCAATTCATGTTTGTCTCAAACACCCCCCCTGCTGGTCAGCTTTAGTTAACGAACAGAGCGCCACATTGCTTTCGCCCACCAAGCCAGCATTCATCTTTCAAAAGCATTTCATTACAGTCAGACGTTCGCTTGCTTTACGAACAATAATAACTTTAAGATGACTTTAAACTATGCCCATTACCCACATCAAAACTACTGTACAAATCTGTTTTTATAACACATTATTCAGCCACGGCTGCTCAAATAAGCAAAGGCCAAGCAAGGAGACCGAGTATTATGATTTAGTGAATATGACTTGTTTTCGGAGGTAGGTTTATCTACTTAGCCGTTAGAAGTTGAGGATGCAAAGGAGAAAGGACTAAAAGAGAAATGTCCATGGAAAAGAATGAGAATAATGTCTGTATTCAAAAGCATTCCACAGGCTTTGACTCACAGAACTGAGTCTGGCTGCTTTTTTTTTTTTTTTTTTTTTTTTTTTTTTTAGGGGTAGAGCCTACACCTTTTTGGAAGGGGGTGGCAGTTAGATGGGGATAACAGTTGGAGCCTGACTCACACCTGTACCAGCTGACACTTAAATTACAGGAGCTGCTCACCTCACAACACAGCTACAAGTCTGTGTGCTCTCCTTTTTTCTCTTTCATCCTCAAACATTCCTCACTCCATACCTTTACCATCCCCAGTTCTCTAACCCTTCCCCTCAACCCCTCCCCTCCGCTCCCCCGCTTTCTATCAGAGCAATGGAAGATACTCAGTTTCTCCACTTCCTAGTACCTAATCCGTTAATCACTACAACTGTGCTTCCGGCATCCACGTGGGAAGCAGGACTGGGTCCCAGTATGGTACCAACTGAGCTATGCATACAGCATAACACAGTCTAGGCACACATTTGCAAGCAAAACATACTCAGACACACAAAATCAAACACACACAGACATATGGATACATAAAGGTATACACATATGTCATGGTCATCACTCACACTATAATTACAGGAACCTGAACCACCATAGTGATTTTTCTGTGTCTTTCTACATCATCTGTTTCTCAATCCTTTCCATCTCATTGTGCACGGCTCCCACTTCCTCCCCTTTAAAGTTCCCCTGTTCTGTGACCAGGTGAGTAGCCAACTGCTCAATACAGGGTGTTTCAAAATCAGTCCCTTTGTGACATCACATGGGGGGGAGACCACCCAGAATAATGAAGGAACTGTTTGACTGGTCGGCTGAAGGTGATCAGTCTTTCTTGCCCCCGGGCGGTCACTTCCCCATGTGATGTGAAGAAGGAACAGATTTTGAAATGGTTTGTAATGGCTAATTAGCTGTGTACCTGGTGACATAATAGGAGACCTTTATTTATTGGAATAAGAGAAAAAATAGGAGCTGAGCTCATTTATGCTCTCTAGGTTCTTTGAGAAAGAGCACAGTTATATTTTCCTGTATTAAGTTCGGGTTCATTTAGTTTTTTAGTTTTCTCATGCATTTCTAAAGTAAATTTTAAAAGTAAAAAAATATATAGGAGGTGAAATAAGACGATAATTATCAAAGAACAAATAAAATAACATATACTAAAGACCCTGAAAAAGGCAGAAGTTGCTTGAGCTTTGAAGTTCTGATCTAATACCCAAAGAGACACCGTGCTCATTCCTGTTGCATGGTTTTCACCTGTTTCAATTCTTAACAGCATTTGACCCTGAATATGATTGAGGTACGTCATCGCTAAGGAGATACCAATCTGTTAAATAAAATAGGAAAAGGGAACAGAGGTTTCCCCAAGATAACTACACTGAAGTAAAATCAAGACTGCCTTTTGTGGAAGTATTTTTTCAGAAATTCTTGACTTCTAGAATACCTCTCTATTCTCTTCTACCTCTCCTCATCTGCCTCCCCTATAACATACGCCAACTGACATAACTTTGAGGTGAAGTTTGAAGGAGCAAGGAAGCTCAGTTTCCTTTATTCAAGTCTCTTCTATCCTCCATTCTTTCCTTCCTTCACAAACATTTCTGTCTTGTCTCCCTGATGAGTCATGAGATTAAGGTAGGAAAACAAGGCAGGAGGGCTGTGGAAAATAAGCATTTGGACTGAGCCTCCAGTGCAGGCTATAAACACAGAACAGAGTCTGCTTCCTCAATCCAGGGGTTTGCAGGAGACAGAGCGACCCACCGAGGAGTCACATGATCCACACAGCAGGGATCTCAGGTCGTTTCAAAAGACTGAAATGATATAAACCTGATACTCAGCAGAAGAAGAGAGAAAGAGAATTTCTGCAGATCACTTATTCCTTTCCAACAAAGATACAAGGTCTGGGTCAACGTCCAAGCAGGCGTGTAAATCTGCAACGTTTTCCTTTAACATACTGCCAAAAGATATCATTGAGCTTAGTCTCAGTCAAAAGAGTGTGAGACGCGTTTTTTGAGTGGGGCACAAGGGAGGGCCTGGTCGATCTCTTTTAGCCGATGCACAAGATTGATCTCGAGGAGAAATAGACGCAGTTTGTTTGCCAGAGCTTGAGCAAGCAGTGTTGCAACAACATAGAGCATGATGGACAAGCCACTAGATGCAGATACTCCCCCCCTGCGCCAAGACCCATACACACACACACACACACACACACACACACACACACACACACACACACACACACACACACACACACGCACACACATGCTGACACGCGCACACACTCACACGCATATACTCATGCTCTCTCTCTCTCACTCACACACACACACACACACACACACACACACACACACACACCTCACAACAAACACAAAGAACAAATAATCAAGCAGGTCTTTTGTTGAAATTCAGAGTTTAAAATTTCTTCTTCTCTTTTAAAAGGAATTTCATCTCAACCCCTTCCAGCAGGTAATGTAAACATTACTACCCAGAACTGTTTTTCTGCAAATGCTTTCCAACAGCAAAAGGGCGGCACAGTAGCGTAGTCTGTTGTACTGCTCCCTCACAGCAAGAGGGTTCTGGGTATATATCCGGCCTGGGGCCCTTCTGCGTGGAGTTGGCATATTCTCCCCGTGTTCATATGGATTTCCTCAGGGTTCTCCGGTTTCCTCTCACAGTCCGAAGACAAGCATGTCAGGCTAATTGGAGACTCTGAATTGCCCATTTGTGTGAATGAATAGTATGTTGACATGCAGTCGTTGAAAAATTGCTGAAAGTGTGGTTCAAGAATCAATCAATCCAACAGTACAGTTTCTTAATGTGACTGTAAATGCAGCATTGCGGAGGACATTGCACATTGTGGTGATAGATAGAATCTTCAAACAAGCAGCTAGCAAACACTTAAAGATTACATACAGTCTAAAGGCATGCAGCATATAAACTGCAAAAGATTAGACACAGCCTATAACCACCGAGCCAGCAAAGTACAGGATTAGATGCAGTCTACAAACATGCAGCAAACAACTGAGAAAGATTTGATACAGCCTATAAAATCCAGACAGTCAGTTCTGAAATATTATATTTGATTATTATGCCCAGAAATACCTGTGTAGCCCAACGAGCTGTCATCCTCTTTCAGAGCTTTGTGATCACTGGTGGATGTGGGTGTGGCTTCCTCACTGGCCCCGCCCTCTATGTCTGTATCTGTCAGTAAAAGCAGAATACATAGAAGCGTGAAAGAATATAAATCAATAGAATTCAAGGTATCCAGGCTCATTTATGGCTCATAGTACTGTAAAAACCCCAGGAATAATCCAGAAAATCTGGCTTTACTGTCTGGCCATTTTTTGCAAATCGGTATTATGGAGTTTGCTGGATGACTGCAATGCCAAAAACTTGAAATCATCACAAATCAGGAACATGGACTGGAGTAGCCCAGCGGGCCACCAATTTATCACGAATAACCACCACATAGAGTGCTTTAAAGGAGCACTCTAAGGATTACTGGGCAGCCAGTACAGTGGATGATTATAACAAAAAATCCCGGAATAGACAATTACTTGACTGCGACTGAGAAGCAACAGTGTCTCCCTGTGATACGCCCTGGAGTTAATGCTAAATAGAGTCACTTGCTCCACACAGTTTAGCAGCTGTGGTACAAATACCGCCAACTCTCCTGTGGCGGGGTACTCTGTCGTAATTTCCAAAAAATGGTTACAGATGAGAGACAGCAAGAGAGAGAGGAAAAAGAGGCAGAACAGAATGTTGGGGAGTGAAAGAGAGGCAAAGAAATAGAAAGACAGATAAAAAAGAAAATGCGATAGATGCGTTTCACATGCTAGGTGGAGGCTAATGAGACTGAGGTCTCCCAGGGAGAGAATGGGCCTTCTCTATGTGTTTTGGCTGGGATAAAGGATCTGTTTCAGACTATCACTGGGGGAGGCCAAAGGAGAGACGTCCCAGACCATAGAAGAACAACCATACACATACATATACATATAGATATACACACTATTTATGTACACATACAGCAGGGTTCACCCTGGCGCTCGTCATTTTCATCATTGACGAAAATAATTCATCCGTGAAGAGGAGAAAATTACGAGCAGTCATCACAGTGGCCAATGTATTTGTTTAATGACGAATAAAAATTCAAAGGCAAACAGTGGTGTCGCCTGCCCAGAACATTCAAGGCTGTAGCCCCGAAGATTTTTTCTTTAGCCCCAAATAGTTCTTCGCAAAGTGAAGAACTTTTGTATAGTTTTATCTTCAATGAACGGAGCCCAGCAAGACCAATCAGAGAGGATTTTTACGGGAAAATACGTCCAAATGCTGTCTTATTGGCTGACAGGTCTCCGTGAGGTTGAAAAGCCAAATACTGTTACCACGCAGTCAGTGAGTGTGAGGGAGTGAATATACTCGGATTTTTGTTTTACCCGCAAAACTATGGAAGCTGAAGCAAAATCATCCCCTCATGATGAACTTGGAAAACAAGGTGTGTAAATTTCTATACGAGTCCCTAGTTACATGAACGTGATTGATATGAGCAGACCATAAATTATACAGCTTACCTACTGTGTGCCTCCCCTTCACAAGCGACACCAAACTACAGTAGCATTAGATTTGGTAAAGAAAACCATTGCCAATGTAGCATCGGTTCTTCTATAATTCGTTCCTACCAGACCGAATCGCAACGCAGATTTTAGCGCCTCGTTGGTGCTCTGAAACGATGTTTCAGGCAAAGGATACTAGCAAGTACGCGAGCAAAATTACTTAAGCGTTGTTGTATTATTTCAGTGCTCTGTCATCTCAAGAAAAAAAATATGCTTGATGGTGAACTTATGTTGAGTGATCGGAATAAATTACTAACGTTAATGCCGTTTGGATTTAAATAAGCAAATAAAAAAAGCCGATGATTGAATTATTATTGCATTGATTATTGTTTCAGCTGGCAACAATTCTTTTCACCCTGACTGATGCAGCGTGTGACTTCTCATTTCTTAAACAATTATATCGGAAGGCACATCCCATAGTCGTGGAAAAGATGTTACTGTGTTTCAAGAGGGGCAAATTATTGGCCTGCATCAAGAAAATAAAACAACTATGGAGACTGATGAAATCACTGGTATTGAGTTAAGAACTGTCCAACGTATTATGAAAATCGGGAAGTATAGTTGTGAACCGTTAACTTTGCGGAAGAAATGGGTCAGAAAAAAATCACGAATGATTGTGATCAGAGATTAGTAAAATGCTTAGTGAAGTCTCTGTCACAATCCTTGTGTGAATCCCTTTCATGTCTCCTCCCATCCAGCAACTAGCATGTCTTTTAGATGTATTCTCTCCTTTGATTGATTTGACATCTTGCATGCCTCCATGCCAGGAGCTATGCATTCGTGTTTCCTAATCCCTCACGTGTGTGTTGCCTATATACAGTACATATCCCATATTTTGAGAGTGCAAGTTGCTGGATTGTCACCTGCTTAATGAACTTGGCCAATCAGTAATTATCTTCCAAGTAAAAGTTTATCGTCATAAAAAAATATTTGTCATCTCTAACCCTTTTGGCGCGGTTTAGTTTTTTTTTACGTTATTTACGTAGCTGAATATTTGTTCACTGTGGGCTTGAAACGTCAGCAATTATTCAATCAACGCGTATGTAAGAGACTCGGGTTGGAAGCAATGCATGTGTTTCATGATCGTTTACATTGTTTAAATGAAATAAGATCATTTGAAACGTCTTTATGCAATTCCACTACTTCCAATCCCTGAATAAAGAAAAGCGTGAGAAGTCTAATTGGTTTTCTTATTACTACTGGTGAAATCCACAGTAACCCATGTGAAACTGACAAACCTCCATGTACAAGGACTTCAATTCCGCGCGAGAATCTCTTACATAAGCGTTGATCGAATAATTGCTGACTACAGCAGGGGAACGTAAATATGCCACCAAAATTCACGGCAAATGCATGAGAGTTGACAACACCTGATGGTCCTTAAGATTTTTGGAGTCAAGTAAAGTCAATTTTATTAAGAGTGGAGTGAAGTTACACACCGGGAGGTGCCGCCATCTGCTGAATGAAAACGAAAGCTTAAAAATGTGGACTACAGTCTCCAACCATGCTCCACCAGGGAGTCGACTACAGTCGCCAACCGCATCAAAAAGGGTTAATGATAGTTAAATATGGAAGTACCCTTCCTAGTTTTATGAAAAGGAACAAGCTTCCAAGCCCTTCTCCCAGTCTCCAGGATTGGAAACGCATTCCTGTTAATCATTCTTTAGTCTGTTCCACTGCCCAGTTCATTAGGAACACCACCCAAGCCCTCTGCAGTCATCGGGACTGGGACTGCTTTCCTGCAAAACTACTCGGCCGTTCGTCTGACACTTCTGCTATGGCAAGAGTGTTCTCCACCTGGCTACTGCCTTGGGATGCCACTAGCCTGGCATGGACACGCCCCAACACTCAGTGGCGCAAAAAAGTGGGTATGCACTATATGCGGCGCATAAGGGCGCTGCACCAGGGGGGCGCCAAAGCAATGGGGGAAAAATTATTTCAAGTATACATTTTCTGTATTTAACAGCTTTTGTGCATTTGTAAATGATATGATCATCAATAACAGAGGCACGTTACTGATAGGCGCCCCCCCCCAATTAATTTGACGCCATTCTTGACGAATGGGCGAGTGCAAAGGCACGACATGTAACTATTTAGTGGAATCACTGACTACGTTTACATGCACACCATTATTCCTGTATCAATTGGAATATATGAGTATATTCCAATTGTGTACAAGTCATGTAAACACGTGCAATAACCCGATTAAGGTCATTTTCTGAATCAAAATATTCCGAATAAGACCCCTGTCTTATGCCTGTTTTAATCGGAATATTGGGTCATGTATACACCTTAATCGGAAAATGCCCCTGAAAAGAATATTCAATTACGTCTGCGCCTGTTCAATTCGCAAGGAATTAGCATTTTTGGAGCGCAGAGGAGATGACTGTGTGCATTCAGATGATGAAAGACATGATTATAATGGAATATATCGATGGGCGAATTGAAGCACCGTAACAACGATATCTTTTAGATGTGCGAAAAGTGGAGAGAGGCTGGTTTTGTGAGAACTGCCAACCAAGTTAAAGGAGGACTACACTGACCTACACGTTTTGACTTAATCTCATCGTAATTAACTCCAACATAATATCCACGGTCGATTTTTTGTCCATACATTCCCCCTGTTCTTTTAAATAACCATTAATTAGCCGGAATTGCTGTTTCCAGGAGGCCGCCAATAACGCCACAAGTGGCATGAGAACTTGCAAGATCATAACGTCACTGCGGCTGCCACATGCATTCATGTGCATGATGCATGCGATGTCAAAATGTCTGAATACATGGATATCTAAACAAACTAGAAAAGGCAGTTTCTGAAGAAACTGCGAGTGGGATTGCTGTCTGCTGAAGCTGCTGATGCTGATCTGCAATTGCAGAATTAAGTCAGAAATTGTTTGAATAAAAGTCAAATTTTTTAAAGTGTGAATGATTGTAATGTTACCATGAATTGCTGAAAATATGAAAGAGTAGAAAGGCTCTTGAAATAAGTGTGAATAGTTTTAAAACTTGGAAAAAAAGCATTTAATATGAGTGAAACTGGAAATGTTAGTAATGCCCAGAAATTTTAAAATGTGGAGAAAATTAAAAGCTGAAGCCAAACTGCTATGGCTGCTGTCTGTGAAAGCTGAAGCCAAACTACTATAGCTGTCTATTGTGTGTGTGTGTGAACATGATCAGGCCCCAGTAGTCCTCCAATCTCCAATTTCCTGACTCCAATTCCACTAAACTAGGTTGCTGGGCGTTTGCTAAGGTGTTCTGGGTGGTTGCTAGGGCGTTGCTAGGCAGTTGCTAAGGTGTTCTGGGTGGTTGTTAAGGCATTGCTAGGCGGTTGCTAAGGTGTTCTGGGTGGTTGCTAGGGCTTTGCCTGGCAGTTGTTATGGTCTTCTGGGTGGTTGCTAAGGTGTTGCTAGGCGGTTGCTAAGGTGTTCTGGGTGGTTGCTAGGGCATTGCCAGGCAGTTGCTTTTGTGTTGTGTGTGGTTGCTAGGGTGTTGCTAGGCGGTTGCTATGGTGTTCTGGGTGGTTGCTAGGCCGTTGCTAGGCGGTTGCTAAGGTGTTCTGGGTGGTTGCTAAGGCATTGCTAGGTGGTTGTAAAGGCATTCCTGATGGTTGCTAAGGCTTTGCTAAGCAGTTCCTATGATGGTCTGGGTGGTTGCTTGCCTCTGATCAGAGCAGGCTAGAGTGTGGCTAGAGTTCCGCATTCATTTTTAATGGGAAAAATTTTTTGGAAAACGTGGAATATCTCGGAAATTATGAATTTTTGGAAAATTCTGAATAGATCCGATAATATTTGAATTGGGCTGAATAATTTGAAGTTTGAACGGTTTGAATATGTTGAAGTATGTGGAAGTGGTTAAGGTCCGTAAAACGGCGGAGGAGGACGAGAAAGATGAGGAGGAGGAATAATAAATAAACTGGTAGAATAACATATAGTGGGATTGCTGCATGCAGCAATCCCACTCAATTAAACTACCTACCAATTTAAAATTGTTCATTGAGCGAATCAACTGTTTGATTGCAAATTGAGCCAAGTAAATGGGAAGGGGGTGAAAGCAATTGTCGAGTAGAGGAGGATGATTTTGAAGACCTTAACTTTGCTTAGTTCAGCACGCAGTTTGCCTGAATGTGTTTCCTTGATTATTACATTTGGCCGTTGTGTGCGAATCTTGTTCAATTATTAAATAAAAAATGTTTAAAATTTGCGGCACAGATTTGCCTGAACGTGCTTGCCCAGTCTTCGTGCATTTGTCCATTGCTTGCAATGCGAAAATAATTTCTCTCTCCCATTCATGTTTGATGCGCTTCATACAATGTTTTCTACTTCGCGTATATTTTTAGACGCTTAAAAACCAGGGCCATCTTAACATGATTTTATTTTTAAGAAATCTTTTTTAATAATATGTGAAAGTTTTCCGACGAGAGGTGGAATTCAGAGGTCTGCTATTTATTCAGATTACTGACATTATTTCAATCTAGCATGGTAGCCTGGTTCGGTTTGTCAGCTTCTCTTTATCTCATCTAAATCATTATTGGCTTGATTTTGGTTTTGATTGGTCAGTTCGCTGAAAAAATGGCTTGATTACAAGTTGGGCAAAGTACACGGGAATTGATTTAAGGTGAGCTAATTATGCCAAGGTGACGGCAGCTGTCCAGCCTCAATGGTAATTAGCAGACTTCAAATCGCACTTTTCTTTCCGGAAGCATTTCAAATGGCCTCTGATGTTAGTTCACCTCTAAATTAAAGTTGTGTCGGATAGAAAAAGGTAATAATCAAGCTCGTCTGTCTGCCCCATAGAGGAAGCGGGAATATCTCGGTCATTCAACAATCTCAATGCAGGACCGCAGGACAATGGAAATTCATGGCGCTGACAGCTGCACTGACATCACGATTAGGGGCGCCCCAAGCGGATCGAGGGTGAATTTTTGTCCGCTGTGGTGAAAATGGCGCGGTCCACTAGTTTTGTAAGATCGCTCATAAAAATTATAGAAATCGCAAAATAAAGAAAACAAAGTTGTAGGAGCTTTTTTCATGATATATTGAAATAATAACACCCAACTTTCCCAGCCATGATAGTCCTCCTTTAAGCATCGCAGGAAAACTCTGAAGGCAGCATATTCCAAAGCAAAAAAAATAAAGGCAGTGGCTATTTTTGCACCAGTCATAATATTACTCCAATTTGCTATTCTTATGAGCTTCCGTATGTGTATGTGCAATGAAGGAAATCTGGACTTGGACCCATAGACTGATTTATACAGTCTATGCTTATACCACAGCATTAGCTATAATGTGACGTTAGCAAGCGGGACAGCTGTAACATTACTTATGTTTTCTAACTAGTTGCCTAACTTAGCTATCGGGTTAGGTAGTTATGAGAGTGTAATTTTAGGTTCAACGTTTGCTCGCTAATATTTGGGGAAATGTCAGGTCGTCACTTTCATCAATCAATAGTCTGTAGTGATTAGTGTCGTGTAGAAGAGCTGATTAGCTACACAAAGTTTGTCCTTGCAAGAAATTTTAGAGTACAAGTTGGCTAATGAGTGAGATGGCAAGCTGGCTAAGTTAGCTGGCTAATAACTAACCCTATCTGGCTTGAGCAGAGGACATTCTGACTGTAACTTAAAGTAATTAAGCCGGCTAGCCGGTCTAGTAATGTTAACCACAAGGCACGCAGCGAAAGCGGGATGTTTTCAACCCAGTTCAGTAGCAATTTTTTTTTTCCAAAGCCGAATTTCTTATTGTGCATGCGGATACGGAAGTTCATAAGAACTGCAAATTACAGTAGGCTCACGACTGGCGTAAAAAATAGCCGCTGCCAAAAACAAAACAATTCCAGTGGCCCTAATCCGGCCAGTTTAATTTATTTCACGGTCATGGATGAAATTCCGGGACAGAGACCGCTGGCAATGGCAGTGACCAAGAGAGTGGAGTCATTTGTCGGCTTTGAAGCTCAAACTGAAGGCAACCAAAGCCATGACGATTACTTTCGAGCGTTATATTTGCTGAAACCCGATGTTGAGATTGGGCCAAAGTGGTGGGTATGCTAATTAACATGTAAACGGGAATATTCCCATCGCTCAGCGCATATAAACGGGTTATTCGGAATATTACCTTAGCCCGAATATGGACCTTAATCGGAATATGGTGTGCATGTAAACGTAGTTGCAACTAACAGTTCTTCAGATGTCATAATTTCATATTTCCTCTACAGAGAATATATTGACCACTGGGTGCCACTGCTGGTACATGTCACTTGACTTTTTTTTTTTTTTTTTAGCTAGATCAAAGTGGGGCAGGATGGATTTGAAGCTGCAAATAATACATTTTGTAATTAATGACTTGTTTCAAAATGAAAACAGTTGAGTGTAGATACTACAAACCTCAAGAATTATTCCCAAAAACATGGACATTTTTAGTATGTAAGTGATTTTGCTGATTAAAAAACGCTGAACTGTAAAACTGTTGCAGAATTTAGTGGAATTTTTGGAAATTTAGTTTAATTTGGTATTTGTGTATAACCCCAATTCCAAAATAGTTGGGACGAAGTGTAAATTGTGAAGAAAATCAAAATGCAATGACTTTCAGATCACATGAGCCAATATGTTATTTACAATAGAACTTAGATAACATTTCGAATGTTGAAACTGAGACATTTTACAATTTTATCTGCAAAATGAGCTCATTTCAAATTTTCTGGCTGCAACAGGTCTCAAAAAAGTTGGGACACAGGCAAAAAAGGGCTGAAAAAGCAATTAATATATAAGCAAATCAGCTGAACGAACATTTAGCAAGTAATTAAGTTAACTGGCGTCAGGTGTGTAACATGATTGGCTATAAAAAGGGATGTCTTATGGCCGGTAAACACTGTATGATTTTGGGCTGTCCCAGACGAAAGATGACCATCGTAGGAGAAACGTGGAGAAATCTTTGGTCGTGGCTCTAAAACGGTCGTCTTACGTCGCACTGTGAGACAGGTTCAAGGACGGCCGTTGTCAGCGTCTTGTGACCAAAGATAATCTGAGATTAAATTCTGATGGTGTCAGAAATTTAGGATGACTATCTCACAGTGTGACAGCTGCTATGACCTACGTCTACTAATCAGCCAATACAAATGGTAGAGCAGATGGATGCCGTATGCTGATGACGTTGCATATTGACGTACGTCGTAACCTGCGATTCAGTAAACGGCCATCATACAGTCTGCACACATCAAACTTGACGTCGTACTAAAGTTTATTAGATCCAAGTCGTATAGTGTGTCATGCAATGGTCTTATAAAATTGCTAAAATCGTACAGTGTGTACCGGCCATTAGAGAGGCTGAGTCCCTCAGAAGTAAAGATGGCCAGAGGCTCTCCAACCTGTGAAGGCTTGCGTAAAAAAAATTGTGAAATACTTTAAGAACAATGTTCCTCTATGTCAAATTGCAAAGGCTTTGAAGGTCTCATCATCGACAGTGCATAACATCATCAAAAGATTCAGAGAAACTGGAAAAATCTCTGTGCATAAGGGACAAGGCTGAAGACTTTTACTGGATGCCCGTAATCTTCGGGCCCTCAGACGCTACTGCATCACTCACCGGCATGATTCTGTCATTGACATGACTAAATGGGCCCAGGAATACTTCAAGAAACCACTTTCAGTAAACACAGTCCGCCGTGCCATCCACAGATGCCACCTAAAACTCTATCATGCAAAAAGGAAGCCATTGTTGAGCATGATCCAGAAGCGCCACCGTGTTCTGTGGGCCAAAGCTCATTTAAAATGGACTGTAGCAAAGTGGCAAAGTGTCCTGTGGTCAGACGAGTCCAAATATGACATTCTTGTTGGAAATCATGGGCGTTGTGTCCTCTGGGCTAAAGAGGAGAAAGACCACCCCTCCTGTTATCAGCGTTCAGTTCAAAAGCCAGCATCTCTAATGGTATGGGGATGTATTAGAGCATTTGGTGTGGGACACTTGCATGTTTTAAAAAGCACCATGAATGCTGAAAAGTATATCAAGGTTTTAGAGCAACATATGCTCCCCTCAAGATGACATCTATTCCAAGGACGGCCTTGTGTATTTCAGCAGGACAATGCAAAACCAGATACCAATGCAAAATCCAATACTGCAGCTATTACAACAACATGGCTTCGTAGTAGAAGAGTCTGTGTGCTGAACTGGCCTGCCTGCAGTCTTGATCTTTCACCGATTGAGAACATTTGGCGCATAATTAAACGAAAAGTCCTTCAAGGGAGACCCAAAACTCTCCAGCAGCTGGAAGCCTGTCTTAAACAAGAGTGGGATCCAATTCCAATGGCTAAACTCAAGAAACTTGTCTCCTCAATGCCCAGACGCCCCCACTCTGTGTTAAAAAGAAGAAGGGATGCTACACCATGGTAAACAGGCCGCTGTCCCAACTTTTTTGAGACCTGTAGCAGCCATCAAATTTGAAATGAGCTCATTTTGTGGATAAAATTGTAAAATTTCTCAGTTTCAACATTTGCTATGTTATCTCTGTTCTATTGTGAATAAAATACTGGCTGGTGTGATTTGAAAGTCATTGCATTTTGATTTTATTCACAATTTACACTTTGTCCCAACTATTTCAAAATATGTAGCTACAGTGTTATATGTACTTCAAGATAAACATTTAAGTCTTTATAGCCCATACTTGATGATAACATCATTGAAAGTCCTTGAATAAATAAGATTTATACACTTAAATGTTCACATTTTTGGGGGAAGAGGGTGGGGGGGCGCACCGTGATGTGTCTGTATACCCCTCAGAAAGTAGGTAGTTGCGCCCCTGCTTACACTGAAGTCCACTCCATCTGAACTGAACTGCGCCATTCTGCTTTGGGCTCTATTCATCACAGTCATTACTGTATTGCAATCAATAAACCCTACTGTTGGACTGTACTCTGTCTCTGCTTCTGGTTCCTAGTCTGGATCATGGCAACGTCATCGTAAAAAAAAATGACAGTAGAACTCATGGCTGTGTTTCTGAGAGTAAGAGCGTTTTCATATGCAATATGTGACAAGAAGTTGCAGGATTTAGTCTCAACAGCTACATGGCCGGAAAAAATTTACTGGATAATCAGGCTAATCAGAAAAACTACTTCAATTTGCAAGGGAGTGTACAGCTTGGACTGTGGAGCAATGGACTGTGGAGTCCAGATTTACCCAGTTCCACAGGGATAGGTGCGTCAGGGCGAAAAAGGAAGCCCATGAAGCAATGCGGTCATCATGCATAGTGCTCACTGTACAAGCCTCTGAAGGCAGTCTTATGATCTGGGGTTGCTTCAATTGGTCAGGTGAAGGCTCAGGAACAATAAACAAATAAAATGAAGTCAGCTGATGATCTGAATGTACTGAATGACCAGGTTATACCATCTATGCATTTTTTAATCCCTGACTGCACAGGCATATTCCAGGATGACAATGCAAAGATTCATCTGGCTCAAATCATGAATGAGTGGTTCAGCAAGCATGTGGAATTATTTTCCGCACATGAATTGGCCACCATGGAGTCCTGACCTTAAAAGTGTCTGGGATGTGTTGGAGAAGGCTCTCTGGAGTGGCTCGACCCTCCCTTTGTCAATACAAGATCTCAGCCAAAAATTAATGCAACTCTAGTCAGAAATAAATATTTTAACATTGCATTGAATTGCGAAAACAATGTTAAGGGGAATGCGCGCTGTGATCAAAACAAAATGCAGTCCAACAAAATACTAGTGTGGGACTGTTTTTGGCCAGGCAGTGTATGAACAAATTCATTCTCACATACTCATGCAGGTATGCATGCGCAGTGGGCTTTCAAATCAGAACCTTTTCAGAACCGCAAGGTTGTGCTGAGGTCTTATGCCCCCATGATCTGAGAGATGATAAAATTAATCAAAGGGAGTTGTTTTTTTTCTTTATTAGTTTGTCCATAGGAAAGAAAAACTGATTTGACATTTCAAGAATACTAACTCAATAAATGTCATGTTACGGAGAAGTGTTCTTATTTCCCCAAAGCAAGAGCAGGGGCCTCATTTATCATTGTGGATACACCTTTCTTTACACCCTTTTTCCCCCGTTTTGTGCGTATGCACTTTTCTCCGCCAAATTTGGGATCAATCAAACCCAAACCTGACGGGAAAAAGTGCGGACATTTACACCCATTTTGACCATGGCGTACCGTGATTTACACCCTTTTTGAAGAACAGGAGGAATTGGCGACGCAGCTGCTGAGTCAGAGAATTGCAGTGTGCGAGGGAGAGAGGAGCGCGGATTATAGCCTATTTAAAAGAACAATCAAAGCCGCAGCCATGTCCGGTTTTCCTAAAGTAATTGGAGCCATTGACTGCACTCACATCATGATTAGGGCACCATCAGTGAATGAATTCGTATATGTGAATTGCAAAAATGTGCATACGATCAATACCCAAATCATATGTGACGCCGACATGCTCATAACGAATGTAGTGGCACGTTGGCCTGGCTCTACACATGATTCATTCATCCTGACGCACAGCAGTGTGGGGGTGAGACTGGGGGCAGGCGCTGCGCGTGACGGCTGGCTCCTTGGTGAGTGCATGTAGGCTACACAGTATACTCATTCATTGAAAGCTGCTGCTTATAATCATCAATTCAAGGCTGATGCGCACCCCATCGTTGTGACTTACAGGTGATAGTGGCTACTTCCTGAGGGAGTGGCTGGTAGTTCCCATCCCGGACCCACAGGGTGGCCAGGAAACCCAGTATAATGAGGTCCATGCCCGTGCGCGCTGTGTCGTGGAGCGCGCCATCGGGATCCTGAAAGGCCGTTGGCGCTGCCTGGATGCGTCGGGTGGTAGGGCTCCTCTACCACCCGAAAAAGGTCTGCAGGATCATCTGGGCCTGTGCCATCCTGCACAATGTGGCAGTGAGGCGTGGGGTTGCGCTGCTGCCGGGCCTCCCTCCACCCCAGCATATGCACCCGGACCCACAGCCCCCTCCCCGTCATGAGGGTTTTCAACGGGGACTAAGGGCACAAGCTGCGGTGATGCAGCGGCTATGAAGCCGCCCCCCCACCTCTCACCCCTCATGTTGAGCTAAAGAATGTGTGTATATAGCCTACGAGTTTCTCAGTTTCAGTCTTGCAAAGTTGGGTTTAGTTTTCGGTATTGCAAGAACCTCATATTTCATTCCTCGTACATTTGATGTCCACAAGTTGAGACAGAAATGAATTCATGTATATCAAACACGACATTGTAATTTTTGTCCCTCTTTGCAACTGAAACAAAACACACACCTACTGCATTTGACAAAAGATTCGACAAGAAAGTTCTTTTTTTTTTAATGCCTCTGAAAGACTTGTGACTGCAGCACTCGGCGGTTTTACGCTTGCTGGTGAGGCCGGGGCTGTGGCTGATTAGATGAGATTGTTTTAATTTCCGGAGGAGAAATTGTTTGGTCCAACATTATGTGTTAATTTCTGTTGTGATTCTCTACATGTTCTTAGTTATATGTTTTTGTTCCTAAATAAACCACAAGACGAAGTGATCATACAGAATTAGTGCAAATGCCTGCCGAAGAGGACTTTTTCCTCGCCTGCACCTCACTAACAAGAACGTGTATCTCACTCTCTGAGAAGTTTTGCTTCTTTCCGCGTTTCCCATCCATGCTTCACCGTCTTCCACTGTCATCACTCCACAAATCCCCAGAGCGCACATGGCTACTTTTTTATGCAGGTGCTCATTTGCATTGACCATATATGGTTGTGTCTGGGTGTGTAGAGGGCGGGATATGAGGCGTATTCACGTCCGTACTTTTCTTGGGTCCGGTGTGATTTATCAATGGAAATTGCGGAGAGCTGTGCGTATGCACAGTTTGATAAATCTGAAAAGGGTGTAAATATTTTGGGTGTACGCCATTTTTGGCTTTTCGCCCTACGTGAAAATTTAGTAGCACTTTTACACCCTTTTTGATAAATGAGGCCCCAGATGGTGTAGACCCCAGAGTTCAGCATCATCAAGGCTGAGCGGAAATACCAGCAGAGAGAAAAGCAAAATGAGACTTTTAACCTGCACAAGATCTCTGGAAAGTTCCCCAATACACTTAGTGCAACCTACTGGCCAATTTTCTTATTAAATTGGAATAGTGCATTACAGTACTGCAATGATGCATTACAGTGTACCTTATTTTTAGGTGAAGGGTGTTCATGCCAAGTATTGGTTTGATTTAGTGTTTAACAGTTTATGACCTTTTATAGGAGGTTTGTCAAAATTCAGAA
Organism: Gymnothorax javanicus; assembly: GCA_029692085.1. NCBI lineage: Eukaryota > Metazoa > Chordata > Actinopteri > Anguilliformes > Muraenidae > Gymnothorax > Gymnothorax javanicus. Next base: position 72,599,859 of record CM056199.1, read on the forward strand.
ACTCTTGTTTTCATTTATATGAGCATCATCACGTCACGGAATTGTTTTAAAGACTTTTGTTGTATGTATATTACCAGTCTTCAATTGTGAAATGTGCAACCCTTGTACAGATGGATTGCTTTTAAGTGAAAAGATAACCAATAAACCGCAGTACAGAGTCATGAAATCAGAGTTATACAAGTGAGGTCACAATAAGAATCTGTTTTGATTGGACAGAAGTCCTAAACACAACTAATTACACAATATTACTGCAAACAGAGGCTGGGTGTGGCAAACAAATCTGTTCTGTGTTTGTCTATCAGCCTTAAATTCTGAGGCCAGTTTTTGTCCAGTTAAGGAATTGTGTTCCTCTTGATGTAAAATGTGGTGTTCCTCTTGGGACAATTCCAGGGCCAGCTTAGATTTTTATAAAAACCCCAATTCCAATGAAGTTGGGACATTGCGTAAAATGTGAATAAAAACAGAATATAATGATATGCCTTTTCAACCTATATTCAATTGAGTACACTACAAGGACAAGATATTTAATGTTCAAACTGATAAACTTATATTCACTCAATTTGAATACAGTGTGCCAGAGGCATGATCACACCCTGGATAGCTCGCCCATACAGTCCATCAGAGGGACCACACACCATTCACTCACAACCTCATACCTATGAGCAATTTAGAGTTTCCAATTAGGCTGACATGCATGTGTTCAATCTGTGGAAGGAAAGCGGAGAACCCTGAGAAAACCCCTTGCGAGCCCAGGAAGAGCACACAAACACAGAACGGTGCCATGATGGATTTCAAGATACAAACTTCTTGCTGTGAGGCAGAAGTGCTACCCACTGCACCGTCTCTTCTCGCTCAATAGTATGTTGATCAGTGAAATACAATGTGAACAGTTTATCAATAATGAAAGACTACAACCACCAAATGATAGTATGCTGGTGTAGTATCCCAATTTGTAGCATGCAAATTCAGGTGCATCCCATAGGTGGCAGAGAGAGGATTTGGGGAGAGGGACATCAGATGCCATGTCACAGGTTTAATTTTCAGGAAGGACACCTGTGGATGTGTAATGCTCCAACCTGTGCCAGAAACCAACCAATGTTCATAAAAAACTGCATATTTCATGTCAATAGGCATAAGAAACAGCAAAACAGCATATTAATCTCAGAAGTCCAAGAACTGTGGGGTGCAATAAAGATTAAACAGGGTCAATATCAGAGAATAAATTCACAATTTTGCAACACACAGGAAGCAGGGCGGCGTTTCACAGAGATCATAAGTGGTCAGATACAAAAGATTATATACTATATTTAGGAAGTTTCGAGTTCGTTGCTAAGAGTGTTTCACAGAGATCAGAGACTTACGAACTCGTAAAAATAGACTCGTAAAGAGTTTCACAGAGTTTCGTATGCCTACGAAAATGGTGTATTTAGGAGAAAAAATAAGAGCACTCGAGTGTTGTCTTATATTTACGAATATTTATATATAGGGGGATCAAAAAGGATCAATGGCGTTCGCCATATGGCAGGTACTCGAAAGAGAAGAGCGTGAAGAGAGAAAAAATACAGAGGATAGATCCTATCCTTGAATTTCCGGAATTTCAGGCCTATGTTAAAATGGTTTTTATTTTATGGATTAATTTTTTTTTTTAAATAATTTTTATTTGAGATTGTAGCAGATACAGGAGTTTAGTATATACAGATGCTTTGGATCTCTCATTTTTTGTTAAAATAGTTTTAAATGCAATAATAATAATAAAAAGTTATTGTTGGCCTACTTGTTAAATTGTGCTTTATAAATAAACAAGTATTTGAAGATGTGACTGTTATTTCATTCAGTACAGACATTTTTCACTGTGGAATATCGTAATTCAGGGCGGGGGAGAGTTGGAAGGAAGGAGGGAGGGAAGGAGTCAGGTCAACTTACCCTGGTACTGTACTCAACTTACCCCATACACGGGGTAAGTTGTGCCACAAGACCACTTTTTTTGAACATGCTATATTATCAAAACAGTTATGTTTACACTCATTCAGATTGTTTGTAGGGGTGCACAACATCCTGAAATATATGCTGGTATATTTGTTCGCAACACAACTATAATTGCCTTGATGTAGGAATCCTGAATATGAAAAGTGGCTCAGCTTACCCCGCTTTCCCCTATTGTTAAAGCACAAGAAACGTTTGCATAAATACAGTGCTTTTCGTCTCTGTCGACCGGTGTTCTGACAATTTGTGCTTCCTTGTCAAAAAATGCTACCGTCATGCAAAGCGATCATAAGGTCTTTGTTTTTGCCTTAATATTGCAATATGAATCAGTTTACAGTAGTAACTTTGTTATTTGTTAGCTTATTATAACATAAGCAGACGTTATAATGAGTTGGATAAGTTTGTTTAAAGATATATGTCCATATACGCCATTATCATCTAATTTCTGCATTTTCAGGAAAACCAAGCGTGTACATGCAAATATATTTACGCTTGCAGTTCGAAAGGCGCACTGAAAAAAAAAAGTATTTTTTATGATCTTTGAAGATACTTAAGATATGATCAAAGAAATAGCCCGAGATTTTAGGTTTGTGCATGCGCAGAACCGCGAGGTAGCATATTTTGATAGGTAGCAAAATTTGACAGAAGACTGAGGCGTTGCCGTGTTGACACATTGGAACAGAAGCGGAATGACCTTTTAGGGTTACGAGAGACTTATGAGGGTCTTACCAGTGGCGTATCTGTCGTATCTTAAAGTTACGATGGTTTTCATAATTTTCTTCTTACGATTTCCTCATTTTACGAGGCTTTGCGTGAAACGCCTCTCGTATCTTAGTCTATCGTACCTTTCCACCTATCGTATTTCTTACAATCTCTGTGAAATGCCGCCCAGGTTAATAAAACAAGCATGAAAAGCAGTGAGTATTAGATACAGTGTTAAAATTGCAGCCACCAAATGATCTGACACTCAGCAATACCTGTGTAGTCAAAGGAGTCCTCCTCGTGGTGAGAGTGGGTGGTAGGTGTGAGTTCCTCTTTGGACCCTCCCTCTGTGCCAATATCTGTTGGAAAATAACAAATTAAAAGACTTAAAAGCATATGAATAAATGACAAGGGCATTCAACCCATCTGAGATCGTCTGTGGGCCATAGAAAGTGCATCGGATATAATCCCAGCAAATGGCAAAAAGCGGGTTTTGCTTTCAAAACTGATTCCCTGGGCCTGTCAAAACAGGATTAGGGAGTTAGCTGGATAACTACAACCAGTAAAACCTGGAAAATCCTAAATCTGGAATATTAACCAAAGCAAAAAACGGCTGCTTTGGGATTTAATCAGCCAAGTTAGACCACAAACTCTGTTATCCTGCTTTAAGTTTGAAGCCCGTGATCTTGCTGGGAGAAAATTCCCACTCACACCAATGTGATTGGTCCAGTATCAGTGCTTCAGCCACCAGCTTCAATTTACATCAATATTATCCTCATCATCAGAAAAATGGTCTTTAGTTCATCTTTAAGAGTCAATACACACTAGTTCAGAGAGGAGTTTTTTCTTTGACTAAAGACCCTCCTGTGTGCACAATGAAGCCAAGCGAAATTTTGCTGATACATTTTTTAAAATGGAGTTTGACAGCATGCAGCGAACAAGCACATTCATACTGGTGTCAACCTCAACCTCAAAAGAGCTCTCCCTATTTTCAAGCTTTGAAACCATATAAAATCACTTGAAACACTAAAGGGCATTATTTATCAATAATAATAATAATAATAATAATAAACATTAGATAGCACAGCGATGTCGATAGTCTACAACATGGTAATATACTATATACCATGATTTCCACTATTTACATTTTTCATCATGTATTTGACTAGGTTTCTTGTATTCTACTCTCATACGCCTTTACACATTCAAAGAGGTCAAAAAAACTGTATTTTAAAGGGGAAAACTGTCTGGGTCGACACCCATGTATTTATTCAAGGTCAACCACTGACAGAAGTCACAATTAATAAGGATGGACAACCACCACAAGAGCAAGAGATAAGAAAACCCACAAACTGATGAGTGTTTAAGAGACATTAGGTAGAGAGTAGTTTATCAGTGCCAAAATGCAAGACTTCTGTCGAAACTACAAGAGAAATGGGTACCATATAATGAAACCACATAGTTTCAAAGTGTAGGCTTTGTATAAATAAGTCGCACACAAACCATGCACATTTTCCCACAGTCGCTATTTTTTGCATATTTAGTATCTCCCAATGGCTTCCCTATACATTTGCTGTAAAGAGAACAACTACCACAATGCATTGCACTCACTCAGTACTCCAGACATGCCCTCAATGTTTGTGCGGTTCAGCGATCCACCCATCTACAGCTGTCACACATAGAATTGCATTGTGGCACCATCCAGTTTACTGCAAAGAGGACTGGTCATGATGATAGAGATGACAGTTTGCTCTGTGCACAGGTCGAAGTTGGGGATGTAATATTTCACTCCTTACCCACAAATATAGTACGGGCGATAGAATAGCAACAGGCCATTGCAAACGCAACATATAAAGTTGACATGTTTGCAGATTAGTATATTCTTCTTGAAGACTACAAGAGAGATCGCCGATCAGAATTACTAGGTTGTCCTTCTGATTGAATCTTGAAAAATGCAGCCATACTGTATATTTCTGACACAAGCAATTAGTGTCAATGAAGACTCAATTCTGCCCTTAAACCCCCAGCTGGAGAAGACACTATGACCAACGGAGTTGAAGGTGATTGAGCTAGCCAGGTAGTGAGCTGTTTTCCTATGTCAAAGTAATGATCTTGCGAAAATTTCATGACTGGCAAAATTTTCAACTTGCTAGCTAACTACAGCCAACGCATGTTACAACCATAAGGTAGCAACAATGCTACTTGACAGAAATGATGTTGACTGTGCAACAACAGTAAGGTTATGTTGCCAAAATCTGCCAGCTGGTTTGCTCCAGTCCGCTACCATTGCAAGCTAACAAGGGACTTCACAACAAAGATATTTCAGAGCAGCATCCATGGCATGCATCCAGGCTTCCCAGAGGCATCGACCAGAAATCCAAGCTAAATTAGCTTGTAGTTCTTTCTTACCTCCAACTATGTCACCGTATGCATCAAATGATGATGTTAGAGGGGGAAGTAGACAGATTTTGCAGCTGATTTCCTGAAATATACAAAAATTTGCAAAACTGCATGTGTTTTTTTACACTATATCCCTAATTTGGATCGATCAAGATGGTTGAAAATCGCCAAAGGGACCCTTGATAGAGGTCAGAGGGCCAATAAGGAGTTAAGCTGTATGTATGACAGGTCCAAGGTAAGGAGGAGTGCTTGTTAGTCTCGCGCTTAACCAAAACTCCCCGTAACAGTCAGCCCGTCTCAAGGAAACAGAGCAAAGAGAAGTGTTCTTTTCTTTGTGAACATTAGGAGGTGTCAAAGACTCTCTGTGATCTTTTAGACTGCAATCTGATCCAGAAGGTAAGAATAGCGTTTAGCCATTTAAGCAGTGATATTGAAGGGCTAAGCGGTTTTTAGGATGCTTTCACACTAGGGACTCGGGCAGGGATCCAAGTACACTTGACCCTAAAGTCCGGTTTATTTGGTAAGTGTGAACGAAAGTCCGCTTAGATGAGGTGGTCTCGGGCACAGTTCATCCGTACTCGTACCAGATGTGACAGCATCCATACTCGAGCAATGAACTGGACTATTACGTGACATCTTAACTATTTGACTCTTTTGTTCTAACACATATAGTGGCAAAAGGATCTCTCCGGTGAAACATAGAAATTTAATGGCAAAATTACAAAACCCAAAACCAGTGAAGTTGGCACGTTATGTAAATCGTAGATAAAAACAGAATACAATGATTTGCAAATCCTTTTCAACTTATATTCAATTGAATACACTGCAAAGACAAGATGTTTAATGTTCAAACTGAGAAACTTTATTTTTTTTTTGCAAATAATCATTAACTTAGAATTTAAAGGCAGCAACACATTGCAAAAAAGTTGGCACAGGGGCCTTTTTACCACTGTGTTACATCACCTTTCCTTTTAACGACACTCAGTAAACGCTTTGGGAACTGAGGAGACCAATTTTTGAAGCTTTTCAGGTGGAACTCTTTCCCATTCTTGCTTGATGTACAGCTTAAGTTGTTCAACAGTCCGGGGTCTCCGTTGTCGTATTTTACGCTTCATAATCGCCACACATTTTCAATGGGAGACAGGTCTGGACTACAGGCAGGCCAGTCTAGTACCCGCACTCTTTTACTACGGAGCCATGCTGTTGTAACATGTGCAGAATGTGGCTTGGCATTGTCTTGCTGAAATAAGCAGGGGCGTCCATGAAAAAGACGTTGCTTGGATGGCAACATATGTTGCTCCAAAACCTGTATGTACCTTTCAGCATTAATGGTGCCTTCACATATGTGTAAGTTGCCCATGCCTTGGGCACTAATACACCCCCATACCATCACAGATGCTGGCTTTTGAACTTTGCGCCTATAACAGTCCGGATGGTTCTTTTCCTCTTTGGTCCGAGGACACGACGTCCACAGTTTCCAAAAACAATTTGAAATGTGGACTCGTCAGACCACAGAACACTTTTCCACTTTGCATCAGTCCATCTTAGATGAGCTTGGGCCCAGCGAAGCCGGCGGCGTTTCTGGGTGCTGTTGATAAATGGCTTTCGCTTTGCATTGTAGAGTTTTAACTTGCACTTGCAGATGTAGCGACGAACTGTAGTTACTGACAGTGGTTTTCTGAAGTGTTCCTGAGCCCATGTGGTGATGTCCTTTACACACTGATGTCGGTTTTTGATGCAGTACCGCCTGAGGGATCGAAGGTCACGGGCATTCAATGTTGGTTTTCGGCCTTGTCGCTTCGTGCAGTGATTTCTCCAGATTCTCTGAACCTTTTGACGATATTACGGACCGTAGATGATGAAATCCTAAATTTCTTGCAATAGCTCGTTGAGGAATGTTGTTTTTAAACTGTTCGACAATCAGCTCACGCATTTGTTCACTAAGTGGTGACCCTCGCCCCATCCTTGTTTGTGAATGACTGAGCATTTCAGGAAGCTGCTTTTATACCCAATCATGGCACCCACCTGTTCCCAATTAGCCCGTTCACCTGTGGGATGTTCCAAATAAGTGTTTGATGAGCATTCCTCAACTCTCTCAGTCTTTTTTGCCACTTGTGCCAGCTTTTTTGAAACATGTTGCAGGCATCAAATTCCAAATGAGCTAATATTTGCAAAAAATTACAAAGTTTACCTGTTCGAACATTAAGTAACTTGTCTTTGCAGTGTATTCAATTGAATATAGGTTGAAAAGGATTTGCAAATCATTGTATTCTGTTTTTATTTACGATTTACACAACGTGCCAACTTCACTGGTTTTGGGTTGTAAATGCATGCTCGAAATTCGGGCAGACAAAAAAACATACAATCACAACTGGATGCTACACACAGAAACGCGAAGATTTATGGAATAATTTGTGAGTACATTTGCATGGTTATCGCAGAACAATAGAACATTAAGAAAAGTTGGTTACAATATCTTAAAAGTGCAGAATGCGGAGCGAAAGTCTTGCAGTTTAAGTGATGAAAAAAATTAATGTCCGTAGCTGCTTCTTCTTTGTGTATATTTCTCTATTTAAAAATCACCTAGGTGCATACTGCCACCTACTGTATCCGAATTTTGATAAAAGCAACCATACTTGGACACGGTACAACATTGTTAGTATGAAAGCTGACCAGCGCGGGGAGAGGGGAGGGGGTACAATCGTACTGTGGCACAGTGCAGACCAATCGTACTTCGTGTGAAAGCGCCCTTAGAGTTTTTGTGTATGTGTCGGCAAGACAGGCTGAAATTTCAGCTCACTGAGTTCAGTTTATTTAATGTAGGTTGCACCACAACAAAGCATTAGCATTGTTTACTGCCCAAATCTGACAAGTACTCATGAGTCCAGTCACCAAAAAATTTTCTCATTTTCACCAGGGATGTTTCGTCAATGTTATGCCAATACTCCATGGCAGAAACTTAATGGGAACATGCTGTGCAAGGCGAGTAGATGGGAGTCAGCCAAATGCTGAAAGTTATGTGAGTAAATACTACCATTACATTAAAGGACACTAATTAAACGTACATATTTGCTATTTATATTGATGATTCTAGCTCAAACAGCATCCTGATTATCTTTGAGAAGGTTTCACTTTTCCACCGTTAAAAACTGAAGCAGGCATCTACAGTGCCTTATGGATGTTTCATGAAAGCTACACATAAATCACACACGTGAGGAGATACCTCAAGGTCGACTATACCCACCGGATATTTGGACTTCTAACTAATGTTCGTCCTGGAACTGCCTTGCTATACTGATTAAAGCAGCAGAGATTAGCTTTATAAATACATTTTTTAAAACATTTCCTGGTATTTCCGCTTTTCATTGGGGCATTCGGGGAAAATGCACAGGGTAGAAGGGGGGAATGGCATGAGGTAGTCTCAAACCCATGTCCTCATGAGCAGGCACATGGTGTGCGCTCATGTTGCATGCATTCTAACTGGTTGAGTCAACCAGGATGCCCCAGAACACTTGGTAATTTGATGAAACGATAACAATGATCTGTCATAGGCAGATAAATCCTCCCATGGTATTGACTCAGAACTCAAAGAGCAGGTCAACCAAACCTCCCTTTAGTGTGTCACAGCCTGGGGAGAAAGAACAGCTAATCCACAGGCTCCCTCTCTGATCTGACCTTACAAAACCTGGCCAGATGGTAGGCAGGAGCCAATGGGAACATTTGGTCCTCCACAGTAAACAGCAATTTGACCAATCGCAATTATAGAACCATTGTGATCTCATTCGTCTCTCCCCGCCTCCCACAACAAACTGGAATTCCATCCTATTTTCTAAACCCAGTATCTGCCTATGGACCACAAGATTAAGAACTGAATAATTACGTGTTTTTCCTGCTGTAATATATCAACTCTCATAAAACTGCTATTGTAAGCCTAATTTCACCTGAATTTGGTCGTTTTACGGCTGGTGTCAGTGGGATTTATACCATGCCGAAGGAATTCTATGACTCACGAATCTTTTTTTTTTTTTTTTTTTAAGCGCTTGAAACTGCTGAGAGCCTGGCAGCAAAAGGTTTAACGGTGAGGCAGAATGGATTGAGGTGTCAGCTTTTGTTATGGAACGATGCGTGAAATGGCAGTTATGAATGAGCACTCTGGTAGGTCAGAAGGTCCCACCGTTTAATAAAAATATATCTTAATGCTCTGGATAGCTGATAAAAATGATGAAGTGCAGGCTCAGAGTGGGAATGTGAGCCATCTGCTCCAGCATAGTCTGCTCGCTGTAGCTGTACAACCGCTGCCAGGTTTGGCTGGAGTCCCACTTTCTGGGTAAAGGGTTGAGAAATAAAAAAACTACTTATGTGTGGAGTAGTAGAGAGGCATAATGGGGCAGCGGGCAGCACTCTTGCCTCACAGCAAGAACTTCCTGGCCTGGGTCTGGGCCTTTCTGTGAGGACGCTGTACCCTTGTTTGCACTGGGTACTCTGGTTTCCTCACAAAATCAAAATTGTGCATTATAGGCTAGCAAGGGACCCCAAATTTCCACCAGATATGAGTGTGAGGTGAACGATGTGTTATAAGTTGAAGACAGGGTGTTCCCTATGGACTGGTGAACTGTTTAGGGTGCACCCTTTCAGCAGGCCAACTGGATGCAGGGATAGGCTCCAGTCTTCCCCAGTCATGATGCTGAACAGGAATTAACAGGTTAAAGAATAAATGGATGGATGAGAACAATTTCATCATCATCTTGATTTCTAAATCTAATTATAGTCACATTAATAATGATCTCGGTATACTTCACTCTGTCATCTCAGCCACCAAATTAAATAGTGTAAAACTAAAAAGATGAAACTGAAAACAATACTTTCTCATGTAAAGACACACCTCGTTTAAAGTGGATGTTCTTTGTGGAGCAGATCAAGATGAACTGCAGCTGTGTCATCAGGATGCATGTGATGTATGACCTGCTGATAAACACAACTAAATCCACAAGGAAGCATGTTTCTAACACCGGTGAACCATTCCCATCCACTAACCCCCCACCACATAAGAGCTCATGAATGATAGATGCAGTCTCACACAGTGCCATCACCTGAGTGATGATTAACCCCTTAAGCCCTACGCCCCAGTACCGGGGGGCGGTGGATACGCGTAATAAATACAGCATGTTTCCAAATCGCAACATTGTCATGCGGCATATCCACATGTCACGAAGAAACTAGGCAAAAAGCTCATGAAGACCATTTTTACCTCAACCGAACACAATTCAAGCACCAAGCAAGTAAATAAGCATGTAGCAAAACATAGAGTAAAATCATATCAGCGCTGAATCACTAGAATTTCTCCTGAATTTGTGCTATGCATAAAAACAATACCTAAAATGAAAGAGGAACGTCCATAGAATCCAACGATATGAGCCCTGTCATTTTAAACCGACACCACACTCAAAGAAAAGCAGGCATACACTTTGCAGTCTACAGAGATGAGCAAAGAAATTTCTTACCTTTGATATTTTGTAATAAAAAAACTGTTTGAGGGTAAATCCACGCTTGCTATTGTTAGCTCAATATGTCTGTGTTATAACGAAACTAGATCTGCGAGTCTCAAAGCATGTTTTTCTTCTCAAGCATTGCTTCAAATTCTCCGTTCCTCAGCATTCAGCTTGCTTGCAATGTATTTTCCTCACTGTGATCAGCTTGTGATGCTGTCAGTAAGACTTTGCCGGTAGCCGTTTGATTCTATGGCTTCTGACATTTCCAACGAGCCCTAAAGCACCTTTATCGCACAACGCTAGCCTGAGCTAGAGCCTTGCATTCCCAGTGAATCAAACCGAGTCCACGGGCCATTCGAATGTACTTAAATAGCGCGACAAAATAAACGCTTAACGGGTTTGTTTGTGGTATTTTCGGTATAATTATCCACTAAATATTCAACCGTCGTTTTCAAAGTCGTTTTCCGACAGAAACGTGTGAATACTGAGGGCACAACAGTACACACAAGATGAGTGACTTGTTTGTTTTTTGACTCATTCTTTATATAGGCAATTTGAGAGCAGCATTACTGTCAGATGATATAGCCTAATGGTTAGGGTGTAGGGCTGCAATGCAGGCAACCAGTGATCAAATCCTAGTCAGGTGTGCTTTAGCAAAAGAACAATACCATTTTGCTTGTATAAATAATTGCTGGGGTTTTTATTCTTTTGACTTTTTTCCCCCATTTCTTTAACCCTTTTTGTATTCATAATCTTATTAATTTGCTTTTTTTTTTTTTTTTTAATAAATCTGCTCCAGTGGAGCCAAACTTCTTTTTCTTTGTATTTATTGTCTTTGTATGGGAAATTGTATAGGCTATAGGACTGGCAGAAATAATAATAATAAAAAAATTATAAATTCTAAAAATTAAAAACTGGTTGTATTTGGGTGGAATGTATGCCTGGAGCGACATATAAGTGAAATTAGAAGAGTTTTACAGTTTAATATCTGAGAAATTTGATTTGGCACACAAGGTACCTGAATTGCCAATTTGGAGAAGCCACCTAGACATTCCTCTCTAATTTTGTTCTGATTTACTTGATTAGAATAAACTTTGGCACAGATAATGGAGAGATTCTGTGCTGTAAATTTTTAGAGGTTTCAGACTGCAACTAATTAAGTTTACAAAGCATAGAAGTAAAACTTTGTTTGGTGCAAAATGAGGTCTTTGATTTATACTGTGTTCCATCTTAAGGCTCAGGGCTTAAGGGGTTAAACTGGTCCAAAAGATCAGCTTTATGACTTGGCACAATACGAGAAATTAATTAGAATCAGTCTTTTTTTTTTTTTAGCCCGCCACCAACGCTCCTCCACACACACACTCTGGAGGACAACTTTGTTAATTCAGTCAGTTATATAATTGTGTACGAGTCCTCCTACCATCACCCGACAAAACAAAACACGCAATAAAAAATAAATAAATAAATAAAAATAAAAAAATACGATACAATACAACACAATAACGATTACATTCACAATGCTTTTCTACCTTTGCATTAGTAACTATTAGCTCATCTATTCAATCTCTCCTTATTCCCAACCTTCAGCCTCCCTTACTATATCCCATCTCTTGGCATAATTTACAAGTCCTGTCTCATGGGCCATCACACATTCAATTCTACTGTAATACTTGACAAAATTTTTGAATTTCTCAATTCTTAATGCCTCAACAGATGTCAATCGGAAAATAAATATTTTTGCCAAATATATAATTATATTACAGATTAGGTGTGTTCCTTTTGTTACATCACCCAATAATACTTTAAATAAATCTAATTGTATTCTGTTATACTGAGATATCCAGTCTTGCACCTTTATCTAAAATAAGGCTATTATAGGACAGTACCAAAATAGATCGTCTACTGACTCCACTTCTTCCTGGCAGAATCAACAAAGGGGTGATGACTCTATTCCCCATATATTTAGCATCTTTTTAGTTGCTAAAAACTTATATATTAACTTATATTGAAAATATCTGATCTTTGGATCAAGTGATGTATTGTAAAGGATTTTAAAAACTTCGTTCCAAGGGACTGGTGTATCTAACATATTTTCCCAACTGTCTACAATCCTGTACGGTATAGCGACTAAATTCTTTATTCTTAAATAAAATGTGTATATATGTTTGTTGATGATCTTTATTCTCTTTAACCAATTTACTAATTTCATATGAGGCCTACCGACTAAATGTCCTCCTGTTCCTTTTATAATTTTTGATTTCCAAGCACTTGGTAAAGCTCCAATAAGTTGATTATATTGTTGCAGTGTACAGACTGTTCCATAAAAACTAGTTAATTGTTTGTGAGAAATGAGTTTATTATCCTCATTCACGATATCCCTTATAAAAATAATACCTTTATCCAACATATACTATTCAAAAAAAGTAGGGGATATTTTATTTTGAGATCAAAATTTTCACATATACAAAGGGATACGAAACCATGTTGTATAGTTCCTTACTGAGGAAGCATTTCCAAAGAAATTCATCACCCAAACACATCAATGACACTCTCACGATCTGCACGGATGCTATTGATGATCAAGGGGTTGTGCCACAAATTTGCATGACTCTGAATTGGAAGGTTAGAGCCACTGTAAAGGAAGATTTTGAAGAGAAAGCATCAGATTATCAGTGGTTGAAGTCGTTAATTAAACAGAGACCATGCGCCGTCTAACACAGGAGACAGGTCGTTGTGGCAAGGGCAATGAATGTTTCCCAGTCTGTCATCAGCAGATTATGGTCCAGACATCGTGCTACAGGGTCTGTTCAGGATAGACCACGATCCGGTCGACCAAGGGCAACAACTCAGGCTCAGGACAGATTCATCCGCACTATTGTCTTGAGAAATCGTATGGTAACAGCAAATCAGATAAGGTCTCAACTTCAAAGGGATACTGGCTTGGTAGTGAGTGGCCAGACCATCAGGAATCATCTGCACAGATTTCACTTACACGCCCGACGTCCTCGTGTCATTCCCTGTTTGAGGGATCGTCACATTAGGGCCAGACTCCAATGGTGTCGTCATCATCAACGCTGGGATAATCGCCCGATGGAACAACGTAATGTTCTCAGATGAGTCGAGGTTCACTGTGGACTTCCTTGACAGACGCAGGAGGGTTTGGCGCCGACGTACGAACGTTTCCATGACGTTAACGTCATTAGACATGATCCGTATGGGGGTGGATCTGTAATGGTGTGGGAGGCATCACTGCTGCCGGCAGAACAGACTTGCATGTTGTTGCTGGACGTGTCACAGGGCAGTACTACCGGGACAACATCTTGGCACCCCATGTTGTGCCGTTTGCACGTCGTTATGGCCGCCGTTTCATTTTCCAAGATGACAATGCCAGATGTCATAGGGCCAGGATCGTTACAGATTACCTCCAGCAGCAGAATATCACCACATTACCATGGCCAGCACTCAGTCCGGACCTTTCCCCCATCGAGCATGTCTGGGACATGCTTGGACAGCGGCTACGCCAAACGTCAACAACCTCCTGCCAATGTCCAAGAACTAGCTGCAGCATTGCAACAGGAATGGAATAACGTTCCCCAAAATGACCTGGGACGTCTCGTTAGGAGTATGCCACGCCGAATTCGAGCTTGTCTAGCCAACCGAGGGGGTTTTACCCGCTACTGACTCTGTTTCACAATGGTGGTAAATTTGCTGTGTGACCCTGTGTTTGTGTCGACCCTTATTCTGGAGAATCTGTCCTTTACTGACTGTACACAGGGTTTTGAATAAATTGACAAATGTTTCCTTAATGTTTTTATGTCATTTGTTTCCTTCCTGACCTCATGATCTGCATTTCATGGTACTTGTAAATCCAATATCCCCTACTTTTTTTGAATAGATAGGTTTTCAAAAAATCATCATTCTATCAACAAGTATATTAGAATTTAGTCAAATTATTTGTTGTAGAACTTGTTCTGCATTTTCTGGTGGGTGAAATTGAAATTGTAACCAACTTTGTAGCGCTTCTTCCAGAAAAGTGGAGACACCAGAAAACGTCATTGATTAATGCGAAATGCATAGGTTTAATCTGCAGAAATGGAAAGAAGCCTTTATCAAATATAGGATGGACACTTCTAAGTAATTTGCTAGAAAACCAGTTTGGATTGAAGTAGAATTCTGGAATAAGGGAAGCCTTCAGTGAAAGATTTAAAGCTTTTAAGTTTAAGAGTTTTAGCCCACCAGATACATAATCGTTGTAGAGATATGTAAGCTTAATTTTATCAAGTTTATCATTCAGGTGGAATCATAGTCTTTATTAACCTCTTCAACTCTGCCAATCTCATGTGTGGGTTTGTCACCTGCCATCACTTTATTCAAACCAGTGGAACTTCCATGTTGAATTCTAGTGTAGATACCAAGGTTTCCAAAGATCGCAAATTAACCTGCTGAACTTCTGGAAAATGTGTATAAAATGATACACAAGATCTCAATTTGATGTAATCTCAATCTGATATAATGCGGCGGCCATAAAAAACATGGCATCCTGGTTTCTTTCATTCGGTGTAAGGGTGATGCAACTTCTGTGCAGCATTGCAACCAGCAGATACAGAATATGTATGTGACTGTCCTCCATTATGGAAAAAATGTGTTTTCTGCCTTTGAACCCACTTAAGAGGAAATTCAAGCAAAAATCGGAGTTTAAGGGGTTAAAGGTGCCTTGCATATTTTATAGACCCTGTTCTGCATTTCCATTCAGCTCAGGTGTCCAGGTTAATGCAGTTTTATAAAGTGTCTCACAGACAAAATCAGCCACAGCTCAGCTCCCTCTGCACTGTGCACTCTTTGAAGGCCCAGATCAATGCAAATTAGAAACAGAGTTTTATACACAGTCTCTGGGTTCAGAGAGGGAAAATGAGGACTGAATCTGTACAAAGTATGTTGTGTGGCATTTTTAAACAAACCACACAAACCCTTCAGTGTACACACACGGGCACATTCCTACGCACATATACACAAACACACACACACACACACACACACACTCTCACATGCACGCGCGCGCACTTACACGCACGCACTTACACGCACACACATACAGACACACATACACTGCCACATGAATGCACACACTCACAGACGGCCACATGCACAGATACACACACAAACACACACACACACACACACACACACACACACACCGCCTCTCTCTCTCCATTCTTCTCTGAAGCAGCACATTTGTGGGGGTTCCTGCAGGGATCTCTGTCTGAAATCATTACCCACAGCCATGGTGCCTCTACAAGCTCTTTATTAGAACAGTGTGTGAATTACGCAGGCATGTCTACCCACACACACACACACACATTCAATCTCTCTCTATTTCTCTCCCCCCCCCCACACACACATACTCACACACACGAACATGCATGCACATACACACCCCTCCACATGCATGCTCACACAAACATGTATGCATGCATTGTTAATCATGTGAATGCGTGTGAACGAACGTACATTCATATGCATGTGTAATCTTATGCACATACAAGCACACTCTTAAACAAATTTGGGGGCAAGTACACATATACGAATGGTCAGGCAAGTCCAAATATCGTACCAAGGTACGCATTTTCGCACACAAATACACAAACGCTTACAAATTCACAAATCCAATTTTATATTTGCACAAAAATACATAGACACATACACACAGTAATGCACATCATACAAGCCAGTATGCGCAAAACGTGCACTCACAACCTGTCATGCTGCCAGTGACCAAAGGATGAAAGAGTCAAGCAATGATCTCTTTCAGGGTTAGAAAAGGGAGTCCCCTGCTGGCTCTTATAGGGGCTACAGCCAGACTGACTGCTAAGCGCAACTTGGAAAATAACACATAGGCGCAATGCAACTACAATGAATTTCCTCGCGCTAATATAAAGGTAAGATAGTGACTTTTAATAACCGCGTATAGAAATGCTACACAAAGAAGATCAAAAAAATGAAATAAATAAATAAACACAGTACCATTCAATGCTCTGAACTACCTTTTCTTCATTGGGAGAGAATAAAACATAATAATGCGTGCAACAGGGATCTCATCCTGGATTGATGGTGCGTTTGCAGATTTGAAGGTTTCTTTTCAATCAACAACAAATTTATCCCTTGGAAACAAAGCTTTTTTATTCATTCAGTGACTCAAAGTGCGCAGCACCGCCTTGAAACACAACAGAAAGCAGTTTTGTGAGTGAGGTTTTAGTCTGAATTGAGGATAGGGTCTAGGATTGGACAGCATAGGTGCCAGGTAAAGAAGTTCTCTAAGGAGCCACTAGGGGAAGCCACAGCCTCAAATTGTACTTGGCAACACAATGCTAGGAGGCATTATCACTCTCCTGCTCCTGAGACGGCTGCCTTTCTGTGGGATCAATTAGCATGTTCTATGGCAAAAACAACGTGTTCTCTCTTGAGTGATGAAGTTAGCCACGGAGAAGCTGTGCGTTGGTGTGTGCGTGCGTGTGTGTGTGCGCGAGTGTGTGTGTGTGTGTGTGTATGTGTGCGTGTGATATCTCCCCTTCTGAAATCCAGCCTTAGGAAGCGAACATGGCCTCTTCGTCATATCAGCACACACAGCAGTGCAGTTAAGCCTTTTTTACTCTCAAGACTATTTATTCACCTTATGTGATTACAGCCATATAGTACATCCCTTTCAGCACTCTAGGACTTGAGGATTATGCTGAAAATATTTTATCTCTTTTCAGGAAACAGAAATGGAGCAAACACTAGACCAGCTCTCATCCAAATGAAAGACACATAATGTCTGTCATGTGGACACCCCGCTGAGAGTGTTATAAATATGGCCCCCCAACTTCTGCGGCACTCACTCCACATTAGACACCGTGAGTTTCTCTTCAGCCTGACTTCTTTATGGCCTTATATTGCATCTTCATCACACATCATAGAATTCAAATGACACTAACCGTATTATGTCTTATTGACCATCACTAGCATGTATATTCAGCCGCCAAGGCAAAAAGAATCCCAGCTCAGATCAGTGCTCGCAGTCAGATGATAGGCCTGAGGACAGATTGATGGTGTGCAGACAGGTGAAGTGGATTGGAGGGAAGTAGAGCAGCTATAGTACTCGGATGATAAAGTCTGTGACAGAGGCAGGTACAGCAGACAACATGTAGTTGAAGACAGAGGGAAGCAGGTAAAACATAAACAGGGTCAGGTAGCTACTCTTGGCTACTGTTGGTTAGTTCAATGTTTTACAAATTTCTCTGTGTTACTCATATCACTTGATCTATTAGCACTTTAACTTGTCTACTTGGCGGTCTTTTGTACCAAACTTTTTCACTTTTGTACGTTGCTCTGGGGTGCGTTTCCCAAAAGTCGTATAGTAGTTTGTCGGTTCACAGTCAATGGGCCCAACTACGTAAGTTAGCATCTGTGATTTCGGGAAACGCACCCCTGGATAAGAGCATCAGCTAAGTACCTGTAATGTAATGTAGGTAGAGAGGAGAGACTGATATAGGAGATTTTGAACAGCCTAAGACAGTGAGAAAGGAGGAGTATATTAGATACTGGGAGAGAGGATTAGGATCAGCTAAAATCTTATGAAGGTCTAAATTGCGGAAAATTTATAGCGCTTTATGTAACCTTCTAGCATAACTGTGCATAGTGAATCCTGCCAGATAAACCATTTTGGCTTGGAGCACATGAGGCTCCCTTATCACAGATTATCATATTTTTCTCAGGAAGTGTCAGAGGCTCATTAATAATAGCTGGATCAGAACACCCACCTCCTTTTAAGACTCTATGCAAATTTGCCTTTCAATTAAAATTTTCTAATCTCTTAAATCTGAGACAGGGGAATGAACTGCAGCTGGTAAGACTCCCTGTTAAATTACACATCTCTCCATATTTCACATGCGTTTAGTATAGATGCCGTCTGTGGCATAGACCAGACGGTGCTGAGCTTCAGAAAGTGTACACGTGGGGGACAAGAGGAAGGAGTATTTACATATCAGACTGATGAGGTTTATTTTCATTGGGGGGTGGGGTTTACAGGGGATGATGGGTAAAAGACAGTACAGATGGCTGATCTCCTCTGACGGTCTCAGTGCACCTCACACATGTGAACAGTGGTGCACACATTAAGCAGGAGAGATAATGAATGCACAAACCCATCAGTAATCAGGAAAAAGCATTCCTTTCCGAGAGAAAGGACCCCTCCTTGCACATCCCCAGTGCCCTATGGGATATGTAGTCAAACCCGTTCACAAACTTCCATAACAGCCAGACATGACACTTACCCTGTCAGCGCATGATCAATCGCTTTAACACAGGCTGGTATGTAAACCAGTGGGCCTTAGAGCTAGAACAATGACATAGACAGACAGACATACACACACACAAACGGACAGGGAGAGGGAGGAGGGAAAGATTAAGAAAAAGAACAAGGGAGAGAAGGAGGGGGAGAGCACGCACACACTTATTTGCACAAATTGGCAGACAATTCAGAGCCTGTCTTAGAGGTGCTCAAGAGTAGAAGAGATGACAGTTAATCTTATAAAAGTCATTTCAGCCGTTTGAAGAACTGCAGATCCAACCCTCTGTCCTCACTGTGTCAAGAACTCCATCATTCTCTCTTTCTCAGAAAATAACTCATGTCTGTGAGGGTGTCTGCGTGTGTGAGGTGCCGCACATGAATGAGTGTGTCTGAGTGCGGCCGTCTATTTATACCGTTGTGGGAACCATATGAGATGAAATACAAGATTTTTTTCGTCCAAATGGAAACACTTCCTGGTCCCCACAAGGAAACTGAGGTATTTTAGAGTCAGGGGTGAAGGTCAGGATTAGGGTTAGGGGTTAAGGTCAGGATTAGGGTTAGGGGTTAAGGTTAGGATTAGGGTCAGGGGTTAAGGTCAGGATTAAGGTTAGGGGTTAAGTTTAGGATTAGGGTTCAGCATGCAGTGTATATGGTTTAAGTCAAGCTAAGGGGATAGTGAATGCATACTAGTCATTGGGATTTCCCCACAAAACATGAAAACAAAACATGTGAATGTGTGCGCTTGTGTGTGAGAGTGTGCAGGAGTGAGTGCAGATAAGCATGCATGTAAGTGTGCGTGTGTTTACAGGAATGTGTGCGAGTGTGGGTGTGTTTGTGTGTGTAAAAATGTGTGTGACTGTGTGTAAGTGAAGGGGTTTGAGTGTGTGTGCAATCATCTTTGTGAGTGTGTGTGTGTGTGTGTGTGTGAATGATTGAGCGTGTGCTTGTGGGTATATGAGTGTGTGTACTCGGTGAATGTGTGTACTAAGTGAGTGTGAGGTGTCTGTGTGTTAATAGAGAGAGGGATGTTTATATGCGTATGTGTCTGTGAGAGTGTGCGCGCACAAGTGAGTGAGTGAGTTTGTGTCAGGGTGAGCACAAGTGAGCGCGTATAAGTGAGAGCCCTGAATCCATGTTATGCCCCATCCAGGGGTAACCAGAACACAACAAGAGCAAACAACCCCACCACAATAATCCAAGTTCCCAAAACCAGTCCTAGACTACTGAGGAGGGTCTGGGCCCACAGTCATAGAACAGCAGGCACCACATTTAGTCTCCGGTCTATCTGCACTGCACCAATCAGCTCCCAACACACCCACAGCAGCTCCGTTACAGCAGCCTGTCAGACGAGGACCAGTGAGATGGGGTGAGTCACGAGTCACGAGACACAAGACACGACAGAGGTAACATAATAAAGAGAGAAAGGAAACCACCTACAACTGAGCTGAGCGCTGACCAAGCAGAAATTACAATCCCAGCACGTGAAAGTGAGTGTGTGTGAAAGTGAGTGCATGTGTGTGTGTGTGTGTGTGTGTGTGTGTGTCAGAGTGCATGAGTGTGAGCATGTGTGTAAGTCAGTTTGTGTGCAAGTGTGTGTGAGAGAGGCATGTGTATGTGCATGTGCACGTGTGTGAGTTGTGTATGCTTGTGTGTGTGTGTGTGTGTGTGTGTGTGTGTGTGTCAGTCAATGATTATGTTTGAGTGCGAGTGATGAAGTGTATGTGTGAGAGTGAGAGTCTGCATGAGAGAAAGTTTGTGCGCGAGTGAGAGTGAATGTGGTTGTGTGTGTGTGTGTGTGTGTGTGTGTGTGTGTGTGTGTGTGTGTGTGAGAGAGTGTGGGCAAGTGCTCGTGTGCATGTGATTTTGTGGCAGTGAAGGAGAGCGTATGAGTGTGAGTGATATGTATGTGTGTGTCTTCGTGAGTGTGCGTGCATGTTGGTGCAAGTATGTATTGCTTGTGTGTTTTATGCGTTTGTGTGTACGTGAATGTGTCACTAAATGAGTATATGTGAGTAAAGATGCATTTGTGTGAGGGAGTGAGAGGGAGAGTGTTTGTGTTTATATGTGCGAGAGAGAGTTACTGCATATGTGTACGCCTGTCTGCAAATGTATGTGTATCCATCTGTGAACTAGGGTGTGTATGTGTGTGTGAATGCATTAGTGCATATGTGTATGTTTGAATTGATGCACATGTGTATGCATGCGTGAAAGTGTTATTGCGTATGTGTAAATGTGTGTGTGTGTGTGTGTGTGTGTGTGTGCATATTTGTATGTGTGTGCACTTCTGTGATTGTCTATGTGTATGTGTCTGTATGCATTTGTTAGTGTTTGCGCTTGTGTGTGTGTGTTAGTGTGCACGTGTAAATGTGTGCGGGTGTGTGCACATGTTAGTGCGTATGCGTAAATGTGTGTGTGTGTGCGGGTTAGTGTATATGTGTGTATGGGTAAATGCAGGGGCGGTCCGTCGGCAGAAACACAGGGCCAGCAGTAACCTCACCTTTCACTGCTTAAAGTTGAGCTGAAACGGCATTTCGAGAGAATCTAACTTCCGTATCATGACGTATTTCCAAGCGAAACAGCATAGACAGGCGGGACATAACGTTGGGCGGAATTTGATTTCACCGTTGAAAAGTCGGCAGGACATAAGAAACATGGAGAATTACAGCGATTCAGAGGTGGATGCTAGCCTCCGTTCAATTGTGGAGGACTATTCGCCTCCTTCAACACCTTCATCACCCCCGTTACTGGAGCAGGCAGATGTACCCCTCGGACAGCAGGAGGTGGAGGAAGACGAGGGAGAGGATGAATTTTTCTTCCTGGGAGTAAGGCCATATATGTTTGAGCCTTTGGCCAGTGCAGAGAACAGCAGTGGTGACCAGGATGCTGAAGCTCAACCTGACCCACGAGAGCATCTTGATGTGTCTCAATGGTAACGTTCCTCTACAATCAATTATTTAGCTAGTATTGCATTGACTAGCTAATGTTACATTCCATCTAAATGATTGCCTGCATTTATTCCAATAGTAAAACAGTGATTAGCTATCTTGGCTAACGTTACAAAATTGAATAGTAAGCATTATACATGTTGAATGCACGGTTGCCACTAACCATGCACAAACATACAGGTATGCATAGGTTACTTAGTTATTGATAATAAAGAATAGATCCATCAGTAAAATTATAGTTAGTCCTGCAACATTAGCCTACAGCTCAATGGGTAGAGGTCTTCATACATGGAGCATATTGGCAGCCTACATCTCGTGTCAGTGGCTGGTGGATAATGTAAAGTTATTGCTAACGCTATAGCAACAAATCAACTGTATATTGCTAGTAAGTCAACATTATTTGTAGGTTAGCCTAAGGTACTTACTTTCAAAGTAGGTGAGGCCCGGATGGTGTCCACCGACGGGACAGCAGGATCCGTCAGGGAGAGAGAGGCGAACCCCATCCCGTGCTCCATGTAGTTGCTGAAGCAGTCCACTGTAAAATGCCTTGCGCATAATCTGGAGCTGTCACAGATACCACTTTCCTCAAAGTGAATAAATTCTAGCCAGTGGAACTATAACCACGGTATTTTGGGGAAACGAAACAAAGTTTGAGGTGGCGAACACCCAAAGACACACCGACGTACCATGCTAGCTAGCTAAGGAATGAATCTTGGCTCTCTGCCGCTAAAAGTTTAAGATTGATTGACAGGTGGATGTCGTGATATTATTGGATGAAATTGGTTGGTTCTAGCTTGCGTAAGCAGAAGGCATATTTTGTTTTACATGAAGAAAACATGATTGGATTTTGATATAAGAATACAAAGAAATTGATTTTTTGCAATTATTTTGTCATTTATTCTTAAATAGATATATATTATGACTGGGGATGTGATCTAAAAGGGTTAAAAAGGCATTTTTTTCATTTCAGCTCGACTTTAATGACCTAAACCTCTCGCAGTTTACCTCTCCCGATTATCAACAGTTGCTCAGACTAACTAGTAGAACCGATGAGAGTTTTCTTCCGCACATCAATGACTGCGTAAAATATTAATGTGTCTTTATAATTTCTGTGCTCGTGTAGCTCGTGAAACAGCAGATTTGCGTAAATTAGTTTGCGAGGTTCATTGAGCAATAAGCCACGAGAATGCTTCTATAGTCTGAATGTAGTGACAGCTAAAGGGCGTTGTTAGGTACGATGCACAGCTGAGTGATGGCGAAAATAATTGCTGCGAAGTCAGCAAAAGTTTCGGATTTTTCGCATTTATGTTTCCATCCTAACAATGTTGTATTAATCATATAATTGTTGACAATAGGCATTCATTTTTTCATTATCATTTCTTATTATGGAAAATGGATTGGTCTTGGTCGTTCAGTCGATAAATTGTTTGATTGTTAATCAGGCTAACTTAAATGAGAACAGCGAGAGGACAGTCGAGCGGTAAAGGGTAAGGTTACTGAAGCCCCTCTGAACATGTGACCGCACGCCGCTGGGTATATATGCGTGTGTTTGTGCGCGCGGGTATACGTGTGTGTTAGTGTATAGAAGTTCATGAGTATATTTGTGTGTTTGTGTATTAGTGCGCATAGGTATATGTGAATATGGGTATATGTGTTCGTTAGTGCATATGTGAAGATGGATATGTGTGTGTGTGTGTGTGTGTGTGTGTGTGTGTGAGTGATAGTGTATTAAAGTACAAAGGTGAATGTGTTTATGGGAAAGGGAGTGTGTATATGAGTATATGGATATTTGTGTGTGTGTTTGTGTATCTGTGCATATGGGAATATGTGAGTATGGGTATATGTGTTTGTTAGTGTACTGCCCCATTTCCAAAAAAATAGTGCCACAGCACTGTAGCTCACCTGGACATTTACTCCACCAAAGTTTTTCAGTCCTTTTGTTTAAGTCAACCATTGAATTGTATTATTTCAGTTGCCAATTAAACACAAACATGGTTTAACATGGTAATGAAAATATTTTTGAAATAAAAACTTACAGCGTACATTATAAGCTGGGCACAATTTTTAATTGATAAAACTGCTATGAAACCAAAAAAATTCAATCAGAATTATTTTGCAAATATTTTCTGTTCCCAGATCCATATATCTAAATTAAAAAGAGTAAGTGATCATGTTTGTAGATCTATTTAAAATAACCTTCAATGCATTGGGAAAAAATAAAAAATGTGACATGTTTGGAAAAGTGTATTTATTAGATTCATACACTCTCCAGGATCGAAGGAAAGAGGACAGAGGGGATGTTCTGTGGTAATCATTTCCAACAGGCATCCAACAGTTTACTTACCAATTAATGCTTCACTGTACCACACCATATTCTTTCCTGAGGCTTCCCACAACAGCTGGCTTCATAGTGAATTTTAGTCTAGATAGCTCTATATTTTCCTGTAGCAATAATATACTTTTCAGACAGTTGAACACTATCAGCATAATCAGTGAAAAAGTGCTTTTATTGGTATTTCCTATAAAAAGGTGTGGCCCAATGTTGAAATGAAGAGGTGAAATGAAGGTCAAAACACATTGCACAGCAAAACTTGTAACATGTGTTCAGCCTTGCTGCTTAGCATCTACAAAGGAAATTTCAATATGGCTGTCGCTGTTGCCATATTTGAAATGGAATCAGAACACCTCGAACAAACTTTAATCTCCCTAGCTACAGGAAGGTGTATACAAAAGTTCAGCTCGATCAGTCACACAGTTTCAGAGAAGAAGATTTTTAAAGATATTTCTGAAATTAAGGGCTGTGGCCCCATGACAGAGGTCAAATGAAGGTCAAAATGCCATGCACAGCAAAACCAGAGTTATATATGTTGAGTGTTGTTATTTGGCACAGACACAGCAAATTTCAGCTGAATCGCTCCAGAAATGAGGGACTAATGAGCCAAAATAGCATTTTCAATATGGCTGCCAAAGCTGCCATAAAATGCGATGCACAGCTAAACCCGTAATATATATGTTCAGTCTTGCTATTTGGTACATACACAGCAAATTTCAGCTGAATCGCTCCAGAAATGAGCAACTAATGAGCCAAAATAGCATTTTCAATATGGCTGCCAAAGCCGCCATAAATGCGATGCACAGATAAACCCGTAATATATATGTTCAGTCTTACTATTTGGAACATACACAGCAAATTTCAGCTGAATCGCTCCAGAAATGAGTGACTAATGAGCCAAAATAGCATTTTCAATATGGCTGCCAAAGCCGCCATATTTGAGGTTGGATTGGAACGTCTAACAAAATTTGGTGTCCTCGTGGGTAGGAACATACATGCCAAGTTTCAGCTTCATTGGCCCTGTAGTTTTGGAGCAGAAGGCGTTTACAGACGCCGACGCACGACGACGCACTACAACGACGACGATGACGACGATGCACGACGACGGACAAGCAGGCCATGACGTAACCTCATCTGGACTTTGTCCAGGTGAGCTAATAAAAATTGGGACGCTGTGTAAAATGTAAATAAAAACAGAATGCAATGATTTTCAAATCATTTAGATTTTATATGTATTTGAAAATAGTACAAAGACAATATATAAAGTCCTGAATCTGAGATATTTTATTGTTTTTCGAGAAATATGTGCTCATTTTGAAATTGATGCCAGCAACATGTTTCAAAAAAGTTGACCCAGGGGCATGTTTACCACTGTGTTGCATCACGTCTTCTTCAATCAACACCCTGTAGCAGTAATTGCCATCACTGATTCGGTGTTTGACGAACGATTTCTTGCCCTTTTTCATGGTTTCTTGCACTGTCCCAGAGCTTTCGGGCGGGTCCGAGCTGGAAGTTGTGGAGGAACTGCTTCCTCTGCCCGCCACGGGCTCGTTTGCCTTCCAATTTTCCCGAGAGGCTCAGGTTTTCATGTGCCTCTTTGCGGATTGAATGTCCAAGAAACCTCAGTTGCTGCTCTTCGATCGTATGTAAGAGCTGTCGCTTCATTCCGACCCGTCGGAGTACTTCCTTGTTGGTGACCCGATCTACATAGGAGACGCGTAGCATGCGGCGGTAAAACCACATCTCGGCGGCTGCTAAGTTGCGACGGGTTTCGGCAGTGAAAGTCCATGATTCACAACTGTAGAGGAGAGTTGACCAGACAAAGGTTTTCAGTAATCGGATCTTAATTTCCATGGATAGCTTACTGTCGTTGAGGATGTGCTTCATCTTGTTGTAGGCATCTTTGGCTAGACTGATCCTTCTGCGGATTTCCTTCCTGCAGCGACAGTCGGATGTTATCAATGCCCCGAGGTAATTGAATGAGGAGACTTGTTTGATGACAACAGTGCCATGTAGTAGATGGCACGTAGGCGTGGTCTCCGACTTCGAAATCACCATGACTTTGGTCTTCTTACTGTTGACCGAGAGGCCAAGTCGTTCGCTCTTGGCGACCACAGCATCGAAGAGTCGTTGGAGCTCCTCCTTAGACTTGGCGAGTAGAACTGTGTCATTTGCGTATCGAAGATTGTTGATCTTGACACCATTGACGACAATTCCTTCGGGCATATCCTCGAGTTCACGAAGGATGACTTCTGAGTACAAGTTAAAGAGATCCGGCGACATGATGCAACCCTGGCGTACTCTTCTTTTGATTGGAAACCAGTTTGTTGTGCCGTCCAGCAGGCGAACTGCGGCCAGCTGATCGCAATAAACTGATCTGATGACGCGCATGTCTTTGTCGTCAATTTGAACGTTTTGTAGCATTTTGAAAGCTCCGTGTGGCGAACTTTGTCAAAAGCCTTTTGGTAGTCGATGAAGCATAGATACAGGTCTTGTTGGTGTTCAATGACACGCTCTCCTAGCATCCTCAACACAAAGATCGCGTTCCTTGTTTCTCTGTCTTTCATGAAACCGAACTGGGTCTGTGGAATTTCTGGAAGTATATTCCTTTGGATACCCTGGAGAATGATTTTCAAAAGCAATTTCAGCAAATGAGACATTAAACTTATGGTTCTGTGACTTGCGCAATCGAGTGTGCCGGGAATCTTGGGAAGGGCGACGAAAATGGACTTGAGCATCTCTTTCGGAAACTTCCCGGTTTCGTAAATCTCGGATACTAGTTTCCGAACAATGTCTATTCCATCCTCTTCCAATGCTCGTAACATCTCCGTGTAGACGCCGTCTGGGCCACTTGATTTTCCGATCTTCATTTTGCTCAGTGCCCATCGCACCTCTGACTTGAGAATGGACGGACCAGTTTCAGCATACTTTGGGACGATATCCTCGATTTCCTGATCATCGTCGAACAAGTCCCGGATATATTCTTCCCATCGAGCAGCCACCTCATTCGACTCTTGGAGGACATGACCATCTGCGGCTTTGATACTCTTGGATGCGGGAGCAGGTCGCTTTCCGGCGATCTCCTTGATCTTCCTAAACATCTCTTTCGCGTTGAGATTGAGGTTTTCAATCTCCTTGCACTTCTCTTCGAGCCAGCGTTCTTTTGCTTCTCCACACTTTTTGCGAAATTCGTTGTGGAGAATTCGATATTGCACAGGATTCGGTTTAGAAATCCTTCATTTCCTAAGCAGATCTTTGAGTTCTAGATTGAACCATTGCCATGACGGTTTCTTCTTTTCCTCTTTGGGTATAGTGTTTTCGGCCGCTTCTTGAATCGCTGATGTTAGTGCTTCCCAGTGTGCGTCTATGCCCTCAGGCGGCGTCTCTGGTAGCTTTGCGATTACCTCAGCCTTGAATTTGTCACGTATTTCCACCTTTTTCAGCGCGGAAAAATCAAACCTAAGGTTGGGTTTTGGTTTCTCGACACGTCTGAGAGATAGTTTGAACTTCGCGATCACCGGATTATGGTCGGAATCTATATCGGCGCCTGGATACAAACGCGAGTTCTTGACAGCATTTCTGAATCGCAACTTGACCAGAATGAAGTCAATTTGATTTCGGGCTCGGTTGCCAGGACTAATCCATGTGTAACGCCGGCGTGGGTGCACATTGAACCATGTGTTGGTAACAACCATGTCGTTCTCAGTGCACCAGTCTACAAGTTTGTCTCCCCAGTCGTTCCTCTCGCCCAGACCATGCGGTCCGACAACTTTTCCTTCTTTTTCCTCGCCGACCTTGGCGTTGAAATCCCCCATAACGATTATGACCTCGTTGCTCTTGCAAGATTTCATCATCTTGTCAAGGGAGTTGTAGAAGCTATCGATTTCTTGATCAGTGGCCTCGGCTGTAGGTGCATAAGTGACTAGGATGTTTACATTGAATGGACTAGCTTTGAGTTTGACTAGAAGCATGCGATCGTTTTTAGGCCAGAAAGAGAGAACGGAGTTGCTGAACCGGTTACCGAGAACCAGGGCAACCCCGCGATGATGTTGATCGCCCCCTGAATAGAGGATTCGTTTACCTTCCTTCCCAAAATCCCCAGAATTAGGCCACCTAACTTCGCACAGGCCTAAGCAATGTATTTTCATCCTGTCCATTTCAACAAGGACATTATCCAGCTTTCCTGCTTGGTATAGTGTTCGGACATTCCACGTACTGATCTTTGAGAGCGTGGATCTGAAGCTCTTGGCACTAGTTGTTTGATGGCGTGGTGCTACAGTCATTGGGTGACGGTCGCGACACTGCTGCTGCACCACCAAGACGTCGCTACCGGGCGCGGGACCTTCGTGTCCGCGCACGGGGCGGCTGGCCCTGTTTACGCCGTTGTGTTTCTTCTGTTTTTGTGGCATTTCATCGTTGACTGGGCCGATGTACTGGAGTGGGTGGCCCAGTTTCCTTCTCCATTTCACAGTAAATGAGCTCAGGCCCAGAGAAGAAGGCAGTGTTTCTGGATCTTGTTTACATATGGTTTAATTTCTACATGCCAGATTTTTCACTTGCATTTGTGGATGCAGTGAGAAAGTGTGTTCACTGACAATGGTTTACAGAAGTCTTCCTGAGTCCATGCAGTGATTTCCACCACAGAATCCTGTCTAATTTTAATGGAGTGCCGCCTGAGGACCTGAAAATCACAGCCATTCAAAATTGGATTTTGGCTTCGTGCCATGCGCACAGAGATTTTGCTGGATTCTCAGAATCTTTTAATGATACTACGTACCCTAGGGGATCAAATCTCCAAACTCTTTGAAATTTTAATTTGAAAACATTATTCTTAAATTGATAAACAATTTCCCCACGCGGTCTTTCTTTGGGTTGTTAAGCCCTCACTATATTTAGTTATACAAGACTTTTTACACCCACTCATGTTACTGACTTGTTGCTAAGTAATCTAATTAGCTGTGGGATGTTCTGCTAGTTGTCTTCTTTTAGCATCATGCAATTTTTATTGTCCTGTTCCATCTTTTTTGAAATGTCTTGTCATCAAATTCAAAATGAGCAGATGTTTTTCAAAAGGCAATAAAATTTATCAGTTTCAACATCTGATATATTGTCTTTATACTATTTTCAAATAAATATAAAGTTCAAATGATTTGAAAATCATTACATTCTGTTTTTATTTACATGTTTTACAGCATCAAAACTTTTTTTGGAAATGTTTTATTTGTATATGGGTATTGGGAATAATACAAAACAAATTCTTATTCTTATTATCATCTGTATTATTATCAAAACATCTTTTGTATTATTATTATCTTTTACTGCTTAAAACATCTTTTATGTCAATACCTCAAAGCTTATTTTACCCAGAATGTGTGTCTGTGTGTGAGAAACTGTACAAGGACCAAGGTCAAAGTTGCACAGTTTTGCCAAGAAAGAAAACGCCCTAAAGCGCAGTCCAAAGTGGCATCAGGTATCCCTGTTTTTCGCATTTTCTGTGACCTGTCCAAAGTAGACTGGACAATACTATGAAGTAAGGCAGCTGATTAGAACTTTTATAGACAGATGCCAATTGATGTACAGCTAAGGGACTGTGGATTATAAGGACTGATGTATTTGGCTGAGAACATTCCTCTGTTGGTCTGTTATAAATTTACTATATTTCAATCACAATCTGGTCAAGTCTTTATTTCAATTGTCTTCCACCCTTAACGAACACCATCGGGTAACAAGAGGTAATTTTCCCCACAGTATACATGCATGTGTATTAGAGAATTAGAAAGTAAGGGTACATGTGTATAGGGGTAAGTGTATGTGTTAGTGTATATGTGTACACGGGTATTTGTGCGCGTTAGTGTACATGGGTAGATGTGTGTGTGTGTGCGTGTTTGTGTGAGTTAGTGAGTATGTGTAAATGGGTATATGGGTGTCTAATAGAGCCTCATCCGTTTCAGTTTTTCTGTTCACTGCTTTCTCTCCCCTTCACACTTCCCAGCAGTAACAGGAAATCGTTACTTCAAATAAATGCCTCAGCACAGCCCTGCAGGGCAAGATATCTACAAATGAATCAATTTTCAAAACATCATAAAAACACTGTGCACATGTAATGCCTTCAGAGTCTATTTCTCCCAGGTCATGAATAAATTCCCATAATGACACTCATGTGAACTCAAAAGGACATGAGTGTGAATGTTGTCACTGTATTGCAAATCACAATGTCTTTCCCTGCCTCAATCTCATTGATCTCTTTATTTTGTCATTGTCTCAGATCCAGGAAGTCACATATTGCCAGAATTCATCCGAAGGGCTATCCAACATCCAAACAGAGCTACTCTCCTGCATTTCGGCTGAGGCTTCCAATTTTTTTCTCGCTTTGTTTGCAGTGTATGTTGTGATCAATCTGTAGGCCACTGCTCAGCTTACAAACAAGTAACACAGCCGTCTCCAGTGAGGGAAAGTTGGTAACAATCCTGGTAGCCCACTGCTTATCCCCAAAACTGGAGAGATCGCTCACAGTGTTTTTTTTTTTTTTTTCCAATAAGGGCCCAGAGAAATATTCTTTCAGAACGCCCAGCTATTTGAAGGTTAATTTATTTGAAACCCATCAACCTTCTATCTTTTTTCTGCCAGTCAAACATTGTTTATACACAGTGCCAAAGACATCCTGAGTCAGAACATGAACAGGCCCAGAACACACACGTACGCACCCAGGCACCTGCTTTTGCTAACTGAGTCTGAGCACAGCCTGAGAAATGGAGACAGACTCATGTCACCAGATCTAGACTCATGAAGTTTCAGCACCAAAGGGAGCTTCACGCAGTATTCCTCACAGGCAACATGCACCGAACGGAGCTCCATCGATCCCAACTGTTTTCAACAGGAGGCAACCGTCAGCACAGAAAGAAATAGCGACTGTGATGGCTTGCAGTGCAAGGCTATGTGTTCTACATGCAATTCAATGTAGGCTCTTGCCGTGCAGTGCATCTTGACAGGTGCAGTGCCATTTTGGTGACTTTACACTTCTCGCTTATGCTGGAGAGCGAATCGAATGCAAAGATTTATCCTACACTTGGCATCCAGAGCATCATCATCATGCTATTTCCAAACTATGTATGAGATATGCTGCAAATCAACAGTAGCCGATGCGTATCCACTATGATCTTGAAATTCAATAAATCTAGGCAACACACCATATTAGAAGTACAATTACTAGAATTCACCTTCTTCTGTAAAGGCCACATTTTATACACTGAGCTGGGCGGCTCCTCAAAAGGTGAGAACTTAATTCAGCCACAGACATATTAGCTGAGTCATTGTTTGGCATACTGCTGACTCAGAGACAAGTTAAGCAAAGAACCAGACCGTAATTCAGAAACTATATGGGCCCAGAAGCAGCCCGTCTGCCGCGGCGCCTCATCCACTGTTGTAACACTATTCAATGCCTTCAAGCAGTTTTCCTTCACAGGAGCAATAGCCAACTGTTAGGGGAAATTGTTCTTTCGAATAGTGAGTCAGCACATTACCACAGGGTAAGAAATGTACAAATGAAACAATTTTCAAAACATAAGAAAAACATCTACAGGAGTAAAAAAAAAAAATAATAAAAAAAAACTTTGAAAATGAGTCTCTCTTGAATTGTACTGGAACATCTATGATTATACTGAGGCAAAAGGACAGGATTGTTTTTTTTTCTTTTCCTGCTGAATAATTGTGCTTTTTCTCACCATTTTCTATGTAACTAGAAACAAAATGTCAAGCTCCTTTGATACAGGCCCTGTGCATTAACACTGGTAGTTTGCAAATCACTAGGAGAAGGCTTGACCATCCACCACAGCTGAATCTGAAAAACAACTGCCAACTAGCACTTATGTCATTGGCCGCTGATGTGTTCCACTGCCCTCCACTTGGGCTCTTGTGGGTCGAGAGCACTCCCTTGTGGGGAGGATTGTTTTCTTGATGGTAAGTCAGGTTGGAAGCTCCATCTACTAATGAAACAGA
Source organism: Gymnothorax javanicus (assembly GCA_029692085.1). Classification (NCBI taxonomy): domain Eukaryota; kingdom Metazoa; phylum Chordata; class Actinopteri; order Anguilliformes; family Muraenidae; genus Gymnothorax; species Gymnothorax javanicus. The sequence goes on from CM056199.1 coordinate 72,632,031, forward strand.
CTACATTTTAACTGGGGGAGGAGTAATCATAAATGCTATGCCGTAAATAATTTTTCAGATTAATCACATCTTGAATAGATTGCATTTATTCACAGAACTTGTGGAATTCTCCAGTCTAATGAAACTACAGTCACCCGTATTTTACAAACAAGTACACCTGATGCGCTTGGGTACCCGCTGTCATGGTTTAGTCCCGCCGGATGCAACAAGCAATCCGGTGGGCACTGGGACCATGTACCCAAGGGCTGATAAAGGGACCCACTCGCACAGGCTGGTACAAAAAATAGAAAGATATTTAATAAATATACTTTAAAAAATGACAAAGAGACAGGGGAGCAGCAGCAACACATACGGAGCTAAAATGCCAGAGTGCAGCTGCCCTGCCAATTGGCTGTGCAGCTCTTAAATACTCTAAACTTCATCTCCACTTCAACGAGCAACAGGAGTGACAGCAGGAGGGGGAGGGACTGCAGGGCAGAACCATCACACTTGCAATACTGTTTTTGAGTTAGGTCGCTAGTGTTCACGCTATCCACAAACCAGGGCAAGGTTCAAAAAACAAAAGCTTGTGTTTTCACTTTTTCAAAAGGGCTCCTTAAAAGCATGAATCTGTAGCAAAGTCATTCCCAGCAGAAGCGGAAATGCCAGGGAAATATTTGCTACTACAGAATCTTCAGGGCTTCTCTTTAACAAGAGATGAGCGTGCTGCTCTGACAGACAAGTTCCGCTCTTCTTATATCCTCTCCAATGCCCACTGCCTAGTTTTGGTCTCATGCTTCATAATTACTCCAACAGGGAGCGAACAGGGTACACCGGGGTAGATCACAATGACTGCGGCATGCCAACTTGAGAAACAAGAACACTAATCAGAAGAAGAATCAGTCTCACACGCCTGCTGAGGTCACACCGAGGCTGAGCTAATTGGCCGGCTTCAGTCAGTCGCTAGCACGAACCCAAGCTAGCACAGCACTTGGTTATCTACTTGTTGTGGCTTAGTCTCCAAGCCCTTGATAACTGTCCATGCTTCTAATTTCTGCAGAATTTTCCCCCCCAAGAGTGGTGAATTGATTTCCACGCACACAATGAACAGTCAGACGGCAGAACACACAGCCTTAGTTAGCTCCCATGGCTCACATTAGCATATCATAATACTACGCCTCCATTTGCCACCAAACTTCTCACTAATGGGACTGAGGTTGATGATAATTCGAGGAGCCAACAGTCAGAAAAGGGCCTCAGAAATTCCAATGTGATGAGGGACCTAAATAATCTCTCAAGGGACAAAAAACTTTTTAGTTATGCCTCTGCTCATCAAATAGGCATGGGCAACGCTCTGCATAAACTCTAATGGAATGCGTAACAGCTGAACTGGGGCGGTAAACAAGCCTCAGAAAACTTATTAAAAAATGATGTAAATACCATTTTCATACAAAAAGAACACCATGGTTTGATTAAAAGCAACCTTTTCAATAGGATACCCGCATTTCATACATGAACTCTGCGTATTACGGCCAATAACGCGATTTGAACAGAGCTATTATTTGCCCGTTGGATGAATGCGTGACCTCAATTTGCGCCGTGTTTACAAACTTTCAAGTGCACGGCGTGGCAAAAATATCCATTTTGGAGGTAGATTTCAAATAGCCCACGCTGACGTGATATCCCAGCTACGGCCCTGATTGAATTACAGCCATCTAATTTGAGAAATTACGAGTCTGTTCGTCCAGTCTAGACCTCCAGGGGATGTGAAATTAGTTCGACAGAAGTTGTTGAAGTTCGTCGCGAGTTCGCCGTGACTTCTTCTCAACAATAGCAAGAAAGGTGAGTGTATTTTTACTGTAAACCTACATAGTTAGTTGACAGAATATCCTGTGACCCTATTTGTGAAGTTTCAGTAAAATATACCAAGGAATAAACCAGCGCCAGGCGTTCAAAACCTACCAGTGTTCTGACAAATTTTGCTACCTATCAAAATATGCCACCTCGCGAACACCGGTCACAAGATTCATTCACTTACACCCTTCAATTCGAGACTGCGAGGATGGAAATCTGAATAATCAATTAGGAAAAATTCTCGGCTCTCGGTAATTCTGTATATCGTTTAAACATTTTGTTAATCGGATTATGAAAGAAGACTGAAAATAAGCGCCCACTTTTTGTTTGGGTGTAAAAGCGCGTATTTAAAGGAGAATACATTGTATATTGATTAAGCATTGAACTCTGCATAAGTCGAACTGTTTTAATATTTGTTGATGACATTGCTTCCGCTTCCTGGAAGCAAGTACGCACAAATCTGCTGTCCTGTGAGCATTTCAGGTTCGATATACTGAGTAATAATGCCGCGGAAACTTAAACTGGCCCGTCATTCTGCCGAATAGTCTTACTAAACTAGTTAATCGTCTGATTGCTAATCAAGCAAAGGGGAGGTTTCTGCCTCACCAAACTAACCTCCGACTGCACGTCACTGTGTTTTACTATGAATTATTCACAGTAGCTCATTGAAACTATCATGGGAGGAGGGTATATGGACATTATAAAAACAGTGTAAAGTTTTGTTTTTTTTTTAATCACCACGGGTTATTGATGGGGGAACGTTTCGCAGTGGGAGGGCAAACCACTGCCGGCATCAGCGACTTCACTGCATTTTATACAATAATGGGCGAGCAGCGTTAATGTTTGCCCTCCCACCGATAATTTTGACATTTTTGCAGGCCATTGATCCAAAAAAAAAACTTCACAGGCAACCCATTCATACCATTTTTTTAATATCAGTGCAAAACCTAATGTTTGTTGAACATAATTGGGTGAAATTCAATGCATTTTCCATTAAAAAGGGCCTAGGGGGCGCTGCTGTACTTCAGAAAAGGGGTTGATGACTTTAGCATCAATTATTTCTGTTAGGGTACCCTAATGGATAATTTGGCCAGGTTTACTTCTGAGTAGACTTCATTTTCGAAAATGCCCTAAGGCTTCACCCCCCAATTTTCACAATGGGTTTTGTTGATAAATGCCGAAATCAGCCATTTTTGGGACCCTGTGGCTCTGAGACCCTTTCCTGTAAAGGCGTTGGACTTGTGGCAAACTCTTCGTCTGTGTCTTCTGTACTTACCTGCAAAAAATCATTAGAAAATAATAAAAACTTTTTTCTCAGCAACTCAAGAAATATTGTCATTTTATTCATTTGTATTGCCCATGCCTATATCAAATGAGTCGTTTGCTTATGATGGATTGTGTTTTGCCCTTAATATGAGATGTGTGAGACGTCCAAAAAGAGGGGAAAAACACGTGCATAGTCAAATTATACAGGCTCGTCTTTGTGGAAACGTCATTCTTTAAACTCAGATCAAAGATATTACATTTTCAGATATTTCAGATCACAGGAACAGTAGAGATGTAAAGTTCTCGGACTGAATGACTTGTGTGTACCCAAAATTCTGCACCCCAAATCGTAGTAACATCGCATGGCTTTGAATATGTGATCTGCTGTGTATTCAATCAAGACAAGGAAAGAAAAGCCAAGAAAAATGAGCAGTAAATCAATACACAGCCTCCCCTAATTCCCTGCTTTGTAAACTGCAAGCTGTTTAAACCACCCTGGATTTGTGCTTCTGTTGAGCAGCCAAAATTAGCATTTCTGGTCTATATTCAAGAGTGGACGATGATTCAAGTTACCATTGACTTCACTTTCACAATAAATCTTAAAACCTGCAAACTACTCGCACATTAAAATACCAGTCATCACTGCACATTAATACTGTAAACCATAAGAACAATCCTGTGTATTTATGGTCATTAAATAACGATCCTCATGGGCCGAGAACTGCTGCTTTTCCACCCTCCTTTTACCCAGGGATCAGGTGTTTAAGACAGTCTGGCCAATCAGAAGTGTTAATTGTTCAGTTAATGAGTTAATTACACGGGAGAAAAGAAAACCAGGGCTGCACCTGAATTCAGGATCCAGATTTGATGATCCCTGCCATACATAACAGGGAGAAATTCTGCACTGCCTCTCTCCACAGTCACTCCACTGGTGTACGGGTTCATCAGGCTCTTCGTTCCCTTCCACACCAGCCCCTCGTTTCGTGCCAATCACCCAGTCCCTATATTCCCTTCATAGTACATGTGATTTTTATTTGGTGTTGCTTTGTTGATCTATGTCCTGTCATGTCAGTATTAGTTTGTTAGGTCTTTCTCTCTGTATGTATCATCTGTGCTTTGCAGTCCCGTCCACAAGTTTGTTACTTTCGATTCAGTTTACAGTTTACTATTATATTCTCAATTACCGCTAAACGCCACTTTTGCGGTCCCGTTTCTTTAAATGAAAAAAGCCTGCCTTCACACTCGCGTTAGTCCCTGAAATCACCATTACAACTTCACAGAATAGCCTAAACATACACACAGAGATCTCACCTAATTTCGAGATACAGTTTTTACAGAACGCTATGAGATAATCTGTCCTCGGGATTTGACCTATCCTAGTTGTTTAGGGACACACGGGATCCACATTGCAGTGGCTGGCAACTCCAGTTTTGGGGCCGGAGGTCAGTCATAATGGAGGTAGTGTTCCCATAATGCATATCTTTCAAGAAGGGAGCAAACAAAAGTACCAGGTGGAAACACATACAAATGTGGCGAATGCCCAAACAGGACCCAAGCAAGACTTGAACCCAGAACCTCCTTACAACAGCATTACCCACAATGCCACTGTAAGGGAGCTTGTCAATATTCTGAACAGTGAACACGTTCATTTTTGAACGGACGCCCGTTCATTTTTGGATGCGTTCGAGGCTGCAAACCTGGTCACTGCGTTCGATAATGAACACCCTTCTGATCATTTTCTGATGCGGTCATTTCCCGATGCCTGCCCAAGGCCTGATGCATTCATCTAAAACTGAACGCCATTCATATAAAACTTAACTCCGTTCATTATAAAATGTTCGCAATCCAAGAATTTTTGTTTGTAGTCAACTGTTCTGAGTTTTTTATTGCAGATTTTGTCGATGTATGTGACAGTTTATGCGGTCACAAAAACATATTCCGGTTATCTAAACAAAAACATATTAAACTTAGTCCACTGAACAAATTAAGTATTAATCGTGCACATCATCCAAAAGTCTTGTCACCGGTATTCCAGCGTGTCACATGAATTCAGGTCTTGCTCCGTGATCTCGTATCTCTGAACCAGCTAATCCCCATGGCATCACAAGACTAGGCTACTTAGTCGTTTATCTTGCAATCAAGCTTATTCATTAATTGAACTGATAACACCCTTATAATAAGGGTTATATTCATGAAGGGGGAAGGGGGGGGGATAAATATTTATTAACATTCAAACATGCTGATTTTATAATACTGTGCACAAGCAGAGGTTTTACTTTGCTCATCTGCTTGTCTAGATCTAGACTTGTCGTCGGCAGCTCCCACAGAGTGGCGATTTCATGTGTTGTGACTTCAATCTGAAAAAAATACTGTACAATAAATTAGAACAATATATCATATGACAAATGGTAGCCTACAAAATCTGCGACAATCAATGGAACAAAATCTGAATATCATTGCAGAATTTATCGTGTACATAGTGGGCTGTAAAGTGTGGCATTTTTTTTTTTTTTTTGCGCGTTCACAGGTTTAAAAAGAAAGGAGTAATATCGTGGATAATTTTGCAATTTGATATGAGCGGGACTAAGTTATCCTAGTTCTTATACTCCCAGAATAGAAGAATTAAACTTGGGCTGTCGCGCAGATGATGTGATACAATGCGTAAACGATAATTTTAATGTATTTAATTTATTTACAATCTTTTGCACACAAATTGCCTAGCGGTCAAATCATGATTTGGAATTCTAAAATGCTTTTTTATATAAGAAGGAAAAAGTGGCATTCTGACACCACACGGAAGCGATGTTCATTCCAGTAAAGTATTCACACAGCAACATTTGAATGTTTTGGCTGACTGAACGTACCCCGGTACCATTGAATCACAATTTATCTCCGGTCTTGCGAGTGGAATGTGTTAAAGCATCTTATCGAACTTGATGAAAAGTGTAAGCGTATAGCGGAAGATTGACGATCGGTAAAGATATAATTTCGAAACTGGAGATTTGGTAGGATTTTTTAGTTGACGTGAAAACTGTCGTTTAATAGGCATGTACCTTACAATATACTTCTAAATTCTGCAGAATGGGAGACGGGGAATTTTTTTCTCGTAAGTAGGAAATATTTACGCATGTTGGCGTAAATTTTGCGAAGTGGAGAGCAGAAACATTTTGTAATGCGAGAGAGGGTAGCTGCGTTCGTTTTTGGATGCCGTCCAGTCAAAAATGAACGCATGCTCGCTCATTTTTGAACACTCTGCCGTTCGTTTTTTAGCTGAACACGAACGGAGACTTGTTCATTTTTGAAGGCCTGTTCAAATTTTAATGCGTTCAGTATATTGACAAGCTCCCTAACTCAGCTGAAAATGTACAGCCCTTGATCGCATACATTTGAATGCAGTACTGAACATATGGACAGGGCTGTGGCCACATGCAGATTATAAGAGCCATCTTAATGGCTTCTTCCTCGCAAAAAATGAATAAAACAGAGAAACCATTATTTGTCCCATCGGGATGCTTCTGTTTGCAAAATGGCGCAATGCCCATTGCTGGGCAGAGCTGATGGTGAGTTTTAACCTGCAGAACTGGAGTAAAGTAACTCTGTATTGTCACCCACTCTGTCTCTCACACTCATAATCATTTCAAGTTCAATTAAATGTGCTGCTTTAGCACAATGATACAAGAAACCACTCCATTTGTGTTGGGGAAACACACAGTATTTGAGAAAACAAGGACTGAGGAATTTCGCTGTGAACAATGCACACCCTCAAAGACCTGAAACCACTGGACAGCAACCACACATTCAACCTCTCTTTCTTTAATCCCAGGTCATCTCCGCACTCTCCTCTTTCCTGACCTCCCTTTCTCCACCATCTGCAGCTCCATCTGACTCTCACTGTCTCCTTTCAGCCCTACACCTCCACTAATTTTTTCAATGTGTCCACCTCTCTGCAGTATTCACTCATCTTTTCTATTGAGTCCTCCTCGACGACAACACACACTCACGCACTTACTTCAAAGCTGCAATGACCATTGATTTTAGCCTTTATATGCATGGTTTCTCCGTTACTCTCTTAAATCTGTTTCAATCTCTCTCACCCAACTCTTCTCCCCTCCCTCGACCGCGCCTGTCAATTCCTGCAACCCTACGATTTGTCTTCTGAAAAAAAAGGCAACAACGTGAGGTGACTTTGACACGCCTTGCTCCGTCATGTGTCATCCGTCAAAGCAGCTCGTATTCGGACTGCGCGTCACCGCGGTGATGAACACACGCACACATGTCCCACAAGTGCCCCCCCCACCCCACTCTGAACTGGAACTGCAGATCTTTTTCAATGCTCAGTCAGGTGAACAGGAGGGAGTAATAAGAGACATGCAGCGCAAGAATCACAGTTAATTACTCCCATGTATACGATCAATAAGCTCAACGATCGACTGATGCCACCCTCTGCAGCAGGGAATATGTGATTGGTGGAAATTAATGAGAATTTGCATGTGGAACATGGGGTGATGATGGGTAATGAGTTGGTGGCAATTCATCATGGTAATCAATACGAAGACACATACACGGGTTTGTATGCTTGGGTGAGTGTGCGTGCATCTGTGTGTGTGTGTGTGTGTGTGTGTGTGTGTGTGTGTGTGTGTGTTAGAGTGAGCATTTGTGCGAGTGTGGGTGTGTGTGTACGCATCGGTGTGTGTTTTCGAGAGGACATGGCGCTACCTGCAGTTCGTCACATCTTCGCGACTATGCGTGAGCTCACAACTGTGTATTTCATTGGCATGCATCAGTTGCAGTATAAATCATAACTCGCATATTTCACATCTCGTATTGCTCTTGCAGTTTTCTTTCAAATCTTCTTGCTCTCTCAGTCAATCCCTTTCCTGTATTATTATCCCTCGTCTTTCTCTGCCAGATTTTCTCGCTAAATTGGCTTTATTAGTACAACCAGACATCAGCATTGTGCTGCCAATGTAATCAAAGCAATTTTTGACACAGATTGTAAACAAACAATCAACAGCAACAATTAAATGAACAGTAATTATGCAGATGCGCACTCAAAGTTAGCCCCTCCATTCACAATGAAGGGCTCTCAGATAGAGGAAAAAATACACACTCTTAAACAGCACTCCGCATGTTGCATCTTATCTTCTGCACTATATCATAATAAACAGCTTATACAGACCAACAAAAAGATTCAAAAGATTCACTCGGCTGAATATAAACAGACTCGAGGAAAGATTCAGCAGCCACTGGATCGCTTAATGAATGAAAGATTAAGGACTCATTAAGGATTCAGAAGGAAAGGTTAAAGGATTCAGGACTTTACTGGAATTGGGGAGGACTCAGCATTGAACAGCGATAGACAGATCACATGACTTAGCTTTATGAATACTCAACATCCCACTGGATTTAGAGGGCAGACAATGGATGAATTCGACTGGGCTCTCACCTCCGAATGATAGTGACGAAGGTGAGGGGTTTACATTTGCATGGGAGCTGAGTTTTTCTTCAGTTTGTATTTTTCAGACCAATGAGTCGAACGCGCTCAATGAATCAGTGGTTTCTCCTGTTCTCGAACACAGTATAGGACCAATCAGATAACAGCTAATTAAAAACTCAGCATCCCACAATGCACCCTTCTCTGATATCACATCCTCCTCTGGGCACCTATTCCTATTCTTCCACTCGGTCCCCTCAATTTCACAGCAGACACTGTTTATTACTACTGCTACTTGAGAATGTGCAACAGAAGAGATTATCAGAAGTAAAACTCCACTGGGATGCAGCATGCACCATGTGTCAATGCCTCCACAGTGAGCCAAGTCAACCCAAGAGCCAACCCAAGTGGAAATAGGGGTTGTGGTGGCAGGGCGGGGCGGGCCAGGGGGGTTCTGACTGTGTGGTGCTGTACTTCTCTTTAATTCCTCCCACCCCCTCAGTCCCACCCAATGAGTGTATAGAACTGGAGAGGCTGCCGCCGCTTCGTTCTATGAGCGCAGTTGAAGAAACAAATATGGTGTCACATGCGCCGCACTTCTCAATCTCCCATAGACTATAATGGAGAAATTCCTGCTATTTTCCGCCAAATTAAGGGGTCTTCCGAAAAGATTTCAACATATTTGTGATCGAAAAACATATAAGAAAAAAAATTAATTTGCAATTTTACATGACATTGTTTGAGATGTTGAAAATATAAAAACTTCTTAATGGGAAGCACAACACTAACTAGCCAATGGTCCAGCTGGTGTGTTAGGTAATCGGGTTGCTGTAGACGGCTGTGATGGCAAACATTATGTGTAATTTAGCTAGCTAGATAAACTTAGTTGGCACAATAAACTCACATTGCTTACAAAGGGTGATGGCCAACTAGCTCTCATGCCCATGTAATGTTAGCCAAGTTGCATATCTACATATACCATTAGCCATAGCGAATGACCTGGCAGAAACGTTCGTGTAGTGTTAGCAGTGTTTATGCCAGATGAATTGTACAAATAACAGCATCCTTATCAGGCATCTGCCTATCTAGGGACTACTTAGTGAGCAAGCTGTGATTTTTTTTTTATTTTTTTATGATAACGCAATCCTAGTTGAGGCAGTCGACCAAACTGGCTAGCTTTCAATGATTGCCAGTGAAGACAGCATTTCTGCATACAGCTCGGCTGTCTGTTCCATGAGATAAAAACATAGCTCAGTAACCATGGGAGTTCAAACTATTTGACGGCAATGTTCTTGTAGGCTATTCACCAATACTATGTGAGTGACCAATCAGAGTCAGGTGTGAGTCATATTGACCTACCAATGGATTAACCGTTGACTAAAACAACCTCTTATAACTTCGTTCTCGAAAAGTGTCAAGCAAAATTGCACTTCCATTCATTTTTTATTATGTAATCCAGTCCTACACAGGAAGGATTTACGATTGTATACCTTTTAGATAACAAAATAATAGCAGGAGTTTTTCTATTATAGTCAATGGGAAATTCAGAGGTGCGGTGCACTGGACGTCATATTGGTTTCTTCAACTTTTCACTCTGACAGCCTCTCCAGTTCTATATACACTCATTGGTTCCAATGAAAAAACTGATTGACAGGAGTAGCCAATCAAATAGGTCATATGTTTCAAGATGAGAGCGAGGCAGAGGCCAATGACAGTGCACATCTGTCATTCAACTCCTAACACACACACACACACACACACACACGCACACACTCAACACACAAATTTACACTCACGCAGCCACAAACAAATGCACTCATACACACTCACTAACAGCTAAATACCAAAGCCACTTCAGCACCACAATCTAAATGATCCCACCAAACTGTGTAAATGTTTTTCTTTCTCCCGTGAAATCTATTGCCAGCCAGTTGTGTATTGACAAGACAGAGAGCACCGTTCGAATCACGCCTTGCACGGTGTGAAGCTGTGTGGAATTACAATCGGGCACAGGGAGGCCGCCTGTCCCCCAGGTCCTTCAGCCGGCTGCAAGCTGTTCAGATGCAGCAGAAACCCAATGATCCCACAAACCAAGCAGATACTCAGCTCCTCTGCTCAATCACTCGTCTCCGCTTTACAGTGAAAAGACATCCTTCAGCATCGCACTGCACATGGCCGCATCCCTTTATCTTGCCTCTCCGTAAAGCTACCATTCAAAGGAAATACCTCGTAAGTCACATTTTGGCTGAAAATGAGTTAAGGTCAAAATCAAACTTACTGGGTTTATTCGCATCATAATAAAGTGATTTCATTGGTAAAATGTCTACCAGTGCAACAAAGCCACAAAGGTAAAACATAGCAAGTACACAACTTAGTCAAGAATTCCAAGGTAAAACCCAGTAAGATCACTTACTGATGATGAGATGAGACCGCTGAATACATCTATGATCAAAGCTTGGAATAGCCCTGTCTTGGAAATGAAATTTGTATGTTTAGTTTTTTACTGGTTGATATGGCTTGGAACAACTCGATCAGTCTTGGCACTGACTGGATATTTCCAACTAATCAAATGATCTATTTCATCAATGTTTGAATTTGAGCATTAATACATTTCTTTGAATTGTTCTTTATTTATTAATTCTTCATTCATTTCCTCCAAAAACAAGATGGACAACATCATTGCTGGTGAAATCGATAGATGTAACTGCTCAGAACTGTGACTTCCTAGGTTTTATCATTGCATTCTTACAGAAATTCTGACGGTAAAACATATTAAGTCACATTAAATCCTGTAATGAAACATATTTCTGGATAACTCAAAAGTATTTCAGAGCAGTTGATTAAAAGTGTTTTCCATCACCAACCTTCTCAAAGGTATCATTCCCAATCTTTATGCAGGGTCTGGATATTGAACCCCATTTTTCTCCAAACTATCAAAATGTGACTTACTAGGTGTTTCCTTTGGATGCTAGAAAGTGAACTTGTCAGAAATGCAAAACCAGAATAATCAAACAATAAGAGTCCATTAAAATCCAAAGGATAAAAAGTTGACCACTATTGGCCATGGTGTGACCATGGTGAATCTTAAGCTTTCTCTCTACGTGCCTTGACAAGGAACTGCCCACCTGGACACACGCAAATACAGGCGAGAGCACAACATGCTCCAAAGGATGCTTTTGAGTTGCCCGCGTCTCACAAAAACCTCTTATCCCCAAAAAAAGAGAGAAAAAACTAATTTTCCAGCAGGACATGATGGATGAGCCACAGTCAAACCTTATTTATTGATTAATTGTGTAATGGACATTGACAGCATAGCAGAGTGGACTCTCATATTCTTATACAGAGAAAAAAAAAAGACAAAAATGGGACTGCAAGGTGTTTTAGGCAGATAAGGCACCCATAACATATACAAAACTAAAGATTAGATCAAGATTTTAAGGAGAAAATCCTGAGGAGCAAAACAAAATATGCCTTTCCTCAGAAATAGCACAAGATACTCAGTAAACCCTGCTGGAGTGGTGCACTCTAATGTTCTGTGGAAACCTCACATTACCTCAAAAACTGTGTAAGCCAACTTAATTCAATACAAAAAAAAAAAAAAAACCCTGATGTTGCAGTCACGCCCCATTTCCCATGCTTTATAGCAGGGCTATTCAACATTATCCTGCAAGGGCCGGTGTGGACGCAGGCTTTCGTACCAACCAAGCACTTACACGCCTGATATTACTAATCAAGCTCTTTAGCAAAGACTCTTGGGGTTGATTAGTGGTGTCAGATGTGTAAGTGCTTGGTTAGAATGAAAGCCTGCACCCACACCGGCCCTTTCTGGAAAAGGTTGAACAGCCCTGCTTTATAGGATAGTTTGGTGGCTGAGTCGCTTCCGGTCTCGTGGAGCTGAAGGTTACTTTAGCGTGTATGGTTATGGATACTTGGGCGTACGATACCAAGCGCAGAAGCAGTATTATGAAGCTTTCATCTGGGGAACGGCGATTTTCTCAAAGTTTCCAGAAGGGCCTTCCATGGCGATATTCAGTTGATTGATAAAATTTCTAGTATAATTTTTGGTGTTGTTGTCAACAGTCACAGATGATGTAGATCAGTGTTTCTCAAAGCTCTCCTGGAGGACCACCTCTCCTGCATGTTTTACATCTCTCCGTGCTATGCACTGATGATTCTAATGATTCGCTTATTATGAAGCATCTTCATGAGTAACGAGCTGATCATTTGACTCACCTGTGCTGGAGCAGGCAGAGCTCTGAAACATGCAGGAGAAGTGGTACTCGAGGAGAGGATTGAAAAGCACTGATGTAGATGATAAGATTGCTATTGTTCAATGTTATTATGTGCATGCAATAGACCCAGCAAGCTGCGCTCTGGAAGTGTGGTAGTCTCGGAAGTGTAAGAAATATTGGCGAAAAAGCTAGATCTGGCAATTTTTTTTAAATTGACGATTGCTTGAATTACCCAGTGTGGATGGTACTTAAAAAACAAGACATATATATATGATGAAAATTAATTTTTTGCATGTTTTTGAGTGCTGTGAACGCAAGATCATTGACTTAGCTTAGACAATTATTTCATGAAATCAGTTTTGACGAAGCATTTAAGAGCACCACACTATCGAGGTTTACAGTGTATTTTTTCATTGCAGACCTTACCTCAACCAACATCAGACCTAATTTACTCTCTTAATCGCTAGTAATTCGCTCATGAAGTGGCCACCAAAATGAACACTAGCTAAACTGGGTGTAAGAAAAAATATTTTGGTTGCATTTATTTGTAATTCTAGTTATCTGGTAAAAGGGTAAGATGACAGGTATGTGATCCAAATGCTCTAAAATGAACATTCCACTGCTGCTGTTATAGCCATGACAAATAACAGAAAGTAGTGATATTTCAGAACACTAGTGTAAATTTTTTTAAATGTAGAACTTCAGACAAAAATTACAAAAAGACTGAGTAAAAATTAATGGCTGTAATCTCACTCGAGCTGCACAGTATGTATTCTATAATCCAGCTTCAGAATGTGGGAATATTGGTCTTAGCGACAGCAATGAAATGATGCAATTATGATTGGACAAGTGTGCCCAGTACATGAATCGACAGACCCCAGTCAGTGACCTGTGGACAATGAACCCCCAGTAGTGGTTGGATAAAGAGCCTAATTAAACGGTGCTTTGGTGCTAACAAGGAGCCCCTGATAGCACTGATGTGCTAATTATCCCCCGCTTTCTCTCCTCTGCCCAATAGGGAAGCAGTGGAGATTCGGCAACCCCACAATGCAACGGGGGAAAAGCACAGAAGACCCTGGGGCGGTGCTGGGGGTGTACTGTTCCCTAGCTGGTACATTAGAGCACTTTATTATTTTTCAGGCTGCAACATGGAGCCCATGTAATACTAGATTCCCATTTGGCTTAGGCCATTTATTTGAGTTTTGAACACCATTTTTCAGGAGGCGATGTAATTGCGAAGTGTAAGAATAATCGACCCTGAAGTGCTTGATGGCACTGGACCTGATGAAGGCACAAAGGGTCAGAACATGGTGTGTTCAAACACTTCAGAGTAAAAGTCTTTGGAACGTGTAAAAAAAAAAATTCTTCAACAAAAAAATTAAGTCAATAGTTTTTATGTTTCTGAATGTCAAAAAATGTGCAAAAAACTGATGAAAACTGTAAGAACAAATATAAACTCAATATTTGGAGAGACTGGCCTTAGCTTAAAAGTTAGGCACACTATTATGGAGATTTAGAATTTTGTGAAACAACTGGCGTTGAAGGTTCGTTGCAGACTGGCTGCCTATCTTGCGTCTGTCTCTCCTGGTACTTTCAAACAGCTTCAATAATGCTGTGAATCTTCAACCATCTGTTACATGTTTTAATGAAATACAGAAATTTGCTTGCAACATTTTCCTTTTTAAAATTAATATTTGGAAATCTCAAATGTGCTCTTTTCTACAAACACGTGAATACAAAAAAATATTTATATATAATGTACCAAATGTATATATTTAAAATCTCTGGTGCTGAAGAATTATACTACAGTTTTCCATCTTTCTACCTGGAGTCCTCTGATAAAAGTAAACTATGAATTAGAGAGTGTTTTTTAGGCAAAAACGGCTGTCTCTCCCTCCCCAACCACCAGTAATTTTAGCAAAAATAGTGAAAGTCACATCTACATACAATATCTTAAATGGTTTCCGAGTTACAGCCCGAAAACAGCGGGAACGCAAACACCGACGCGGACAGGAAACCGTACAAAAACAATATGTCTCCCCTCCTCCTGGACATAAAGAAGTGTGATGTGTGCCTGTTTCTTATTTTTTCTGCCATAGCTCTGCCAGATGACCCCAGAAAGCTTAGTTTGGAGGAGAGACCATGTCGCATTTTACCTTGTCTGCCGCATCCCCATAGAATGAAGACGAGACAGCCAGCGGGAAATGAAGTGGCAACTTTTCAAAGCTCAGAAGAAAGGTTATGAAAGGTCCTGAGGAATCATATGGCCATCGAATCATTCTTAAGGATTCAGTCAGTGCTTTTTATCAGTAAAATGTATTGCCTCATGTTAAAGTCTAGATTTAAGGTTGCTGTTCTCTGAAAGAAAGCATCTTGTGAGCACCGCCTTCGCAAAAAAATCACACCACCACGGCATTTACATAGTATTTCAGATGCTAAAAGAACATGTTATGTTGCCTTAAATTGGTGGACTATGTATGAAATAGCTTGCTGTAATTCCTACAATGATCAGATCAAAACAAATGTAAATCCCTTAAATTTAAACCTGCAGTTCTCAAGCTTCAAATATATACTCAATTAATTCACTCCACATACTATGGGATGGAGCACAGCGCCAAAACAACAAAACTGAGCCTCATACTCCTTTCATACTGGGAGTTAAAGTGCTTCAGAGGTGGCCCAGAAATGCTCTAAATTCCAAGTATGAAAGGGTCATGAGACTGGGCTAAAATTTTAGGGTGCTCGGGGCGCCCCGGTGGCTCATTGGTCTAAGCGCGTGTACCATAAAGGCTGTGTCCTTCCTGCAGTGACCTGGGTTCGAATCCGGCTCAGATCCTTTGCTGCATGTCTTCCCCCATTTCCTCTCTCCAACCTTCCTGTCTCTCTACACTATAACCATTGAATAAAGGAAAAATTCCCCAAAAAAATCTAAAAAAATAAAATAAAATTTTAGGGTGCTCTAAAGTTAGAGTGCTCTCGGAGTGGTTTAGGACTGCTTCAGAAGCACTTCAGCGGCAGTATGAAATGTCACCGAGTGTTTAGATCACTCTAGATTCAGTGGTCCTTAAACTGGAATGTCCAAGGTGAGCTGCAAGTACCGAAAATAACAATATGAAGGTGATCTCCAGTGTTAGGCGATGTTCAAATAATCGAGAAAAGATAAATGCCGTTAAGTATATTTTCATGTAAAGTTCGAAGAAAGGTTGAATTTCACACAGAAAACTCATGCTCACAAATTTGAGATCCTATTTACCCCATAAATGTTGGCGTCGTATTACTCGGAAAATGGAAAAACAGTGTTGGCTTCTGCTTAGCAGCCTATTCAAGTCAATGGAATGAATAATAAGCATGCTTGCATGCTAACGATTTTCACCATTAAAATTAATAAATTAAAGGGTTTACGATAAATGTTAAACATGTAACGCATTCCTTTACTGGCCAAAAGCGTTAGCATGCTAGCTAACGAATCATTCATCCCATTGACTTGAATACAACTAGCAGCAAACACCAGCGATGATGAACATTTCCAGCACAATTGGCTTTGCGAACATATTGATGTTTGCCAGAGAACGGAATCTGAGCAATCACGATAGAGAAAGCTGTATTACACGTGTATTATACCAAACCTGTATCGAATAGGTAGTATCGCGCCGATTTTTAATCATTTATGGGATAAATACGGTATATCATAACCCCACATTCATAAATGCGTAACCTTTTGTAATTTTGTGCTCGATGCACACATGAGGGGGGGTCATAGGTGACCGTGGCAGCTACACTGGTCTCGCACGTACCCTCGGTGGTCGCGAAGGGCAGTATGGAACGACTTACGTCCGGCCCAGTTAGAGCACTTCAGAAGCAGCTAAAATTTCTCGGCACAGTGTGAAAGGGGTATACGTCCCCAAACTTTTGTTCCAATCCCACACACACATGCGCACACACAGACACTAGCATACAAACACTCACGTACACATACACGCACACAGGCACGTGCGCACGCACACTCACTCGCACACAATTCATGATGAGCTGCTAATTTTTCTCATCTATTTTTCTTTACTAAGGAAGAAGACAGAGGAGGCTTGTCTCGGAGATTTGGTGCGGAAGCACAGGTGTGTGTGAGGCATACTAAACCACATCATTCGCCTCAGTCCAGCTGCTCTCCTCAGTCTCTCCTTATCAACCCAAAACAACATTCAACAAACCCTTCTATGCCTGACAGTGTCCTGCTATAAACTATGAATCACTTTAGAAACACATAAAGTGGGATTTTTAGAGATTCAAAAGCTCCTCCCGCATGTGTACAGGTGTATGAGTAAAGACATGGGAAATACACATTGAAGGGAGACGGTCAGACATCTGTATGAAAGTAGCCATTAGGATTCTCAAAAGATGAACCCACTCTCACTAAGTCACCCGTGTTTGTTTCGGAGAGCGACAGTCATCCTTGCAGAGGGGAACGATTCCATTTTAATTCGCTCAGGTTATCAGAGAACGATGAAAGTATAAACATAGAATTTCTAAAAATTTACAAGCGGTAGTCAACACTTAAAATCTACTATCCTGTCCTCTTTTTTCAAGTAACAAGTCATTTTTCTCTCGCCCTCCTACTCCCTCTCTCTCCATCTCTCTCCATCCTTCTCTCATATTTATCCTGTGAGCTACAGAGAGACAGTGTTCCACACACACACCAAATGTGTGAACGTGTTTACCCCTAAATGTCTGAAGTGTGACCCGCAAACATCTGAACATGCGAATGTGCCAAACCAAAGATTTAGCTTTGCTAGACAGACTATTTGTCAGAGGCCCACCCTCCCCCAACTCGAACTGCCAACCCTCACAATCAACTTTTCCACTTTTAATTCCCCGAGCAAGCATCAAATCTGCTGCCTCGAAGAAAACACTTTCAATTTTTCAGTTCTGGTCCAGCAGATAGCAAATTTGGACAATACACTTGCTAAGGTACATTATCACACCCCATTAGGCTCCCTCTGTTTCATTTAACTTGGCAAACATCATTTGAAACTTCAAACTCAGAGCAGGCAAATATTTGCCCGTATGCGAGCTGTGCCAGTGCCAACCGCTCTTACCGTGAGGAAGAACTTCTTTCTGCGGGGCAGAGAGAACGAGTCCACAGAGGGCGAGGCTGATGATGATGATGATGATGAAGGGGGCAACATCCAACCGAACAACCTGCATAGCGATCACAGCCCTGGCATCACTTTGTACAGGTTCCACTCAGCCTGAGACAGACAGACAGACAGACAGAGAGCCTGGTCAGAAATGAAAAAAAAATACACAAAGGAGATCAGAAAACAAACATTATTAGGCCCCCAATGAAACGAGCAGGAAACCACGCAAACCCACGGTGCATAATGCGCATGCTTCCCAATTAACATCACTATTAAACCTCCATGAGTAAATGGGTGGCCAGGATTTGCAACATATACCCCACAGCGGCAGTTTGTGGTGCCGTGGGAAAAATGTACTGTGCGTTTGGTATGAATTCAGACAGTGACACAAATTTCGTTCCACGGCCCTCTATTCCAGCACACAGGATTTGAAAACAATGAAAATGTGCCTGAAGTACGAGCTGCCAGTTTTAATTTGTAGCTCATTACGCCCATACTGTGAACCAAGAAGAAATCACAGCTCCTTTTAATATGCTTTCTTGCCCAAATGCTCATAGAACGCAGAAAATTGACAGAAAAGAAAGCAAACCCATTTTAGGCTTGGATGAGTATCTGTTAATTAAGCAGACGTGTACAAGAGCTGCGCCAAAAACTATACAGAAGTGCTGCAGAAATCAGTTCAGGGCCTGACAGAACTACCAGCAAAGCAAAACAGTTGAGGTAATCGACAAAGAAACTCTGTAGGCTGGTTGAAATTAAAAATGAAAAAAATCCAGCAGCCAATGAGATTTTGAAAGGATTTTGAAAGGTTGATGAGTTTGGTTCTGAGTGAACTGTGATGTTTCAGACCGTCTGCAGATCGATGGCTGCTTTAGTCTTCCAGAACGAACACATCAGAGTGTGGAGTTGAAAGAAGCAAGGAATTGATGCAACACAACTCAATACGGTCCTTCACTGTGTTAATGCTCACTGTGACGCAGATAACATTCGATTCAATGTCATCTTTACTCCGCAAGATTCACAAGATTCATTTTGAACAAAAACTTCTGCTGAGGGATAAACTTTTAGAAAGCAGGTCATTTCAAACCTTTTTTTTTTTTCACTAAAGTATAATAAATAGCTGTTCAAGACGACCTCAGTTTTCAATTACCAGTAATGATCATAACATCACCGCGAGAGAAGATTTAACTAAGAACACTGTAATCACATATTTGTGATTTCACACCTCAAAGGGTACAAACAGGCAAAGATCCATCGTGATTCAAACTGACATGTACTGGAGAATCAAGTGTAAGGACATACAGACAGCCTGGGCTATATGGACAGACAGACAGAAAAGGGGTTGGAACACAATGAAAGTCAGTCTAGAAATGAAAGGCGGTCCCAGCTAGCACGAGGTGTAGTAATTTCCAGTATGCCAAGACTAGTCTGTTCCAGCACATCCCACTCAGCCACCTAACATATAATGACCTGCCATTTCATGAGAAAACGTAACTGCATCATAACTCACACGAGTACAGTACCAGCCAACAGTCAGGATACACTTTGCTAATGCCAAAGCACTCTATTTTGTTTTTAGAGAAATTTAACATAATATATAATCTCAAATGGAATCTTTTAAGAGGTAAACAGTCAGAAGTTAAAAGAGAGTAATTTACTTATTCGAGTAGTGTCCAAAATTTTGGAATTCTCATATGTTGCAAAGTAAACAGACAAACAAGCTCTTTCCATTTTCCAATGGCCGAATCAAACCGTTTTGGGACTTATTGCGCAAAAAGGTCAAAAGCACACCACAAGTGCGGCACATTTTTGGGAAGTTAGATGGCCGCTCAACAGCAAACTCATAATAGCCATATAACTGCTCTTGTAAAAAATAAAATAAAATGTGAGTATTCTCAGCAATTATGACAACAAAAGTTGGTTAGTTTGATGGATTTAAGAATCTTTTCTTTTTTCAAAATAAAGAGTGCACATTTCTTTATTTAACATGTATTGTAAGAAAAATGTGTGTATGTCCAAACTTTTGACTGGTAATCTACTGTATGTGCACGTGTGCTCATTTAGCTGACATATTCATGCAAAATAACTGACAGTTGAATTAACGAAGCATGGGCCAATCTCTCCAGGAGTGTTACGGAGTTAATGGTCTTGCTCAAGGGTCCAACTGCTGCACTTACCTTATTGTGGCTACACTGGGGCTTAAACCACCAACCTTCTGGATTTCAGTCCAATACCTTAGCCCAGTGGTCTTCAACGTCATTCCTGGGGACCCACTGTATGCTGGTTTTTGTTCCAACCACAATTGTAATTGTAGGATTTTCACAAGCTTTTAATGTCTTAAGTGCATTTAATATTTTGAGCAGTTACTTGCCCTCTTACCTCACAAGTTAATAGAGAATATCAATGATTGCCATCAAGAATAAAAAATATCACACCCACATTCCAATGTATTGGAAATAACAGCATAAAACGAGAGAAAACAATGTAACCAATCAAATTAAAGATGTAATTGGGTCCTAACTGGCACATCATGACAAATTTATTTGACAAGCAAATGGTAAAGAGTCAAACCAGTTTTGTGTTATGTTAATCTAATCAAGTTCACCTGAAGTTTTTTGAAAGAACTAGAAACAATTGTGTCTAGCAGCCTAATTTGGGGTTTACTGATTTCCTTGGTGTCTAATTTGATCTGTTTGAGATGCTACCTTCTAGGGTATTTTATTCTTTATAGCATGTTTGGATGTTTCTATGTAACATTTGGCTAAAGAGAGTAATTAACAACTCTAAACATGAAAAACACCTAATTAAGACGTGCTGTTAAGCTTGTTAAAATCCTGCGATTACAATTGTGGTTGGGAGAAAAACCAGCATGCACAGTGGGTCCCCAGGAACAACGGTGAAGATCACTGCCTTTGCCTTTGGATATAGCACATACTGTATGTACTTACTCATCCGCTCACATATACACACACACAACAGCCTCCTCAGGCAAAACAAAGTTTAATTGTCCAGCTCATTACAGCATAGAGAGTGCCACAGAGCAGTTAAGAGGATGAAAGCAGCCAGGCTCAGTAGAGAACAGCGCCCCCTGCAGCGCTGCCTGAGATACAGCAGGCTTGCAGGGACAGAGCCTGACTGACTGAATGCTGTAAACCACCAGACCGGCCATCTGTGTCACAAGCTGCTACCTCTCCCATTAAACACATTAATTAGAGCCCAACATCTCCTCCCCCTGGCTCCCTCCCTCTGCATCTCTCTACTCTACACATACTCCCACTCTCTCTCTCACTCTACTCGTCCTCTTTCAGCCTTTTCTCACTCCACTTTCACTTTCCATTGTCTTTCAAATTCAAATTCCAGATGTTTCATTTGCCTGACATATTTTAGCGCATGCACGACCAAAGGGTAAGAGCAGGTTTCATCAAATTACGGACCACTAGGCCTGAGAACGGCTGGTTTTCCAGTCTTCCTTTACCTGGGAGTCGGGTATAAACACAGTCTGGCCAATCAGAAGCACTAATTGCTCAGATATTAGTAATATACTAGGGAGGAAAGACAGCCAGAGCTGAATTTGTATTTAAGGGCAAGATGATGATCCTGCCTCAGACATCCCTGCTTAACAAGAATATTAGAATGAGGTACATGAACGACAGTAATTACATTCTTTCTCTCTGTGTTGTCTCGCCATTCACCTTCTTTCTCTATATCCCTCCATCCCTCGCAACATCTCCCTCTACCTCTGGCCGTTCCCATCTATTTACAGCCTCTCTCTCAAACCGTGCCTCTCAGTCTCTCTCTTTCCAAATACCCTCCCTCTAGTCTCTGTTAATAGACAGGTGTAAAACTGGCAGACTGCAGCACCATCCTGTCCCTAAGCCAAGATTTCACGCACAGATCTGCTTCCATTCTACACCCTTCTCAACACTGGGCACCACTTGTTACTCCCAATCAACAGGTGCCCTGTGCAATCCAAACCCAGATGGCAAAGGACTGGCAGATTCGAAGCCAGAATCTGTGCAGCTCTGACTTGCTGTCGATGGCTATTGACAGACCAGCTGACTAATGAAGCGAGATGTGCTCATAAATGCTAAAACGATTTGCTGGAGGTCTGCTGAAATCAGCTTCAAAAGTACTGAGACAAAGCTAATTTGGCGGACAAAGTATTTCTAAAAATGCAGAAAAGACAAAAAAGCATAGTTTACTGACTCACTCTCTCCCTTCCACATACACGCGCATATTTGGTCAAGGACTGAGAATTGCTGGTTAGTTGCAGGGGATTCCAAAGAATATGCATAGTAGTACTGATATTTAGTTAATTTTGGCAAAGTTTCCTTATTCATCAACTAATTTTTTTTAATCAAATATTTATTTCTATTGAAATCACTGCCTTTCAGATGGGTGACAGCCAAACTACATACGCCCATTAATTATATGATAAATTCAATGAAACTCAATCAAATATTACACCAGCCCTAAACAATTAAGCAAGACTCTCTCCATTAGTTTTGCTGCATAGCTCACTGCATACTGCCTTTGCTACAATTAGCACTGCCTCATTAATTCTTGCTTTGAGCGTATGAGCTCTAGGGTTCAAATGGCGGTCGAGCTCCCACTTATATTAGTATATTACTGTCCAGTTATGGTGCCTTGGGTTGACTTTCTGGGTCGTTATTGAAAAGTTGGTTTTATTCTGTTCTTTGCCGAAGGGATATGATTGAGCTCAGCAGGGGAGCTGAGAGATTGGTCTTGAGCCTGGTGCCAGTGATACCATTTTTCTACAGCCTATGAGCTATACAAAAGTTTAATGGAACAATGACAAACTGGCCCTGCAGGACCTCATACCTGCTCCCACACCAGGACACTATCAGTACATCCTGCAGAATAGAGGCTGTGAGTGTGAGGGGGGAGGGGCACTGAGAGAGTGAATGGGAGAGGAAGAGAGAGCTGGGAAATAGACAATATAAAGAAGGAGGCAGAATGAAAACCAGAGAGAGAAAAAAACAGACAGAAAAGGAAAGAAAATATGCTTGAGACAGGACTGTGAAGGATGAGAGGATGAAAACCATACAAACGCAAGATAAACGCTGAGCAAAAATACAGGGAAAAAGATGAATTAGGAGACTTCCAACCCTCCAGCCTACCAACTCCCTTTCTCTCCCTGGAACCTGTGACTGATGTCACTTCCTGTTAAATAAGACCAACAGGACATGACGGAAGGCACTAAACAGCTCAGACCCGTAGGGGCCTAATCGCATCCTTAATCTCAGCAGTGTCAACAGCTGTTACGAGGTGAGCCTTGCTGTGCTGTCTTTCAGCTGCTCCCAGAGTGTTCAATCACTCGCTCTTCAATTAGTAATTGAAGGTACCCAGCCCTGGCCTGGAGGAGACTCAGGGCTTCTGGAGGTAGTTACTTTTACTTGTTAATCCTCAACCAAATAAGACCCAATGAATCTAGCAGGGTATGTTACATGTGTAATCAAGCACTAATTGTTTCACCTGGCACTAGGTGAGAAAGAGAACTGAAACTCACCAGCACCAGGAACAAGGACTGCAAAACACAGTGCGGTTCACCAGCGCCAGGGCTATGGACCATAGACCACATTGTGGTTCTCAAGGACCAGGGACAAGGACCACAAAATACACTGCAGCTCACCAGGAAAAGGGCTATGGACCATAGAACACACTGTGGGTCTCCAGGATTAGGAATAAGGACCATAAAGCACACTGTGATTCTACAAGACAAAGGGAGAGAAAACCTGCGACCTGGGAGATCGTAATCCTCCTGCATTTGGCAATGCATCTGATTCAGCAGCACTGAGTTAGTTCAAACAGAGAAAGAGAGCAGGTATTCTTCCCATCTTCATCAATTATGAGAACAAATACACATCTAATGAGGCCAAAGACATCCTAAACACACCTGAATCTGCCTGGAATGGGTCTCATTTCACTGGTGATCAGTAAAAACCTGACAGGAAATCAAATCATCAGACAAGACATTAAAGAGCAACCTGCAGGTTGAATTGAAAACTATATTTATACTTGATCTGGTTTGAAAATGGCTTTTAAAAACATTATGTATAAATTACCATGTTTTGCAAAACCCACTAGTAGAAATTTACATAAAATGTGCCCATTTTCAGTTAGTTCTGAGGCACGCCTTCCCTGATCAGTGACGTAAGAAAAGGTATAACAAGCCTGCTTGCGCACCTTTTTCCCTGTAGTGGGTGTATATGCAGGGCTCGCAAGTCTCACGCAATGAGCGTGATTGTCACTCATTTCAGTCGGATGCCACGCACTTATGCCACACATAATATTTCTCACGCAAAAAAAATGATTAAAACGAAAACAATTTCCAACAGTAGGCCTATGCGCTGCAGCACCGCTATAACTGTGGAAACCACAGGAATCCAACACGTCTCCCCTGGAGTTCTTGGTGGCAGCTTGCGAACGGAAAGGGGCTACACAATAGCCAATCAGATAATAGCACTGTCGTATCTGGGTAAGATTTAGGGCAACAACCAATGGAAAAAAAAAAAAAAAAACCACAGTTAGGTTGCTTATACACCGAAAGCAAAACAAATTTTTCGCACGATAGATTACATTCAAAGTCAATGCAAAGACGCGAATACACGCGTTTCTCATTGACTTTGAATGTAATCTGTTACACGCGTCTTTGCATTGACTTTGAATGTAATCTGTCGTGCGAAAAATTCGTTTTGAGTCCGGTGTAAAAGCGGCTGTATCCTGAAATTATTTACATGATCCTGCTACAACAACGTTCTGAAAGCGGCATTATTCATTCACCCACGGTGGAAAACGGGAGTATCGTGCACTCGGAGAAAATCTCACTCTGGCCTGCGTTCAAAACTTGAGAGCCATGTAGATGCGTACTTACAGCATTTCCGAGAGATTGGCTAAGGGGTAAAATGACGTCTGAACTCTTTCCGTCCCTCTTCAAAGTGGGACGACTCTGGTCAAACTGTGAAGTTTCCGTGCAGCGGGGTTTCAGTACAATACTACACAGAGAGAGGGAGAGTGGACTCTAGAGCGGGTTTTCCATAATTTTTTGCCCTGACATTGTTTTCTTCATGGCTAGCTACCTACAATGTTGATAGCCCATCACTTGACAGTTAGCCCATCGCTAACTGTTTGTCATCTCCCGCCGCCATCTCCCGCCTCACGGCAATAGCTATTTTCCAGTCATAGTGTATTTATTAATCGCTATTGATAAATCTCCCACACTTTGCTACTGAAATGTTCATTATTTTTGCTGGTAGAGGCTCTCTTCATATGTCCTGTTTTTGAAATAATTTTCAGAATCCATTACTGACATTTTTTGGAACTTGCTCAGAGTGCCTTATGCTATGTCACTTCCTGGTTACGCCCCGTTTTTGATGTGAACGTTATTTTCTTACAATTTAATGTAAAACAAGAGGCTCCTCAGAGCCTGTACTCGGGCCGGGTCTAGGCCTGGGCCAATCCATAGATATATATATTTAGAACACAAGATTGCTGATGATTTCATATTTACATTATCCAAAGTGAAGCACCCAGCCGCCATATTGATACACCCAACTTCTTCATAAAAATAAATGGTTTCCTATTAGGCCAATTTCAAATAAGTCAATATAAGCATTAAAATGCCGAGCTGTGTGGCTGCCTTTAGCAATAGTCATTTGAAGGGCTGCAATAAAACGTTTCATGCGTAAGTTAACGTAGAAACGCAAATTTGTCACTTTAATAGAAAAAATCGCGTTCGCTTGCTAGCTAGGTAATTAGCCGTCACATTGACTTAAATAGACCACTGATTAAAGCAAACGCTAGCGATCGATAGCGGTCTCCAGCGAACTACCTTGGTACCCTCACCATCGTGGGGACTGCATTGACTAAGCAGTCAATAAAATGAATAAGGTGGCTAACTAGCTAGCTACTTGTAATTGACATTCAAGGACAATATTTCTAACCGGCATAATATTTTAAACAATGGATAAGTCGCTTTGCCTGTTTATACAGAGTTCCAAAAGACAAGGAGGGGAGAAAGGCTTGGCTGTTAGAAATCAGGAGAAAAAAACCTTTCTCTATCCCCTCGATCCGTGCTGTGCAGTGATTATTTTTTGAGAGCAATGTTATAATGGGACAGGGGCAAAGATGACGCTTAGTAAAGGAGTAGCCAGAGTTAACTAGCTCTTCCTTTTAACAACGTTGGCATTAGCCATATGATTCAGAATGAACAATTCGGTCAAGGGCAAATATGCTCAATCAGGGTACAATGAAGTGAGGAAACCAGAGAGTAATTTGTTAACGTATACGGACATTCATCGACGTTGCTTATAACGGCGAAACCTTCGAAGCAATTATCTTATCAGAGGGTCATTAAAAGCCTCGGTCACCGTAACTGAACTTTTCTGCTCGCACTTGAACGTTGACACCGAGTAACATTTCGATCTTCCCCTTAGTAAGTGTGCCGCTTTCCATCCTCCAAAAAAGCACATATTTAGGGAGAGAAAATGTTGCTCCGCACAGCGATACCAAAATCACCCCGACTCGCACGTAAGTGTTTTTGAAAATATAATTTAACAGTAGGCGAAAATGAATGGGAGTGTACGTGCGAATGTAACTTCTGGGTGTATACGCTCCTGAAACAGATGCTTCACTCAAGCGTACCCTATCAGCAATGTAGTGTTTATTGGCCAATCGCGAAACCGCGCGCGCACATGAGCAGGACAATCGCGACCCCGAAAAAAAAAAAAAGAAAAAGAAGAACGGGGCCGAAACTTAGACTCGTGGCCTACCGGCCCGAGTAAAAATGCTTATGGTGCCGTTAAATGTCTGATTCTTTCTTGGAACATTGTTATTCTATCATGTATCTACATTATGGTTGATAGGGGTGCCTAACCTGCAAGTTGCTCTTTAAACAAAAATAAGAAAACAAGCGGTAAATTTGTTGAACACATGAGTGGGTGCACGGTCTATTCAACCAGTAACTGGAAACTTGTAACATTCAATATGCCATTAAATATCCCACACTATTACGCATTCTTGAATATGTTTCAAACTTGCTTTTCAATTATGGTACACCTAGAGAGTGCGTATATTTTAAGAATGCAGTGGCAGCAACTGATGAATTCCTGATGGCTGTCACAGCAGGTATGAAAGAATCCCTTTGGCTGTCTCAATACTAGGCCTGCAGTTGAGAAAAATATTTATTAATTATTTATTTTCCTTTATTACAGGGAAGTCCCACTGAGACCGAGGTCTCTTTTTCAGGGGAGCCCTGAATACAATAAAACAATTACAAAGTGGGTTAACACACAGAGCATAGTAAAATTCACACAATTACATACAACAGCTACAGAATAAAGGAAAACAAACTTTAAAATACAGTTAAAAATAAAAAATAAGTAAGACATTCAAGTGCAAAGGACAGAGAACAAGTCCAAAGTTAAAACTAAAGGCAAGTACATCTGGCCTCCTCAACTAAGATCTCCCACAGTCGATTCTTGAAGGACTCATATGGAATGAGACAATCAAGCTTCAGAGAGTCTTGGCATCTATTCCAGACATAAGGTGGAAATGAGCTGAAAGCAG
The DNA here is from genome assembly GCA_029692085.1 of Gymnothorax javanicus. Lineage (NCBI taxonomy): Eukaryota > Metazoa > Chordata > Actinopteri > Anguilliformes > Muraenidae > Gymnothorax > Gymnothorax javanicus. The sequence goes on from CM056199.1 coordinate 72,659,516, forward strand.
AACAGCCCAAATTTGTCCTAGTCCTGGGTGACTCTAACAAAATCCACCCTAGCGATCTGACATGCTGGCTTCGGATTTTGAAGGACAAAAGCCTAGTAAGATACGAAGGAAGTTTGTCAAGCAATGCTTTATAAATAAATAAAATACAATGGAGCTTCCTTCTAAAATAAAGGAAAAACCACCCAACAGAACTATATAACACACAGTGATGAGTGCGGAAACAATCTCCAGTGATAAAAACGCAGAGCGCTGTGATAAATAGCGTCCAGAGGTCTTAAAGTACTATCAGAGGCATGCATGTAAAGGATATCCCCATAGTCAAATCAAGGTAAGATTGTTGCCCAGACAATCCTCTTCCTACTGTCTAAAGAAAAACAAGACAAGAATATGATTCTCACATTGGTCCTACAGCAGCAAAACAGAGCCTCTGAATGACCGTTCATTTATCAACCTTGGGAAGAGCAAGTTTTGGAACATTTTTCCAAGGCAAAGTTCTTGAACTCCACTAAATTCAACTGCAGTGCTTCAGAGCATGTTGCATCAGCAGTATCGTTCATTCGGCAATGAACATTCTAGCTGGATACTTAAGCTCTAGCACAACTTTAAAGGTGAATGCAGACAGCATCGGTGCAATGGAGCGGATGGGCTGCCAAAAAAAAAAAAATTTACCCCTGTGATGAACCAGCACGAGAATAACAACAGACTTTCAAGGTCTCTCTTTTTCAGTGTGTCTGTGTTTCTTTGCACTGCTAATTACTTTGGAAATAGCCATAATTACCGTGGTAACAGCTGGGACACTTTTAATTGTCATACGGCACATTTTTATGCTCCATCTCCGCAGAGACTCATTTTGCAACTTCAAGTCAATGCAACAAGTTGGCACCACAATTGCATATTCAACACCCAAGGTAGGAGAGAATGGGGCTGAATGTAGAACTCTTTCTCCTGCCCTTTAAGCTGTGACAAATGTGTGATTAGAATTTTGTTAACTGAACATTCTAATACTGATATCACAATCTGTGCCGGTAACAGAGTTCTAGAACAGTGAAAAAATTCCAAGAGACCAACTTGTTGGGGTTAAATTGATCATATTTAAGGGCATCTCTTGGCCTCAGGCAGTATGCCTGTGTACGCACATAGCTCTGCTTTTAAGAGGCTTGTTCCCAATCAGGAGATGCTGTCTTGGTCCCGGCCCTGTGGGACCAACTGTGGCGGGAGTTTCAGAGTGTCTGAAATTTTTATGGGCCAACATGGAGTAGGCCCTCTGCTTGGAACCAGAAGGGTAAACTCCCATATACCAGCACCCAAACTTTCCCTTTCTGGGGTGCGACTTACGGTTCTCGTGCTCATCTCCCCTTCGTTCTCTCTTTCATGTCTTATTTATCCCCCTCGCTCTCACAGAGAACCAAAGAAAAGCAACTGAAAAATATACGATGTATGAACGGCGGCCAAGGACACGTCTTAGTTTTAAATGCATCTTAAATCAAAATTATCACCAGCCTCAAATATTCAGCCCAGTACTTTTATAGGGTGGTGATTTTGTGAAGGAAATGCATAAAATTTAACAGTTGTAATAATGGTAGCTATCATTCTAATACGACACATATATTCAAAATCGATTCAAGAGCACACGCAAAACTCACCAAAAAGCAATATGTCCTGATCATGTCATTCCGAGATTATCCTACAGACTAAATACAGAGATAAGAACGCCCAAGAATCCCAGTTTTCTTACTGCAGATAAAATGAAATGAGACAGTATCAAGCAAGTTTGAGTGGTACATTATTCCACTTATTAATCATTTCGCCCATTAATCCAGAGCGAAGATGACACTCATCTTATGTAATGAGGCATGTGCACTCCTGGCACAGAGACTAAACACACATTTATCATTCCGCTGCTTCTTTTTTTTGACAAAGAAGGAATATAAAGGGTCTAAAGGGTGTGTATCATCATGATTTTACAGGGATATGGAGTCAGTCTGGAAGGGAGGGGATTGATCAGTCAATTCAACCAGACCATAGCATTCAGGCAACATGAGAAAATCTCATTTCATCAATCAACTGTTACTGGATGGAATTTTATCAAACCTGGGTCAAATGATGGTCAACTACTTCAACCCAACATGTGAGTGTGTGCACTCAAGTGTACTGTATATCTGTGTATGAATGAGTGTGCACATGTTTGTGTGTGTGCACACGTGCACCTGCTTGTATTTGGAGAATAAAAATAATATTAGATCATTTCTGTAGGTCTAGCTACAGTTTAGCGGATAAGCCACATATGTAACAGGTACATTCATCCTCCCCCCACATTAACAGTTGCTCTCAGCATTTGCTAAATAGAGGATCTTACAAGAGTATTCCTCTCATCTGAAAGTTATGAAACTAGTTCAGTAAATTTTGTGTTTGTTGTGAGCTTTAGCGAGCAGCAAACCCAAAATTAACTGAACAAGTTTCGTAACATTCACATGAGACAACCAAGAGTATAAGATTCTGTTTATCGCATAACTGAATTGTATAATTTAATCTAAAACAACTGAAATTTCCGTTAGCACCGTCATGGTAATTCCCATTATAAGTTCGCATTGGGCTAACTCCATCACTCTGCTACTCCATCAGTCAGTGAGAGACAGAAATTTGTGTGTGAACAAGCAACTGTCTCTAAATTCACAGTCAACTGAGTAGCTAGCTAATGTTAGTTTGCAAGCAAGCCAACAGACTAATGTTACATTGTGACTACGGAAAGGTACTGTGTGCATGCTAGCAAGCCAGTTAAGTAACTTTGACTTAGTAATGAGAGTGGCACTGAGCTTGCGCTAAGCCATACTGATTTAACTAACTTTATACTTGATGTTCTGTTTGGCTAAATATTGACAGAAATTGGAAACCATTCGCTTCATCGTTGAGGACAGTTTGTTTTTACTGATGGGCTGCTGCAGGAACCATCGGTCATCGATTACCATGGCGTAATGCATCACAATTTTTTTTGCCACGCTCTCAGCCAATGAAATTTTCGCAAAAGTGGTATGTACCTTGCGTAACATTCAAATTTTGCAATGACCTGGGATGAATTACAAGTACTACTGTTATGAGATAAGTACTATAATTAGTGAAACTTATAATTACATGATTCTTGTAATATGGTTGTTGAGATCTTCAGTGTGAAAGTCTAAGCAACGAGTTCTCTTACTGAGCCTCAAACTTACTTGTACGCCTCATGTAATCATTACAACGGTCCCTAATTTTCACTTCCTACTACTCCAGCTAATATGCTACCTAACTGTACCCAGCCTAACCCACTTGAATCATTATAATGGACCTCTTATCACACTTCTGTTATATCCAATTACCATTACACTTTGCTGGCCAGCAGAGGATGGTCTAATGTAGCTGAGATTTGTTCCCTCAGGGGAGTTTTTTCTCACCACTGTTTGAAGCTTTTCCTCCCAAATTGGAAATTTTAGATGCTTTTTTAATCTTATTTGCCATTTTGGGTGTTTAAGCCCATCATCTACATGACAGATCATCTTTGTGACAATCCTTCAGTAAAAATCTCCACAAGAATAAAATTGGAAAGAACAAAATGGAATGATTTCCTCCCACAGAAAATGTCACTACCATTGAAATTACTTAGAGGGAAGATAGGGGGTATAAGCACACCCATGTCCTATAGGGCCACACTTAGGTTCAGCCCACCATCCCCTAGTCTAGTGTCCTGCCCTCAAAACTCGCACTCTCAAAACCCTCGTTATTTGGGTCAGGCAGAGGCTGTCGCCATCGCATGTGTTGACATCATGTCACCGGATTTCCAGCAGTAAGTTGTAACATGCTCCACCACCCTCAGATTCACCTACATTTGAACAAGTGATCATTGCCAATATCCAACTTATGTGGTATTTTTGGAAAGCGCAGAACTTGCTCCACTTGTTCCATCCTAAAACATTATAAATATCTTGCAAATTATCCAGCAAAGTTAGCAAATGTGCGTGACACCCTCCTTTCTAAGGAAGCTACTTTCTGTATATATCCCATGATATTTTTACTTTCTTTTTCCCCATTTTCTCTCAAATTGCACAGTTGATAGGCCATAACTATAACAAAGTGTTGAGCAGCTGAAATCCTACACCAAACGAGAATGGGAAAACTATTTGCTCTCAAAAGGTCTTCTCAGTTCCCCAACACTTAAAAAGTGTTGTTAAAAAAAGCGGAGATGCAACACTGTGGTAAAAATGCCCCAGCCCCAGATTTTTTGAAACATGTTGCTGGCATTAAATTCAAAATGAGCACTCCTATAAATTTCTCAGTTTCAACATCTAATATGTTGTCTTTGTACTATTTTAAATGAAATATTGTTTAAATTATTTGTAAATCCTTGCATTCTGTTTCTATTTTACACAGCGTCCCAATTTTTATGGATATAAAGTTTTCTATATAATATTTCCATGGTTTCGCCTGTATGTGGCCACGCCCCTAACAATATGCACAGTCTACTGCAGGGATCCTCAAATCTGGCCCTTGAATCCAAATCCAGCCCAGGTTTTCTTTAATCCCAGGTAAGTAAATGAAGAGTTGGTGCCTCTGATAGGCCAGACTGCCTTTACACCTGACTCCCATGTAGAGCATGAGTAGAAAACCAGCAGTTCTTGGACCTCAAAGACCATGCTTTAAGGACCAGGGTCTATTTTATTTTGCTAGCCTCCATAATACTTTTCAAGTTAGGGAGGGGGGTGTGGAAAGGTATTGATCCTTTAATCCAAGGGCACCTGCCACTTCTTCTATGATCTGTCCAACTGTGATTGATTACAAAGACGGCTTCACCTCTTCACCTCTACGGTTTATTAGTTGAAAACTACTTTACCAAATGCAAGCCAAACCATGGAAATATGAACATAATCCAAGAATATTAAGTAAATTGAGCATTTTGCATCCTTAAACTTTTTGTCCTGTGCTGTCAACTTGCTGTTGGGAGAAACAGTCTGTATTCTGCTGGGCAGAAAGCAATTGGAGTATGTTTAATTGACAGTACATATTTTGAGGGCACAGCAGTTAGGAATCTGCTTTGGATTTGACCCTAGGTAAAAGCGACACATCGCTGATTCAAAGGCGCCTCTCCTATCCCACAGGGATGTCTGTAGATGTACAGAGTATAAAATGTCCTCAGCCTGGATCAATATCAGCTCCGGCGTGAGTGGACTTAATCGAGTGCTTTCTTAATTGGTTAGCGTCTAATATCCACCTCTGACATTAGTTTTCATCAGAGAGGGTTCAGGGGCAGGGAGCCCAGCTTTTGGATGCAGTAATTTCTAATGCCAAGGGACTGGACATCTCGATGGGCCTCCGGAAAATTCTGCCACTGCATGAGAGCTTTCTGTGGCATTCACTGGTGCCATACTGGGGAGGATGACAGAATGTAATCTAAAACACAAACTAAGGGCAAAGGATATTTCCAATTCATACATTCTCAAACAGTCTGTTAGTATTTGGAGAGTAAAATTGTATAAATAATGCTACAATTCCTGCATGGTTCACATGATATAGATATGAACACCCTCATGATATTGCTGACTATCTGTATTTTACCCTTCTATTCAGTGTTTTCAAATACATGGTTGAATACAGAATCACCAAGCAAAAATTGTGGCTTGTACTTTCAGACCACAATGTGCATGCATGCATACACGCAGGCACATAATGTTGAGGATTATATTTCAATATTTCTCATCATATTCATCAGTAGATCAATTGCCATGTTGAATAACCATAATCAATAATCATAATCAATAACCATATAATGTAAGCAGCAGTAACACACACACACACACACATATGAGCAGTGCACACAGACACATGCACAGGCACATGCACATGTACACATGCACATACACACACAGACACATTCACATAAAACACACACACATACAAGCAGTTTACACACACATGAGCAGTGCACACAGACACATGCACACACACACACACACACACATACAAGCAGTTTACACACAGACACTCACACATACAAGCAATTCAATTCACACATGCATGAGCAGCTCACACATAAGCAGCAGGCTTCTGTAGCTTTGATTAGTAAGCAGGCTTCTGTTTAGTTGATTCAAAAACATAATCAGGTGATGTATTTGATTTCTGTAGCTTTGATCAATACTTGTTGAGTAAAATCATTAGTTGTTACTGAAAAAAACATAATCAATTGAATCATTTATGTATCTATTTGTATCCTATTCCTTTGGCTGTATTTTTCCTCTCTTGACTGTAATTTTCTGTTCCTTTTCAGTGATGTACATGCTTATCTTTTGGTTGAAGTTCTCAAGGGCAGTTGGCAGTGTTTTGGTTTGCCTGTCCTGTTGTAGCGTGAGAATGAGAAGGCAGAAAGGCCATATTTGGAAGACATTTCCTGTGATGAAGGTATAAAAACTGGGTGTGATAAGCAAGATGTCAGTTCTTCTTGCGCAAAAAGAACTCAGCTTTATATTTATCAATATGCCTCAATAAAGCCTAATTGTCTGAAGAATCTGTCTCTCTCCAATTGCTTGAGGATGGGGGAACCTCATAATATGAAAATAAGTCTGAATGAAAACCACAACAAATTTGGCGAGCCAGCCAGGAGTCAGCAAAGGTTGGTTACACTCGGAAGGGTGGGCGGTCTTCCGGTGCTCGGAGATGGTGCGGGGAGCGCACACACACACACCATAAGCTGCCAGCAAACTAAGGATAAGGTGAGCACTTTAATTAATTTGCTTTAATTATCTTGCTCAGATAGATAAGTAGGGGTGTTGTTTTGTGTTGTCCCAGCCCTGATCTGGAGCACTGGAGACAAGTGACCTTTTGGCTCAAAGAATCTAGACACAAAATTCAGGGAAATTAAAAGGAGAGAGACACAATCTGCAGAATTGTTATGTAACTGCCAACCACTAACACTGCATTTGCAACAACTTACTGTGAGTAATTGTGTGGAACTCAGAGCGCATTCTGTAATTGGTTTGGTGTATGACTGTTTGTTATGTGTGAGGCTTGTGCTGGGACCCTGTGGCAGGGAATTAACCTGCAGGCTCTCTTTCTTTGAGGTTGAGTTGGGCTTGGATGACCTAAGAGAGGTACCGGGATCTGTTTTATCTTTATGGTGTTGTTTGTCTTGTTGTTTATTATTTTTTAAAAGGATGCGCAGCACATTTGGCGTATGGAGCTGGCCGATAAGTGGGTCTAGCAAGGACACTGACTGGAAGTGAGGTTTGTTGAGTCCTAAGGGTGGACTGACTGGTAGTGAGGATTGCGGGGTCCTGAACAGACGTTGACGGGAAGTTTGTACTGTGGGGTGCGGTGCCCTTTTGAATAAGTGTAGAGTAGATGTAGAGTAGATGTGGATGTGAACAGTGGTTTTGTTGCTTATTGCATTAGTTGGGAGTGTTAAGAGTGCACTAAATATAAGTATATAACCCCTAGTTTACATGCAAAAAGTTAAAATTATTATTAATAATAATTATTATTTGGCAGTAAATTGCATGTATTAAATATTGATTATGCATTATTATTATCATATCTGTCTAAAAGGAAGAGGAGAAATCGCATAAGCGTGTTTATAATATAGACTGTAATATAGACTGAGCACACTGAGCAGTGTAACTGGTAAAATAGACATATTGCAATTTGATATGTGGGGAAAAATAATTTGGCTAAAGTAATAAAATTTAAATGAATAAATAAATAACCATGGCAACCCCTGTGGAGGAATTAAGAGAGCAATTTCCTACCTTTGAGAATGATATAAAAAATTGTCAAATAAGTGGGCAAAAAGGACTAAAAAAACAGAGTAACAAAGTGGCCAGAAGAGGGGAAATTTGATCTTGCAACATGAAAAAATGATGGGTATAATAATAAATTATGCATCGGCGGCAAAAAAGGTTGAAAAAAAGAAGAAAATGAGCTGGCAATTCTGGAACTGTTCAGAGAAAGGGGAATCCTAAAAATTTTAAACGTGATAAATATTTTGTAAAGCAAAGTGAAGCTGCGTCTCAGTCTAAGCCATCTGAAAAGTTTACTGACAATGAATTGTTTAACCCAGCGCCGTATGCCCCCCCAGTTTCAGGAGCAGAGGGAGAAACAGCAGCTGAAAAAACCTGTAGCCAATCAGGAAAAAAAAAAAAAAAAAATGAATTAGCAAATGTTTATTGGTTGGGGGATATAGTAGACCAAATTAAAGAGCAAGATTGGAGTAACCTGGGGAAAATACTGTATGTAGAGGCCCAAATACCCCAGGCTACATGGCCAGAAACTGAATTGCATTGTACAATGATATTCGACCCCACTCAGGACCCAGAATTGGAGAGAAAAAAAAATGGGCCCTTCATGTTGATTTGGAACAGGACAGGAAACAAATGATTAAGATTATGATTAACTGTTAATTGATAGGGAAAATAAAGCAACTGAAAATTCCTATTGAGGAATCAGAACGTGAACTTAGAGAACAAATTAAGACAGAATTAGACTAATTACCAGAACAACTGTGGTCTCAACATGATACATATGTGGCAGAATGCTATCAGCAAATCCAGTAATATCCTTTAAAACAAGAGGCTATAGAGGGAATAAGGAGTTTAGCCATTTTAATGGCTGTGGAGTTGTAAAAGGACAAAGTTGGAGAAGTGAACAAAATGATTCTTCCTTATGAAAAACCGAATAAAAGTCCCTATTTATTGACTAAATAAACATATGCCCTGCTTGAATGATTAGTAACTACAAACAGAGAGTTGTTTAGAGGAAGTAACAATTGAACGTCAATTACACAAATGTGGATGGAGCTACAATTCAAGGAAACTAATTAACTGATAAACTCTCTCCGATTTTTTTACTTTTGCGGGAGAGAATCCAGGCGAGAGGAAAAGCAGTAAAATTATGATAATTGAGTTCATTATTTGCATCTAAGTCATTCTATTGAAACCTTTCCACAGAGTACTGACTGCAGAAGAGAAGAGATTAAAATAACCGTGAGTGAAAATGATAAGCTGGCCAGCTGAGGATTCAACTGCAGGGTTGCAACTTAAAAGTTTACCTTCTAAACTAAATTTGGGGAAATCCAATTCGGAGCATTAACACAAGACTAAGACTAAATTCAAAAGGTGGACCATATAATTGAAAAAGTCAACAAATAACGTGATCACATTGTAAATTTATTTTTGATTAGGCAGACAAAGTCTTTTCCTCATGACAGAAGTGGTGAGAGGGACCGTGACTATGACTGTGACAGCAACTTGAGTCTTGAGTGTTCAAATAACAGAAAGAGACTGAGCTGATCAAATTTGGGATGATTGTTTACCTTTATGTGCTGGGATCCCAATGAAAAAACTGTATCACAGTTGAATATTTACCCATGTTTTTGAATTAAAAAAAAAAAAACTGCATATTGTAATACACGGTCTAAAGCAACTCCACCAGGTTCTGCTGATGACATGGAAATTGTCACAATGGCTGGGGTTAATAAGCCCTGACTGTGCATCTCCTCTGTGCTTTTAGCGGAACCCTAGATTGAGATGGGTTGCTAAATCAAAATTCATTGAAAAAAACACTTTGAAAAGATATTATTGTTACCGTCCCATAGGGTAGGGGATCAGGCCCCCCGAACCTTGCTGATAACAGGCGGCAGCGGGACTGCAAAGTTCCGGGGGCACGTTAAAAATGCGGTATAGTGCTGGGGAGAGGACTGAAGGCCCCCGTGTCCAATGAAGTATGAATTGACATACTGCCGTGGTACCGTCTAGTCAGTGTGTTTGTTGCATGTAAGTTGAGGGCAACACGTGGTACGTGGGTGACAGCCCACACCTAGCAGAGGGGCGTTGGAGATGACCTCTGTGAACAGGCGAGGCTGGTGAAAACGGTCAAAGTTTCTATACCCATAGCGAAGTGGGGTAGGGATCAGACCGTCGGTTCCCACCTGGGTAGCTGGTAACCACTACGGGATTCGGGGATCGCTATCAGCTGGGTCACCGGCCAGTCGGGTCGCAGATGGCAGTAAGACCACAGAGAGGGTTGGCCGCCGTGCTCAGCTCAATGTACAGTCAGGCCACCACAAGCCAAAAGCGAATGCGTTAGTAGGCAAGTGGTGCTTCTGTGATCGGTGGGCTTTGAAAAGAAGGCACTGGGAAGCAGAAAGCAGAGTTCTCAACCTGGGGGAGCCTGGGCGAAGATCTCTGTGGAAAGGGATCTAGCCCGGAACTGCGCCCTGGGAGAGGGAGGTTTGAAGGATCTAAGTGCAATGCTGAGCACCTGCGTGTGTGTTGTGACTCACTCCAGAGACGGGTCAGATCTCCTATCGAGGAGACAACCTAAGGCAGGGGTGAGTCGACCCCCAGGCGACACGATACTGTATTTTGGCATAAAGTCTTAAAATGGCAATTGTTGAAATTAAAGTCGTTTGGGAGATTATTATTATTATTATGGGCTATCGCATGGAGGCGCTATGGTATTTCAAATGTAAGTCCTTGGGAAGGCCTGGATGAAACTGTTTTTAAAATGTTCTGACTCCAAAGTGTCTGCACAGTCTTTGCAGCAAAAGTAAATATTATAAAATTTGGTACATCTAAGACTTAAAGTGAAATTATACAGGTGCAGATGACCCTTGTTCTATATGTGCCGAGTGCATAGTGGATCTGCATGTGCCTGTGTCTGTGATGTCCGTGCCTGTGTTTGTATTTTATTTTCTCACTCCAGTGACGGGCAAGTGGCAGTTTAGCATAGCAGCCGGTCAAGGCCCGCTCCTTCTTGGAACCTCCCTGAAGTTTTGAACGAATATGCTGAGACAGTGATTCCAGTCATGAAGGCTCGTTCACCTAAAAAATCAGATGGAAAAATCGCAAATCAATGTTGAATATGGACCTGGACATTGGACTAACTTTGGACTGATTACCTGCAATAAGAAACATTACTGGATTCAAGTGGGACATTAGACTGGGACTTTATTTACCAGAGCAATGAAAGGCCTTGAGAAACCTGGACACAAAAACAATCGGGAATTCACATGCTGGTGTACAAGACAGACTGTTTTTACTCGAAGTGTTACAGTCGGAAAGGGCCCACCAGCCATATTTTATGTTCGGACTCATAAGAAATTCACTTGTGTGTAGTATGGGGGTCATAGACCAGGGGTAGGCAATGCTGTGCCATTTTTCGACCATGGTTAATGTGAGGCCATGATTGGGATGGCCTCAGCAGGAGGAATGCTGAGGATTATATTTCAATATTTCTCATCATATTCATCAGTAGATCAATTGCCATGTTGAATAACCATAATCAATTATCATAATCAATAACCATATTATGTAAGCAGCAGTAACACACACACACACACACACACACACATACAAGCAGTTCACACACACATGAGCAGTGCACACAGACACATGCACATACACCCGCAGACACGTACACATAAAACACACACACACACACACACACACATACAAGCAGTTCACACACACATGAGCAGTGCACACAGACACATGCACACACACATACACATGCAGCACATGTACACACACACACACTCACACACACACACATACAAGCAGTTCACACACAGACACACACACATACAAGCAATTCAATTCACAAATGCATGAGCAGCTCACACACACAAGCAACGGGCTTCTGTAGCTTTGATTAGTAAGCAGGCTTCTGTTTAGTTGATTCAAAAACATAATCAGGTGATGTATTTGATTTCTGTAGCTTTGATCACTATTTGTTGAGTAAAATCATTAGTTGTTACTGAAAAAAACATAATTAATTGAATCATTTATGTATCTATTTGTATCCTATTCCTTTGGCTGTATTTTTCCTCTCTTGACTGCAAATTTCCGCTCCTTTTCAGTGATGTACATGCTTACCTTTTGGTTGAAGTTCTCAAGGGCAGTTGGCAGTGTTTTGGTTTGCCTGTCCTGTTGTAGCGTGAGAATGAGAAGGCGGAAAGACCATATTTGGAAGACATTTCCTGTGATGAAGGTATAAAAACTGGGTGTGATAAGCAAGATGTCGGTTCTTCTTGTGCAAAAAGAACTCAGCTTTATATTTATCAATATGCCTCACTAAAGCCTAATTGTCTGAAGAATCTCTCTCTCCAATTGCTTGGGGATGGGGGAACCTCATAATATGAAAATATGTCTGAATGAAAACCACGACAATCCATACAAGCAAGCACAATCACACAAGTATACATAAAAATGCACACGTCAGGTACACATGCAGACACACACACACACACACACACACACCTGCCTCTCTGAAGTCTGTGGAAACAGTTGGACGCACTTAGATTCAGATCGGCCCAGCTATACTAAGGCACATTCTTTCGAGTCTTAGAGCTGGAACACACTGATCCACCAGTGTCCTTCTCCTCCAGTCCAGACAAGAACTCCGTGACCCACTGTATTTACGCTCCATTTCTTAAGAACACGAGGCACCTGCCTGCAATCCGCATGATTTCATTGCTGTTTGCATTCACTGCCCACATATATAAGATTCAATGCTCAACCTCAATATAAAAACGATAGGAGTGAGATTAGCTCTTCATATAGCCTGACAATTTCGGGCTGCGGAGATGAACACATTTGCATAAAGACCAAAGGTATACTGCAGAGAAAATCACCGCATCAATTTATACTGAATGGCTATCCAAGAAATAATGCATTTCAAATGTATCACACATAAGCAATACACACACACACACACACACCAGGCCTGAACAACACAAGAGGGGACAGATTTCAACATACAAATACCCTTATTTCACACCTCAAGCTTTTTAAGAGATTCGGAATAAAACAAAACGAAAAAAATCAGTGGATCGGCTGCATATTTTTAAGAAAAGAAAAATGCATATATCGCAAATCTCATTCTTTCTCTCTCTATCTCTCACACACAAATGAACACTGAACACAGAATATTTATTTGCTAATTCTGACTTTAGTCAGGCTCTCAGTTTTATTATATTTTTTTCTGATGTTTCTGAATTTGCCCACAGGCTTCAACAGTTTTTAAAATCACTAACTTCAGTTGGTTGGAAGGCATTGTTCTGCCACTGTAAAACTGCCAACTTTAAAAATTACAAACTTCCAAATGTCCCCTGTATTCCTGAACATTAATCTTGCATTTCCTTACAGTTTCAAGATGAAAACAACTGAAACCAACATTGCAGTGTTTTGATGGGCCCCACAGTCTGGTATCAGTTAAGGCACTGTACTAATTCATGGATGGGTCCTACGGTGAGGTATCTGTTGAGGGACCATACTAATCCATATAGGGCACCATGATCCTCAATCTGTTCAGACACTATTCTAGAATGCTGATTCACCCCATAGTCAGTTATCTGCTAAGGCCCAGTTGCAGTGGGTGAGTGGGCCCTACAGTCTGGTATCCATTAAGGCACTGTTCAAGTACGTGGTGCCTTTGGGCTGGTATCAAATAATACAACAGGAGATTTAAGACAAAAAAAAAAACTGTGGCTATAAAAGGAAAAAACATAAAAAAGAAAACCTCCTCAGAATCCTCACTCATTACCAGTATAAAGAGAGAGCCATTTCTGTGGGAAAACTGATTAATCCATTAAGCGCAGGTCAAGGCCTCTCATATCCCATCTATGGCTGAAGGGTCCATTTGGAGAAAGAGCTCCTCTCCCAGGGGAAATATATCAGAGGTCACATCACACCAACATATTAAATATCGCAATATCTCCAACACACACAGATACATATATATATATACACACACACACACACACACACACACTCACACACACACACTTCAAAAACACCCTAACAGCTCATCTGGAGCAATAGGTAAATGAAGGATATGAACATATTCAAATGCGCATAAAAATCAGACATGTATGAAAACACTACATGCAGGTAAAGGAACTCCATACATTGCATTTATTTACATACATTTTTATCCAGAGTAATTTACAGTTGATTAGACAAAGCAGGGTCCAATACCCTTTCGAGCAATGTGGGGTTAAGGGCCTTGCTCAAGTGCCCTGCTGCTGCACTGAACTTATTTTAGCTACATAGTGGCCTAAATCAACATCTGTCGGAGTCCCAATCAAATGTGCTAGTCATGAGGCTACAGACCTGAAGATAAAACACTCACCAGAATCACACTCACGGAATATAGAAAAATACACACAGGGACAGACTGCGATTCATTCCACTAATCTCTAAGCTCCATTCTGAACCTCCACAGCCATCCCATAATGCCCTCCGATGTTATCATTGTGAATCAGCATGACAGTCGGGGACCTCACTGAGGCAGCCAATCAGGCTCCACAAATATTGCTCCCACAGTGAGTTATGCATGACAAGGGTTTTAAAACCCCAGAGTGAGCATGTCAGTCAATACTGTAATTAAAGGAGCTGCTTCGAATATAGTCTCTGCCAATGTTTAGTCGCATTCTTCAGATTTTACATTGAATCACTACACAAACCAATGGTCCAGTATTCCCTCATAAAAAAGGAAACTCTATTATGCCAACATTATTATTGCATGCACCCATTTAAGTGAAGTCAATTGCATTCTTATATGCAGACTTGCTAGTTTCATCCCATTGCTACTTTTTACCTCTCTTCATTTCATTTTTCTTAACCAAATGGAGAGAGGTGATGAGAAAAGGAATTGAGATAGACAGACCAGAGAAAGAGAGAAGTGGGAGTAAAAGAAGGTACTCTCTCATACTTATTTATTGTATTTTGTTATTTCATTGTCTGTGATCTGAGGCCTCAAAGAATACACACAGAGCCAAGAAAAAATGCAGATGATAAAACAACTAAACAATTATCAAAGACTAACTGCAGCCCCCCTAACACACACACACACATACACTCACACACACGCATGCATGGAGACAGGCGCATACACACACACACACACACACACACACACACACACACACACACACACACACACACACACACACACACACAAACACACACATACACAAACACACACACACACACACACACACGCATGCACACACACAGGCACACACACACACGCATGCACGCACACAGGCACACACACACACACACACACACACACACCATCCCACACGCATACACACAAACACATGCACGCACACAGGCACATACATACACACACACACGCACGCACACAGGCACATACACACACACACACACACACGCACACACACACACCCCCACCCTTCTACTTCAATCCTTCTGAGAACATTGCCTTGACTTCAATTCATTCTTTGCGTCTCTACAGCCTTTCTCTGATGTTATCCATTACTAACGCATGCCTTACCCTATCCCTTACTCTAACCACAACCAATCCCTAACCCTCCTTTTAACCCTAACCTTAAACAATAATTCACAATATGCCCTTGTAGTTGTAAGAACTGGCCAAAATGTTCTCCCTTTCCGAAAAATGTCCCCATTCTGTTGGTTAACAACTCATTCTGGTCCTCACTACATAGCAATTACAAGAACACAAACACAAACACACACACACAGACACAATAGAAACCACCCCTAAATAAAAATAAAACTAATTCACCAAAATGAAAGGAAGGGGAAAGGAAACATGAGGGAAATGGATATAAACATGTGCAACAGATGCAGAGAGGAGAGAAGAGTGACAGGCAAAGTGAGAGAGACAGGGAAGACCTCCTCCCCCAGTTTTCAGTGTCCCCTCAATGCTATGACAGGTGTCATTTCCTGTTTTAAAAGCATACGCATAGACGAGAGAGAGCCATTCCACCCAAACACCTCTCAACACATCATTCAGCAGAAGAGCTCCAGATGAGGCTAATGACTGTAAGGTCGGAACGAGCCAGGAGAAAGCTTCATTCACAAGGCTCGCCGTCCAAAACGGCCGCAGAATGTTATCGCGTGAGTGTCTGAAGTGCCTCGCATTTTGGAAAGAGGCCAAATTAAAGAGCAGACCAGCATCCAGCATGTGTATAGATGTGATTAACCACTCTCCGAATGGGAGGACCGAAATCCAAGAATGATTAGAACTGCTTTGATGTCTGAACCCCTAACGGTACAAGAGTATGAGCTTGGAACATACAAATGCTGATGTCACAATCACTGCGGGTAGGTAAAGGAATGCAGTAAAGCTCTAGGGCAGTGAAATACAAAAAAAAAAAAAAAAAAAAAAACCAAAAAACATAGTCTGAATAGGGTTAGTCTGTGGTCAAAACGGTGGATACTGTAGCAATGAGAGATTAACATATAGAGGGTGAGCCCAGGGCCGTGGCAAAAATGCTGCAGCCAAAAATCTGCAAAATATAACAGAGAGGCTATTAGTATAAGCCATTTTTGTGCGCGCATGTGCCAATGAAATATTACCTTTGTCTACACCAGTGGTTCTCAACATCGGTCCTGGGGACCCCATGTGTGTGCTGGCTTTTGTTCCTACCACAATTGCAAAGCTGTGACTGTCTTAATTAGGTGCTTTTCATGTTCAGAGTTGTTAATATATCTCTTTAGTCAAATGTTACATAAGAACATCCATACATGCAATGAAGAATAAAACACCCTTGAAGATAGTGTGTTTATTGCAATACTGCAAGTAATGTCAAGTAACATAACATGTCAAACAGATCAAATTATACACTGAGGAAATCAATAAACCCCAGATTAGGCTGCTGGACACAACTGTTTCAAGTTCTTTCAAAAAGCTTCAGGTGAACTTAATCAGATCAACATAACACAAAACTGGTTTGTTTGTGGACTACATTTGTCATGATGAGCCAAGTAGTTTTCACTAATTAGGAGCCAACTACATCATTAATTTGATTGATTACATTGTTTTCTCTCATTTTATGCTGTTATTTCCGATATACTGCAATGTGCGAATGCTATTTTTGAAATTCTTGATGGCAAATAGATATTCTGTTAAGTTGTGGGTTAAGAGGGCAAATAACTGCTCTAAACATTAAATGCACATAATTAAGTCAAATTAGCAGCTTGTTAAAATCTTACGATTGCAACTGTGGTTGGAACAAAAGCCAGGACACACATGGGGTCCCCAGGACTGACGTTGAGAACCACTGGTCTACACCATGTCCCAATAAGACTCAGATGCGTGGAGCACGTACATCCAAAAATGCATGCACCCCCCCACCCACCCTCCCACTCGCACACACACACAGGGACACGCGCTCGACAATATTGACACAGACAGGTGCACGTACATGTCAGTACATCCAAGCATTGAAAGACACCTCTGGTGCACGCTCACTTCTGGTGCATATACTAATGCATTCAAATATACTAGTACATAAACATTCTTGGGCAGATAGAGGCACATACATGGTTGCACACTCAAACTCATTCAGCCGCACACATATTGGCGTACACGCAGGAGAGCATATGGGATCACACCTGCGCAGAGCAGAGGCGATGCCGAGCCTGGGACCACAAACAGAATAGAACAGATTCCTCGCGGCGGCAACGCCACCGAGCAGTGCCACGGCACAATTAACCGGCGGCACCTACAAGCTAAGAAGTGCGAGGCAGAACCACAGTTCATTCATCTCTGGGGACAGGGTACACCATATGTCGAACGAAATGTACGGCATCTTTGCCCAGTTACGTTCAAGTTGATAGCAGCAGTTAATTCTCTACTCCAGATCACCACAGGAATTGATAAGGTTGCACAACTGCAAGAGTGGAACACAGCATAATGGAATATGCATGGTAGTCAGTAAGGGCGTAGGTTTAATCTGAGAGTTGGTAGGGACATATGAACTGTGAGCGCGCACAGCACACAAGCTGGAACAATTTTTGCAATAATTTGAATGCAAATATTGCCTTCTCCGTAAACAGAGATTACTGTGCATTTCTTTTGTGTTTTCTATGGTGTTCAGCAGGATACCTCTGTAATTTTTGTAGATAGATGCCACATTCATAAACTTGTTTTACTATTTTGAATTCAAATACTTTTGATCAGGTTTCTGAATATGACTAAAAAACTGTTATTCATGTTTCAAACATTTTTATGAAGCTTAACAAAACTGGACAATTGATAAAACTTTTAACAATTAATGAGTAACTTCATTATATGATATTATGTTGTATTATTAGCGACTATCACAATCATTGTATGGTGATGTATTAGCTAGCTAGATAGCTTGCTATGTAGTGATCTAGCTAACTTTACGGTCTGATGCCAGTCAAATAATTAACGGCTGTACAAATCAGACTTCAAAATGCCTCACTCAGTTTCAATGAAGCCCAACATCCTGCCAAGTTCCAACATAAGTTATATGACAGTTAACACTGAGAATTTTTGAAGAACTGTTTTCCGACCCCTGCCAAATTGATAGAACAGCAAAACTCTAATTTTTCCATTATTAAATGCTTTCTTGAAAATGAAAAATCTCCAAGTCAGTGTCCACTCTATTTTTCAACAAAAAATGGGTGCAAGCTAGGTACTTCCATCCAGTTGCCGACTATCTGCATTAGCGAAATAGTCGAGCTGGAAACAATAAATCAGTGGAATGTAGCCCAAAAAAAGTTACTGTGCTGCACATTGCATGATGAGACAATAATAGTCCTCAACTTTTGGCAGTTTTATGCTCGCCTCATCTTCCTAACTACATTTTCTCCTATTTGTGTGCTTTCTCTTTTACTGTATTTGCAGTGATGTTAAGACGCTGAAAAAGGCTGCTATGGCTGACCAAAATGCCCAACTTGGACATTTGATCAGTCATAATAATTTTTTCCATAAATCTCCACAAAAAGAAAGCAAGATATATTCCATCCATATATATACAGCGCCCTCCATAATCATTGGCACCCCTGCTTAAGATGTGTTAAAAGCCTTAAAATAAATTCAATTTTTATTGCAGAAGCATACTCTCACACTGAAAATTGTAGAAAAATGTAACCTTCAACTCAAGTGAATTTTAAGGGAAAAAAAAAAAAAAAAATCCCTGACTAAGAAATAATTATTTTTCATAAAATCACCTGTTCCACAATTATTGGCACCCCTAACAATTCCTAGGAAATAAATGTAATTGAAGTATTGCTGTCATTTCTACAGTAGTTTACAAAGTTGATCAGAGTGTCTAGGAACATTTAATTAGTAATTCATCACTTCCTGTTTCCCTGGGGTATAAATATGATGTGACACAGAGGCCATTTCTCTTATCCACTCTTCAACATGGGAAAGACAAAGGAACACACCATTCAAGTAAGGCAGATGTGTGTCGACCTTCACAAGTCAGGCAATGGCTACAAGAAAATAGCCACGCGCCTGCACCTGCCCATATCTACTGTCAGAGGAATCATTAAGAAGTTTAAAACAACTGGAACAGTGGTAAACAAGCCTGGACAAGGACGCAAGGTTATTTTGCCACCACGCACAGTGAGGAGGATGGTAAGAGAAATAAAAAGTTCTCCAAAGCTCACTGTTAAAGAATTGCAACAAATGGTAGCATCTTGGGGTCACAAAGTCTCCAAAACAACCATCAGGCGCTATCGACATGCCAACAAGCTGTGTGGGAGGCATGCACAGAAAAAACCTTTTCTCACTCACAATCATAAACGCAAACGTCTGGAGTTCGCGAAGCGGTACTGGGACTTCAACTGGGACCGTGTGCTTTGGTCAGATGAGACCAAGATAGAGCTTTTTGGCAACAAACACTCTAAGTGGGTCTGGCGGAACACAAAAGATGAGTATGCAGGAAAGCACCTCATGCCCACTGTGAAGTATGGGGGAGGATCCGTGATGCTGTGGGCCTGTTTCTCTTCCAGAGGCCCTGGGAACCTTGTTAGGGTGCATGGCATCATGAACACTTTGAAATACCAGGACATTTTAAATCAAAATCTGGTGGCCTCTGCCCGAAAGCTGAAGATGGGTCGTCACTGGGCCTTTCAGCAAGATAATGACCCTAAACATGTGGCCAAATCTACACAGAAATGGTTCATCAGACACAGAATCAAGCTCCTCCCATGGCCATCTCAGTCCCCAGACCTCAACCCCATTGAAAACCTGCGGAGTGAGCTGAAGAGGAGAGTGCAGAGGAGAGGACCCAGGTCGCTGGATGATTTAGAGAGATTGTGCAAAGAGGAATGGTCGAAGATCCTCTTTCTGTATTCTCCCATCTTGTGAAACATTATAGGAGAAGATTAGGTGCTGTTTTGTCGGCAAAAGGGGGTTGTACAAAGTGTTAACATCAGGGGTGCTAATAATTGTGGCACACATGATTTGATGTAAAAGAATTATTTCTTAATGTGGGATTTTTTTTCCCACTGAATAAATGCACTTGAATTAAATGTTGGATTTTCCTCTTTTTTTCATTGTGGTCCTTTATTATTTAGAAAAAAACTGAATTTATTAGAAGCTAAAGAACACATCTTAACCAGGGGTGCCAATAATTATGGAGGGCAGTGTATATATACACACACACACACACACGCATATATATATATATATATATATATATATATATATACAACCCCAATTCCGAAATAGTTGGGACAAAGCATAAATTGTGAATAAAATCAAAACGCAATGACTTTCAAATCACACCAGCCAGTATTTTATTCACAGTAGAACAGAGAGAACATGGCAAATGTTGAAACTGAGAAATTTTACAATTTTATCTACAAAATGAGCTCATTTCAAATTTGATGGCTGCTACAGGTCTCAAAAAAGTTGGGACAGGGGCCTGTTTACCATGGTGTAGCATCCCCTCTTCTTTTTAACACAGAGTGGAGGCGTTGGGCATTGAGGAGACAAGTTTCTTGAGTTTAGCCATTGGAATTTGATCCCACTCTTGTTTAATACAGGCTTCCAGGTGCTGGAGACTTTTGGGTCTCCTTTGACGGACTTTTCATTTCATTATGCGCCAAATGTTCTCAATCGGTGAAAGATCAGGACTGTAGGCAGGCCAGTTTAGCACACGGACTCTTCTACAACAAAGCCATGCTGTTGTAATTCCTGCAGTATTTGGTTTTGCATTGTCCTGCTTAAATATGCAAGGCCTTCCCTGGAATATATGTCGTCTGGAGGGGAGCATATGCTGCTCTAAAACCTTTATATACCTTTCAACATTTATGGTGCTTTTTAAAACATGTAAGTGTCCCACACCATATGCACTAATGTATTCCCATACCATCAGAGATGCTGGCTTTTGAACTGAACGCTGATAACAGGAGGGGTGGTCTTTCTCCTCTTTAGCCCAGAGGACACAATGCCCATGATTTCCAACAAGAATATCAAATTTGGACTCGTCTGACCACAGGACACCTTGCCACTTTGCTACAGTCCATTTTAAATGAGCCTTGGTCCACAGAACACTTCGGTGCTTCTGGACCATGCTCAACAATGGCTTCCTTTTTGCATGATAGTGTTTTAGGTGGCATCTGTGGATGGCACGGCATACTGAGTTTACAGACAGTGGTTTCTGGAAGTATTCCTGGGCCCATTTAGTCATGTCAATGACAGAATCATGCCAGTGAGTGATGCGGAGGCCTCTGAGGGCCTGAAGATCACGGGCATCCAGTAAAGGTCTTCAGCCTTGTCCCTTATGCACAGAGATTTCTCCTGTTTCTTTGAATCTTTTGATGATGTTATGCACTGGCGATGTTGAGACCTTCAAAGCCTTTGCAATTTGACATTGAGGAACATTGTTTTTAAAGTATTCCACAATTTTTTTATGCAAGCCTTAACAGGTTGGAGAGCCTCTGGCCATATTTACTTCTGAGAGACTCAGCCTCTCTAAGACATCCCTTTTATAGCCAATCATGTTACACACCTGATGCCAGTTAACTTAATTACTTGCAAAATGTTCTTTCAGCTGATTCTCTCATATATTAATTGCTTTTTCAGCCCTTTTTTCCCTGTGTCCCAACTTTTTTGAGACCTGTTGCAGCCAGAAAATTTCAAATAAGCTCATTTTGTGGATAAAAATGTAAAATGTCTCAGTTTCAACATTTGAAATCTTATCTATGTTCTATTGTAAATAACATATTGGCTCATGTGATCTGAAAGTTATATATATATATATTCCATCATATCAAGAGAAAGTATGTAGCATAACCACCAATTACAATAAAAAGTTTAATTATCTGATGTAAGTCTAATGAAGGCCTAACATATTTACATGATTATTAAACGTTGATAGATTAACATGTAAAGAAGGCTATTTCCCACGACTGAGATTTGTTTGGCTTTGCTGTCATTTATATCATTAAAAAAACACTGCACAGAGCCATTTAAGTCACAGTATTAGATTACTTAATCACCCCTACGCGAATATAACTGCCTATCTCTCTTCAAATTCAGTCAACCGCACCAACCATTTCACCACGGCCTTGGATGCAATTTGCCTACAAATACCCAGCACACGCGGGCCCGGGTGCAACTGCACCCATGGTGTTTCCATCAGTGGTGGGAAAGTTTTTCAGTATCAGTTAAAGTTTGAAAGTTGTTTCTTTCCACAACCTTCACTGACTGCAGCATATCACCTTCGCACACACACCAAATCTGCTCAATTGTGATAAAGTGGACAGTGTAACTAATTGCATGGCTATAGCTATGTGAGCCAGCTAGCCAGCTAGCAATCTTGTCTATCCTGTGCGCTGCACTGTTTTCTTTCCATTGACTGTCGATGAATTGGCCGCCAACAGCCGATGCACTAACATTACATTAGACTGGGGCATGTTACATTTACAATGTCGCATTTCTTCCATTTGCCCCATTGATCGAAAGTTGGTCGGGATTTTCTTGCCATATTCAAAAGTTCGTCGGGACATGTCCCGACCGCGTGCTTATGTTACTTAACCAAGTTGTGGTACCGCTTCCACTCTGAGCCACACTTCAGCCAATCAGATTGTAACTAACTGAAACCGTAAGCCAATGAAATTGCAAGTTACTGAAATTTTCCCGAACTTGGTTATGAAAAATAATCTGATTTGCCAACCATCCCTAACCAAATCTATGCCTATGGTGGTCAGTATGTTTTTTTTTTTTTGACAGCGCCAACTGGAAAACTAACAGAACATGGATCGTCAATTATCTGATTCATTAATCATGAAAGATAATTTAACCATCTTTTGTATCAATCTTGCCAATCTTATCTTTTCCCAGTATGAATTATCTCCGATCATATCGAAAGTCTGCAGGCCTATCATTAGACCTGGAATCCTTGTGCATGAGGCTAATTGGGTGCAGCATGGCTCAGTCTGAAGTTTAGCCACCCGGGCAGAAAGACAGTTCCCGCGGCTCACTCAGATTAATCTGGCCATCAGATCAATCTGTTTTCTTAGGCGCGCGCGGTTATTGATCAAGTGCGACCAATAGATATTTCTACTTCGGCAAGCAGACGTACACACGAGAAAGCATAGAATGCTCTAATTTGATCGTTTGATAAAATCATTGCATCAACCTGTTCAAAGACAGATAGTGTTGAGTGACTTCAGACTCTTAATTAACCCTCCAATTATGTTCAAGTTAATAAACCATTTTGGTTTGAGGTTAGTTGATCCCTGCAATGAAAAACGACATGAGATAGCTGAAAGTGATACCCAAACTCCTCTCAGCTCATTCACACCTTTCAACTGACTATTTTAATAGTCAAGTAAATAAAACACGACTCCTCCATCCTCCCCTTATACATCGAGCATCGATTTTACATGATTATAGTAACATGAATGAGAGCAAATGAGAAATTAATTTGATCATGCCCCCATCCTTAGGCAACACAATAAAAACGAGATCAAAATGATGGTTTATGTAATAATTGATCCTGGGGTCAAAATAACCCAAACAACACTGATGCTTACAACATGCATAGATAACATAAAATAATTTTTTGAGTTAAATTCATGTTTTACCCATAAACTTAGGGGGGAAAAATCTGGCTGAAAAAGTATGTTAACAATGTTTTTAGAGACATTTCACATTGAGCCGGATTAGTTTTCATAACCAAGTTAAGAGAAAATTCCAGTTACGTACAATCTCATTGGTTTACAATTCCAGTTATGTATCGGATTGGCTGAAGTGTGGCTCAGAGCGGAAGCGGCACCACAACATCGTCAGGAAAAAAAAGCACGGGACCCATAGCATATTGGGTTAACATCTCACAATTTTCCTTCCTTTGAAAGTAGCCTAAGCTGTGCATATGAGGGACAAGAATACTTCAACTTTTTCACCGAAATCAACTAAAGGGACACAACTCTGCATTTCATACAACAGGCCCTGAGAGGGAAGGGACGCATATATGTAAGTGTGTGCGCGTGTCTGTACGGAAGCTATGCATACAGAATATGCATGTAGGCTATGGAGGGTGAAGTCTGAGGATGGTGGCAAATGAAATGGAAACCGTTCGCAAATGAAATATAAATTAAACTTTAATTGGTCTGAAATATCAGCAGTAAACTATAATATTGCTCACGTCACTGCGGTGCTCACTTCCTGTGGTAACGTATAATACGCGAGTTAAAGTGGGCTCCAATGAAACAATTAAACTTATGGGGCATTTTGAGCGGGCAGATAAAGCAGTGACTAATGAAATATGCCTGGCTGACAGTACTGTAGGTGCAACATAATTACATAGACTGTTCCAGTATTTTAATTTATAAGAACGCGAAGTCTAAACCGGGAACCCATATAAGCAGAATTATAACGGGGGTTCGGAACGGGCTGTTCCACGACAGAGAGCTCAAGCACAGCAAAGTCCCACTCGGAGCTACAACAGAAACCTGCAACCTGCGCACTGGCGAATGCGCGCGCACCCAGATACGCACATGTGGCACACGCGGAGCCGACAGGTAGGCTAAATAATGCCACGAATAGCCAAGAAAATGAGCAGTTGATGAACTGACTGAATTATTTTACTTTTCAGATGCGCACATTTCTGCGCAGGCTATACCAATCGACACCCATTCAATGAGCCAGTTCTTCATTGTCAAATGTGAATCTAGCCAAAACATGCCCCATCCTTACATGGGTCAAGGGTCTTATATTTATTGATTCATCATTGCATACATGCGAACATATGCACATTGAACTGTTCTGGCGAAATGGCGATTGTCAGATGACCTATTCGGCTTGGAAGAGGGGCGCATTGATAGAATTTCTTTTCTTATTTTTTATCACAACTTTCAGTGAAAACAGGAGGCTCTGTCACCAATGCACCATCTCCCTGAAAATAAATCATACGCGGTTTGAAATAAGATATAGTGCACCGTGTAAACCACTTTTAAGAAACGCTGATCGGGTCAACTGGGTGCTTTATTCTGGAATTGGCTTACGCGTGGGGTAAGACATTGCCTCGCGTGTCTTAAATGAAGTAACACGCACACTGATTACCAAACTTTGTCACCAGAAGCAGTCATCAAACGCAGCGCGCATGTTGCCTCTGCAAAATGCTGTTAGAAAATTAAACTTAATAAGACTCCAAAACAGTGTAGAAAACTTACTCAGTTTCCGAAATCCTTGAGAATTTATTTATTCGTCAAACCGTTTTTTAAATTCCCTCATTTAGGATAATGGTATATGTTCCATGCTTCCAGCCGTAGCAACTTTCCCCTTGTGTATAAGAAAACCAAAAAAAAAAAAAAAGATCGAAGAAACATCAAATGTTTAGAAGGGAGAAGAAAAGAAATAAACGGCTGGGTTTACGTATCGGAAAAGATATTCGCCCAGGTGTCTGATAAATCAAAAAGCAGAGGACGTCCAAGTCAAACCGGGCTGTCGGGAGGAAAACAGATCGCCCCGTAGATATGACTCGAGAAACCTGTAATCTGGGGTAGGGTTAGCGCCGTTACGCATACAAATCACTTCACGCTTCTTCTCCTGCAGCGGCCGGTCGGTTTCTCCCGGGTCCAAAAGCTGAGCTGTAGTTGTTTCCCTGTCAAGGTCCGCCTCGGTCAATGAATTAATACGCATCCAGTTCTACCATTTCGGACTGAAAGTATCCACCACGGATGGCAAGTGTGTACGGAAACCTTATGAAACCAAGCATAACCATTCAAAACGGCCATCAGTCCAGTTGACTTAGTGTCTGCTTCTCCAGCAGCAGGGCATTATATTTGCAGCACACTACAGTGATAAAATGTTCTGCGTCAGGTCAACTATTGTGGATCACAGTTTATCCTGTGCGTGCATTTTGTCATGGATATAACCTGTGTTGCAGTTCAAGGAATTTAACTGGGTAAAATATTAGGACTAGTTTCATGTATCCAATGATAAAAAAATGCAGATAACATATATTAAGAGGTCATTAAAAATCTCTTTGATAAGCATATGAAAGATATGAGATTATATACAGAATATTCGGGGAATGTCATACCACTTTTAGCTATTCTCTCGGTCACAAAATATCTGTGCACATTGAAGCGAACATGTCACATCCACCCACATAGCAAAATTGGTCTGGCCCAGTTCTGACCCAAATAATGCACTTTTACGGCCTAATTCTGACCCACATACATAAAGAATGATGGCCCTGTTGTGATCCAGATCTGGTTTGCCAGAGCTGGGCCAGCACAGGGCCAGGTCGCATACAATCGGCCCACATGTGGCATGCCATCACAGAAATGGTGCCATCATTGCCAGACCTGGCCCACATCCAGTCAACATACCACTTGCCATGCCAGCAGTCGCCCAGCAGTGCCGGCTTAACGCTGGATCCGGGCCAGACTCGTCTGCTATGTGGGAAGATATACGCCTTTACCATAAATGTGACCCTCCAGTTCTGGGACTTTCCTAGTGGTTGAAGTTTAAATAAAAGTAGCAAAAATGCAATTTGTACAACTTGCCCAACCTATGTTCTACTGGAGCTTTGTTGTACCAGGGTGCTTATGGTTGGAAAAATTACTGGTACTGGTAATATCTTTGTTTTAGTACATGTTAGAGGAAGGACAATCCAACTTTTCTTGCACTTTACATTTTTCATCTTTGATATTCGTCATGGACATATTCTCGTCCCTATTCTGTTTAATGACATAAGGCATGGCAAGTATGTAAATAGAGCAGCCTGAATCAATTCTCTTAATCTAACTTAAGGTTCATGCCTACCACCCCATTTATCGAGCTGTTGATTAATCTGTCTGTTCTGTCTTTCATTTATCAATACTTGTATCCATTCATCAGAACATCATTGCATGGATAGTTTGTCTTATTCCTCTCAGTTTCCACTGTGCGCTCATCTACAAGACCGCAACATATAATTAATTCAACTATCCACCCATTATTGAACCCAATTTTCTGGTTTGGGTTATGAGGGGGTGGAGCCTATCTGAGCATCCAATGGGGGTGTGGAAGGAACACACTCTAAACAGCTTGGTTCTCCATCATAGGAATTATTTATCATGCACTCACACATAATGGCAAATTAGAGTCACAAATTAGCCTGACATGCTTGTCTTTGGACTGTGGTTGGAAATCAGAGCACAAGGAGGAAACTCTACACAGCAAAGCCGAGCGCGGATTTAAACGTACTTATCTCTAATATGAGGCACCATTGCTTCCAAGGGCACCACTGTGCCTCCTTTAATTATTATATTTAAGAATATGTATGTAACACATGAAGAGTGATGTCAATGGTGACAGATTTTTACGTGAGTTGCGTAAATTCATCCATATTTCACTTTATTAACTGCAATGCAGTTAATGTATCACTGAATAGATTATTGTCTTCCAGCACCCTGTGATTGATTCAGAGGGATGTTCACACCACCAGCCCCGACGCCACCTTGCCTGTATTATAATGAGGGTGACTGAACAAAACTGAGAGGTGTCGCTCAAACCTGCATCTTCTGAATAATTCAGTGACCTGTATTGCGGAGTCTTTAGCACCTAACCTCATGCATGCACGCACACATACACGCACACCCACAGGTTGGAAGCATGCTCACAAAGATTAAAAGTGTGTCCCTGTTGAGTCTGAGCTACAGATTTACTATTTAGTCATAATAAATATGTCATCATGATTATGGTCAGTGGCCATTTGTAAGGGCCTTTTCTGGGCACCGGACAAGGTGCATGGGAAAACGGCAATTGTGGAACTGGATTCAGATGCAAAGATGTAGTTGGCTTTTATTAAACCTTTGCTAAGCCACAGCAAAGAGGGAAAAGGCAGATACAAAAATACGCAGGAACAACAGTTCCAGTATAATTTAGTGAAGCACTGGTGAAGTTACGACAGCACGGGTTTCAAATAATAAAGACAGGCGAATACAGAGCAGTAGCGTCTTTACTAGACTAAAGCTACGAACAACAGGCTTACGAGACTTTGCACTGAATGAATATGAAGCTCTCGCTTATATAGCACAGGCATTAAGACAGCGACAGTGAGTAACAGATGAAAGTGATCATGTGGAGTGTGGAATGTGGGCTGGGTCTTGATGGACTGGTGATTGAGGGCGCTGGAAGTGTGGCGTTACACCATTCAATAGGTCTCTCAGATTGGCAGATGAAAATGAAGTTTTTATGAATCTTCATATTGGCAGCAATTATGCATGCTGTAAGTGCTAGCTGACAGGATTTAGTGTGATTAGTACGTATCACAACCAAATCTGATCTTATGAAGATATTAATGTGGGACACTTACCTTAGGGAGGCCTGGAGGCAAGGAATTAGCTGTACCAAAGCAGAGATCAGATCTGAGGGACAGGCTGTCGAAATTCAAGTGATATTCTCAAATTTGCGGTTCAATAAAAAATTTTTTTACAGTTAGAGACTCGCACTTAGGTGAGTTAATGCGAAATGATAGTTCAGCAGCATGCCTGCTGGGTGTCTGATATGCAAAAGGGTCAAGGAAAAACGGCTGGGCTTCCAGGGCTAGTCGATAATTACAAACAGTGGAACCTCTTTCAAATAATGTGTAGAACAATAGTGAGATTCCAAAACAATGAATATCGGCACAATATGGCTCTGAAACAGATGTGAAAGGTGTTTCGTGTCAACACCTCGAATACTATTGGAGAAGAAACATCTAGAACTGGGGGAGCCAACCCTCGTCTTGCAGTGCCCTGGGGTATATTGGCTTTTGTTCTCATCACCCACTTCAGACCCAAGAAACCAGGTGAAGTGAGTTGATCTATCCATGAAATCAGTTAATTACACAATTAATCTTAGAGTGAAACCTTCTTGTGTGAGGCTGCCCACTGCAGCATCACGCCAGCCTTTCACATTAATAGCAGCATGAAAATTTAGAACCTAGAAACTAAGAGACAAAGTTAGCCGTCTATTTGACAGCATGAATGGTCAAGTTAGTTCAGCTGAATCCAGTGCAGTGAAGTGGCACAAAAACAGCCACGTCTTAGGCCCTCCAGGGCTGGGGTTTAATCCTCCTCGGCTAGCCTATCTACAAATTGCAAGACTGGCTATCTGGACCTGAGCAAAAATCTCCCTATAAAAAGTTTAATGAGGTTAGCCCATTAATGCCCAAATTCCTTTTCAAAGTAAAAGTTACATTTTATTATCGGATATGGTGTACAATGAATGCGTAATGCCTAAATTCTGGTGAGAAATGATTATTTTGTCATCGAGGATGCCAAATATGTATGTCCAATGACAAATGTACACAGATCGTTGACAGCATAAAAATCATCATTCTGAGAAAAAAACAAATTTAGATAATGCTATAATCTCCAATTTTTCGTCTTAGTGTTGCATAAAAAAGTGTCTCAGAAAAAAAGGCACACTCACCTTTTAGAGTGTCGCATAGCGCTGTTACAGATTCAAGAAATTCATCCAAATGGTGGCCCCCACCACTGCAGTAAAGGAGGACTACTCTTACTTGCACTTTTCCTGGATGCAAATTACTTCCTTTGATTAATCCTCAGCAGCTTAGTCACAGTAACGCATTCACTTGGGTTACAGAGGTTAAAATGTACTGCCTCCCAAAAATGGGACAGTGGTCATTAATGGGTTAAGAAATAATCTGTAGACCAGGCTGAACTTTCCAAGCTCTCTCAAATCTGGTCAATGAAATAAAATCCAAATTTTCTGATGAAAACTGTATGACAAAACTGGAAGGATAATGCATTATCTTTCATTATTGAGCTAATATTGGGGTGCATAGCTCTTAATTATTAAACAGCTCAACCATATCTTGATCTGACATATACAGTATATGTAAGCACCAGCTACAGCTGGAATCATAAACTCTTGGTCCTCAAGGGCTGAGAAACAATGGTTTTCCACCCTCCCTTTGCCAGGGAGACAGGTGTAAAGATAGGCAGTCTGATAGACATCAGTGACTGTTTTTCATCTTTTATTGAATTTCATTAGATCGCGGCATCATGGGGTGCATGTTGCCCACTTCAAATTGGCAGACAGGCTCTATTTAAATGATGTTTAGATTCAACAGGGCTGGCAGTGGTCATGCCTGGGTGCGTCTCATGAAATCACACCCAGTTATCAATTAAATTTGTTTTATCAGTGAATTTAGTGCAATCCCATTTCCAAAAATGTTGTAACACTGAGTAAAACTTAAATTAAAAAAGAATGTAGTGATTTGAAAATCATGTAGACGTTATATTTAATTGAAAATAGTTCAAAGGTAACATATCAGATGTTTAAATCGAGAAAATTAAGGGCTCATTCTGAATATGATGCCAGCAACACGTTTCCACATGGTGGAACATCTCACATATAAATAGGTCAATTGGAAACAGGTCAGGAAATGATTAGGTGTAAAAAGAGCATCCGAGATGAAGACAATTTCTTGAAATGGTGAATGGGCCAATGAACAGGGGGGACGAGCTTCTTCGACATCTCCCAGAGCGGGATGACCTTTGCGGTGAGCCACACCTTCTGCCCCACATGGTAGACAGGCACTGGCTTGTGACGATGATTCCCCTGATTCTGGGAGACTAATACATGTCTGAGTAATAAAGCACAGGCTCTTCTCCAACCACAGCAGGTGCCCACCATACATGCTTCGACAAATGACAGGGTATCCTGGTAGACGGTGGGCCACCAGAAGCAACGACGCACCAGGATGAGAGTGCGGAAGAGTCCAGGACGGCATGCCAGCTGAGATGTGTGGTCCTAAGTTAGGGGATGAAGAGTCGGGCGCGGGGAGTGTTCTATGCACAGGACTGCAGCACCTCTTTCACCTCACTCTCGACCTGCAGCTTAGTGAGAGCCACGAGACAGTTACCCGGGAGAATGGTATGAGGATGGTCTTTGGGCATGGAAGGATATAGTCATGATAAGGAGTCAGGCTTAATGTTTTTCGAACGTTAAGATGAAATTAAATCATGCAACGAAGGGACCAACATGTTTGCCTCAGATTCAGCCTCATAACTGTGGAGAGGTACTCCAGGTTGCAGTGGTCCATTCAAACCAGGATGGGAAGCCAAGAACCCTCTAGCAAATGTCTCCACTTCTCAAAGGCCAGCTTTGCCGCTTCCGGTCACCGATTGCATAATCCCTCTCTGCAGGGGACAGGCAATGAGAGAAATAGGAACAAAGATTTAATTTACTATCATCAGTTTGATGCAAGAAGACAGCTCCAGTGCCCACATCGAGGCGTCAACTTCCACAACGAATTAGCTCTGGGGCTCCAGAAGCTAACGGACAGGATCAGTGGTAACGAGCCTGTTAAGATGGTTAAAGGAGGAGGCCGCCTGAGGTGTCCAGGTAGAGGTAACCTTAGTGGACATCAGCCTGGTTAGGGGAGCAGTAACAGTGGGGTACCCTCAAATGAATCACCAATAGAAGTTGGCAAATCTGAAGAACCCTTGCAGCTCCTTGCGATCTTCGGGGTCTAACTAATCCAGCACAGCCTGTACCTTCTGGCGATCCATCTCTTCATCACTTCATCACGGCTTGCATTACTTCAAACCTCAGGAAGGAGATGGTGGAGCGATGGTATTTGCATTTCTCTGGCTTCAGATAAAGTTGGTTCTCCAGGAGCCTTTGGATGACCCAGTGGACATGACGAGTATGATCCTCCACCAGTGTTTGAGAGAAGTCCAGTATATCATCTAGGTAGACATAGACAAAGAGACTATGTGTCGGAGACCGTCATTTATGAGGCTCTGGAACACAGCGGGGGCATTAGCAAGCCAGAACGGCCTCAGCAGGTATTCCCAGTGCAAGTGGGTGTTAAATGCTGTCTTCCACTCATCTCCATCCCATATGCGCACCAGATGGAAAGCGTTACACAAATTCTGCTTGGTAAAAAAGTGGCTCCCTGGAGATTAGAGGATACTAAGCCCATCAAGGGCAAAGGATAACAGTTTTAAATTATGATTTGATTTAGTCTCCAGTAGTCGATGCAGGGACATAGCATCCCATCTTTCTTTGCCATGAAGAAGAAACCAGCTCCGGCTGGTGACGAAAAAACCCCAAATTATTCCAGAAGCCAGGGGCTGATTTTTGTACTCCTCCACAGCTGGGGACTCTGGGTTGATCAGGGAGTACAGCCGACCCCTGGGGCGCAATGTTCTGGGCATAAGGTCTGTGAGGCAAAAGCGACATTTCTCTAGCTTTGCTGAGTGTCATGCGAAGGTCATAATAGATCAAAGGAACTCCCTTCAGGTCCGATGGCTCCTTCTGATGGACGTAGAAAGGAGATGCAGTTGGGTCGGGAGCTGCACAAAGACCGGATTATAAACAAAACTAACTCTATTCCAATATGGATCCTGCAGGCCAGTCCACATGAGAGTAATGATAGTCAAGCCAGGGCCTCCCCAAAACCACGTGGGCATGCATCGATTAAAACCCGAGCCAGAACTGTGTGATACTGCCAGGTCAGACAAACAGGAAGGAGTGGATGGGAAGATGAGACTGCAGCACCCAACAGCACCTCTGTATCAGACTTCACTCGCATCTGCCGAATAGGGCATTCAGCCATGACATGGGTGGTACTTCTGCAAGACAGGCAGAGATTCAGCCTGGTCAACAGCCATGAGTACTGGAGAAGCCTGATGGGAATAAGCTCTGGGCCGAGAAATCTTGGGATGTTGGCAGGGAAGGCACCTGTAACCTTGCCCGCCAGTCCATTTGCCGTTCTAGCAACCGGATATCAATCCTCAATGCCAAGTTGATGAGTTGGTTCAGGTCTGAAAGAAAGATACAGGTGGTCAACTCATCTTGGATTCCTTCTGCTAAGCTAAACAGGTAGATGTTGTACAATGTGCGAGCATCCTACGAGACAGCTAAGGTGCAGAAGTTGATGGAATACTCAGACACCGATAGGTTTTGCTGACACAGCTGGAGCAGCTTCTGGGTATGGCTAGAGCGGGACCAGTCAAACACCCTTCTTGTATCTTCAGTAAAGGCAGCAACCAATGATACTGCTGGATGCCCTGCCTACCAGCAGGCAGCATCCCAGTCCCTGGCGCATCCAGAGAAGCAAGTGATGACAAATACAGCTCTGGAATGTTCAGTGTGAAAGAAGGATGGTTGAAACTTGAACACCATCGTACAGTGAGCCTGGAAACTGCAACAGGTGGTAGGATTGCTGCTGTAGCAGGCCAGGACTGCCAGGTTGGGCTCCCAGTGGGTTAGCGTCTGTGAAAGGGCCTGCTGCAGGAGGGTGCTAGCTGCTTGAGCAGCAGTGGCTGAGTGCCACGAAATTTCTGTTACAGCCACAAGTTGATTGGAGAGTAGTCCAATGGACAGGCAAAGCAGCTGGAGATCATCCTCCTGCTGACTAATCTGCACGCTCTGGTACCTCAGGACATCAACCAGGCTTGACATCACCGCTGATTCCATCTCGTGGCTGTATTGTACTGTTATGTTCCAGACCAGGAACTTGAGGGTTTTGATACGTTGTACACTCATGACATATTATGAGAGTTCAGCACCAGGAATCAAGTGCAGAGGCAATCGAATAAGTTAGTTTGTTGACAGCAGTATGGAATGATTGGAGATGGAACCCCAGAGGAGGAAGGCACTGTTCAACACAGACGTAATAGGCAAAGCTGAGCTGTCAATCGTAGGCCAGTGGTTTACGGAATAACAGCCAGGTGGATTGCACACTTTGCCAGGGTCAAACTATACCACAGGAGGATAAAATAGCTTGAGGGCAACTAGATTCCAATCCTGATGACCATAGAAGGACTGGGAGCTTTTTCTTGACCCCATTGAGCAGATGTAGATGCCTGTGGACATGGATCTGCTCTATTTATGCACGCACTTACACTGTGCTATCAATAGGTCGTACACCCGAAACAGTTATTGAAAATTCACCCGGAAGTGGTACCCGTAAATGATTTAGAATATGGACGAGTTAAATCCCATGGCTGTTTCCCAGTAACTGTATTAATTAAACTCCTCAGCTAAGACTGATATGCAAACTGCAAATGATATAAACGCTAAAATGAAGCCAAGAACAAGTAATTGCCACAGCGTGAATGTGTCCCCCTCTGTATGTAAGACATGTTTTTGCCACGGTCAAAACGTTTAATAGCTGTGACAATGAAAATAATCTAAAGCTCACCCAAATCGCCTGGTGTCACAGTACCTCCCAACAACTCACTGGTGATAAATATGAGCAAAATCTATCCACTGTTTCTTGAAATATCACATTAACAAGTTTTACAAAAGTTAAAGCTACGTAATTGAGTTTTGACCTTGAAAATTACCGTAAAGTCACCAAACTAGACTGGTGTCAGGGGACCCACTAAGTACATATTAGCACTAAATATGAGCGAACTCACACCCATGGTTATTGAGATATCATGTTAACAAGGTTTACAAAAGTAAAACTTATGTAATCAGGCTGTGACATTGAAATTGACCTCAAGGTAACCAAAATCGACTGGGGTCGCAGGACCTCCTAAATACTTGTAACCTCTCAATATGAGCAAAATTAGTCCACTGGTTCCTCAGATATTGCGTTAACTAGGTTTACAAAGGTAAAACCTATGTACTTGGGCTGTGAGCTTGAAAATGACCTCAAAGTGACCAAAAACAACTGAGGTCATGGGACCTCCCCAAGTACTCGTGCCAAATATGAGCAAAATCGGTCCAGTGCCTCTTGAAATACTGCGTAAACACCAACAGAATGGACAGACGTAAGTACGGACTGGCAGACAGACAGAGCTTAATACAAAAGTACTGAATGCATGGAGAACTAATATGGCTTCTATGCTTGGTATCGTACGGCCGAGTATCCATAACCACACACGCTAATGCAACTTGTCCCCCGCATCTGTGGGAGACCAGAAGCGACTTGGCCAACAAAACTTTCCAATAAAGCATCGGAAATGGGGCTTCGTTGCAAAATTTGGGTATTCTATTTTTTCTTTTTTTTGTATTGGCGAGTGCTCGAATTCTCAGTATTTTTTAATATTTATTTTCATTGCTGAATTTTTAGGAAGATTTTTTTGTGTTAACGACCCTTACTCTGTACTAAAATTATTAAAAGAAACTGAAATACGATGGAATTCAAAATGCTACAAGTGTCTTGTTTCATATAAACCATTTTCCCCCTCTCTGTGAAGCTCAAATCTTGAATTATAAAGCTTTAAATAGGGTAACGTATAAAAAGCCAGATAGGCTTCTGCGCAAAGGGGTTAACAAACTCGACAGAGGAACAGACTTGGAAGGGTTAACAACCACGCGGTCCCAATCCTGGACCTTGATTTGGTTTAGAGGCTTTTTTGAGCATGGGATTTAAAGGAGGGGGTTTAAATACACATCACAGGGCCATTAGGAAAGAACCATGAAACAAGAAACAGTCGGGGGGGGACATGCACAATGTAAACTAAAAAAATGAGACATATTTCTGTTGGACACGCAAGTTGTTGAATAGGAAGGGAAATGAAAGGCATGCATACGAGGGTTGTGACAGACATGTACAGCATAGGCATTGGCAACGCTCTGCATAAACTCTAATGGAATGCGTAACAGCTGAACTGGGGCGGTAAACAAGCCTCAGAAAACTTATAAAAAAAATGATGTAAATACCATTTTCATACAAAAAGAACACCATGGTTTGATTAAAAGCAACCTTTTCAATAGGATACCCGCATTTCATACATGAACTCTGCGTATTACGGCCAATAACGCGATTTGAACAGAGCTATTATTCGCCCGTTGGATGAATGCGTGACCTCAATTTGCACCGTGTTTACAAATTTTCAAGTGCGCGGCATGGCAAAAATATCCATTTTGGAGGTAGATTTCAAACAGCCCGCGCTGACGTGATATCCCAGCTACGGCCCTGATTGACTTACAGCCATCTAATTTGAGAAATTACGAGTCTATTCATCCAAACTAGACCTCCAGGGGATGTGAAATAAGTTCGACAGAAGTTGTTGAAGTTCATCGCGAGTTCGCCGTGACTTCTTCTCAACAATAGCAAGAAAGGTGAGTGTATTTTTGCTGTAACCTACATAGTTAGTTGACATAATATCCTGTGACCTTATTTGTGAAGTTTCAGTAAAATATACCAAGGAATAAACCAGCGCCAGGCGTTCAAAGCCTACCAGTGTTCTGACAAATTTTGCTACCTATCAAAATATGCCACCTCGCGAACACCGGTCACAAGATTCATTCACTTATACCCTTCAATTCAAGACTGCGAGGATGGACATCTGAATAATCAATTAGGAAAAATTCTCGGCTCTCGGTAATTCTGTATATCGTTTAAACATTTTGTTAATCGGATTATGAAAGAAGACTGAAAATAAGCGCCCGCTTTTTGTTTGGGTGTAAAAGCGCGTATTTAAAGGAGAATACATTGTATATTGATTAAGCATTGAACTCTGCATTAGTCGAACTGTTTTAATATACTATTCAAAAAAAGTAGGGGATATTGGATTTACAAGTACCATGAAATGCAGATCATGAGGTCAGGAAGGAAACAAATGACATAAAAACATTAAGGAAACATTTGTCAATTTATTCGAAACCCTGTGTACAGTCAGTAAAGGACAGATTCTCCAGAATAAGGGTCGACACAAACACAGGGTCACACAGCAAATTTACCACCATTGTGAAACAGAGTCAGTAGCGGGTAAAACCCCCTCGGTTGGCTAGACAAGCTGGAATTCGGCGTGGCATACTCCTAACGAGACGTCCCAGGTCATTTTGGGGAACGTTATTCCATTCCTGTTGCAATGCTGCAGCAAGTTCTTGGACATTGGCAGGAGGTTGTTGATGTTGGCGTAGCCGCTGTCCAAG
The DNA here is from genome assembly GCA_029692085.1 of Gymnothorax javanicus. Lineage (NCBI taxonomy): Eukaryota > Metazoa > Chordata > Actinopteri > Anguilliformes > Muraenidae > Gymnothorax > Gymnothorax javanicus. The sequence continues at coordinate 72,696,644 of CM056199.1, forward strand.
CATGTCCCAGACATGCTCGATGGGGAAAGGTCCGGACTGAGTGCTGGCCATGGTAATGTGGTGATATTCTGCTGCTGGAGGTAATCTGTAACGATCCTGGCCCTATGACATCTGGCATTGTCATCTTGGAAAATGAAACGGCGGCCATAACGACGTGCAAACGGCACAGCATGGGGTGCCAAGATGTTGTCCCGGTAGTACTGCCCTGTGACACGTCCAGCAACAACATGCAAGTCTGTTCTGCCGCAGCAGTGATGCCTCCCCACACCATTACAGATCCACCCCCATACGGATCATGTCTAATGACGTTAACGTCATGGAAACGCGTTTGTTACGCCGGCGCCAAACCCTCCTGCGTCTGTCAAGGAAGTCCACAGTGAACCTCGACTCATCTGAGAACATTACGTTGTTCCATCGGCGATTATCCCAGCGTTGATGATGACGACACCATTGGAGTCTGGCCCTAATGTGACGATCCCTCAAACAGGGAATGACACGAGGACGTCGGGCGTGTAAGTGAAATCTGTGCAGATGATTCCTGATGGTCTGGCCACTCACTACCAAGCCAGTATCCCTTTGAAGTTGAGACCTTATCTGATTTGCTGTTACCATACGATTTCTCAAGACAATAGTGCGGATGAATCTGTCCTGAGCCTGAGTTGTTGCCCTTGGTCGACCGGATCGTGGTCTATCCTGAACAGACCCTGTAGCACGATGTCTGGACCATAATCTGCTGATGACAGACTGGGAAACATTCATTGCCCTTGCCACAACGACCTGTCTTGTGCCAACCTGTAGCATGCCAAGGGCACGTAACCTCTCCTCCTGTGTTAGACGGCGCATGGTCTCTGTTTAATTAACGACTTCAACCACTGATAATCTGATGCTTTCTCTTCAAAATCTTCCTTTACAGTGGCTCTAACCTTCCAATTCAGAGTCATGCAAATTTGTGGCACAACCCCTTGATCATCAATAGCATCCCGTGCAGATCGTGAGAGTGTCATTGATGTGTTTGGGTGATGAATTTCTTTGGAAATGCTTCCTCAGTAAGGAACTATACAACATGGTTTCGTATCCCTTTGTATATGTGAAAATTTTGATCTCAAAATAAAATATCCCCTACTTTTTTTGAATAGTATATTTGTTGATGACATTGCTTCGGCTGAAGCAAGTACACGCAAATCTGCTGTCTAGCGAGCATTTCAGGTTCGATGTACTGAGTAATAACGCCGCGGAAACTTAAACTGGCCCGTCATTCTGCCGAATAGTCTTACTAAACTAGTTAATCGTCTGATTGCTAATCAAGCAAAGGGGAGGTTTCTGCCTCGCCAAACTAACCTCCGACTGCACGTCACTGTGTTTTACTATGAATTATTCACAGTAGCTCATTGAAACTATCATGGGAGGAGGGTATATGGACATTGTAAAAAACAGTGCAAAGGTTTTTTTTTTTACCACCACGGGTTATTGAAGGGGGAACGTTTGATTCATTTCGTAGCAGTGGGAGGGCAAACAACTGCCGGCATCAGCGACTTCACTGCACTTTATATAGTAATGGGCGAGTAGCATTAATGTTTGCCCTCCCACCGATAACTTTGACATTTTTGCAGGCCATTGGTCCAAAAAAAACTTCACAGGCAACCCATTCATTCCATTTTTTAATATCAATGCAAAACCTAATGTTTGTTGAACATAATTGGGTGAAATTCAATGCATTTTCCATTAAAAAGGGCCTAGGGGGTGCTGCTGTACTTCAGAAAAGGGGTTGATGACTTTAGCATCAATTATTTCTGTTAGGGTACCCTAATGGATAATTTGGCCAGGTTTATTTCTGAGTAGACTGCATTTTCGAAAATGCCCTCAGGCTTCACCCCCAATTTTCACAATGGTTTTTGTTGATAAATGCCGAAATCAGCCATTTTTGGGACCCTGTGGCTCTGAGACCCTTTCCTGTAAAGGCGTTGGACTTGTGGTAAACTCTTCGTCTGTGTCTTCTGTACTTACCTGCAAAAAATCATTAGAAAATAATAAAAACTTTTTTCTCAGCAACTCAAGAAATGTTGTCATTTTATTCATTTGTATTGTCCATGCCTATACAGCAGTACATGAGTACATGATAAGTACATGATTATACACTTAACAAAATGAAGACGACTCAGAAACCAAGTAATATTCAAGTATTTATTTCGTCTAATATTGGATCATGTAGATGAAAGTAAGTAAACAGATGGCAATAGATAGTAAAAACAAATATAAAGATGTTTTCTTGAGAGAAAATGTCAATACCTAGTGTGGCCACTCTTTGCTTTGATTACAGCATTTCATCTTTCAGGCATAGTTTTAAAATTTTTTTAATTTCATCACTTGCTAAACCATTCAATATGGTTTGAAGTTCATTCCAAAGAGATTTATTTGATGTTACAACACGTTTGCTCAATCGGATTCGGTTCTGGACTTTGAGCAGGCCAAGTCATAACTTTAATGTCACCAGATGTTTCTTTCCAGCTGACATAATTTTTGTACAACTTAGAAGTGTGTTTAGGGTCATTTTCTTGTTGAAATTAAAATTCCTGACCAATCAGTTTCTTTCCAGATGGCAATGCATGCTTCACAAGGATGCTGTGATACTGCTTTTGATCCATGATGCCGTCGATTTTTATGAGATTACCAGCTCCTTTCGAGCAGAACAACAAACCATGATATGATTCACCTTTATTTTTACTTAAGGAGCTTGACAGTCATTTCTGAAATGTTCTCAAACTGCACAGCATACCTAAGTTCTGCATTTAGGAGAGAAACTTTAGAGTTTTGATTCATTGCTCCAAGGGACTTGTTCTCAGTCCAGTGGTGTACAATCCTTGAATTGCTTGGCAAACTCAAGTCTTTTTTTGATGTTGCCAGCTCTTGGCATCAATACGACCAATCAGACCATTTTCACACAGGCATTAGGAAATATTAGATCTTGATACTTTCATCTCTTCACTTCTGGCACAATAAATATCATCACAGAGTCGTCATGCTGTCAACAGCCGATTTTTATTTTTTTTACTTATCATACACAGATCATGAACATCAGAGACACTTCACTTCCATTTTCCTCCTCTATTGCCACTAGTTTTCAGCAAAACGGTCTGTTTCAAACGCTTGAAGGTGTTTCTTAATTTGCCATGGTGGTTTTTAACGTCTTCAGCATCATGTAAGGCCACAATGCAGCTACGAACAATCTCAGAGAGCACCTTCCATTGTACCATCATGTTTTACACTCTGACACTGCTCAAAGTTCTTGTCAGCATATATCAAGGGCATAGGTTTGCATTTTTTTTTAAATATTTTGGGAGGCCAGATTGTCCCTACCAATATTTCAGCGAAGTCATTCTTATCATCTTTCCAGATAAGCCATATTAGACCCAGCTGTGGAGGCTCCGTCTCTAAGACAACCCATTTACGCATTCTAGCGTTTGATTGGTTGAAAGGGAAGGGCTACCTGAAGGCTAAAAGTCAAGTGTAAATTGACCACTCTATTCAGGTCATGAATATTCATTTTTGTCCAAAGCGGGGCTTGAGATGCGCAACTGGATCGCCGGCTTTGATTACATGGTGTTTGCAATGGCTTGCCTGTTGAAGAGAACGGTAATTTGGCATTTGTTCCAGATTTTTCTTCATCACACAACTATAGCACTTTTCCCATGGCCCAACTCATGTCATATATTTGATATTACCTTGGGTACGTATCACTTTTGCGGAAATTTAATTGTCTGAGAGCGTGAGAAAAAAATATATATATTGTTCTATGTAATGCTATTAATATTCAGCCAAACTGAATGCCAAGTGTACTGTTGGGAACTTGAATTGGTGTGGCTTAGCACTGTAGCAGGCTAGCTAACTGCCACTCTCATAACTAAGTATGCTAGCAGTACCAAGTTATCAAGTTATCAAGTTATCGTAAATCGTAAATCTAACATGATCCAGTCCAATAAAATGCTCGGTTTGTGGCTTGTCCAATTCACAGATGGTGGTCCATTTTGAAGCGTTTATCTCGGCTGCAGTTGCTTAATAGACATAAATTGCCTGTAATGATTTTAACATTCTCTAATGATAAAACATACTATTATTATTAAGAAACTTAAGAATTTCAATTGTTCCATACTGCTAAGCTTCATAATAAATGTTTATAACATTAGTAACAGTTGTAAACTTGTATTCAAAAATCAAATCAAATGTATTTGGATGGCTACAAAATAGAAACGAAAGTATCTATGAAGATTATGGAGGTAGTTTGCTTAGCATCATAAAAGAAACAAAGAAACACTCAGTCGGATAATCTCCGTACACAGATTTGCAAAAATTTTCCTGCTTGCGCGCTATGCGCGCTCACATTACATATGTGTCCCTACCAATTGTCACATTAAACCTACGCCCTTGCCATATATACTGGAACAACTGACCATCAGAGGTAATTTTGCAGAATAATGTTGCCTCAAACCAGTTTAAACAAATTTTTTAGCATCAGTCATCATGGAATTAGCCTTAAAACATGCCTTCAGGCAATACGAGAGTCAAAAAAAATTAAAATTTGCGATACCTTTGAATTGTCATAGAAAATTGACGTTTTCAGTGTTTTTATTACCCATATTTTTACCTCAATATACTTGCGAGAATTTTTTTTTTTTTTTTTTGCTCTCATTGCTGACAATAGTATTTTTCAATACATTCTCGCCAAAAAATTATGGAGAAGTAATATATTAGGACCCCTTTTAGACAAAAGTGGTGGTGAATAATCATCACTGCACACTACTGTACTCTTCTGGAATAACTGCAGAACATTCTGTGAATTTTACATCTCACCTGAAATAAAAACATGATCATCGGCAGAGTTTTAATCAATGGTACCAGAGTTACAGGGAATCCTGTAAGTCACTGGGCAGTGACATACTTTTTAAATTTTGGTTTTGTTTACGGAGTCAATCACCTGATCTGAGTCTAACTGAACATGCATTTTACATGTTGAAGAGAAGACTGAAGGCAAAAAGTACCCTATTCAACCAGGAATGGAAGATGGCTGCAGCACAGGCTTGGCAGATCACCAGAGAAGATACGTGTCCAGTGTCTGGTAAAGTCTATGCCGTAGAGGCTTTTATCAGACATTGCATACAGAGGATAAGCAACCAAATATTAAAAGTGATTAATTTATTCAATATTTTGATAAATGGCCCAATATTTTTGCTGTACCCAAAAATGGGGGCACCATCTTTCAAAGGTGCTGTGATTTCTGAAAATTTCATCCAAAATGGATGAAAAGACCCTTGATTTAAAGCTGACAGTCTGCAATTCAGCCTTATTGTCATTGTGTCCTTTCAAACTGAAAGTTTTCGCGTAAACCACAAAAATAAAAAAAAGTGTTACCGTCCATCTAGTTATGGTGCTGCATTTGTGGATGGACCAGCAGTAGATTATGATTGTGGATCATTGTGGGAGCAAGACCTCATTTTTTGAGCGAGCCAATTAAAAACTGGCAGTACCTCAGAGATTCAGGACACAGTGAACTGCCACTGGTGAGTGGAAATATTCCAGCTAAATTAGTCTTTTGGAAGTTCATTAACCTCTCTGGGCATGGAACCTGCCAGCACCAGGGAAAATTAATTAAAAACATTGTCAGTGATCCCTAACAGGTTAAGACGAGCGATTTAGTACCGCATAGTGGCAGTGGTAGCGGATCATCTTTATTTTCCTTTATTTTCCTTTAATACAGGGAAGTCCCACTGAAACTGAGGTCTCTTTTTCAGGGGAGCCCTGAATACAATAAAACAATTACAAAGTCGGTGAACAACACAGAGCACAGTAAAATTCACACGATTACATGCAACAATTGCAGACTAAAGGAAAACAAACTTTAGAATACAATTAAAAATAAAAAGAAAATAATAAAAATTGGTAAAACATACAAGTACAAAGGACAGAAAACAAGTCCAAAGTCAAAACTAAATGCAAGAACATCTGGCCTCCTCAACTAACATCTCCCTCAGTCGATTCTTGAAGGACTCATATCGAATGAGACAATCAAGCTTCAGAGTGTCTTGGCATCTATTCCAGACACAGGGTGCAAATGAGCTAAAAGCAGAAAATCCCAAATTTGTTCTAGTCCTGAGTGACTCTAACAAAATCCACCCTTGCGATCTGACATGCTGGCTTCTGATTTTGATGGTCAAAAGCCTAGTAAGATAAAAAGGAAGTTTGCCAAGCAATGCTTTATAAATAAATAGAAGACAATGGAGCTTCCTTCTAAAATGAAGGGAAAACCACCCTAATGAACTATATAAAACACAGTGATGAGTGCTGAAACCATCACCAGTGATAAAACGCAAAGCGCTGTGATAAATTGCGTCCAAAGGTCTTAAAGTACTCTCAGAGGCATGCATGTAAAGGACATCTCCATAGTCAAATAAAGGTAAGATTTTTGCCTGGACAATCCTCTTCCTACTGTCTAAAGAAAAACAAGACCTGTTTCTGTAAAGAAACCCAATTTTTGTTCTAATTTTCTTGGACAAGTTAGACACCTTTTTTTAAAAGAAAAGTCATGATCCAGCCACATACCCAAATATTTGTAAGACTGAACTTGCTCAATTGTAGCACCAGTCATCGAGAAAATTGAGTCATTTGGCATAACTGCATTCCGCGCAGAAAAAAAAAAACATGAACTTAGTTTTATCAGTATTTAAAACAAGTTTCAGATCAGCTAGAGCGTGTTGAATAAGATTAAAAGCCGATTGCCAGTAGATAAGGGCCTGGGCACACATTGCTGCAGAGGAGTACAACACAGTGTCATCTGCATAAAAATGAACCTTGCAATTTGCAATATTACGAGCAATATTACAAATGTAAATTGTGAATAAAATTGGTCCAAGTATGGATCCTTGCGGTATTCCTTTTTTCACTTTTAAAAATTAAGACTTCGCATCCCCAAGCATAATAGCTTGTGTTCTATCAGAGAGGTAGTCCTGGAACCACAAGCAGGCATCACAATCAAGACCAATGGAGGACAACTTTTTTAATAAAATAAAATGGTCTACTGTATCGAAAGCTTTTGCTAAATCAATAAATAGGGCTGCACATTTTTGTTTATTATCCACAGCCGATACCAAATCATTTACAACCACTGAGGCTGCTGTAATGGTGCTATGACCAGGCCTGAAGCCAGATTGTTGTGAAGTTAAAATGTTGTTGAAAGTTAAAAAGCTGCAAAGTTGTTGCTTAACGAGAGATTCTTTTTAAAGAAAAGCAGTCGCACGCTCGTAGCCATGATGCAATAAATTTAATGTAAAACCAACATTTCGACCAAACAGTCTTCCTTAGGGTTTAAGGGAAAAGTGACACAACCACCAATATACATACTTTTCTGTAATGAAGCAACAGGTTCACTCAATTAAAATGAGAATGGGCACTTAAGCAATAATGACAAACAGGAACATTCAATCAGGTATCCCCAATTACTTTTGAAATTGGAGTGTAGCAAAGGCTGATAGGGTACCTGCAGCATATCAAAAGACAAAGGAAGATTTTTTTTATTTTTCTAAAAACCATCATGAACAATACACAAATCCACTTGAGATCTGTTGTTTCAGTGACTTAGAGAAATTCAAAACAGAATCCCTTGTCTGGGAATTAATCTTAATTACACACAGCCAAAAAGTGTATGAAAAAACACACACCTGAAGACAAATCAGAAAAAATAGTTTTTGATGGGTGCAACACACAAGCAACTCAAAGACACAGAAAATACATACCAAAACCATCAAATTCTGGAGAAACAAAATGCCAATCAGTCTACATAAATGAAAAATCAAATATGAAGGAACTTCAAACAAAATCATAAAAAAGGTTTTAAGTCAAACTCAACATTTAGACCATTTGGAAAAAGGGTATTTAAAGAAAACATCCAAAAAGCTTCTCTCTTTAATAATAAGTTGTCGAAATCCCCCCCTCTTCTAGGACACACCACTTTCTCAATACTTATGTACTGTAGAGCAGATATAGAGTGACTCGCCTCAATAAAATGAGTGGCGACAGGAGAAGTTAAATTTTTACACCAAATTGAACTGCGGTATTCTGCAATGCGTACTTTGAGACAATGTTTGGTTTTGCCCACGTAATATTTCCCATAAGGGCAAGACAAGATGTAAATCACACCCTTTGTGGTACAAGAAATAACACCTTTAATAGGGATTATTTTTCCTGAATGAGGGTGGGTAAAACCAGTACACCTACGGGTACTGTTGCACTGCGCACATGCTCCACACTTATAATTACCGTCCGGAATAGGGGTTAAAAGACACGGTTTATCCGTCTGAGGCGGCAGGTCTGAATGGACTAAGGAGTCTTTGAGGTTTTGACCTCGTGAAAACACATCCCGAGGAGGGTCATTAAAAACATTCTTCATACTAGGGTCAGATTTTAGTGTGTGCCAATGGAGATGTAAAATGGGTTTGATCTTTTCAGCACAACGTGAGTATTTAGTAATGAACAAAGGAGCTTCGTTTAAATTTTCACTTTTATTCTTAGCCGCCTCGCAAGAGTTCCGATCTGGGGATCTTATTAATTTTACCAATTGCTACATTCAATTGATCGTTATAGCCACGTTCTTTGAATCTCTCTCGCATTACCTGTCGATTTCTATCGAAATCAGTAGGATCTTTACAGATATGCTTAAGCCGACAAAACTGACTCAAGGGTAAGCTGTTTTTTCAAGGAAGGGGATGATAGCTGTCAGCTCTAAGTAGGCTGTTACGATCAGTAGGTTTAGTGTATAAATCAGTATATAAACTATCAGTTCTACGGATGATCCAAGTATTTAAAAAACTGATTTTTTGTGGATCAAAGTTGAACGTAAATTTAAGATGTTCTGAGATTGAATTTAAAAAACAACAGAAAGACTCCAACGCAGTTTTTTGTGCCGCTTAAGAGGCAAAATTGTAAGGAATGGTGAAAAGTGGACTCGCTAGAGTGCACAATATCCAGACGAAAAGCTAAGGTACGAAGACCTGAACCACTAAAGTCTCGAAGGAGACGGACAGGAAGGGAACAATCCCTAAAATTACTTAACTCAAAAAGGTACACTCCTGTGGGAAAAATCCCAACGCAAAAGAAAACCGAATAACTGAGGCTCCAGGAGTAAACCTACTCTCAGCCCCTAAGAAAGAAAGGGCTAGGAGAGAAACACTTCGCAGACACTAAAACACAAAAGAAGCTCGGAGGAAAAAAGGGCAAATTCCGCAAGCACAAATAAAGTATTCAGCACAAAAATAAGACACTGCTTAAAAAACTCTAGGCTAATACTACCGCACATCGGCGGACAAAATCTCTGCCTAAACTGAAGCAGTGCAAGACGACACTAACGCAAAGAAGTGCTGGAGCCCTGGGTAATATATAGACTTCACACACCTGAGACCAATTACTAATCAGCCACACAAGCAGTCAGCAGATAGGAAAAAGATAGCCGATTAGCAAAAAAGAACGTAGTTAACTCCTCAACGATGGTAAAAAAGAAACAACCAGGACAAAAGATGTGAGAAACCCATCAAATAAGACCAAACCAGTCCTGACAATAAAGAAAAATACCCAGAAGCTGAAAGCAGCTCTGATTAAGGCAGAAGATATTCAAAGGAAAACCTGTAACATGACACAAAATATATCGTCCACATACCTTTTATGCACCAAAATATTTGGCAAAAAAGGATTGAACCCACCATTAAGGATTTTTGTTTTTTCCAAGAACCCAACATAGAGGCTCGCAAAATTACAAGACATGTTCGAACCCATTGCAACACCCTTACATTGCAGGAAAAAGTCATCCTGAAACATGAAGAAGTTGTGTGAAAGAACAAACTCAGGCAAGGGAACAATACAGTGATTTGATGGTAAATTGGTAAACGAGAGATTCTAAAATCTTAGCTAGGCAAGGCAATTTTGAGATAGGTCGGTAGCTGTTCACTGAACTGGGATCACCACCCTTAAATAATGGAAAAACATGAGCAGCTTTCCATACACTGGTAATAGTCCCCATCGATAATGACAAGTTAAAAATGTTAGTTATTGAATGTGCAATCATTGGGGCTGCTAGACGCAAAAGACTTGGAACTAGACGATCCTCTCCAGTGGAATTATTTACATCAATTCGTTTCAATTCTTGTAGGACCTCATTCACTTGAAATTCCCTGAATGAAAATAATACTCTAGGTGTTTGAGAATTTGTGAATGAACTAGAGCTGAGGTCAGACATATCTCCTGTAGTGGACTGAATAATAAAAATTTCAAAAAGGTTTCCGGCCGCGATAAAATGTTGGTTAAAAAGATCACAGATTTTGTATTTATCAGTTATAGGACCAGAATCAGTGTGGATAGGGTGTGGTATAGATGAAGAAGGATTAGAATTCAGGGACTTGACAATTTTCCAAAATTTTGCAGGATTACCCTGACTTTTGGCCAGTGACGAGATAAAATAATCAGATTTTGCCTTTTTAATCAGTGAGCAGCATTTATTTCTTAGTTTTCTAAAAACCTGCCAGTCAGAGAGTGCCTGGGTTTCCCTAGCTTTAACCCATGCTTCATCCCTGACGCATAGTTCAGTGGATAGGGCATTCGAAAACCAAGGGTTTCATGTATTCTTAACCCTCAGTCTCTTCACCGGAGCATGCTTATCCACAGCACGATTAAATACGATAATAAAGTGAGCCAATGCTAGGTCAGGGTCTGGAATAAAACCCGCAGAGCTTAAATCACTCCAGAAAATATCGTGTAGGAAGGCCTGTTCACAGAAATGTTTAAAATTTCTTTTAGTAATAAAACATGGAGGAGCCTTTGTTGCTTTTATGTCTCTAATACAAGGTACTGGGCAGTGATCACTAAAATCCGAGGGAAAGACACCACTCAGGGCATACTTGTGCGGTCTATTTGTTAAAATCAGATCAATCAAAGTTGACCAGGATATATCTTTAAAATTAGATTGTGTAGGCTCCAAAATAGGTTGCGTGAGAGTCAGGCCATTGCAGACCTCTTTAAAATTGTATGAGGACAGTGATAACTAATCTATATTGAGATCACCACCAACCACTAATTCAGTGTGGGCAAAAGTGGACAAGATCTTAGAGAGATTGATTATGGAGGATGAAAGAGCGCTTGGTGGGCGATACACACCTGCTAGTGTAAAACTTGCACAACCCAAACCTATTTTAATAATTAGACACTCAATCTGATCTGGAATAGAGGAGGATAATAAAACATTCACAGTGAGAGAGGATTTTACAAACATCAACACCCCTCCCCCTCTCTTACTCCTGTCACACCTAAAGACATTATAACCAACCACTGCTATATTATGGTCTGACACAGAAACATTCAACCAAGATTCAGGGGCAAGAAATACAACAGGATTACTTCGAAGAACCAGAGCCCTAACACAATCCATTTTGGTAACAGACTCCTTACATGAACTGTAATACAGCACTGATACCTGCTGTATCTTGTAAGAAAAAGGGAGTGAAAATGCAACACAGGACATGGGATGATGTCACAAAGAAATTCTGTTTACGCACGAAAGAAGAGAAATGGCATATGTTCAAAAATAAACATAATTAAAAAAACTGGGGGCTCTAAAATGCAGGCAATTTTTACTTAATAAATTACAGACACACTTTAAAATGTGCATATGTGCTCAAGTCTAGTAATTGCATGTGTCAAGTTTGTTTTTATATATCCCAAATCTACAGGGGAACATGGTGCATACTTCTTTTTGTGCGTGTGTACGATTGGTCAATGATAGCCGGGGTGATTCTGTAGAATCTCTGGTTCTCTTCTTTTCCAGTCTTTATCACACTCTATTCCATTTACTCATATATTATCCTCTGCTCCTTTAACCCATTGTGGTTTAAGGTCATTTTATACTTGTAAGACTTGCGTCTGTTGACAGTGTCTGATGAACAAAATCATGTTAGAGAGTAAGAAAAAAGTCAGTGTCTTGTACCTTTGTAATGTTGCTGACGCTGTCGTGGGTTGGCTTATATTTTCATCGGCTAGAAGGACCGATAGTTTTGTGGTTGTCTGGATATAGAATATAACAGAATAATGTTTACAAAAAAATTGGTTGGTTCTGAAACAATACGTGTATAATTACCATGGAGATGAGACCTTGCAACAGACGTCATGCGGCACTTCTTTTTAGCTTAAAAAACAACTGTGTCGTGCAGCAATTTTCCGAAGAAGTCATTCAACACCTCTTACAAGTATAAAACCGCCTTTAAGATAACAAAGTATATGATTAGAATGTTCTCAGTGGAACATTTCCAACTGAAGTATCAATGCTTGCAACGGAACGTAGTGAAGTCCCAGACGACTGACTTCTGCAATACAATATTCTGAAAAGGAAACATACTCTTTACTTCTAGGGGATAACATTGCTACAGCTGGTTTTCTGTTTTCATCTTCTGGTCATGTAGCGGGAAGCATTTTACCAGCCGCCTGTTTGACCAGGCAGCAGAAATGTGTAACAGCATTGGCTGCCTGCAGGTGGACAGCATAGTTTGATTGGCTTGTTGGGTGAGTCAGCGTGTGAGAGACGCTGTGTCCCTCTCCAGCCGCTTTCTTTCGCATGACTTCAGCCCCCCCCCCCCCCAATGAGGACACCCTAGAATCAGTCACTAGGGAAGGAGTAAAGGACTGTGAGATTCTGCAGGAGAATTGAGAAAGAGGGAGAGATAGCAGAGGATGGACAGAGAAGGAGAGGGTAGGATGGAGGGAAAGTGATTGAGAAGGAAAGAGTTGATGGAAGTAAGGAAAAGAAATTGTGAGCTTGAGACCAGGATAAGAAGAAAGGAAATGGAAAATGGAAAGAAGGTGAAATCAAGAGAATGAGGGAAATTACTGTATATAACAGAAAGAAGAAATAGAGATTGAGAAGGCAGGCCCATTTTCCATTTGATTTAGCTGTTTGCCTGGAATTCAAAAGCATTTCATACCATGCTGACAATCCTCCCTCTCTCAATTGGTAGGAACAACTTCCTGGAAACATACACAAGGAAACACACCAGCAGACTTGGGATCTTTTAAAATGATGTATGTGCCTGCCTTCATTAAATTAGGACACGGCAATGTATTTAATTACAGTCATTAAGCCGCTAATTGCAGATGAATTGAGCTGCGTTCTGTTCTCTGTTCTGCAGAGCGGGCAAAGTTTCCTCAGAGACAAAGCTGAAGTCTCGGATGTCTTTCCAGAAGACAGGATTACCTCTGCAGCCCCAAGTTCACCCTTGGATGCTCAATACCCATCGCTATGCACACCAATCACAGCTACACATACCAACCATCGAACAGTCATGTCAATGTATGATAAACACAAATAGATCACATGAAATTCCCATGCTTTTATACACACAGTCAACACTCAATGTGATTTAATTCGCATGGCTATCATGCCAATGTCTTGAATGTCCACATTGGAAAAAAAAAAGTGAAATATGAAATATTGCATAAAAAGTACAAGATTTTGTCACTTGGGTGGTACCCTAAGGCTGTATGAAATTTTACCCTCATCCAGAGATTCATTTGTACTTTTTTGTGCATGGAAAAAGCACTTATTAGTACCAAAATAAAAAATTATCATACGTCTGGAGTACACATGGGAAATGTAGCCCCTGAAGAACAACAAGGATCCTCCACTCAACCTTTATGCCTAAATGTGTCCAGAAGCTCTCAAGCTAAGTGCAGCAGCATGAGAGAAGAAGTCATAAGTCGTTTTATTTGTATACATATGAAATACCAGAATGTTTGTTTTTCGATTACGAGGATTCAAGCAGCCTCTGCAGTTTGACCAAACAGCCCACACAACCCCCCTCCCCCACCCACCTTGTTGGAGGGCTTTTATTATGTGTCTCCTGACAAAAATCGAGCTCTGTACTTAATAATGACAACCGTTTACCAACTGAAGCACCGGAATAATGACTACGCTTCATATTTTCACCGCGGACCAAGAAATGTTCAGATTAATTATTCTGTCGGCCGAGACAGCGAAACCTTTCCACTTCATGAAAATGCCTTCCATCACAACTAATTGGGGCCCTAGTGAGAACGGGAATTATCTGAACACTGCATCTGGTTTCATCCTTTTTCCTTGCAGAGAAGTAAATTCATAACTTCTGCCACGTTTAACAACCGCATAATTGTGGACCCATTCATTTATGCACAAAATGAGTAAAACAATAATAACAGCACCCACAATTTTGTTGAAACAGTCTTTGGGCCTGTCATGATGAGACAAAGTGCTAAGACACATATCACAAGCGCCAAAAACGCAGTGTGAACACTGGCATTTAAGTAAGCAGATACACATATGTGTATTTACACGTATATAGCAGTCACTCATACAGACACATGTGTATGTACACATGCTTAGTCGACACTCTTACGCATTCTATATGCACACACACACACACACACACACACACACACTCAAGGAAAGCACAATGTGCTCGGAGATCTTCATACAAGTTTACACATGCAATCGCATGTGAATATGCACACATAGGCAGGCAGACGTTCACTATAGGGGCCGAACAAAACCAGGGGCAACAAGGAATTATTTGTCTGCCCATGCCCCCCAGCATTTCTATGTCCTCTGTACCCATTAATTCCATGTTGCAGTAGTGATGAATTCCCCTTCAAACAGTATATTTCAATGAAAACATTTGGGGCTTTCACTTTTTTACCACAAGCACTCCATAACTCTAACATGTCAGGCACACCATAACACCATAACCACAAGCATATCAAGCACACCATAACACCATAACCACAAACATATCAAGCATACCATAACTCTAACATGTCAAGCAGACCATAACACCATAACCACAAGCATATCAAGCACACTATAACACCATAACCACAAACATATCAAGCACACTATAACACCATAACTCAAACTTATCAAGCACACGCACACGCACGCACACACACACGCACACACACACTGGAGAGCCACATGAAAATTAGCCCACAGCATCTCCACCTTACCGGAGCCAGAAATCTGTTCAAGGCTTCTAAAATGTAAGACAACCTGTCAATCTTTAAAAATGTCTGACAAGTGAAGCGATCCATTCACCTCATCTATCAATAGATCTCCCACTGTGTCCTGCTATGTTTCTATATTTTGAGTCATAAGTTATTTTTGTCTACATTCACTTAAGCTAACTCACAACACATTCTGTAGCCACTTAGCTCTCACTTTTATCCCAAACACTGTTGATTAGTCTAAAAAATTAGCCAATACAGTTATTGTGGCATCAAGGACACAGCACAGGAGCCCAGCAGCCGCACTGCTGTCATTGGAGAAGCACTGAGACTCAAACCCCAACCCCTGTCCCGAGCTAAGCATCTCAACCACTAAGCTATTGGCTGAACATCGAAAAACATGTTATTGAAGAAATACAGATAGGTGACAAATTAATGGAAAAAATCAGCATAGAGAGTCTTAATAAGGCATTGTGCCCCCACAAGCTGCCAGATCAGCTGTAACAAGCTTTTGCATTGAGTGCACCAGTGTAAAACTGTTCTGGAGGGATGAAGTCCCTTTTTTTTTGAAGAGATATACTCTCACTTGGTGTTTTGATGCTGGTAACTGAGGGCGCTAACAAAGTGCATCAAAGTCTACACATGAACTCAGTTGGTTTGAGATCTGGTGACTGCAGAGGTAGTGGCATATGCTTAAGATAACTTTCATACTCATTAAACCATACAGTGACCTCCTGTGCCCTGTGGGGCTTGGGCAGTTGTCATCCTGGAAGAGACCACTCTCATCATGGTAGGAATGCTTCATCACAACATATAAAGTTGATCACATAGAATGACTCTGCATTGTTTTGCAGTGACCCATTCACCTTTAAGGGGACGAATGGACCCATGCCATGCCACAGGAGAATGAACAGAAGCATCTGCGTTTCATATGTTTGTCTGAGCATTTATGCAAGTTTTTATCCTTTAATTTACCTCCTATCTGTAGTTTCATACTGCAAGTTTCCCGGGTAAGTCAAAGTTAAGGACAAATCAACGCTGAATGAATCGGGACATGCTCCACAGTCGTTTGGCACTTTTTTGTCTTTAAAATACAAATCGAGGGAAATAATCTATTGTTCAAACAGAATAATTCACAAAAGGGACAGGTGAGAAAGAGGGGAAAATAACTGGATTTGTTGGATAAGAAGGGCAATTTAAACAACAAAAGATAGGCAATGCGCATATATCAGTGAAAATGTTTGAATTGTAAATAAAATTTTGAGGGCCACATATGCAACCCTGCTCAACTGTGGGTGGAGAGTTTGGTGGAGAGGGATGAGGTGTCTAATCTAATATTTAGAATCGTCTAAATAGTTGCCAACATCAACCACACCTTCTATCCACAAATTTTGCACCCCCCCCCCCCCCCCACATTGGTAATACCCTCTTCCTCCCCCTCCATATTAATCCCCTCATTGAATTCAGTCTCATTCTCCCATCTGTAATCCAACTCTGATCATTTGGCAGTTATATTATCAATTTGTTCTTCCCACACTCTCTCTCATTTCGATCTGTCTGCTGTGCGTCATTACACATATGTGTGCGTCTGTGTTCCTGCACCTGTGTGTAGGTGTCTTTGCATGTTCGTGTCAGCATGTTTGAGTGTGTGTATGCATGTGTGAGTTCATGTGTATGTACGAGTGCTTGTGTGTATAGCTCTGTAGGTGTGCGTGTCTCTGCATGTGTGTGTGTGTGTGTATGTATGAGTGCTTATCTCTGTGCCTCTGTATGTGCGTGTGTTTCTGTGTGTGTGTGTGTGTGTGTGTGTGCTTGCTTGTGCGTGTATGTGTGAAGGTGTTTGCATGTGCTTGTGTGCTTCTTCATGATTGTGAAGATAAATGTATGCAGAGATAATAATTTTCACTATGCACAACAGACCAGAGTGAGCCACACAGCAGCACTTATTGGTTTAGGTGCCATTTCAAAAAAAAGCGACTCAAACGGTAATAATGCAACGATGCCGCACATGAAAACATGCCACATCCTCATGAAAGCTGGTTTTGTTTTAAACTGCAAGTCAAGGCTGAGACGCTTCACCCAAAGTGCCAGGTCTTATTGGAGCACAAAGATGATGAGTGCTGAGATTGTGGGTGGATTACGCAGACCTCTTCAAGAAAACAAAGTCCAGGGACTTTCATTTAAGTTTAAGTGAAGGGATAATATTGAGATAACGTCAGTTAAGCAGAAGGTGGGGGGGGTTGGAGATATGAGGGGTGAGGAGTGAGAGTATTTCAAGGATGAGATATTACACTGAAGAAAAGAGGATAAAGTAAGTATAAAATGAAAAAAAATGATTTATAGTATGGAGCCATCATTATGGGTGCCCAGGAGAGAGGGCGAAAAGAGAGTGTGAAGAAGCTAAGAATTATAAACATCTCCACCAATCTTTTCCTTCTTTCTATTCTCTCTCTCTTGCCCTCACACGAACACACAAACAAACACACACACGCGCGCTTGTATATACACACACACACACACACACACACGCTCGTGTATACACACGCACACACACACTTCCAACTGAGACGGGAATTCCCCAAGCACCCAAGCCTGAACTTTGCGGTGGCTGAATGAAAAATGCACTCGGCTAATAAATTCGGTGGAACCTCACAAATGCCGGGACTGTTATCAGATTCTCTGGGTCGCTGGGCAACGGGCAGAATGGTTTACAATAACCATAGTATTCAGTGTATCATTTTTTTTATTGCTGAATGAGGCTGGGCGAATCTTTCAATACTGCAATACAAAATTCTGTGTTCCCCAATAGAGTTACATGCACCACTCCAAGGCAGCAGGCTAAATTATTTAACGGAGTTAGTACTGAACTGTGTTTTCAGAATGCGGGGTAAGCATTTGCCGGTAGCTCTTATAATCAATTGCTAAACATCCCCCCATCACCATCCCACAATAATATTCTCAGATTTAAACACAACTTTCTGCTTATCAGTTTTCCACTGTTCCACACATATTTTACCCCAATGTCTCTTTCAATACAAATCAAACCTGCGCTGTGGGGCGCAAATTATCTACTCCCGTTGTGTGTTAATCACAGTGTTAATCCCTGAGCCATCTTCTGTAAACCAGCTAACAGGAGCTTAGGATGAGGCAGAGGAGTTAGCTTTTAAAAATATGTATACACAGGGTTCTGGATTGTGTGAGATGGTCCAGGAAGGGGAATGGCTCAGCCTTGGAGTTGGGAGAACGGCGGATACAAGGTATTGTATGAATGTATGCGTCTACTAATTATGTCACTTTTATTCTTTGAGTTATAATTTTGACAAGTGAAACAAATATTAGACAGAGAGAGGAATGGCGTTTGCCCATTTGAAACACAAATGCATCCCCACTCATCACCCATTTTAGCCTGTCGGCAGTCATAGCCTGCTTTAAGCATTATTTGTGCTCCTCTTGCTAACAAAACTGACAGCAATGCTTCTCTATATTTTACTTTATGGATGTGAAAGTATCACACACTGTCTTCTGTTCATAAGTACGTAAAAGAAGGGCGCATAATCTTTACTCCTCTCTCTGTTCCACTGGAGCTGCAGTTATACAGCAAGGAATAAAGACATCCACATACACTAAATAAAGACACACACACATTCACAGACACACACACACGCGCACACTCGGGTGGTATGGACCTGTGTACTGATGGCTGGGATACAAAGCAGCAGGTGAGGGGGTTTGGGGGAGATGGTGAGGGGGGGATGGCGCGGTACAGAGAGCCGCCAGAGGAATAATAAGTGTGTTCTGCAGCAGTGCTGATGCCATCTCAATGATAATGACCTGCACACCACTCCTGAAGCCTCATTGGTACTCCGTGGCATAGCCTTTGCAACAAGTGTAGATTGACCAGAATTGCGCATTTTAAACGGAATGTTGTACGACACTGTTGCACCTCTAGTATTTTGCTTTGTTGTGGATAACATTGTGCTCTATTGCAATTTTGATTGGGCAGCCAGATAACGGAACACCGAAATTGTTGTGGACTTGTGTTGTGACTTGTTCCCTTTATACTGTAACTCTTTTTTTGTGGGGGGTTTTACTTTTCGTCCCACCCTGAACACCACTGAACTGTTTGGTCCACCACATCGACCTGCTCACATCAACGCAGGGGTGAGAGGCCGTGGTACATGATTTCTCCGACTCACGTGACGACCAGCCCTCGCTTCTTTACACTGACTGTGCAGTCAAAGAATAATGCAGTCAGTGTATATTTGGCTCGATCAGCAACGGGTACCCGGCTGACCAGGAGTGGCCGCTATAGAGTGATGAGATCCAACTACTGGGCACCCAGACAAACGTCTTTGCGGCGAGTGACTCGATGCCCCAATGCTCTCAATAGTTCTAACACCACCAAGTTCTCACAAATATAATCTGTGTCTTGCAACCATAGAGACAATAGAACATCCTAGTGCAGGGGTCCCAAATCTTTCCCAGAAAGAGCCAGCGTGCGTGCAGGCTTTCATTGCAACCAAGCAGCTACAGACCTGTTGCTACTAATCAAGCTTATTAGCAAAGAGTCCAGGGGTTGATTAGTAGTATCATGTGTGTAATTGCTTGGTTGCAATGAAAGCCTGCACCCACACCGGCCCTCTCTGGGAAAGATTGGGGACCCCTGTCTTAGTGCATACTTTTGCCAAGAAAGACATGCTACACTTCTTGCAATACTTAGATTTGTCTCTGTGCTAATCTACAATACACTATGCAAGTGCCGCCAAAACAGTATCTAGTCCAATCATGCACTTTGACACCTGGGCGATTCCAAGGTATTTTAACAAAATGTCCCCTCCATGACGAGACACCAAACCGTCCCCCAAATAAAATTCTGTGGATGTATTAAAAAGTATTTTTTTTACAATTTATGGGTATAATAGTGCACTACTATATTCAAAAGGAGAAAGCTCCATTTTTCCCTCCATTTCCATTTGGAGATCATTTAAGTGTCTATCACGGAGGGGACATTTGGTTGACAATACCTCGGAATTGCTCACCTCATTTGACAGTTTGTTCAGCATCATTTGCTCAGGATACAGGCTCATTAGTGAGATCACGCAGTGGAGTACATGGCTGGACTAATTATCTGCAGATTCTGGGCAGATATGTTGCTCGCGTGGGCTTTACTGCACTATGAAAACTCAAAATCTGGCACTCCAATCCAAAACAAATTGTTTGGCACCTTGTTCTCTTCTCTGCTCATAATGAACTGAACAATTAATGCTCCTGATTGGCCTTAAAGGCTTCACAGCCGACTGCCAAGACAGAGGCAGCGTAAATACACACTCACACACACACATATGTGCATATAAGAGACACCAGTGAGCTTTTGGATTTTCCTTTGTTTTTTTATATTCTCATTTGGAAAGATAGAAAAATTAAAAGGACATTGAGTTGTACTGGGGCAAATTCAACCAAGAGAAGGATTGGGCGATGTGGAAGTATCAGTATTGATCATTTCCCTGGGCTATCTCCATTCTGGCCTCCACTGGGAGTTAGGTGGGGGTGTGGGGGGTGAATCTCAAACAACCCCCAAATTCAGATAGAGACCAAGGCCTGAGAGGCTTGCGAACAGCCCAAAAGCCTGCCTGAAGCCCATCTCCTCTCACTCTTTTTTCTCCCCCCCCTCTCTCTCTCCCCATCTCTCTCTCCCCTTCACCACCTTGATCTTTTTTCCTCTGTCTTTGACCCCTCACCCTCTCAAACTTTATTTTTTTCTCCACTCAAACTTTTACCCATCGGTTATGTTGTCCGTTTCTCATCTCCTTTGCCCTCTCCCCAATTCATAGATTTTCATCCCTGTCTCTACCTCCCTCAATATTTTTCACTATCACTTTTATCCCCTCATTTTCTACCAGACCTACTTTCATTTGAAATCTCCCTCTCTCACACAAACCAAATCCTACATTTCCATTTCCTGAGTTTATTCATCATCTCTGCCCTCACAGCTTTCATAGGCATCACAAAAGCAAACACTGTACTGCAAAAGCTTTACACGGCGAATCCTGTACACTTCATCTTCCAAATATAGCATTATGCAAATGCAGACCATTTCACTCCGCAAATAATTTTAAATGTGCTCTGTGCACTAGTACTTGTGCCTTTCATAACCTCCAGTAGCCAAAAAAAGGGTGGCGCCTAAACTTCAAAACATTTCAAATATGCCTGTCTGTGATACGAGATCTGACAAAACAATAGAACTTGTTTACACATGAATCAATAAACTGTAGTCATGAATATGCTACCATTCCTAAAGAACTAATGCTTGGGACAAACGTGCAAACACATTAGCGAATGATGTAATGAGCATTCATTAAATATAACGAGCTTTTAATTATTAAGCATGCAGGGTGAATTAGCTTTCTGAGCGCAAACAAAGCCTGAGCCAAAATTAATTCATAGTAGTTTTGGTTGGATAGGTGGGTAGCGGGCATAAGGGATATTTTGTAAGAGCATTCATTAATGAGCTATTGGGAGGTAAACTGGAGAGTCCTGTTCGCATCTTGGGAGACCACCTGTCTAAATGACCTGATGCTTGCCTCACTGCAAGAGGGTCATGCGTCTGAGGATACAAACCCGGCCTGGGACCCTTATGTGTAGAATTTGAATGTTCTGCTTGTGTTCAAGTGAGTTTTCTCCATGGACTTCAGTTCTATCCCACTGTCCAAAGACATGCATCCCAGGCCAACTGAAAACTCTAAGTTGCCCAGAGGTATAAGTGTCTGCCTGAATGGTCAGTGATCCAGTGGACTGGCAAACAGGCTAAAATGTTCCCACCTATCATCCATTGTCTAGCCCCAGCCCCCAGCCCCCAGCCCCCGCCACCCCCACCCCCACCTGTGACTTTGACAACTATTAAACAATTTAGATAATGTCTGGATGGGTAAGGAGAGATATATGGATGAGGAGAAAGGAGTGTATGGGGACAAACAATGAGAGAGGGGAGATTCTAGCCCAACTGGGACCTATTGAACAAGCACCGCCTCCACAGGAATAAGGATACAAAAATACTGCCTGAAGTAACTGAAGTAACGAGTGATAAGGTAGTCATTACTGTGAGCCGTAATGGCTACTAATGGTTTCACTGGGTCATTTGATTCCCAATTCTTCCATCGTGTGAAATTGACATAGTTTAGTTACAGAAACTAAATTTAAAGAGACTTTAAATGAGGAAAGTGATCAAACTGCAATGGAGATATAAAATGATCTCGGACTGCACCACAACTTTTAAATGGCACTGTTAAAACAAGAAATAAAAAAAATGAAGCATTGAACTCAAAAATACAGAAAATATCTTTGACATCAAAATACTGGCCCTGCCCTGAACAGGTGCCTTATACAGAGGTAAAATTTAACCATCACATTCCTTTATGGTCTGTTAGTGCTGCAAGAAAAATGTTTAATAAATTGCTGAATATTGGCTGAATAGCAGTAGCAGTAGTAATGGTAGTAGTAGTAGTAGTGTCAGTAGCTATAGTAGTGGCAGCAATGATAGTTACTAGACAGGAGTCACAGAAGAATCCGCAGTTTGTTGTTGTAGCAGTCTCACTAATTAAATGTGAATAGTTGCTGAGACACTGTTGTAGGAGCTGGCCGTGTTGTTGTGGTCATCGTGCTAATAATAGAAGTAATACTAACTGTGGTAAAAGCAGTAATTGTTATCCATACAAAGAGAAGCATTGCCCTGAGTGAAACCATTATTTAGTATTTAGGTATGATGTAAGACAGATGTAGTGTAGTCCAAAAAGTTTTACTTTTCCCTGGCATTGCTGTTGTGCCCTTTGGCAAGGTAACAAAGTTAGCGAAGTAAACAGTAAAATGCACAGAAGGTTGGGTTAGTATAGGAGGAGTCCACAAAAGTACTTGAACCTCAAGGGAACATCTGCAAATAACAAGCATTGGAACCAGTGAAAAGTGCAGCTGTTTGTTTGTGGGTGGAAACCAAACCCTGGACTCTAGGCTACGTTTGCTTTCTTCTCTGAATAAAGACAGACAAGAAAACTTTCCCATGATGCTCTATGAAAGGTGTTAAAGAGGTGAGCAGCAATGGCTGCTTAGCCGCAGGAGAGCAACTCGCACATAAGAAATATAAGGAAGGAGATACGGGGGTAAAGGACAAAACCAAACGAAAAAAAAAACTGGAGGAACAATCCAGAAATATTCCTCTTAATTTCTGTAATAATAACCTTATTCCAAAATAAGAAGAGTTAAGAATGTGTTTACACACAACTCCATATTCTCTACTTTGGCATAGCACAATGATCTCTGCTGGTTACAAAATCACGTAAAATAGCATCCTGGGGCACAATCATGACAGTGGTCTTTATATCTTCATGTCTTTGCTCTCATTTATTTATTTCACCCTCCACGCTCCCAAAAGCAAACTGAAAGCGTAGATATTTTTAATTATATCTCCTTTATCTGAATCACAAAACTCTCAAGTAAAAAACTGCCAAGACCAAAGAAAACACTTTTTTAGAATAATCAAAAGTAAATGACAGCTAATTGTGGAATTATTAAACATGTCCTTTGAGAACTGTAAACAACTTGAAGGTTTCCTGAATACTGCCGTAAACACACTCCTGAAGGGGTAGGGTGTCATGCGGGAATTAAGACAGAATTAGGTCTGGTTTTATGCACACAAACTTATCCCACAGTACATAATCATATTTTAATTTGCATGAGGACCACAGCAGAAAACGTGAATTATATTAGTAAAATTTTTACACCACTGTATAGTAATAACAAAGAACGTCAGTATGTTGGTGAGTATGCTAAAGATGTTGTAGGTCTGGTTACAATTTATGCTCTACAGGAAGAGGTGGCCCAAACAGACAAGAACAGCTGACCTTCTGGATCATGTTTTTCCAGGAGTGGTAAGAACGACTGAAAAAAATCAATAATTCACTGAAAGGTCATTGGAACGATAATCTTTGGTTAGCCTTGCTGTATAAAAGAAGATTGATTCTGACTCTTCTAGGAGTGGTAAATATAAGAGATAGTCTGTCAGACCACAGATTCCATAGACTAACCAGATAGCTAACACCTGATTCATTCATTCTGACTCATAAGGCATAGTGCAGTCACTATTTACACACAGTCAGGTTACACATCCTACCCAACTAGCAGTCTTAAGCCAGATTTTATATTTATCGCTTGCCGAAATGTCCAATTTCAACGAGCAAATTGGTCAGTTGAGTTTCTTTGGGGGTTTGTTTGCTTGCATCTGCACTATATCTATCAATACCAAACCTCACAAAAGTACACACACACAAGTAGGCTTTGGCCACGAATAGAAACCTATTGATTTTCTTGAAAGTGGGTCAAGGATATAGGCCAAAGTTCAAATATACTTTGTTTGAAATGACCTTCCTCAGATACTGTAGGTCCAATGGACTTGAAACTGAACTCATCTGATTGTCCTTTCGATTCTGGATTGTAGTATGATGTGAAACTTAATGGGGGAGTCATCACCCCGTCTCAGCGGCAGGGGGGTAAAATCATTGAGGGGGTTGGGCAAAAAGTTTCCATGGTCCATAAAATCATCCATATTCATCAAATCGTTTTCAAATTTGATACATTACATTTAATCAGGGATGTCTTAATGTCCATAAAATACGGCCAAAATCCATTCATTCAATTCTGGTTTCCATGACAACAAAATTTCCCATTATAAGCAATAGGAAATTTGCCAATTTGTATTATCACGTACAAAAGCCACAATTCAGGAGATATTTCCATATAAATTGGATTATAGATAGTCATTGGTCACAGCTAAAAATGGCAAGTGACTTGGCGACCTTGCCTGAAGGTCAATGTCAAGGTCGTCAAAAAACCGAAAACCGATTTTCCGCGATAACTTCCTCAAAAAAAATCATGACTTGAAACTTGGCCTATAATATCCATTACTGAATTGCCTGGTTAAACTATTCTCATTCTATTTAACAAAATTTTGGCAAGCCCTCAGTCACTGCGATGGCTTGATTCTGTTCTTTTTTAGCTTTATTAATATTTAACACAGGGACATAGCGGATGGCAGGAATCTGAATGGAATGTCAACTCAGAGCAACGCACTTCATCATTTTCCCATTTTCCATTCCATTGAAAGACGAAAAAGGCTCTTTGGGTAAAACGGAAATGCTACATGTGTTTCCATAACAGGTCACATTTCAGACCTAGCAATTTCAATTTCACAAAAAAATAAAATGAAATAAATAAAAATCAGGCACAGCCAAGCGAGACTTGATGGAAAACTCCCAGGAAAAAACGACGGGTAATTTCCCTAGCAAGTTAGGAGAAGAGAGGAGAGGTGGAGGGAGCAGGAGGAGAGTGGTCAGGAGAGGGGAGGAGGAAGGCAAGGCCGTTTGGGCCCGTCAATTCCCCACCCAATTTACCAGCCCTGCTCTCGTGGGTCACTGAGCAAGCATCTCCTACTGCTGAGTGTCAATGCACTGCAAACTAGATCCACGAAACAACTTTATATTCCACACATCTCCGTCACAGAGACTGGAAATACAGCAGATATCCGTTATACAGACAACAATGCGCAACACACATCTGTTATATGGGCTGTTATATGCCACAGATCTCAGTTATACGAACTAAAGACAACATAAGTTATACAGAACCTTATTGTATGCGCCATACACTATCTTCATTCAACAGATTAGCTTCATATAACACACATCTGTTACGCAGGCTACATCCACTACAGACCTCCATTAGATATAGGCCTTGCACATACTCAACACATCTATGCAGTATAGACAACATACATCGCATCTCTCTGAACATGTTTGGATTTTAGCGGAATGTATAACCAAGAGGTCATTTTTTTAAAGCATTCTAGCACATAATGCCTGAAAGTCATATAATATCACCATAAACCATTATATTTTCCAGTGTTTATGGTCTTATTGTTTTGAAATATGATGAGTACTTAAACCATTATTCCTGTGAATTACTATGGATTGTATGGTATGGTACATGTATGCGATGGTATTAACTGTAACCTTGCCAAGGGACTGCAGATGAAAATAAAGTGAAGCTACATGTGGTACAACAAATCAAATGGCAATATTTATGTTCAATGTTGGACATGGTCCCTGAAAAATACAAATAAAATGAACAGACTACATTCTACTCATTACTATAACATGAACTACATACAGCACACACCTCTCCAGCAAACTATACAGGTGAGAATTTCATTAATTAAGATGGACATTTTGTCTTTTTCCCCCCAGAGGTCAACCTTGTGTCACCATTTTACAGTCACGTCTCCATCTTGATGTCAACACTCTCAACCACATCTCAGTTAAGCCTCACATCTGGTTTATGACATACCATAGCTTAATTGACTGAGGCAATGCTTACCATGTAAACTAAAGTACCATCCCAGATAGCAAGCACCTCCGCTCCGGATCTGCCCCGGCTCTGAGCCGGATCAGCTGGTGTCAGCACAGAGCCGAGGCAGATCCGGAGCGGAGGTGCTTGCTATCTGGGATGGTACTTTAGGTTAGTAGCACATAATTTGACCTACAGTCTGTAATTGTTGGGATGATCATCTGTACATGCTGACAGTATCACGCTGTACATAAATGTGTCTGACAAATAAACATAGTGAAATGTAATGTGGGAGAGCTAGTCTCTTGGTGGAAGAGAAGTATGACAAGAATTTCATTAGAGACTGCCTCTTTCTCTATACCCACTTTCTCAACCTTATCCAGAGAGGGCTGGTACGGTTGTGGGTTTTCTTTCCTACCTTGCTGTTGGACGCCTGATTCTACTAGCAAAGACTCTTGGGGCTGATTAGTAGTATCAGGTGTGCGAGGACGTAGCTGGGATGAAAGCCTGCACCCACAGCAGCCCTCTCTGGATACGCCAGAGAACCTCTGCTCTGTACGCTTAAAGCGGGAGCTGGCAATGAGGAGCACGGATTTAGAATAAAAATACAGTCAAGCATCCCTAATTCTGAGAGAAAAGAGCGGGGAAATGTGCAATAAAAAGCTTCCTGGTGCGAAACACATCAAGCTTTGTCATTTTTTAGAGTCAGTTTCACTGGTTACTGCCCCACTGCTGTCAAAGGCTAGGAGCAAACAGAGCCCTCATCACAAAGCAGTTCTTATTAAAATGCTAATTTTGCTGGGCTCTTTGGTTGTTGTTTTTTTTTTTGTTGTTTTGTTTTGTTTGTGTGGTGTTATTTTTTTAATTATTTTCCTTCTCTTTTTCCCCAAGAAGCACGACAGGCAGATTGGAAACAAAACATGCCAAGAAATCCCATTAGTGTCTCATTATGATTTTAACACAATGAAAGGCCATAGGGGGGCAGTGGACCACAGAAGACAGTCAGGGCAGTGAAAGAGAGAGAGAGAGAGAGAGAGAGCACATTTGAGTGTGTGTGTGTGTGTGTGTGTGTGTGTGTGTGTGCCCTGTAGGAATGCATGTGTGTGTTAAGTGTTTTTGCATGTAAATGTGTGCTTGTGCGTGTGTGTAAATGTATGCCTGTAAGTGTGTATATGTTTGCATGTTAATATGTGTGTCTGCATGTGGAATTGTGTTAATGAGTACACCCGTGAGTGAATATGCAGCTGTGTTAACGTGTGTGTCTGAGCGTATGTGCAAATGCGTTAATGTATTGTGTTCACATTGACCTGAGCGTGTCTGTTTGTACCTTTGTTTGTGAGAGTATGCATATACGCGTGCATGTGCGCACGTTAATATGTGTGTGTCCATCTGTTTATTTAAAAGTGAATTAATATAGTGGTGTGCCTCTGTGTTGTATATATAAACGTGTGTGTACGTGCACTTTAAAATGTGTGTCTGCGTATGTGTGTATTGAAGTGTTTGTGTACACATTAAAATGCAAGTGTCTGTGATTGTGCAGCAGTACAAGTGTTTTGAGCATATTAGGGGAGCTGAACAGGTCGCTGTGATCCAGTACAGCTCAGGAAGGCTGGTTGAGGAAATCGGGAGGAGGGTCAAAATGTTTTGTTGGTCACATCTGTGTGTAGCCCAACCAGGACTGTGCATGGAAATTAGTGCTTAGCACTTGGTTATCAAGTAGAGTTACACTTGCATCGTTTGCAAAAAGCATCATAATTTGAACTAGACTTTATACTCTCAGCTATGGCAAGTTGTTATTATGTGATTAAACTGAACTATGTCTGATCTGTGTTTCAATCTGACCTTCAATGTCTAATACTTGTCACTTCAGATATAAGTGTCTGCCAAATAAAAATAATGTAAACTAATGGTTGCTGGAGCTCATTCCATGTGCAAGGGGCTGGATGCTATAATCACATTTCTAAGGCATGCTGGGTGCCTAATCAGCCAATTGTTTTGGCTTCTTTTGAAAATAACTCAAGTGGTTGGTACCTCACTGCAGTGCTAGAGTTTAATCTTTAAAAAAAAAAAAAAGCATGAAGATAGGCATAAGTGTCGGTTAAATGGGTAACATGAGGAAAAGGCAAAAAAAGAAATTTGTAAAGTAATTACAATAAAACAGTGTTTCACGAGGGTGTCATTACAGGTTTATACCTGGAGTGTGATAAGTCCTTCCTACATCTCTAAATTAAATATGTATGTTGGTTTGGGAGCCTGTTGGTAAAAATAAGAGAGGATTTGTATGTGTGAGGGACATTGTATGTGTTCATGGACAGGTAGGTGGGCATCTGTCAGCATGGTTGCAAGAGGCAGAGAGAGATTAGTGTGTGTTAGTGAATATATGGGGGTGCATGTGCATATGTGTGTGTCTGTGAGAGAATCTATGTATGCGTTTAAGATATTTCAGAGACAATGCTTGGAAGTGAAACTGTGCCAGGTGTTATTTCCCATGACGCGTTGCAATAGAGGAGACCTTGTCCTTCCACATCTTCTAAAGAAAGCTCAAACATCTCTTTCACACCGCAATTTGACCGCCAGACCCTGCTTGAAAATCACCAATGCCAGCTCTCTCTCTCTCTCTCTCTCTCTCTCCCCCCTCCCTCCCTCCACTAAATATATTCAGGCTACATGCTTGCAGGAATCATCAGCAGCACGGCAACATCTGGCTTCAGGTCAACCACACCTTGGCTAATGTGCAGGTCAAAGCGCGCGTTTACCCGCTAATGAGGAAAATCATGCTAATCAGATACGCTTTGCGTAGGAAAAACAGGATTTAACTGCATTAGCATCAGGGACACTCACCTTATGTGAAAGCTGACAGATTTAATGACTAATAAACCTAGAGGGATGGAGATCGCAGAAATATGGCCTAAACTCAATAAAACGCAGTTGCTGGCAGAAGGTCGAATGGAACATCTCGTATTTTATCCAGGCATTACCTGCCATTTCCCTTCGGTACACTGTGTAGCTCCTGATTCTTTCTTCATTTTGTATAAATTTGAATTATTATGTATTTAGTTTTGTATATTAGATACCTTTTTTATTTGGTTTTTGTGCCTTATTTTTTTAATTGTTCTTTGTAAATTTCCGGTCATTAAGTCCTTTGTTTTGTTGTTGTTTGGGTTTATCCGGTGGCTGTACTTCGAAATGTTTCCTTTCTAATATCTCAACTAGTATAATCTAATGAATGTATAAATGATTTCATGCATTGTTTAATCAATTCATGCCATTACTTGCGGTGTACACGACAAATGCTGTGGTTGGACAAATTATTGAAAGCACCCCTGAAAAGTGGCTTTAACTTTTAAAGGAGCAACAGTCACAAAAGCACCTGCACAGGTGATGCGTTTTGATTTGAATTCGACTTAGAAACATGCTGTTTGAAAGCAGTGTAACTAACAGCACTTCACTGGGTAAGTCTCTGAAGCAAAATGAGTCTACTAAGTAAGTGGGCCTGAGGGGACAAACAGCTGGGGTCTCATTTATACACAATTGCGGAGCTTCCAAACTAAAATTTTGCATACATAGTCCTGTGCAAAAGTCTTAGGCACGTTTAAAGCAATTTCTTAGGGCAAATGTGCTTCCAAAAGTTATGAAATTAAGGCTAAACAGAGCTGTAGACCGTTAAAACTAAATCAAATCAATATTCTGTGTGACTACCCTTTGCAAAAAAAAAAATTGCATCTATCCCTCCAAGAAATTACAAACAGCTATGAGGATGTTGACATCAAGGCTCTGTCAAGACTATAATACCTGTATTGACTATTTTTAATGAAATTCAAACATTTATTTTTGAAACTTTTCTTTAAATTAATATTTGGAATTTCTAACTTACTTTTTATCTTCTGGAACTCTAATCTAGAAACCAAAAGTCAACATCTGATACAGATTTGAGTTTTAAAAAGTGCAGGGTGCCTAAGACTTTTGCACAGTACTGTATGTAAAATATGCAGTGTTGTATTGTCAAAAATATTCTAATTTTTAAAACCGTGGGCATGTGAAACGGCAGGCAGTTTTTTATTTTTAAATAAAAATTGACACGGAATCTTGCAAATTTCCACAAGCCTATGAACGTGTGTTTTTTTAAAAATCAAGTTTGTTTTTTATAAATCTAAAATCCACAGGTGGAAGTGACATACGTATCTGTTTTGACCATACGTACAGTTTCTAAATGAGGCCCCAGGTCTAACATTACGACAACAGAGTGCAACAACCAAAATACAGCAACAGCAAAAAACACTGTGACAGTAGGACAGCTGCTTTAACCACAAAACAACAGCTCTAAAAAAAAAAAAAAAAATCATCACAGAATTGAATCAAACCATTTCTGAAACAGTCTCAACAAAACAAATGACAAAAGATGTAGTGAGCTTCAAAATGGTGTTATTTATCACAGTGTTTCAGATGATTTGACCACCCCCGGTAATGTGTGATAAATTCAATTAATAAACAAATAATCACTAGAAACAGAACAAGGCTCCACTGCAGATTTAAATACATACTCAAATTATTCAAAGGATTGGAGACATTTTGGAGACACTTTCTCACAAAATTAAACATCAGTGGTTTATTTTTCATAATTTGCTTTTCTGGATTTGTTCCAATGTCTCGTTGATTATCAAAGTGATTTTCACTCAACACAAAGTAAAGATGAGCAACCTTGCACATTTGCAACCTTTTGAATAGGACGCTGGCAGATTTACAGGGCAAATCTGTGACTTACCAGCATGACAAACAATTAAGACTTGAGCATCAAAACATCACAAAATTGGATGACTAGCACTCTTCAGATCTCTAACAGCTACTGTTCACTGCTTGGAGACAGTGGACTGCTGCAATGGAGGGATGCTGGTGGGTCAATGACAGGCCGAAAGTGGGCTACTGTTTGATTGCGCAGATGGTCTGTTAATGCAAATTGCACACTTACAGACCACTCCCAAGTTCCACCATGATTCCAAATTTTGATATCCTCACACCCACTCCAACTTATGTTCCCCTTACGTACCCCCACTCCCACCACCATTCCCAAATGTGAAATCCGCATATTCCCCCTACTGCCCTCCATTCCCTCTCTTCCATGTTATCCCACATGTATGCATCACCTATTGCTGAGTTGTTAGGGCCTGACCCCACTTTAGAGCCAAACTTCCACTTCACATTAATCAACACTTGGAATACTGCAGATCTACCAATCCCTTTCTCTTTATTTATACAAATCTCATGTCGATCTGGATCAGGGCGCCATATAAAAGCCAGAAATTCAAGGATACCTAAAGTGCTTTTCAATGAGCGCCACATTTTGATATGATAAAAATTAAGCATTACCATATAGTATGTCAGTTCACACAAAGCTGTACAAATAACGAGTTTGTGCGCAATTTTTGGCATTTTATAATCAACCTCGCCACAGGAGAGGGCTGCAACATGTTTAGGTGTATGTGACGTCATGTCGTTGATAAACTTGTTGGCCAATGCTCAGGCCTCACGATTGCGCATAGCCTGCATAAAATGGAACATTTATGTGATTTTCATGAAAATCCCTTGCAGTATGGGTATATATTTTTAACCCGAGAGATCATCTGCTTCAGAATTGTAGCATAGTGGCGATTAAAGTTCTGAGTCATCGAACGAGCAAGTTCAAAATGTGGAAGCAACAGGTGAAAAGGCCTTAGCAAAATGCTCAATGTGGTGCCGGTGTGGAAACTGTATGCCTCTAAAGTCCAATGAAGCGTATTTTTTCTGTAAAGAACACAAACTTGTGATATATATGATGGTTGCCAGGGAAATTGAGTGTCTGACACTGAAAGAAGGACTTGAAAATGACAGTACAAGCAAACGATGGTATAAAGTCCGCTAACGTTACGTCTGTACTGATCATTGTGTTTGTCTAATTAGATGACAGTATCAGCTATTTGTGATCTGGCCATGCGTTGTGTGGGTTGGTTCAATCATCAAACTCATTTTAAGTGTAATCCCACCATAGAATTTGAAATGCAACAAGTAGGCGTATTTATTTCTAAGAATACCTTGCTACCGCAAAAAACACGAAGATGACTCAAATGACGTGAATTGACACATATTGACGTAGGGGGACCATTTCCCCGGGAGGACCAGATTTCCCACGACACTGGCTGATCTGGATGGCCCAGAAAAAAATATCAACGACCCTACTGTAGGTCACAGCTCAACTTCTGAGAGGAAAAGAAACCTGCAAAATGCTGCCATCCAGGACCTGCCATAAACTTCAGGCATTCAGTAAAAAATGAATGATTGTGTGCATAACTTTGCAGACCAAGCCAAACGATCGGAAAAATGACATTCTACTATCACCAAGGTGTAACGGGTAAAGTTTTGCTATTGCACCTTAGATACTCTTTAAAAGTAAATGTATTCTATCTCCACATGGTATGCAGGCCATTTCTCCCCTCTTCTGTTGGTATTATATTTAAAGGGCAATCTTCCCCGTAAGCTAGGGTATGAGTAGTTGAGCCCACATGCGCAAGAACAGGCATCAGTGAACAATCGCTGCTTCTCTTTCTGTCCAATTTACTTTCACTTAACTCTGAATCTCAAATCCCTGTATCATCATACAAAAATCCTCTCGAACATTAAAAATCACCATTTGAACAGGTATTTGTATTCATGCCCCTCGCTTCTCCTTCTTCTGCTGAGGAATCAGCATTATAGTTTCTTCAAATCCACCTGACTGTGATCCTGGGTCTTATCAAGGCACTTTGAATATATATTGAATTGTGCAACACATTATCAATCAGAGGCAAAGCCTTGAAGATCAATCATCCGTCGGCAAGGTTTGTACAAGGCAGAGATGCCAAAGTGAAATCATTAGGCTCACAGACTCCTTCCTGAGGGTCCAGGAACCAGGCTAATCACACAGATGCACCATCCATAAGTAAATGGACAATGGCTCAACTGATAACTTATAAGCACTAACTATTCCTGTTCTTTATGATGTTCAGCACTCCTGCAAACAGAAATTACACAATGAATATGATAGCCGGAGTGCAGACTGTCAGCTTTAATTTGAGGGCCTTTATATCTGAGTCGGGCAATCTTTTTAGGAGTCACAGCCAGTTTTACTCATAGTGACTCCTCCAGTACTTACCCAATGCCCTGCAGGCTCATGACTGCAAACGCATACATCTAACTCCTAAACCATTCATTATGGATCCAGTCAACTGTTCTCTCATACAGTGGCGGCATCAGAACTGTGAATGGGGGGTGCACAGAACATCCCTTTATTACAACAATTAGTCCTAGCTAGTTCTCTATCATTTTCTTTTATTGACACGTTTTCCAATTATTGTAATAATCCATTGGCAGCTGAAGACATGGCTTCTCTCCCCATGCGATCTAACTGCGAAGAAATAATGGGCTAAATTCAGCACAGAAAAAAATTTACTTATTAATAGGCCTGTGCATTATGAAAGACAAACTGCTCTGAAACTTCTGCGCAACCTTTTCCACACATCAGGCGATTTGACTTGCACTTCATGATCGTTTCAGTTCATTGTTTAAAAACTGAAAAACTTTCATGCATAAAGACTTCAATTCTGCGTGAGAATCTCATAAGTTTGCGTTGATTGAATAATGGCTGATCCGCGCTTCAATGAAATATCGCCTTTCACTCAGTACAGCATGTGTTGATTTAAAGGTAGGTCTTGACAATTAAATATAAAAAGCGTAAGACTCACCTTATATGCGTGAGAGCTGACAGGTATGCAATTTTGATTAACGCTGATTTAAATGCACTAAATACGCGTCCAAATGAATGATTGTCGTCTTACGGGGAGACGGGGAGAACTAGCAGCACCTGACAGTGTGGAGTGCTCTCAGGGAGAATCTATTGTTAATCATGAAAATGACTGAGAAGAAGTCAGGACTAATAATTGTTTTAAAGGGATGTTCTGTGCCCCACCAATTCCCAGTTCTGACGCCGCCACTGCTCTCGTGTTACAAAATAACGCATGGACTATGTGTGTCACCTTTGTCTAGGGATGCATGCATGTAAGTCAGTGATGGTTGCTCAGCTAAAATTAGAGGAGGAAGAAAAACCCTTTTAACTAGTTGGCCTAAACCTGTTTTCAATTATTTTCCTTGATCAACAAGTTTTCTAATGGCTAGAATGACCAATTGGCAGTTTAACACACAACTTCTTTCTTAATGTAATGTTGCAGTAAAGAAATAGTACATTTAATTTGGACATGTTTTACTCAATTTACAAAGAGAAAAACATTATTCTGTAAACTTCTGCATTCGTTTTAGCATATCCTGCACTGCAGGCAATCTACCCTCCACTTTAATATTGTTTAAATTACAACAGGGAAAATGAAGATTAGCAACTAGTAGCCTGTTCAAAATTGAATAAAATTGATTGAAATGTAATTTTGGGCCAAAATGATACAGTATATTTCATTTTCCATCTTGCCTTAACAAGGAAAACTGGCCACACCTGATAGTGCAGATTGCTTTTGGAGTCAGTAAGATTTCAGGGTTTTTCTGGTGTTTCCTTAATATTTCTTGAATGATTCCATAGGACTGTTTTTCTGAATATACGTGGGTGAGCTTTTGTGAAGGCCATCAGAGATTGGTTTCAGGCAAAATATGGATGGCCGTCTAATGCCTTTCCTTAGGAAAAACATGTAAATCAACATGACACCTGAGGACAGTCACCGTTGTTTTGCTGAGTTAAGGTGAGGGGTCCAGACATCCTGTTAAGGGAGCGCTCAGACTAGCCTTACCTATGAATACTGCGAATAGAAAGCCATCTGCTTGGCACGGCCCAGGCGGGTGTTGACTGTCTGGCTGGGTTTTATTTTGTCACTATCTCACATTATATAAACTGCCTTTGCTTCTTTGTTCTGTGTGTGATATTGACCTCTCTGTGGGCACGACCATATTCCACCACAACAGCACTAGTAATAAAGTGCTTCACGTGTCTCATCATTACCATTAGCTCCGCATTCAAGTTAGTCATATCCTGAAGTTAACTGTGAATTAAAAAGCCCATTTCACATGTCAAATCAGCGGTTAAAGAAGAAACAAAACAGATTTTCCTCAAGTGCATCTAATGTTAATTTTAATAAATCGTTAAAAACAGGCCAAGACATGTTGAATGGGGTTAGTTGAAAGGGGTGCTCTGTGCCTCCTCTATTTTCAGCTCATCAAATCCCCTTTTCCAAAAAAGTAGGGAAACTGTGTAAAATGTAAATAAATAAAGAATGTACTGATTTTCAAAAGAATTTCACCCTATATGTAATTTAAAAAATACAAAGACAATATAACAAATTTTGAAACTGATAAATTTTGAAAAATATCTGCTCATCTTGAAATTTATGTCAGCAATGCGTTTCAAAAAAGTTGGGACATAGTCAACAAAAGACTGGAAAAGTTTGATGATGCTAAAAAAATACACTTGGTGAAACATCTCACCGCTAATTAAGTTAATTGGCAACAGGTTAGCAACATGATTGGGTAAAAAAATCTCTCAGCGGTACAGAGAGCCAGGAACTCACCACTCTGTGACAGACCACATGGGCAAATAGTTAAACAATTTATGAAAAATGTTTCACAAAGTAAAATTGCAATGAATTTGGGGTTTTTATCTTCTCTAGTACGAAATATCATTAAAAGATTTGAAGAATCCAAAGAAATCTCTGTTTGAAAGGGACAAGCCAGACAACCAATATTGAATGACTGTGATCTTCAGACCCTCAGGCTGCACTGTATTAAAAACAGACAGGATTCTGTGGTGGAAATCACTACATGGGCTCAGGAACACTTCTGCAATCCATTGTCAGTGAACAAAGTTTGACGCTGCATCCATAAATACAAGTTGAAATTCTGCCATGTAAAGATGAAACCATATAAAAATAAGATCCAGAAATGCTGTCACCTTCTCTGGGCCTGAGCTCATTTAAGATAGACTGGAACAAAGTGTAAAACAGTCCTGTAAAATATTAAATTCTTTCGCAAAATCATGCATGCCACATCGTATTGGCAAAAGAGGAGAGGGACCATCCGGCTTTTTATCAGCATACAGTTCTAAAGCCAGCATCCATGATAGTATAGTTGTTCATTTGTGCACATGACATGGGTAGCATGCACATCAGTGAAGACACAATTAACGCTGAACAAAATATACAGGTTTTGGAGCAACATATACTGCCATACAGACATCTTTTTCGTGGAAGGTCTAGTTTATTTCAGCAAGACAATACCAAACGCCACATTCTGCACATATTACAACAACATGGCACCGTAGCAAAAGATCCTTGGTACTAAACTGACCTGCCTGCAGTTCAGACCTGTCACACACTAAAAACATTTGGTGCATTATGAAACAAAGATATGATAAAGAAGGCTGAGAAGTGCTGTACAGAGAAATCCTATATCAAGCAAGAATGGGAAAACATTTTGCTTTCAAAACTACAACATTTGCTCTCCTCAGTTCCCAAACACAGAGTGTTGTTAAAAGAAGAGGTGATGCAACACAATTGTAAACATGTCCTTGTTCCAACTTTTTTGAAATGGGTTATTGGCATCAAGTTCAAAATGAGCATATAGGTTTCAAAAACAGAACAATCACTCTGTTTCAACATCTAATATGTTGTCTTATTATTATTTTCAATTAAATATAGAGTTCAGATGATCTGCAAATCATTTCATTGTTTTTATTTACATTTTACACAGGGTGTCAACGTTTTTGAAAATAGGGTTGTATGTATTTGACACTGTTTGAACACTACTGTACCCATGGTAGTTTCAAATGTCCCAGACAAATTTTCCCAAAAGGACCAAACAAACCATCAATTCTATCAGCCCAGCTGGATATGTCAAATTTCACAGAAAAACAGATTTAAAAATGACTTCAACACATGTGAGATGTGCAACCAAGTTTTTGAGTTTGCTTCAAACCATAAATTTGTCATATCTTGCATGAAATACCTGTGAGTGACACCATAATTAAATGTAGGACATTTTAAGCTTTACTGAGATCAAAGAATGGCCTCACAGTTTGCATGTTTATCTCAAACACCCTGCTGTCTCCTTTACAAACAACAGATGACACAGTTGGATATCTACACTATATGCAAGCAGACGGCTAATACCACCATAAAGAACATAATAAAAATGTCAGAAACGCGGTCAATGCTTGTAACTTAAAAACTGCCGTCCTGTTTATCCCATCACTCTACATTTAATGCACACTAATCCAGCAAAACGTACACAGCTAACATTTTACTGCCCTCACTTGTAATCCATTTGTTAGGCTTTATATTGCCTAAAGCCAAGCAGGTTAGGCACTTAACTGGAACATATTGCCTCAAAGAGCTGAATTATTACAGGAGTTCCATTTTACGCTGCTTATATTTTCAAATGAGCAAGAGCAACACCGCCACAGACCAAGAGCCACAACTATAAAGCATATTAATAAAGCGCATAATCAAAATGTCCCCTTCCAACTTTAATGGCCCAATAAAAAAATAATCGTAATAAATTCAGTAAATAATTATTTAAATTTCACCCTCTAAAACCTCATGGACCTCTCTTCAGGCATAATTAAACAATAAGGCCCTAATTGAATCCAAATTGCTTGAAATGGCTTCATGGAGAAATCTGAAACGCAGTGATACGATAACTGTGTGCGTATGCTTGCTCGTGTGTGTGTGTGTGTGTGTGTGTGGGTGTCTGTGTCAATGTGTATATGATATAGTGAGAGACACAATGTTCAGTACATTTGTGCATGCGTGTGCATGTGTGTATGAGAAAGAGACAGTTGAGTTTGTGCCCATGACTGCAATTGTGTGATGTGTGTCAACGTCTGCATTTGTATTTGATATAGAGATACATTGTTGTGTGTGTTTGTGTGTGCGCGCGCGTGTGTGTGTGTGAGAGAGAGAGAGAGAGAGAGAGAGGGACACTGTGCTGCGTGTGCATGTGATCATACGTGTGTGTGTGTGTGTGTGTGTGTGCATATGTGTGTGCATATGTGTGTGTGTGTGTGCATGTGTGTGATGGTAAGCCCATGCTTGCGGAGAGGGTTTTACGAAGATAATTTCTCCTCTCTTAAAAAGACAGAGGGGTCATTACCTCTGAAGAGGATGAGGCAGAGTAAGATGAAAGGGGAGAAAAGAGAGCAAAGAAGAGTAAAGCTTTTCATTGCTCTGCTGTCTTTCCCCCTCTCACACTCACATACCCACACAGAGTCCATCTCTCACACACACACACAGCACTGCCTCTCCTTCACTCGCATGCATATCACACACCTCAAATGAGTGCACATATCCACACACACGAAAACGAGACAGAAAAAAATACAAACATGAACATGAACAGACGCAGGCACACTCACTCTATCACACACATGGCCGCACACATAATCGCTCACACGTATACAAATATACAAATACACACACGCATACACACACACAGCAGCTGCACATGGCTCAGTACTGCTGATTCAGTCTCCCATTATCCCCCTCTGTCCCTCTCACCCTCAAACCTCCAGTGACCAGACCAGAAATCATCCCCCACTACCCCCTCCCCCCATCTCCAC
Organism: Gymnothorax javanicus; assembly: GCA_029692085.1. Taxonomy (NCBI): domain Eukaryota; kingdom Metazoa; phylum Chordata; class Actinopteri; order Anguilliformes; family Muraenidae; genus Gymnothorax; species Gymnothorax javanicus. Next base: position 72,735,702 of record CM056199.1, read on the forward strand.
CCCGCAGCCCGTAATTGGTTTACTAAAAAAAAAGGTTGTTCTAAAGACATGTGACCGACAGGATGCCAGCTGGATTAATGCCTCTGTAATGAAGAAAGAGAGAGAAAGGGAGAGAGAGAGATGGAGAGAGGCACTTAAGTGACAACTCAAACAACAGGGGACGACCTTTCCAGCGAGAAGCGAGGACAGATGGGAGGTGTGGTGGGGCAGAGGAAAGACAGGCACCTGAGGAGCACTCTGTCTCCCTGTATCGGAAAACCAGGAGCAGTCAGATATCCCACATCAGGATACACTTCTGGGCCAACAGTGAGTGGTGTTTACATATAACATGTCTACTGGAGGGGGGAGGGGAAGAGATCACGGGGCCGAAAGTGCCAGAGAGAGACTGGAGCCTGAGCTGTGGACGAAGGGAAGGGAAGAGGGAGAGAGCAGAAAAGGAGGGAGCAAGAGAGGGCGAAGGAAGGAGAGGAGTCTAGGAAATGGGAAAGAGAAAACGTGGAGGAAGGTGCGCACACGCAGACTGACAGAGAAAAACACACACTGACACACACACACACACACACACACATACATTGACAGAGACGCACACACACACTGGCAGACACAGACACAGGGACACATGCAATGACAGGCATGCACACAGACACACAGTCACACACAATGACAGATACAGACACACAAACACATATTGACAGGCACACAGAGTCACACACAAACACACTGACAGGCGCGCATACATAAACACACTCATCGACAGATAGGGACACACAGACATACAGAATGACAGGCACACACAGTCACACACACAAACAGACTGACAGGCACGCACACATACACAGACACGAGCCCCGACAGGCACACCCACACACAAAAACACATACAGACACACACGCATTTACGAACACACACACTCACACACTTTGTCTCTCTCACTGATAGACACAATCATGTACACACACAGACATATGCACACACATGCACTGACAGGCACTCAAATATACACAAGGACACCCAAACACGCACACTCGCTCTCTCCTTCTCTCTCTCACTGACAGACACATTTATGTACACACAAATACACACACACACACACACACACACACACACACATATGCCTGGCAATGAGCACAGACAGCTCCCAGCGTGTGGCAGAAGAGCCTGTGTTTAATCTGAAGCCGCTAATGATCCCAGTCTCCTGATGTGAAGCACGGAGCCAGCAAAGAATGACAGCTCAGTTTCTCTTATACTGACAGATAACCACGGCTTTTATCGCTCACTCCCTCCTTTACACACCCTCTGTCTCTCCCTCCCTCTCCCTCTTCGTCCCTGCGTCTCTCTCCAGCCCCTCCATCTCCCTCCTTCCCCCCTCCACCTGTCCTTACCTCTGTACCTCCATCCCAATATCTCTCTCTCTCTCTCTCTCACCTTCCCCGCCTTATTCACTTCTTTTTCTCCCTCTGTTAAGCCCCCTCAGTGAAATCCCTCGCTCCCTCTCTCAGGTGAGGTCTCCATAGCTGATAAACCTGTGTTGTACTCTCACCTGTTAACAGTAATGACCATCTGTCTCTGTCTCCTCAAGTGCACTTCTGACACCACAGTGTCTGTGAGCGCCTGTGTACGTATGTGTGTTCCTTTAAACCTGTCCTCTGTGTGGGTCACACATACACACACACACACACACACAGTGTATGTGTCCACGTGCTAATCCCCAGGATGGCGATCGCTCACTGTTATTCCATGGACTGCCAGAGCGTGAAGGGAATAATGAAAGGGGGGATTATTCTGTAGAGGAAGAGAGATAGAGAGAGGGAGGGACAAAGGGAGAGAGATGGAGAGGAGGGGGAAGAGAGATGGTGGAATGGATGAAATGAAGAATGACAAGGATATGGAGAGCAGTAATGAATGAAATGGAGAGAGGGAAACAGAGAGGGGAAAGATGGAGAGAGGGAAATTGGGAGGGATAAAGAGAAACAGCTCAAAAAATTTAAACTCAAGTCACACTGAGATTTGTGTGTTTTGTTTCCTTTGTTTAACCAAAGAAGTTCTATTGAGAACATGATTCCCTCTTCCATGGACATTCTGGGAGGAACACAAGCCAGGTATAACAGTTGTATGTGAAGAGACAGACAGAGAAACAGGGGTAAGCAGCCACTCGTATGATTTTGGGGTTAAGGGGCCAAAGGCCAGGTCCTTCCAACTTTTATCTCTGCTCTCTCCAGATACAAGTCAGCATGCCAAACCTCACCGGGGCTCAAAACAGCAACAATTTATATATGGTTACTAACACCTGCATGCCTCCTCTAATGCAGACCCCTCTGTCTGACTTAGTTGCTTTTTCAATTAATTTTCTCAGGAGAAGCAGCAATTCACCATCAAAGCAAAAATGTGATAATGATCAAACTTAAGTGGTTTTCTATTTTTACATTAAAATAATAAAATTTCACATTTCCTGTCTCGCCAAGAAAATCTGGGGCAGTTTTCTGCTCATTCTCAGAAATGGGCCAGTTTCCCAGCTGGGGTAGCTTCTCTTTCCAGTGCTATCATTCCTCCATAAAACAGCACAGACAACCGGTAAGGCTTAACTCCAACCCATCAACGCCCATCCTTCGTAAGACGAGCGACTAAGACAGCGATTACAAATCCAAAATACGGCACCGAAGAGTTCCAGACATCATTAAATACCTGAATAATTTATCGCGTCTGTAATTAAGATGCATCTCGATGACTCTCGCTGTCTTGCACAGGCACGTAGGGTGTACTATTTTGCATGTTAATGAGCGCTCTTTCGAACCAGGCTCTGTGCGTGGGTACCAACAGGAGAGGGAGGACGCGGTTTGAAATCTGTTCTCGTAGGGACGCTCGCGCTTGTGATAAACGCAGCGTGATTATGAGGAGGTTTTCCTGGGCTGGTCGCTCGTTACGAAAACTCGCGGACAATAGCGGTTGCGTTTACGTCAGCAGGATACCGTGTGGGTAATTCGGAGGAATCGTCCATCACGCATAATCACGGCTGTGCTCAGCTTAACCCGATATCACATGGGCTTTTTCACAGTAACCTAGAGCACTGTTCCATGCATATTGTACATACTTTCATGAAATCTTTAACAACAGCCAGATTATTTGATGATTATCTATTACATAGGAACAGTGGAGGGAAGCTGCAGAAAAAAAAATGAACGGATAGTGTTAATAGTTACAATTTTACGAATGTCAGAAGTCATTTTTTTGGACAAAATTAACTGTCCCACTAGAAATATTGTTTATTGAATAAATGTTTTTTTTTTTAATATTACATTACAAGTGAGTTTGTTTAGTTCTGTTTGATGGTGAATCACAAGTCTTGACTTGTTTCATCACACTGAAATTATCACTTCATTCGCATTTTTTGTTCTTGCGTCCGGCCTGGTCAATGCTCATATCCGTGTCCGTCCAAAATGTCCACTCCGAAATTTACTGCTGTGGCTCCCAGGTTATTAAAGAATACTGGGGAAAAGCTTGGTATCTTGAAATGTCTTTGTAGGATATACTCCTAAACAAAACTTTTTTTCAGTGAAGTTCAATACACGAAGCAGCAGAGCACCCAACACATCTGTCCGTCCAAAATTGTCCACTCCGAAATCTGTACATTTTGTGTGCAGGACAGCATAATTTGATACTTGCAACAATTCATTTGCTCTATTTGTAAAGCTTCTGTGCAATACAATGCACACATAAGGGAAAAACATCATTGCCTTATGTTTTCAGTTGTGTTTTTGTGCTGTGCAAGTATGTCTTAGAATATGTCCACTCCGAAAAAATGTGAGTAAGTTTCTGAAATGTGCAAATACAAAGTCAGTTGTTGTGTGTTGGGGGAAAAACACAAGTGGTTTTTTATTAATAATTGCTCTGTTTGTTTCAAGTAATAAAGGACTGTTTATTAATATGTTTTCATACATTTCCACTTGTGTATGAATTAGGCTTACAATTGCCGTACAGATATTTATGCTCTTTTTCCAAAATTTCACAAATGCGGTCACTATTAACCCTTCTAAACATTTGTTGATGTGTATTATATAAATGCATACCATTTAATGGTTTTATAATGGACTTAGATATCTCAAATCAGGACTAATATGATTGGTTAATTATTGATATATTATTAAAAAATTCATATACTGCACAAAAAACACGTGGAACTTTTTTATAATAATGAATTATGCTTAATTTTTTGCGGTGTTCACCCCACAACATGTTTCACAAAGGCCTGGAACCCCCAAAATAGGGACTTTTTTTCATAAATTTTTCACCCTACTGGGACACTTTGCTCTAGGTTACTGTGAAAAAGCCCACATGTCAGTGTTGAGGGTCGCTTCAAGCCCCAACTGACTCCCATTCCCATCTACAACCAGATGGCAAGAAATAATTTCCAGTGAGAATGTTCAGATTCAAGAGGTAACCACACAAGCCTAGATAGTAACACACACAAAACCACATGTTGACAAAGACGAAGACAAACACAGACACACAATTTCTACAGCAAAATGACCTACAACTGAATAGCCTACATTGGTAAATATAAAGCAAATACATCACTCCAGACTTATTTAACTCTTTTCCCGATAATGACTACATGTATGACGCCTATATCTGGGGGGAGTCTATGGGGAAGAGAGTTAATATGAGCCACAAAGCTGATAGGAATGCAGGTCCAATGAATGCTAGTATTTCATTTGATATGCAGAATGATACATACAGAGAAACAACAGTACAACATGTCTTCATAAAGTTAATCAGTCTAATTCAACCATGTCACATACACTGAAAAATTGAGACTTTGGATCAAAGTAAAAAAATTGTGTCAACTTGTTACAGCTAATTTTTTTAGTTTTTCTCAATTCAAAAAAATTACCTTTGTAAAATTTTTTTCAATTGAGAAAAACTAAAAAAATTAGCTGTAACAAGTTGACGCAATTTTTTTACTTTGATCCAAAGTCTCAATTTTTTCAGTGCAGGCTCACACACAAACAAACATAATCACTCGGGCTCTCAGCCTTGTAACATCTGTAAGCCATGAATCTGCCTTTGAATCATCAGACAGTGTTGTGAAAAAGTACCCCCCCTACCCAATTTCTTTGTTTTTGCATATTTTTCACATATTTATTTTTCAGATCATCAAACTAATTTTAGTACTAGACTAAGTTACCCAGTATAAACATAAAATTCAGTTTTCACCTCCTCAGAGACTTGCCGATGGGGTATTGTCATCTTCTCTGCCGTCTGTCTGTCCATCCGTCTTCCCATCAATTGTTACCACTGTAGCTCCTGCACAGTTTTAGAGAGAGTCCTCAAATTTAAACAGGTTAGGCACAGTGGGGTTCTTCAGAAGCCTATTTGATATCAAGGTCATGGCTCTGAATCTGACCTCATTTTTTGTAGGTCAATGGTTGGGCACGCCCACCTGTAAGGCATGTCAAGGGGGTATTTAACACCAAGCGCAATGAAGTTAAATGATGATTTCATGTATTGAAGGAAAAGAGGTATCCAACCCTCCCTGGCCCAATGTGAAAAAGTCATTGCCCCCTTAATTACTAAATCAAGCTATTAAACAAATTTAATTGATAAGTGGTTTCAATTTCACTACACAAACCCAGGCATGATTACCCTGTTGAATCTAAACATCATTTAGACAAAACCTGTCTGGCAATATAAAGTAGGCAAGGAGCAGCAAATGATGCCACAATCTAAAGAAATTCAAAAACAAAAGAGAAATAAAGTCAACATCGATTAGTTTGGAAAGGGTTACTTTGCCATTTCTAAGGCCTTGGGACTCCTGCAAACCATAGTGAAAGTCATTGTCTACAAATGGAGAAAACTTGGAACAGTGGTGAACCTTCCCTGGAGTGGCTGATCTCCCAAATTTCCTTCAAGAGCACATCGATGACTCATCCAAGAACTCACAAAAGAGCACAGACTAACATCTGAAGAACTGCAGGCCTCACTTGCCTCAGTTATGATCAGTGTTCACGATTCCACAATAATGAAGAGAGAAAATAAGGAAGATCAAAAATGGCATCCATGGGAGAGATGCAAAGCAAGGACCACTGTTGAGTAAAAAGAATACCAAGTCTCTTCTCACATTTGACCAAAAAAACATGCTGATTTCAGACATTTCGAATAATACTCTGTCAAACTAGTGAGCCAAAATAGGAAATCTTTTGGAAGACATGGGTTCCGACATCAGGTGTATAGCTAGCATTCCTTTCCACAATATGAACATCATAGCAACAGTCAAGCACAGTAGCGTTGGTGAGTGTGATGGTAGTGTGATGGTCTCAGCTGCTTCACTGTTTCAGGACTAGGGCGACTTGCCAAATTGATAGAACTACGAAATTGGCCCACTACCAGAAAATCTTGAAAGAGAATGTCCGGCCATCAATTTGTGACCTAAAGTTCAAGCACTGTTGGGTTATGTAGCAGGTCAATGATCCTAAGCACACGAACAAGTCCACCTCCGAATGGCTCAAAAGAAACAAAATTGTTTTGGAGTTGCCTACTCAAATTTCTGACTTGAATTTGCTTGAGATGCAATGGTATGATCTCAATCAGATATTTCAAGCTCAGAAACCCTCCAAAGTGGCTGAATTGAAACAATTCTGCTAAGTGTGGGCTCAGATTCCTCCACAGCAATATAAGAAGCTCATTGCCAATAATTGCAAATGTTTGGCTGCAGTTATTGCCACCAAGGGTGACACATCCAGTTATTAGATTTATGAAGCAATTATTTTTTCACAGGCTTGATATGAGTTTTGAATAACACCTTACCTTCAATAAATGAAAGGATCACTTAAAACGAAAATTATATGATTATTCTTTTTGTCTTATATTAAAATTAGTTGGATGATTTGAAACAGTTAAGTATGATGAATAAGTAAAAATGGAAAAAATCGAGAAGCGTAAGAACACTTTCTTACAGCACTGTGAAATAAAAGAATACATCTCAGTGATTCTGTGCATTTTCAACAGATCTGGGAAATCATGTTCCCGCTCTCACTGAGCTGACTCTTGGGCATCACCTACACACCCCATCCACACACACACACACACACACACACACACACACACACACACACGCACAAAGGGCCACAGATGGGGTCCTGAGGGGGAATACAGGGACAAACGTTCAAAGAAAGGGCCCCTTCACACCAACCATCATTATAAAGCACCTCTTCTTGTTACACATTTTTTCCTTTTTAATCACCCATTCCTCCTGTTTCTTGTCCACAGGGTCACAAAGTTTAATATTTAATCTGGAATTCTGATCTTTTGACACAAGTCAGGTGCAGATGAAAATCCAGTTCACAGATTTTATTACAACTCGAGGTCATACAGTGTAGGTTGGTAACAGGCAGTGAGAATACGGTACAGAAGGGAGAATCCAGAATCGTAAACAGAGTTCAGTCCAAAAGCAAAAAACCAGGAAGTAGGTACGCCAAAGCTAAATCACAAAGAGAAATTGAGAACCAGAAGCCATTTGAAAACAAGTGGTGCCAGGCACAACAAACCCCGCCCCTCGCACATACTTTCACCTACTTGTACGAAATTCAATAGGGATCTATTTTGGGTCAGTGGCAATCCCTGTGCCAAATTTGGGGTGAATCTGGCCATTAGTTTTGCCACTAGAGTGTTAACAAACAAACAAACACAGAAACAAACGCACAAACAAACACAAAAACAAACCGAACCAAAAACAACACCCCTTGCCCTCACCCTTCGGGAGGGGCGGGGTAATAAAGCACAGGTAATTAAACAAACACGGCACAGGGCTGAATTGAAAACCAAAAACAAAACAAACCATTTTCCGTAATATCAGGAAACTGCTCGCAGGTAAGGCACAGGTAAACTGGCTTGACAATCTCTCAAGGGAGTGAACAGAAACGGAGGATATAAAGGGAAAGGGACTAATTGCATGGGATACTAGTATGTGGTACTGAGGAATGTGCAGGAAGGTGTGGCTACAAATGAGAGAAAAATCAAACAATTAAACAATGAGTGATGGGCAGTGCAAGTGCTGGAGTGAAAACAGAAAACACATGGCAAGTGACAGGTGTATGAGAATGACTGGACTAATTCAGGAAACTGCTAAGATAAACCATGACAAAACAAATAAGGACATGAAAACTACATAATGATAGTTACATAATAGACTAAGACACCAACATCTTTGGACTGCAGCCATAAAACACATACAGTGGGCTCCAGAATTATGGGCAGCCTCACCTGTAAAATATTACAGAGAGCAAAAAGAACAAAAGCTGAAAATGCCTTCATGTAAGAAAAATTCAATATAATTTTAGAGCAGAACCAACCAAGGTAATTTATTAATTTAATTAAATATCCATTTCCTTCAAATCAGGGTTTCATAACTGTAAAACATATTGTAAATAAAATCCACCAAATTTTTTACCAAGAAAAAAATTCAACTTATTGACCCATTGATGACCACTGTCCCATTTTTGGGACAAGCCATATTTTAAACTCTGTAACCCAAGTGAATGCATTACTGTGACTAACCTGCTATAGGTTAATCAAGGGAAGTAACTCGCATCCAGGACATGTGCTTATGAGAGTTGTCTCCCTTTACAGTTGTGGTGGCGGCCGCCATTTGCATTAATTTCTTGAATCTGTAACAGCAATATACGACTCTCTAAAAGGTGAGTGTCATTTTTTTTCTGTGACTAATTTTTTTTACAACACTAAGAACACAAATTGGAGATTATAGCATTATCTTAATATGTTTTCCTCAGAATGATGTTTTTTTTAATGCTTTCAATGATTTGTGTACATGTGCAATGGGACATACTTATTTGGGGTCCTCGATGACAAAATAATAATTTTTTTCACCAGAATTTAAGCATTATACATTCATTGTACACCATATCTGATAATAAAATGTAACTTTTAGTTTGAAAAGAAATTTGGGTATTGATGGATTTTTAAAGTTAATCTACAATATTAGAAACTATTTTGCATCATTATGTCACCTCCTGTTTAAATATCAGGCAACATGCATATAAAATCCCTTTGTCATTCAGCAACATGAAGAGCACAATATAAGTGGCATTTCAAAAGAGATAGATGGTTTACACCTTCATAAATCTGATAATGGTCAACAGAAAACCCACAAAAGATTAAATATACTACTGAGTGCTGTGAGTGTAATTATTAAACAATTTTAAGAGCAGAGAACAGTTTAAGCCTGAAAGGTAGAGGATTTAAATGCATTTTGCTTCTGGGGATAAGAAGAGGAATGGTAAGCAAAGCGTAAAATCACACAGAATTACTGTGAAAGAATGGAAGGTCTTGGTAACATCTTGGGGTAATCAGGTTTCAAAGAGTACCATCAGATGCCCTGTCCAAAACCACTGGCTCTTTGAAAGGGATGCAGGATGAAAGCTGAAAGCTGAAATATGTCTGTGATCTGTGCTTGGCTCCTCTGTTCTGGTTCATAACACAGGGGCACTGGTTAAGATCAATTGCTTAATGGACTCCACCACATTTCTGGCAATCATGACTGACTATCCTGTTGTCTCTGCCAGAAGGTTTAGAGTTGACGATACGTGGGATTTCCAGCAAGATAATGACCCAGAGAACCCCTCAAAATCCGTACAGAAATGGTTTCAAGACATGAAAATCCACAGCAGTAGCTATCGTGATTACAAGACCTCAATCAAAAACCTATAGGCTAAACTGAAGCGGGCAGCTGATAAGCACAAACTTCAAAGGCTCTGCACAGATGATGGTCCAAAATACCCCCAAATGGGCTCCATGACTGCAAAAGAGTACAGGCTCTGACTCCACACTGTTATCAGGGGTGGTTACACCAAGTTCTGAACAGCATGCCAATAACTGTGAAACCTTCATCATGCGGACTCTGTTTATTTATTAAATAAATGTATAAATTTGGTTGGATGGAACATAAACAACAATAATTTTAGCATTTTGGTATCACTATAATGTAATTATTTATTTGTTTGATAATATTTTTAGTAAATTCACATACGCAAATGCTTAGAATTCTTTTGATGATACAGTTTTGATGGGAAATAAGTGGAAATTGAAGGAGACATTTTATGCATTCTTTCAAGTTCTAATATTCTCAGATGTTCAGAAGGAAAGATTATAAACTTCTTAGAAAAAAAAGAAATCTTATTTATGATTTCTAGGCAATTTGATTCCTGTCATTCTTAATCCTCTGGAAAAACAGGCTGTTCTGAGTCGGCGTCCCCTCTATGGAATGAGCTTTGTTGCCATTGGCCAGTTAACAGAGCCATCGTGTTAACAGATACCGACAATGTCATAATCCCCCAGCTACTGGCAAGTCTCTAAATACAGATGACTGAATAAGTTGCTAGATCGCTAGCCATTAAACTATACAGTAAGAATGGAAAGGTTATGATTGCAGGCTAAGCGAGCATGGACGTTAAATTCACAGGACTGCAACATGCAGTTCCTGAAACAGTTTTACTACGCTTGTAATTACTACAGTCTCTAACGTTAAGACTGATCCATAGCTTGCGTTTGTATAGTAGCAAGTGTTAGCTAACATTCAACTTACTGTGCTAGCTACTCCATTAAAAAAACAAACTGCATTTGATTAAAAATGGTCACCCATTTTTTCTGTTCTAATTACCCTGTCTCATACACTGCTTCTGGCTGAACAAGGAACAGTTTCAAATTTCACAGTCAATTTAGTAGCTAGCTAATAAACCACAAGATTATAATAAAAAGGTAATGCATGCATGTTCGCTGAGTTTTGAGAGTAGCACTTAGCTAGCTAGCTAGCTTGCTAGTTAGATAAACTAAGCCATACACATTTAACTGAGGTTACACTTGGAATTCAATTTGGATATTGACAGAAATTTGAAACACTTACCCCGTTAGCCACAGATTGTCCTGGAAAATAAACGGAAACCACTGTTTCTTGTATCTCCAAAAAAAGCATAATAGGTTCATTTTAATATAAATTTTTGTTGCAATCCTTGTGTTGTACTTATCCAGGTTAGCAGAAGAAAGCAATCAGACAAAAAGCAGATAGCACATATCGTTAGCCTAATAGCATAGTTGCCTACGTCATATTTGAACGTTTTCGGAAAACAAGAAAAAACACAATTTTTAGCCAGCACATGGGTATTTTTTTGATATTGCAACAGTAAGCCAAAAAATGACTTAGGCAATTATGCTATGAGGCTAACGATATTCAGCTGGTTATGGGCTTTTGCTGATTCAAGCTGGGATGTTGCCATAAAAAATAGGCAGTGGATGGAGATATGCAGATGAGAGGTGGAACAATTCTCACAAGCCTGCAAATGACTAGAAAGGGGAACCAAATCTGAATGCTATGCAGAATACCATGTTTTATGAAAAAGGCAGCCCATAAAAAATGACTGGGTTGTTTTACAATGCTTAACAGAGTGGGTTTGTAAGCACTCCATATACCGAAATGCATGCGCACAAGAACTGAAAATGTGAGTTTTTCATCATATGTCCCCTTTAATAAACCAATGAGTGAAGCAGGTGAAGTTGATTCTTAAAAAAATAAATACGAAATAAATAAATCCACGAGGGACTTGTGAAGGCCAAAATGGGAAATTAATAACTTAAATTGACATTTTAAGAGTTGTTTTCTGGATTTCCATCCCAGGCTTGTGCACCAAAATAATCACATTTTCCCCACTATATGAAAATCCATCAATACCAATTTCAGCCAGTGATGGGGTGCGTATTCAGCGGCCAGCATAATCCCAAGAATCACAATCCGTGGCAAAAAAAAAAAAAGTTTGAAAAAGGAACCAGTGGACCATCACATACACTCCAAGAAAAAAGGGAAAAGGGTTCCAAACAGTTCCACTGCAGTGGTGGCTTTTCAGCTGAATATTAAGGGGTTGCAAAAATTCCCTAAACTTTACCCATTTCAAATCTTTTTCCTTTATTGCCAAGTTTTTTTATGACTTGAATCACCTATGACCTGGGGACCTGGGGAGTTTTAATTAAGTCAATTCAGAATTTTTTTTTTTCCACTGAAAAACACAATAAACCTAGTGTGGCTAATGTCCACACTAGCTTTTAACACCTCTGTGCTTCAACATGCTTTAAATTAAAACAAAGAAAACAAATTGTAGCTACATATACATGATCCACAATTTTAATTTACAATTATTTTCATGCTGACGAAGGTCTATGGGACCAAAACGTTCACTTATATCACTTTGAGCACTTTTTATTAAATATATATTTTCCGGCATCTAAGTTGTCATCTAAGTTGAAATATGCATGATATTGTGCGCAGATGAAGGATTTTTTCTCGTTTAAACTAAGTGAAAATTACTGGCTACACCTGATTGCACCGAGTATTTTCTGAGTTAAAGGTAGTTATTCCATGAAAATTATTTCATAAAGTCTAGACAAACAAGTAGACATGGTCAACAACATCCCCCGCCAAAATGTCTTCTTTAAAGATACTATGAACAGAGGCTCCCAGAAGTGCCACAAGGGCAATAAGTGTGGGAAAAATAATAGTGTGCTTCTTATTTTCGAACTCCACCAGGGTCTTTATGGTCTTAAGCTACACAACAAATGTGGTTATCCTATCTGGAATATTTCTTGTGAAAAGTTGTTCTCCTTTATAGACACCGTAGTCAGAGTTCAAAAATGCGAATGAAGGGCAATAACTCTGGAAAAAATAATCGCGCTGGTCTCATTTTCGAACTTGATCAAGGCCTTCATGGTCTGAACCTATATGCCAAATTTGGTTATCCTATCTCGAATATTTCTTGTGAAAAGTTGTTCTCCTTTATCCCGGACGGACGCACGCACGCACGGACGGAGGTCAAATCAATATCCCCCGGCCACTACGTGTGGCGGGGGATAATAGTGAGTCGAAATGGACATTTTCTGCCTCCTCAGTTATCGGCTCAGTAGCCATCTCCACTCCATTGTGTCTCCATAGATGAGAGAAGTCTTCAAAAGGCGAAATCTTGCCGCGTTCACAACTATCAACGAGGATTCCATACAGAGTTAAAAGGGGTTCAATTACAGAGAGAAGTTAAAGAACACTGTTATGTCTGAGAATGCACCGATTACATAATTTCAGCACAGAGAATAAACAGACCCCTCTCCTGTGCATAACATGCCAATATGAACTGATAGACATCCAATTGTTTTCTAAGTATAATGTATTCAAAGGTGGCAGTTATCACTTCAGGCAGCAGTGCGTTCAAATATCTTTCGTCCCCAACACCATCTTGGCACCCATTCTGAGGCAGAGCATTTCATGTGGTCTTTACTTGCTTCGCAAGGAGGATATCAAATATTACAGCACAAGTAAAATCGTTTTGTGGTGGGGAGTGCCTCTGAGGATTTTAATCAGAGCTGTAATCACCGTATTTAAGCAATTACTCAGAATAAATTTCAGTTACTTCTAAGGATGATTTCTGTAAAACAGTTGTGTTCTCCCACAAGAAATCAATTTTCAGGCCTAAATGATTCTAGTTTCTGGTAGTAATCCTTAAATATCATGCCGTCTTGAATAAATTTGTGCTGGTGGGACAAAATAGCAGTAGTGAAACGAAAATGTGCCAGGCAAACCAGGAGTGGAGAGAGAGATCAATGTGGATGAAGCAGAAACCGTCTCATTTTTGGGGAGCTGACTGCTGCTGCGTGGTCAAAACTATTTCAAAAAAGCACTACTTGAAAATGCATTCCCACCAATAATTTCAAATACACCAAATATTTACAGTATACTGCAGGGGTCCAGCACCAATTAGTGCACCAATTCAGCTGATTTCCACAATCCAGAATGATTTTACATAATGGGTCGTTAAAAAAAAAAGCCATTCTATTTGATAGACATTGAGCTGATGTGGACTGCTCAGTTTTTACTTTGCAGCACCTGTTTTTTTTTTTTTTTTTTGGAAGCCTTCCAATCTCATTTCAATGTTCAGGCATGATCAGGAGCTCGAGAATCCTCATTGGCATCTTGCGGTGGATTTTGTTAATAGACTGCAGCCCTGCTTATGTCAGCCACTAACAGGAGCCCAGCAAATCAAGCTGTGGTTATTGTCCCTGTCACTGACCAAAGTGAGCTCTGTTTTTGTTGGCAACAAGCATAGACTTTTTCCTCAAAGCTCAGGATTGCTCGACAACGGATGTGCTCAAATCCTAGCATACAGGCGCCAGTTGGGTTGTTGTTTCTACCAGCCTCTAGGCAGCCAGTGCTGAAAAAATCATCACTTCAGAAGGTCCGTAACCAGCAGGCCCATAAATAAGCTATTGTTTATATTGTGTTTTAATTTAAACTTTCCTTAAGCAGAATAATCATAGTCCCAGTAAGCACTTTTCCAGCTAGTTATCAACCCTCAAGCATAAGTGTGTCTTTGGATGCATCCCAGAGCCTCAACCTGAGCTCAAGCCAGATTCGCTCTCTGTGGCTATGGCAAGTAAAATCAAAACTGCTCCCATAATTTTTGAAACTTTTTTTTACAGGACATAATAAACACCTACCAGGTAAATGACCAACTTTGTATGAGTAAATATGGTTCGTTATGTGATTTTTTTGCTCGGAAAACCAAAATCATGTTTTCAAATACAAAAGTGACAACATGGCTACTGGAATCCATCTGGTTGCATGAAAGCTGTTGACATACTAACACCTACAATACACCTGTGATAACTCCAGATACAAAATACGGTTTGCAGAACTGTCGGGAAGAGTATTTTTAATAAAAAAAACTGAAAAGAATGAGCCCAAATCATGTTTTGTGTTGAGTACTTACTTGACTGCGCAAGTCTCTTCCCGAATTGTACATTTGCTTTCCTGGCAGGAGTGATAGTCATATAGCCAAAGCAGTTCAAGCATCACCCAAGTCCATGGAAACCACATTTCCCAGTTTTACTCTCTCTCAAACATGCACGCATGTATGCATATGTGTGGGGACAGAGAGTGTCTGTAGGGGAGGCAGCAGTATTGGTAGATTTGTCATCCCACCGCGAAGTGCAGGCGCAGCAGAATAGGACTTGGTAATATGCATCGGTCAGGTTTATGGATGCCATCCAGTCACCTCTCCGAATGCACTACAAAAGCTGTCTGACTGTTAGCATAAGAAAAGCCTCTGTACAACGTAGCCGTTCAGGACGCGCAGACCCAATATGGGTCTCATGCCCATTGATTTCTCTTGCACTATGCAACACAGGGAGAAGAGGCCTGAGCGCACCTCAGAGTATCGAACAGCTAATATGGCTCCTTTTCAGAGGAGTGCAAACATTCCCCTCTCCAAGGCCGCCCTCTTGGCGGGGATAGAAAGAGAGGTCTGAAGTATGCTGCTGAACAGAGGACGTTAGCGGTGAAACTGTGATGTGTAGCTCCTCTGCAGTCTTGTCTAGCCTGGCAGAGAGAGGGCAGCAGAAAGGCACCAATGTCTTGTAACAGGTCATGAGTGTCAGGGCACTGGGTTTGGCGGATAGAGCTAGAACTGGCCCACCTGTCCCGCCCCTCCCATCTTGGAAGAGAGCCCCTCGTAGAAAGGGCCGGAAAAGGGCTTAGCAAAGTCAGCAAAGAGGCCGCTGCATTCCTCGCTTCGTCCTCAGGTGAGCAGGTCTCAGAGTACAGTGTGGAGAATTTTCCTCAGTGTCAAGCAAAGTTCTCTCTTTTCCTTGAGGTCCAGTATTCACACTCGATGCGGAAAAAGTACTCACTAACGGGTTTTTTTGACTAGAAAACCGTTCCACTGCCATAGTGTTTGGTCACCATTTTTCATCAGAAGCGTATGGCTTGCCAGGATAGCTTGTATTCAGCTCCCACCACTGACGCACTGAAGTGGCTGGGCCATACCGGTGGCAGTTTCTGCTAGCTCCGTAAACCCCGCTCCTGCTGTGTGCAGTGAGCAATGGCAGCACATAGTCAACCAATGGGACATGAATCATCCAGGGCGTGCTGGGGGTTTACTCGTGAAGAGGAGGTCCACGGACAGTGAGTCTCAAGCACCACCATTCCCTTGTACGCACTCAGTAAAGAAACACTCACTTTAGCAGGCTGCAGGCTGGTTCATCAGGAGCACTGCCTGGTTGCCATAGTGTTTTAGTCACTATTTTGTGTCTGAGCCACAGTTGTTGCTGGGAAGGTTAGTGCATGGCTGTCACCTCAGATGCGACACACAAACACAAAAGTGGCCAAGCTGTAATGGTGGTGGCCTGCAGTGCTATTTGCGCTAACTAGCAAACAGTGCTAACAGGGTTGCCGGTGGGGGGTCATTGGCTCAACTTATAATAATAATAATAATAATAATAAATTTATTTACCTTTCAAGCAATACAGCACAAAATGCTTAGAGCTGCTTACTCACCAGGGCAGCATGGGGAGGAACCCTGAGCGTGGGTTCAACACCGGCCTGCCACCATGGGTCAGGACAATGTGATTAGCAGTAACCACCGGATGAGTACACAATGGTGCAAGCCCAGCTCGGGTTGTGCGCATGGAGGTGGCAGTTTGCTAGCCAGTGAGAAAGGAACAGCTTATTAGTTCCTATTGTGGAGATTTGGGTCCCTGCTCATGATTGAAGATCGAGGAAGAGCAAGTATGATGCTCTTAATTTTCCTCACCTGGGGAGGAGAATGGAAAGTTTCATCTAACACATGTGGGGGGCCTCTGTTGGTGAACAGTACTAACATTAGAAACAACCTGTGAGTCAGCGTGTAGTGCTTGGAAAAGGCCATGTAAAAGTTATGCCCTTTGATGTTAAAAATTGCTAGTGCTTTCTCTGGTGGTGGTAGCAGCACAAATAGGCCTGACACCATCTCGGGACAGACTACATGAGGCTTTCAATAGGCTGGATGCAGAGGCCTGCAGTAAAAACCTTAGCAAAGTCTGGAAGGAGGCTGAGGTAGCTGCAGGGTTGCCATCCTGTCAGCGGCTGAGTCGAACAGGCCAGGCAGGTCATCCAGCAGACATGGTGGGCTACCAGTGGGTTGTCTTCCTAAAGAGGGACACAGGGTCTTCCTCCTTGAAGACACAATGCTCATCCTCCTTGCCATAGTTGATGCACGGCTTGGATCGAGATGTTGTGTCCTCCACCGCCGGCGGTGTGCTGGTGTGGAGGGAGCGGGACAGACAGGTTGAAGTGGAGCCATCATTCACACGCCCCCCGTGAGAGCGTGAGGCATGCGGCACAGGATGGATGTGTTGGCAGACATGATGAGTGAAGTTGAATTCTTCTGCAACACTGCAAGGTGAACAAACTTCACAGGTGATGATCTGTTCTCAAAGGTGGCCGATTGAACAAGAGAGATGAGCAGCGAGAGCGCTGGGGTTTTCTTAGGGGGAGGGTGCTGCATGAATCCTATCCCTTGATTCGGTGATGAGTGTAAAGATTTATTCTCAGGCTCCAAGGTGGAGCCTTGTGACGGTGAACCTCAAGCAAAGCCCTCTAGAGGGTGGAGCACGTACAACAGAGCATTCATATGAGACCATTACGCTCAATGTCCATCGACTTTTCCTCTCTCCATGTTGCTTGCTGAGCTGCAGTGCTAGCTGAACAGAGCAAAGCAACAGGGAATTCCAAACAGAAAATTAATTTCTGCAGTAAATGAATTTTAAACCATGTCGATGGGGCACAAAAGAATCCAAACAACATACAAAATCATTAGATAATAAAAAAAATCAGTAAATCAAAAAACTGCCTCAAAGAATTCCCAGTGTGGCTAGATTACTGGGGACTTCATAGGTTCCAGTTTTGACGTTATCCCTACGGCCTTTATACTCCAAAAAAGTTCTCCCTTTCCATTGGGACCTCTCGTTGGGGATGGTCCAGGATCTGGTTCTGATGGCGTGGGCCGACAAGATGTCAAGATCTGTTCAGGTCATGTGGTGCTCCAGGCAGAAAAGCACTGATTGAGAGGAGTGTGTACAAGTGGTCTTTCTCCCAGGAATTTGGAGCGAATTAGCAGAGAATCAGAACAGCATTCAATATGGCTGCAGTCACAAATTCTGTCAGTAAAATAAACCACTTGCAAACCATGCAAAGTTGCATTGTTTGTGTTCTATGCAATCGACCAAGAAGTCGGCCTGCATCATGAAGCAAGATAAGAATCAGCAAGATCATTCCTCAAAATGTGGAACACATACTGGAGAAAAACCAATAAAATTAATTCAAATAAAAAGGCCCATGTATTTCTAAAAAGGTTGATGCATCCATTCGGGCTGCATTACGACTGAATGTGCTCTAAAAACTATAATTTACACACTTGTTCCCCGCTTGTATTAGCTATGATTGAAGTGGTTCACCACCAGCACCCTCACAAATGAGGCTGTCTCTTCACGCAAAAAATCGATCTGCATCCACCACCACACTCACAGCTTATCAAATCAAAATGTTAAAGGGAGGCGACGAGTTATACCTGACAAGCAACGCTGATTTACAAAGCCAGTTTGCAATAAGGAAGTGCCTGGGCGTTACCATTTGTTTCATGTTGAGGTACGTTGACCCCATCAGTCTATAAAATTTATGATTTCTTTGTGAGCATGTGCCCCCTTGTCAATCTGTTAGAACTTAAAAATACAGTGCATTGTTGGGATAAGTGCATTTTTAAAATGGGTGCATCAAGGAGGGGATTTTTATTTGCACTTTTAGCCATGACAAATCAAACCGTAGTAAGCTAATTTGCATTTTCATTACCACTTTAAGCGTGCCAAGTTGTGCCAGGCCGTACCTGAGATGGACTGCTTCCAGAGTTGGGTCAAAGCACACCGGACCTGCCCTCACGTGAGCTGTGACAATGTTAAAGAGCTTCTTCATCAACGCACAGAGCTATAGTAGCGCTTACAAGGGCGCTGATTTTAAACGTCATCGACTTTGAACAAGCGTGTCATCGCTTAAAGACACACCTTCAAGTGGGTAGCCCTGTTTTGATTGAAATGCAAATCCCAGCTGCAATGGGCTGACATGCCGAGTCCAATGAAGCAAAGCTAGACCAGCATATGTGTTGAAAAAAGCCAATTGTTTAGTGTGCAACTTTGCCTGAAGTACCGAGGTTGAAGGTACACACTCAAGAGTGTACGCTCCTGTGTTTTCAAGAAGCGCGACTAATGTATCACAGAATGGTGTTGCATTGTACGTATTTTTGTATGTCATGTCAAATTTCTATCTTTGCCATTTCTGTTGTCCTCTGTTGTACTGGTGATATTGAAAAGTGCTGTGGACCAGATTCATGGGGGATGAGAACTCCTATATATTTCAGGTTTTGTCCTAAACAGTAGAGTAGCCTTGACATTTTATTTTAATTCAAAGTTAAGTCTGAACCATTGCCACATCAGAAGTTTTTGAAGCTATTTTGCAGTGTCCATATTATCCTGTCCCATGTAAATTTGCATTTTCTTCACTTGAAACACAAGGCCTCACTACAATGCCTGAGCTCCTTAAATCATGGCCCATCTCTCAGTGCCTGTCAGCCTTTCATCTGTAGGAAATAAAATGGGAGTGTGTCTTAAAAATAGAAACAGAAGTGTCACATAAAATTCAAAATTGGCCATCAGATACTATTACATACAATATGACCAAAAAATCTATCATGAAATAACTTTGGAGTTATTTTGGTGGCAGCCCTAGTTCTGCCTGTTTATTTGCTCTTAGTTGAGGGGTGTATATAATGAAAGTTGACAAACCCAATCATAAGAACTGATTAACAGCAGGAGGGCTAAATCTGCAAAAATGAGTGACACTCTGCTGTGGCAGAAAAGTGACAGTTGAATTTCAAATTTAGTAAACAAAGGATAGAAACTGTCAAAAATAAAACTAAGACTACTCTGCCCTGCCTGTATTTTCTTTTTGTTTGAAAAGCCATGCAAAGAAGAGGACCGGTTTGGATTTTTTTTTCTTTGAAATTGGGACCGAAATAACAATTAAGATTAGTGTTGTAAAAATGAATTTATTCTTGCCACAGCTACATTATACCTGGGGGGGATGTTGGTGGTGGTGGTGGTGGTGGTGTTTGAGCTGAGTAAAGTGGAATATTGCATATCATGTATGACTAAAATGATAGTAGGGAGATGGCTCAGCCAGCAAAGGCTCAATCCTTGACTCTTCATTGGAATCAAGTTGTGTGGCAGCATTTAGAAGTTATTTCCAACGCATAACTGCAGAGGCCTTCATTAGCATTGCTAAGCTACTGTGTGGGGTTTCTTGTTCAGAGACAGCTGCGACTTTAAAGTGCGTGTCTGCAATATAGCTTTTAGTGGCTGAGAGGGCACATTCCCACATGGAAAGAATCCATATGAACATATATGCGCATATATGCAACCTATATGACGCATATATGCAGCATATATGCCACATATATGCTGCATATATGCGCATATACGCCGCATTTAGGCCACATATAGGCCAAATTCAGGTACACATATGTGCATATACAGGGCATATAGGTCTCTTATATCGCTTCTTTATATCCACATATAGGCCCTATATATACATACAAGGTATATGTCTCCTATATAGCTCATATACCCAGTGGCAGGTTCTGTTTGTCATACCTATTGTATAGCTCATATCTCACTTTTGCAACTGTCATACATGATGCCTAGCTCATATGTTTATTCTCAAGGTAATATCTGCATATTAGTCCAAAGTCCCTTACAGAAATAACAAGAATTTCATGCAATAACTTTTTAATCGCATGTGAACACGTGAAATTGGCATCACATTTGATCCTAAATACATGTTGACATGTGACAACGGCATGTTATGTGTAAACCAGTCATTATTAACTATGGCAAGTGAGAGGAGATAAAAAAATATGATATCAACACAAATATCTAATGCTATTTGTTACATTTTTTTTCCTGAAACATTAACAATAACAAGGTCATCAATTCTTTCTTGACCATACTTATTTCCATTCTATGAAGATTGAGTTGTGTATTGTGGAAGAGAAGGAAATGTATAAAAACAAAATGGTTTGATTATGTTTCTTTCATCAATATGCACATATATGTACCTTTAATATATGAAAACGGCCAATTTTATGTATGTCACATATATGCGAAACCTATATGTGACCCTATATTAAAACCTATATGTTTATATAGGTTCTTTCCATGTGGGCTGTTAACTTTTGCCAAGATGGTCCAGGGTCCTGTTTGGGGGTCATTTTGTGTGGACGTTGTATGTAATGATGACGCAAGGACTGTCCAAAGACAAGCAGGTTTGGTTAATGGGAAAGTCAACACTGATGAAAGTGGATGATCAGTGTTCCCTGCGATGTAATGGCCAATGGTTCAGGATGTATTCCTTCCTCTTACCCAATGCATGTACAGATATAGGCTCTAGAACCTCTCAGTACTCTGACGAGACAACGGATGCTGAATTCACTGAAACTCGCAGTGAGTCATTTCTTCATTTTTCATGCATGCAACTAGTTGTTCATGCTCCAAATGAAAAATTCAAAACCCCTAGACACACGGTAGTGTACAGTGATGATTATACGCCACCACTTTTGTCAAAAAAGGGTCCTAAAATACTACTTCTCTATCATTTTTTTGGTGAAATTGTATTGAAAAAAACTATTGTAGGCAATGAGAACCAAAAAAAAAATTGTTTCCACAAGTATATTGGGGTAAAAATACGGATAATAAACAAAAACACAGAAAACATCCATTTTTTTATAATGATTGAAGGGTGTAGCAGGTTCTTTTTTTTTTTTTACTCTTACATAGCTTGAATAGACGTTTGAAGGCTCGTTCCATGATTGATGTAAAAAAAAAAAATTGTTTCAACTGGTTTGAGGCAACATTATTCTGAAAATTACCTCTGATGGTCAGTTGTTTCAGTATATAAGGTGATATGAACTTTGAGCAGTGCCGCAGTGTTAAACACGATGGCATGACGGAAGGAGCTCTCTGAGATTGTTCACAGCTGCATTGTGGCCTTACATGAAGCTGAAGACGTTAAATGCTTTCATGGTACTGCAAGAATTACCATCAAGCATTTAAAATTGACCTGTTTGCTTAAAACTAGTGGCAATAGAGGTGCAAAACGGAAGTTAAGTGCCTCCAATGTTCATTATCTGTGTGTGACAAGTAAAAAAAAAATCGGTGGTTGACAGCATGACAACTCTGTGATTATATTAATAGCCCCAGAAGTGAATAGATGAAAGTATCAAGATCTACTACTTCCAGATGCCTGCGTGAAAATGGTCTGATTGGCAGTGTTGCTGCCAAGAGCTGGCAACATCAAAAAAAAAAAACTTGAATTTGCCAAGAAATTCAAGGATTGGACACCAATGGGCTGCAAACAAGTCCTTTGGACCGATGAAACAAAATTTAAACTTTTCTCACCCAAATGCAGAACTTTTGTGCACCGTAGAGTTGGTGCTTGTTTCAAAAATGACTGCGTAACCCCTTCAGTAAAACATGTAAATGGTAATAGTAGCCAGTGATCTCATGAAAATCAACGGAATCATGGATCGAAAGAGGTAACATAGCATGCTTGTGAGGCACGCATTGCCATCTGGAAAGAGCCTGATTGGTCTGGGATTTTTTTGACAAGATAATTACCCTAAACGCACCTCTAAGTTGACCAAGAATTATCTCAGTTGGAAAGAAACATCTGGTGACATGAAAGTTTTGACTTGGCCTGTTCAAAATCCAGACCTTAATCCAGTTGAGCAAATCTGTTGTAACGTTGATAGAATCTCTTTGGAATGAATTTCAAACCATATGGAATGGTTTAGCAAGTGAGGAAATAAAAAATATGAGAGAACTATGCCTGAAAGATTAAATGCTGTGATCAAAGCAACCTAATTTTCCCGCCACTTGCGTGAACAGTTCGTAAACTATGAGAAAACTAGATTCAACTATTGTGTGAGAAGGCATGCCAATGCATGCCATGGAGCCATTAGACATATTGGTCTACATTTTAGCTGATGGTCACGACAAGTTTGCACATACACTGAACAAAAATATAAACGCCCCATGTCAAATATTGATGCCACATGGAGTTAACAACTCTAAGTGAGCATATGCTGACTTTTACTTGTACAATAGGGATATTTCTCTTAATTTGTGTACCATTTTTTAATCCATCTCTCTGTCAGTGAGCATTTGCTCAGTGATTCAGTGATTTCAATCAGTACATAGGTGTGGCATTTCCAGACGGTGATCAGAGAGAATGAGCTGTACCCAGACACTTCTTATAATGGGGACAATAAAAGGCCACCCCAAAATGTCAAATTTTGTCAAAAGTCATCATGCCTCAGATGTCTCAGGTCATGCGGGAATGTGCCATTGGCATGCTGGATGCAGGGATGTCCACCAGAGCGGTCTGCATGCAGTTCCTTGAAGCAGAGCACATTCCAGTTCTGGACTGGCCTGCGTATTCGCTGGACATGTCGCCCAAAGAGCATCTTTGGGATGTTCTGGATCGACGTGTCCGCAACCGTGTTCCAGTTCCGGATAATGCGCGCCAGCTCCATGTGGCCCTCTGGGAAGAATGGAATAACATTCCACAGGCCGCGATAGACAACCTGATCAACTCCATGCGAAGGAGATGTGTTGCTCTGAGAGGCGCAAATGGTGGACACACAAGATATTGAACATTCAATTTCTTCAACCTGACCCCCAACGTGTTCAAAGGATTGTCACTCCTTTACAGATGCCAATATCATGATGTAATGGACGGTGATCTGAAGATTAGTCATTAACAAAAATGAATTTTGATTCGCTTCATATATTGCATAACCCTAATGTTAATAAAAACTCAAAAATTTGACATGGGGCGTTGATATTTTTGTTCAGTGTAGTTTGTGCATCGCCATGCCATGTTCAAACCATATATGGAAATCCTGCGGTGTGATGTCACTACTGAGTAGTTTATGATTAGTTCACGTGATCAGGGCATGCAGCGGCCTGCATAGATTGCGCATACTTTGTACAAACTTTGCGCATGACATAACCAGTTTTTCTGGTCTGCAATAGCCTCTTGGGTATTCAACATGTTGTATCTTCAATGTGTATAGACCTTCCATCTGGTATCTTGTCTCCTCCACAGATGAAATGAAAAGGAGTAAATGGTGTTTCAACCAGGCCTTTACATACGCTTTCCTGACATGTGGCTGCCTGTGCGGGCCAAGTCCTGACTAAAAAGTTGTCACGATGACTTCACGCGTGCGCAACCTTGTTGTTTTAATGAGTGACAAGGCATGAACATAGTGTAAACTCTGTGTGAAATGTGTGACAATAAGTGACAATGCGTGCCACTGTAGTAAATTATGCGTGAACAGTGCTTAACTTTGGTGCAAACATGGCATGCCCATGCGTGACATTGGGGTGTCATGCATTTCGTGAACAGTTCTTATGTTATGTGTGACAAGTGGCACGACATGGCGCAAACTCTGAGTCACTTTGCCATTTTGACATGGTTCGTGCCACTAACATGGGACGACTTGGCACGCCTTATTTCGAGGCATTGCGGCACCAAAATTTGTGCGTGTGTTGGGCAGGCATTACCATAAAAAGGAGACCTGGCTACACTTAAGAGCCATTCCGTGAGAAAATGGCACTTTTTGAAGAAGTTGAGGAGTTGACCCCCTTGGAATTGAATGAAACTTGGCACATAGGTAGATACGGGTGTCTCACAGAAAAAGCCAAATTTTTAGGTCCGTATCTAACTTTGCCTGCCAGTAGCACCACCCAGAAGCCACTAAAGTAGCTCAGTTTTGCTGCACCACATTTTATATGAACTATCATGACTTAAGCATACACAGTACCAAATATGTTATACTTTTATCATGACCTTTGACACTTCAAGTCCGGTTAGACATCAGTACCACATCAGCGCCAAGCTGGGTAACTACGTTATTGAGCCAGAATTATTTGAAAAATAACAATAAAAATTGAAAATGGAAATGGGAATAAAATAATATCCCAGACATATACCAATCTAGAATGCTTTGTTATGTGTTTACTCACAACAAGACTATCATTTTCAGTGAATAGTACCTTGGTATCTTGCTGGGTTAGTGCAGTGGCCAGAAAGATGGTCGAAATTGATTTTGGTGCATGTTTGCAGTATATTTTCTCAGTAACCCAGAGATGTACTGAGGTGGTAAATGCCATTTGTTGTGCTTTTGGAACTCTATTTTCAGGAATACCAAGCATTTCTTTGGTATTATCTACAATTTCAAGCTAGACAGAGCCAAAGTCGGAGGAAAACTCAAAACGGACCATTTCATAGCAGATTGTGCCGATGTTTAGGTGGCATTATTTTGTTTACCCAGCAAGACAGCAAATCTAAAGTTCTCTGGGTGCATAGTCCCTTTGGGGTACATTACAGCATTTGTAAAATCTCAATGGTAGTATTTTCAGTGTAGATGATATTCAACATCAAAAGTTGGAAAATTTCACCCCCAGGGGGCGCTGTAGGTTGGATGCAAGTACTGACTATCCCCAGCAATGTACCAAAGAAATTGTTTTTGAATTGCGATACACACAACTAGTTTTCTCTGAAAATGAAGAGTTTAGCTTGGCACTATGCTGAGTGGATAGCTATCTGACCAAAGGTAGCACTCTAAGAAGCTAAACTTCTACTGACCTAATATTCCATATTCCCAGACATATAACCAAATTCTGTCTTTTGACATATGGGGATGCTAGTGCTAAAAGAGGGTCAAGTGCCATTTTGATGAAATTTGAGTTAGTGCCATTTTTTAACACTAGATGTCTTTCTGCATCTTCCCTGTAAGTCTCATTGAGCTAGCAGCAAGACCATGAAAATGACCATGCATTGAGCAGTTTCCCCACATAGGTGAAAAAAAGTGTTTTTGCTCATTTTCTCAAAATGTCACCGATGGCACTTGACCCCCTTTTAGCACTAGCATCCTCATATATGAAGTACATGCACAGTTATACATAAAATTTGTAATATCTTTGGTATAAAGCTGGGTTGGTTGTAAATTGGAAAAGAATGCCGGTGGTGATTGTAGCATTGTGTCAACATGCAAGAATCTTACCAGTAGTCAGTACAGTGTACAGTTTTGTAATGTTGATGCGTTTTCAGAAAATAACAAATGCTCAGCATTTTTCCTTTGCTATTAGAATTAGTGAGCAGGCTTCAGTGTTAATTCTAGGATTTCCCAAGGGCAGGGTGCTTAGGTAAGAAAAAGGGCACAGCAGTCGCGTCGAGCGAGTGGTTGTCCTGAAAAAGACCACAGAGTTCGTAGTAAGCAAGCAGCAGCCTGCCAGGATAAGGGCAGTTCATTTGTAGTGGTAACTTGCATGCCCTCATTCCTAACACCAGCCCATGATGTCTAGCCTATGGGATGCCTGCTGAGTGGGAGGGCGGGGTTTCTTTTTCAGACTTCCCATTTTGGTGCGTACCAAGCTGTGGGTGTTGACGCAACTATTGTGCCATAAAGGGTGTAGCCAGCTATTGAATTCAGAGACAGACAAGCTCACTATCAACAGGCCGTAAACCGCCCTGTAGAGACCCAGGATCTAGTGTAGTAGGGCTTGCCTAGGGTTCGACTAGCTCCAAGGGTAACATCGACCCAGATTGAACGAAGGCCTTGGATAGCTGCTCAGGGCCAAGGCCAAAGAGCACCTCTGGCACGCACCACCAGGTGCCACCAACCCACAGTCCAATTCCAAAAACAGACTGACAGATAGAGCTAGTCACATGCTGTGTTGACATCATTTTGCTTTGGATAACATGAAAAGTATAAAACAGTTTGAACTTTTGTACTATACATTTTGTCTTCATGTACACGGTTGTGTGACTAAGATTCTTTTTCAGAGTTCAAATCATGGACTGTTATTTTATACAAGTGTACGTATACTGTTGATGCATGTCTGTATACATACTTATGGTGATCTTTCTACATTAGTTGTTTTTTGGCATTTGTTTTTTTTATTTTTGGACTGGTCATGTTTTATAACTTGCTGTACATTTCTGACAGGGCTGTACTTGGTTAAAACACATGTATTGTGTGTTTGTAATGCTCACAGTCACCACCAGTTTACAACCAATAGAGTTTTATGCCAAAGGGATTACAAATTTTATGTATAACTGTGCATGAACTTCATATATTTCAAAAGGCAGAACTTTGGTATAAGTCTGGGAATACGGAATATTAGATCGGTAGAACATTAGCTCTTTAAAGCGCTGCCTTTAGTCAGAAAGTTATCTACCCAGCATAGTACCAAACCAAACTCTTCATTTTCTCAGAGAACTAGCAGTGTGCATCACAATTAAAAAAAAAATTATTTGGCACATTGCTGGGGATAGCCAGTATTTGTATCCAGCACACAGCACCCCCTGAGGATGAAATTTTCCTACTTTTGATGTTGAATATCAACTACACTGAAAATACTACCATTGAGATTTTACAAGTGCTGTAATGTACCCCAAAGGGACTGTGTATCCAGAGAATTTCAGATCTCTATCTTGCTGGGTAAACAAAATAATGCCACCTAAACACAGGGACAATCTGCTATGAAATGGTCCATTTTGAGTTTTTCTCCAACTTTGGCTCTGTCTAGCTTGAAAGTGTAGATACTACCAAAGAAATGCTTGGTATACCTGAAAATAGAGTTCCAAAAGCACAACAAAAGGCATTTACCACCTCAGTACATATCTGGGTTACTGAGAAAATATACTGCAAACATGCACCAAAATCAAGTTCGACCATCTTTCCGGCCGTCCATTGCACTAACCCAGCAAGATACCAAGGTACTATTCACTGAAAATTATAGTCTTGTTGTGAGTAAACACATAATAAAACATTCTAGATTGGTATATATTTGGGATATTACTTTATTCCCATTCCCATTTTCAATTTTTACCATTATTTCTCAAATAATTCTGGCTCAATAACGTAGTTACCCAGTTTGGTGCTGATGTGGTCCTGATGTCTATCCAGGCTTGAAGTGTCTAAGGTCATGATAAAAGTACACCATATTTGGTACTGCGTATTCTTAAGTCATGATCGTTGATGTAAAATGTGGTGTTGACAGCAAAACTCAGCCACTTTAATGGCTTCCAAGTGGCGCTACCGGCAGGCAAAGTAAGATATGGACCTAAAAATTTGGCTTTTTCCGTGAGACACCCGTATCTACCTATGTGCCAAGTTTCATTCAATTCCAGGGGGGTCAACTGCGCACCAAATGTCAATCTCTCGTGCAATGACTCTTAAGAGTTGAGTGATTTTGGAGTTCACTCATTGTTAATCAAGAGAATGGATGAACATGGGTCAAGACTAATCACCAGTTTAACCCTGTAATGCCATTTGTATCATATTTGATACATGACTTTCTGTGACCTTTGTGTCATCCACATGATCAATATTTTCCTCAAAAACCTGTTGTATGCAATCTGATAAGTGTTATCTGCCCCCTGGTGAAGTATCCATGCACTGCAGGCAGTAGAGGTTTGTGGAACAAAAAATCAAAGATGGCTGACCCCATTCAACAACCTGCAGGTTTTTTCCATGGGAATCTTTGCTAATTTTACAAAGTTAGGGCAAGAATAACTTGTATATGGTTGCTAATACTTCAATATGAATATTTAATGAATTGAGGTAACTTATAAATATACATTTTGTTGGTAATCATACAGTAAAATCAAGTTAAAAAATGTATGTATCAAATTGCCCGGCAACAGTGCCAACCATTGCACCCACATGCTGCCAATAACAGTCAGAAGTGGGCTTTCACCTCTGAGTAACCTAGAAAAAAATCCTTCATGGCTCAGAACAAAATATCCATGACCATGCATCCACATGTAAATCAACCTAACTGTCTCTGAGGTTGGCCTCTCTGTGAGCATACTGATGGGCTTATTTACAGGTCTCCAGAAGACATAGAAACAAATCACTCAACATAAAAATAAGTTTCTGTAGACTCATCCTCTGATATTACCAAGCGAGCAATAGAACAACAAAGCTGGCATGAATTACTATGTGGTAGTGGTGAGGAGGAATCAATACATTTTGGAACATGCATGCAATTACAAAAATGAATTGCACCACCTTAAATTAACAACCACTCATTCTGAGAGACCTCTTTATCTACTCTAGATATGTGTCTTTTGCGGGCATTGGTCTTCATTACACAGCCATTACAAAAAGAACACATAATTGTCGAAAAGTGTGCGTGTGGGGAGGGGGGGAGTGTCGTGGATAAAATAAATGCAGCTGCTTTACAGAAGCCATAATAAAATGCTAGACACATTGTAGCGCCCAGACTTTTCCTCCTGGGCAAAGATGCAAGGATCCAATGACATCTTCTTAGATCCTTGGCACACTGCCTTCACTCTAAACCGATACTGAAACAATTCCCTCCCCATAGGCGTTTTACCTCTGCATTGGTGATCTATGGCAAATACAACACCAATGCTGTCAGGTTAAATAATGGTTTGTGCATTCTCAGGCAGAATTTCAATGTTATTGTTTCCTGTGGGGACACTTGGTTAAGAGCACCAAAACCCATTTTTGTTCCTTCTTTACCTGACCTTACCTTACCGACAACAATGCCATTTTGCGCTTTACAGCGTCTATGAGGAACAGAGAGGATTTTGCTGACAGATCGATGGTGCTGAATCCCTGTGATGTCATCTCCTGACATACTGGTTCAAAAGCCACTGCCTGCCATTAATAATCATGAATAAAACATCAGACAAAACTAGTTTCTGATATCGGTCAGTGTCAAAATCAGCAAAAGCAGACAAAGAATTACCAACACTGTGTACTTATTTAAAAAATGAATCGGCAAAGTGAACTAAAAATATTTACCAGATTCAAAGCATTCTATATCTTGTGTGTGCAGCCAAGGCTGAAGTAACAGGTGGCTGAATTTCAGAGATATTTCTTCCCTTTTTATTTTATCAGGCATTTACAAATGTCTCTAATATAGTCTTAAAAGCATTACTCTGATAAGTGGTATCACAAAATTAATAGCTTGTACTAAATTCCCTTGAAGATAGAATGGCAAAGACACCGCACCGGTCCTCTCAACCCACACCCCAATGCTGCTGGCTATGTGAGTAAGGAGATTCACACAGGCAGGTGTCAGTCATGTGGTCTCCATGGCCACCAACACGAAAGCGGCTAACAGTGATTTGAAGTGGCCTTCCATTAGTACATCCCCTTCCCCAGTCTCCTGGTGTGATGTCAGGGGCCATTACAAGTTTAGTGAAAGGTGATGACATTTTTTGGGGGGAGACAGGATTCCAAGCTAAGGGGGGGGATTGCCAGCAATGCTAGCTTTGCTCGTGGGTAACAAACTTTCATCCCCTCCTGCATGGCAACCACTTCAATCCTACTCCAATAGCCCTCTTGGGGAAATCTGCAAGAAAGTGTTACTTATGACCAATCAACCTGAAGTAAGCAATTGATGTCATTCTCAAACCTCTCTTCCCCTCTTTTTCTATTTATTCTCTAACCTTCTTCCTGTAATTACTGGTTTCCCATTGGACAACGGAGCTGATGGGATGCAGCCAAAGGAGTAGCGGGAAGATCCACGTCATTAGTCTTCCGATCAGCCAGCAGAGACGGGGGAACGGAAATCGATGGTGTAGCTGCGGCGAGTCACTGTGATGACCCTCCCCGGAGGCCAAACTATTACACGACTTCAATAGCTTTTCTAGGACTTTCTTTTCTAGAGAACAAGCAAGGAATGCAACATTGCACTATAACCAAAATGGAAAATGGGCTTGTGCCACCAATGTTTGCAATTTCAATTCCCAGGTGAGGCTGTGCATTCACACTCCTCACCAAAGTACAAAACTGTTTTAATTTTCTGTTATTTTTTCTGTTTGACCTTCAGTTAAAGTGGTAAACTGTAAGATTTCCGTCTCGTTACTGTCTGTTAAGTCAGTGTCTATCAGAAAGGGGGGATAAAACAACGGTGATTGAGCCTATGACCCACTGATGAAAGCACTTGTATTTCATTCTTTGCCACGTAAAGCGATCAGTGTGTCTGCGGCGACATTCCCGCGCTATACAAATACAGGCGCACATCTAGTGATGCTTTTTACATCAGTAAGCAGTGTTTGGTCTGTCCAGAAGGTAGGAGGAGCCGCAAACTAGCGTGAAGGAAGTAATAAGGAACCCCGAGAGCAGAGTTGCCAAGTTAGCTTATAATACGCGACTTTGGGCTTCTTTTTTCCTGAAGTCGCTTGAAAAAATTACGGGTCACGGGTTGGCGGTTTTTTGGGCTTGTTTTTAAAAATATGGTTGCTCATTAGGAAAGTCTAACAAGCGAACTCATTTTTATACATTTATGGTCGCTGTTTCCCCCGATTCATTGATTGACACTGTCTGCTCACAGCCTCACGATTAATATCAGAGCTGTAACGTAATTCGCCCGTCTACAAATCCCCACATTGACCTCCCCCGCCTCCTCCTCGCCCTCATTGGATAAAAATCAACATCATGCTACTGTTTACCGATCTTGGTTTGAGTGAGTGTTGACGCTATTCGCGTCAATTTATATACACAGTGCCAGTCAAAAGTTTGGTCACACCCTCATTTTTCTTACAAAACATGTTAAATAAAGAAAGAAGCACCCTTTATTTTGCAAAAAAAAGACCTAATTCTTAAATCCATCCAACTAACCAGCGTACGTTGTCATATTTGCTGAGCATACTCGCAATTTTTCCCCCCACAAGCAGTCATATGACTACAATGAGTTTGCAGCTGCATGGCTGTCTAACTTCCCAGAGATGTGCTGCAATTGTGGTTTGCTTTTCATTGACCTTTTTGCCCAATAAGTCCCAAATCAGCTTGACTTTAAGTCGGCTGTTGGAAAATGGAAGGAGTGTATTTGTCTGTTTACTTTGTAAAATATGGCTTCCTTGAAAATTCCAAAATCTTGGACACTATTCAAACAAATAAATTATTCTCTTCTAACTTCTGACTGTTAACCTTTCACAAGATTCCATTTGAGATTATATAGAGCAGATAAACCATTTAAGTTTCTCTAAAAACAGAGTGCTGTGACATTAGCGAAGTGTGTCCAAACTTTTGACTGGTACTGTATATATAACGTTATTACTGTAATAATTATAACAGTTTAAAAATAACATAATGTACACACATACACAAATAGTAGTTATATGCTACAAGCTTCCCCTTGATGCCCTTCTCCTTTTCACCTATGGGCCTATACCGTTTTAGCATTGTCTAATTTATATTGGGCTTGTTTTTGAAGCTGCAGTTGCTTATTTTTTTTGCCAGAGTTGGCAACACTGCCCGGGAGAAGCAATGGCAAGGTAGACGTCAGAGGGGATCCAGTTGCGGTACTTTCCCTAACCGGAACCTTGGCTCTATCCCCTAACCCTAAATCTAACTTGTCCCTTATGCTATAAGTCAGTTTTACGGATGGAATTAAGGGAGGACCAAAAGTAACATTTTTCACATAAACGTCATTTTAAAAGATAACATTACAGACCAAAAAAAAAAAATTTGGAGCAATTAACTACTTTTGTGTGTGCGCTCAGTCAATATCAGGTGCTAAATCATTCCAATATATATTGACTTCGGCATAGTTTGCCGTCCAATGGAAGTTGCGCATTGCTACTTTCGATCCCTCCAGTCGGGACGAAAGTAGCGCACGGGCGGGACAAAAGTAACCTGATCAAATTAACTGGAATTTTTTGAATTACTGTCGTTTTTCATTTGAAAAAAATCAAACAATGTCTTTGCTAACATGCAATTGTAAATATACAATGCACTCATTTATTCAATTCAATCATCAAAATGACATTAAAACAGAAGCAAAAACAATCACACATTTGTTTTAAACATTTTCATCACAGTTGTGACAGATATAATGAGCTGCACCCTCAGTGCATGCCTCATGTGACCACAGCAGACAAAAGATGCACTGCACCCACACTTCTCCAGGCAAAGATGAGGCAAATGTCTCCCCACAAACAAGACATTCCTCCTCAGAAACTGTGGTTGCAGTGTATCCGCTTAACAACGTCTTCTTTGGGCGTTTTGAAGAGGACTGTTTCTTCTGGCCCCTCTGCCGAGTCTCCTCCTTCAAGGCAGCTTTTACTGGAGTATCGGTCAGTATTGCTGTTGACCTGCAACATTCAATGAGATGGTAGTCAGAATCAGCTTGTTTTTATACAAGCAAGAAAATCAAGACAAGTTAAAAACTACACTCTGCTCACCTCTTTCTGCCTCTTCTTTTATTTTTTCTTTCCTCGAGCCAGCCTTTGGATATGGGCGAACCTTTTCTGGGCTGAACCTCTGTATTGGCGTGCCACTAGATGTTCCTGGAACCACAAGCATACCTGGATAGATAATATTTCAAAAAAAAAAAATGCTTGGCAAGGCTCAACATGCACATTTAAAAGACACACAGACACAAACTCTCACCATCTAGAGGAATGGCAGACTCATGGGGATGCGGCTCAAATGGGCTCTGGCTAGGTTGCTGGTGTCTTACGGGAGCGGGCGCTGGTGATGGAGCGGACATTGGTGATGAAGAGGGCGCTGGTGATGAAGCGGACATTGGTGATGAAGAGGGCGCTGGTGATGGAGCTGGCACTGGCATTGGGGATGGAGCTGGTGCTGGTGCAGGTGCAGGACGGTCGGTCACAAAAGCTGGAGCAAAGTCTGTCTTACTGAAAATATCTGGATTCAAGGGCCAGATACCGGTACACTCAAACCCAGCTGAAATGCTGCTTGCTGTCGCAGCTTGAGGCAGAGCTTTAGCCACAAGACTTGGGATGTTGTAGATGGTCAAAGTTCTTGCAGGGTTCATTCGCATCCAATTGTCTGCTGCACTGTTAATGTAGTGCTTCAGAGGACCAAAAACGCTTCGGTCTAGCGGCTGAAGACGGTGTGAGCAGTGGGGGGGGAAAAAGACAGGAGTACAATGCCATGTGACTTGCAAAAGTCAATAGCTACCGCAGAGAGGTGTGATGGATGATTGTCTAAGAGTAGCAGCAACTTTGACTCCGGAGTCACGCGGGTGTGCCTTGCAAAATGCTGTAAAAATGCCAAGAAATCGGCCTCCTGCATCCACCCTGATCCATTAGCAGAACCAGTGCAGCCAAGGGGGCCATCCCGGATGAAGTGGTGCTGGAACTTCTTCCTTGGGAAGACAAAGTAAGGGGGAACAAAGTTGCCTTGTGCGTTGGCAGCAAAGGCAACAGTCACCAATGTCCCTCTTTCCCCAGAGGTCACAGCACCGACCTGGCGCTGCCCCTTGGTGGCAATGATTTTGTCTGGCACTTGAACCGTTGTGGTACCTGAAATAATAAATGAAATGAATTATTGCTGTTGCAAATCACTGTTGCTTTTTAAGTTATCTAAATATAAATTTTTACCTGTTTCATCCATGTTCCAGATGTCCTTTGCTTCAAAATTATAGCGGGTGAGGGCAGTCTTTAGGTTTTTAAAAAACACTGTCACGTTGGTCTTGTTGAAGCTGGTGGAATGGGACATGCTGGTGGCTTGAGGTCGACGGATGGACAGGGTTTTGTTAGCTTTCGAGGAAGGACGTGAGCCAGTCCTTCCCTGCCATCTGGTTTTTCTCCCATGAACATGGAGTTTTAAGGCCAATATTTTCGGCCAGCTCTAATGCAAACTTTCGCACCTAAAACAGCATGAAAAAAGAGGTTAATTCCCAGATAGCAAGCACCTCAGAGCCGGGGCAGATCCGGAGCTGAGGTGCTTGCTATCTTAGGCAAATGGCGATAGTGGTGTAGCTCTGTCTGCAGTGTTACTCCAACCTCTTTAGGACTCAGGCCAAAATATATATCAGCTGCTCTCTTTATATATGCCTGCAGTCTCTTCTCCTGTTCTTCTGTGAAGACTTTGTTGTGAGCCCTGTACCCTGGGGCTCTGGCCTGCTGCCCTCCTGCCTCTGCCCTCCTCTTGCAGTACCTGAACAGGGTGACATGACAAACGCCATGCACCTCTGCTGCCCTCCTTATACTCTCGCCTCTTCGACATCAAGAAAGGCCCTTCCGTAAACCTGCTGGTCAACCTTTCCTCTCTGGGTAGTTCTGACCCTAACTCTTGGCATTTTCTGTCGGTAAAATATAACACAAGAAAATTCGGCCGCATTAGCAGAGAGGGACGAATGTAACCGTTGCTACTTCCGCCCCGACAGTGACTCCAGACATTAGAACCAGGATTGCTTCTAAAGTGGAAAAAGTCTGACATTTCAAACTTCAGGATATGTTACAAAACTAAATGACCTATCACTTCATCATAAAAATGACACATGGAGCGATAAAGACAATCTTTAAGTCAAAAAAGTTTACCATTTGTCTGAATTTACTCACCACTGTGGAAAACAGTCTTCCCGGTCTCGTTCCGCGGGGAAGCGACGAAACCTCAAGATTTTTCGCGGGTCTGGAGAGTGTCGCGAGCTGCACGTGCTGACCTAATATGACGCATCGAAGTGCAGATGGCTGTGAGTAAATCGCCATATTACTTTCGTCCCACGTTACTTTCGCACCGGCTCTCCCCTACCGCTGCTGGATCCCTTCTGACGTCTACCCAATGGCAAATACCATACTGTGTAGCTATACTGTGCACAGTAGAAACTAACGTATGCTGGGTCTCTGTTGACGCTACTACTGAAACTAAAATTATAACGTAATTTCAGGAAGCAAATGGAAAAAAAGCTACGTTTGTTAGAAAGTAGGATTTTGTCTGCCTGTTTTATTTTTAGTTTTCATTATTGTTAGTTTTTATTTTCATTTATGTACCTTTTGTTATTTTTCTGAGTGATTGTGTATTGTTCTGATTGATTGTCATTGTCAGTGTAAATCCTTGTGTTCTTCCCTCCTGTCAGTCCTTGTTAACACCCTGTTAATTCGGTGAGGTGATTCTAACTTCCTTCATTCTGTTCTTGCTGCCTGTCTGCACCTGAGAGTAGTTTAGAATCAGGGCCTGGGTGTGTAGAGCAGATTAGCATAGGTTTCCACACCCTTTCCATTCTACTCGCCTATCCCTGTCCTGCTCTTTCTGGCTCCGCCCCTCTCTGGCTTCCTGCCACAGCTGTTCCCTATCTAGTCAGGCAATCACGTTAATTGTCTTGTGCTTAAATATCCCATTCCCCCTTTGTTCCAAGTCGATTTGTTCTTCCCTTGACTCTGTCTGGTTGGTTCGTCTCTGCGCTATTTGGTTTGTGATTGCTCTTTTGAAAGTATTTGTCTGTTTGTATCAGTCTGTATATTTTAGTTTTGTGTTTGAAGTGAGATTGCAGTGTGATAGGTCCTTGTATTCCCTTTGCCCTTGTGTTCCCAATTGTTAGTTTCCCTAATCTCTCCTTCCCTATTTTCCCCTTACCCTTTTCCCCATTCCCTTCGTTCCTTTAGTTTATTTTCCCCCTTTTGTACATTGTCTTTGTGTGGACTGATTTCCTGGTTTCCCGATCTTGGCCTGTATTACTGATTATGATTCTGCTCACCTGTATCTATCTGTTTGCTGGCTTCTGACTGTTTTCTGAACTTACCATGAGTAAGGGATCGAATCCCACGGCTAAACGCCCTGCTGAGTTTGATCTGCATTTGGAGTTTCCGTCTGTTCTTAACAACGTTAACCGCCTCGACAAATTATATTTATTTAAAAAAAAAAAAAAGTTATAACGTTACCTGTTAACCAACTACCGTTTTCATTATTTACACAGGGCTCTCAACCTTCACATATTCGGTTTGAGTTTAAACGACATATTCATGTTCCCGTGCTGTAGTCAGAAGTTATTCTATCAAACCGTTTGTAGAGATTCTCCGGTGGAATTGAAGTCCTTGTGCATTGAAGTTTATCAGCATCACATGTGTTACGGTGGATTTCGCCAATAGTAATATGAGAACAATTATGATTCTGGAGTTCTCACGCTTTTCTTCACTCAGGGGTTGGAAGCAGCGGAATTGCATAAAAATGTTTCAAATGGTCTTATTTCATTTAAACAATTTGAACAATCGTGAAACACACGCATTTCGTTGATTGAATAACTACTGACTACAGCACGGGGACGTGAATGAAGCACAAATTCTCACGGCGAATGCGTGAGAGTTGGCAGCCCTTTAAAGGTTACCTATTATGCCATTTTTCCAAGTTTATATTTTGGTCTTTGACTCCCCTAGAGTACTCCTGATTGCGCAAAGTGAAAAAAAGGGTTCTTATTTCGCTCATGCTGCCATCCTCAAAAAACCCCATTTGTAGACCATAGTGGTCTCTGCCTGAAATGCCTCACTGGGGTGGCTCTTCCGCTATAGCCCCCACTCCGCGTGTGCCCACTTTCTTCTGACTGGCCAGCTCTGTGGAGGGCGGAGTTGGGCGGGACGAGGCAGCAGAACACAGTTTTCCGTGTCCCTCTCCCCAGAGTGAAACTTGAGACACGGCTGCCATCTGATAAGGAAACGGCGGGCAAATTCCGCAATCTAACGCAGTACATGTGTATAGATCTAATGAAATGAACTTGTTCTAATAAACGCAGCGCCGAAAGTGGAGGACGCATTGCAAAAGTCTGGCAGCTCAAGCACGAATTTGCTATCAGCTACAGTTTGCTACGGCAACAGTGGTGGGTACAGCGGTTCTTTTACTCTAGCTAGGATGCAGGGAAAGCTAGAATCCACCTTATTTAGAAACATTTGTAGAACGGGTCGACATGCCCAAGTGTAGACCGGAGACCGTAGAAATCCGGTGGGTCTGAGTTTAGAGGGAAACATGGACAGTGAGGAGCAGCTAAAAGTGGACCAACAGCTTATGGACTGCTTCGGTGTGTATTAGGACCTGCTGGTTCGTGTGCATAGCTGTGGTGTGGTGTTAGCGTGGAGAAAGGAACAGCTTCTGCGCTGGTATATGACGGAGGGGCGAAAGCTCCAGGCTAAACGGCCTTTTCGGAAATTGCCCGTGGTAATGGTTTACTTATTGCTTCAGAATGACCAGCTTTTCCTCGTGGAAAATGGGCGAGTTATGGATAGTGCCGAGAGCGAGAGAGAGAGAGCTCCGGTTATGTCATGAACATAATACAGATTTTACAGACCGGTAGTTCGTTCCGTTTGCGTGAACCGTTGCTTACGTGG
Source organism: Gymnothorax javanicus (assembly GCA_029692085.1). Lineage (NCBI taxonomy): Eukaryota > Metazoa > Chordata > Actinopteri > Anguilliformes > Muraenidae > Gymnothorax > Gymnothorax javanicus. The sequence goes on from CM056199.1 coordinate 72,773,776, forward strand.
AGCTAGTGAATCGATCAGTTTTACTGGAAAGAATTTAATATTCAATCGATGGCAATGCAGAGAAATCGTTTGTTACACACCGGACACGTTATAGCCTGTGCGCTTCCTTATTGCTTTCACCGGTAGCATCAGAGAGCTTGCCCAGACATTGGAGATGTATCAGGCTGACCTCGATCATGGATAAGTAAAGTGATCGTTCCACAAGCACCCAAAAATGCACCCCAAGCTCTGCAAAACCTACGTCTGGTCTAACTGCAGCCCAACTCGGCAGACGCATACAGCACCTCTCCGGTTAGCTTCAACTGTAGTGGCTACAATCAGGCAACGTTATGATGAAACTCTCACATTGATGCTTACCGAAGTAACTCAAGCATACCGATCAGAATTATTGCATATAAGTTAACCAGGAGCATTTTTAATTAGCAAAGCACGCGAACTAACATGCAGTAGCTGATAAGTGGTCATGACTTTGAATGTAATCTGTCGTGCAAAAAATTTGTTTCGTGTCCGGTGTGAAAGCTGCTTAACGCGCCCTTAACCCGTGTATTCGCGTCTTTGCATTGACTTTAAATGTAGGCTAATCTGTCCCGCGAATAATTTGTTTCGTGATGTGAAAGCAGCTTTATGGATAGTACGCGACAGCTAGAGAGAGCTCGGTTATGTCATGAACATAATACAGGTTTTGCAGACTGTAAGCTCCGTTAGCGTGGACAAGTTGCTTATGTGGAGCCAGCGAATCGATCACTTCTACAGGAAAGAATTACCTATTTGATCTCCGCCTTTTTCAGCTTTTTATTAGCCACAACAATTTCTAAAGGGGGATGAAATTATGTCACGGTAGTGCAGAGAAATCATTTGTAAACCGGTAGAGCTTCTGCGTTTCGCATTGCTTTCACGGTAGCACCAGAGAGCTTGCTCAGACATTTGTGAAGTATCTAGCTGATCCCGGTCATGGATAAGTGAAGCGATCACTAACTGTAGTGGCTACAATTGGGCAACGTTATGATGAAACTGCCATATTGATGCTTACCGAAGTAACACAAGCATACCGATCAGAATTAATGCATCTAAGTTAACTAGGAGCATTTATAATTAGCACGGCACGCAAACTAACATGCAGTAGCTGGTAACCGAGCGGTCATAACAACCACAGAGACAAACCCTTGCAATACAGGTTTTACAGACGGCAAGTTCTGTTACTGTGAACAGTTGTACCAAGCATCCAAATTACAAACAAGGATTAAAAGTTAGCTTCAAATGAGGTTTATGATCACACTCCTTCTGTAGAATTTCCCGATATCACTCTTGCATATTTAGGACACAAACATTAGCAACAGTAACATGGCTACGTTAGCCGCTGTACTACAGCCACAATCAACTGGCTATCATCTCAGGTTGGCTTATGCAGTAAAAGCGACTTACAGCTTCTGTGTCTGTGAGTCACGGACAGTCGCGACCAATACAGGCTTTATCTTCAGACATTTTACAAAGCCTGTGTTTGAGGCCAGTTGTTAGTGCTAACTATCGCTAGCAGTCCTGCTAGCCACCCGCAACACGTTAGCTTCACTTACAATGTTTGCTGTTATATCGTTACTTACAGCTTGTGGCTCCAAGCGCTTGATCGATGCAGCTGCTTCAGGTTTGAGAAGCAGCTGAAACGCTTATCCTGTGTTGAATTATCCTTTATTGATAAAGCTGTCTTTGGTGAAATGCTGAGCACAATCAGCTAACGTTCCCTTTGGCCGTGGCTGTTTGCTGCCAGCAAACAAAAAAGCTACCCATTGATTTCTGGTGGCAACCTCTTTTGGAAGAGAAATAAGTGTTTTTCTTTGCGTCCAAAAGTAAACGGACAAGCAGCTTTGGGAGAGATACTGACAAAACTGCACCTCAAATGATATTTGGTCCTTCTTTTGTATTTCCAAAAGTGTCGACGCTACTAAGGCATAGTATGATCTGCCGTTGTAAGTGCCTGCTAGAATAGTGTCCGGTGTGGGCAGGTCCAGCGCCGTGATTAGCTCTGGCTAGGTCTGTACTAATTGGACGGCACAACCTGACGTCAGGTTTTGCCCAGATCTCGCGAAGATCTCGGGAGGAGCTGTTCAGAGAGGAAATCACGTTCACGAAATCACGTTCTTGGATTACGGCAAAACCCCTGTATCTTATGTTTAGAAACTTTTCAGTGGTTGAGTATGGACAACTAACATTATAACATTACTAATATGTATTAAAAGAAGGATCAGCATCATAGGTCCCCTTTAAGTTAATCGATTCATCATAATAGCCTAACATGTTACTGGAATGAGCTGACGCTAATGGATGACTAACATCACATAATTTTTACTTTTAAAAGAGCATCTTTCCCGTCTGCATGAGAGTTGAGGAGGCGTGGAACTGGTAAGAGCCGTTAATTTACTGACGTCATACAGGCGACACTGTTGGGTCTCGACAAGAGTTATGGGAAATGAGGTCCAGAAGCGCACCTGCAATTACAGCTTACTGCCAAAGATGTCAATATAAACAAACCAATTCAAATCTTACGGATTACCACTTTAACTGGGGTATTCTCATGGGAAGACATTTCTCCACATCCCATTTCTTCTCAAACCATGTTCCAGAATTGCTAGAGTGCCTTTTTTAGTTAGTGCAGTTAACCAGCAAAATTTTCTTGTAGTAGCCCTACTTCGAGATGCATTCCTCAGAACTGGAAATCAAGCCTTCATTTAATGCATTACCAAAGATGGCCAGCAGAGGCGTTGTTTCTAATTCAGTGAACCCCCCGAGTTCCACACACCCAGTTTATTCCTCCATATACAAGGTCAGACACCGATTAATATTAAACAGCAGGGCAGCTCGCATGACAATGCTGCCTCGTTATTTATGAGGACACGGCCTGCTTCTCTGCCTTAACACTGAGATAAGTCACTTCACCACGAAGCTCATTTGCTCATAGCAGAGCGGGTGTAAACTGAGCAGCATCCCGTTTCATAAAGCAGGATTTCTCACTTAGCAGCATAAGTGTACTAAGTAAAACCTGCAGCTGCCCAGATCTGAATGAATTTAAAGTAAAAAGAGCTATTCAAGGTTTTAGATAATGCACTGATTTGCTGAGAGATTCTGCTTACTTCCAGAACCCTTGCTACAATCCCTGCGAGAAATCACTGTACACAATGACTCAGAGCAGCCCAATACAATCAACTGCATTGTATCAAAGCAAAGGATTAGATGAACTGTTCTGTCTATGATTATCTAAAGATTATGTCATTGACTATGCCTCAATACTGCATACATAACTTTAAGGTGCATTTCTATTAATATTTTTAATTTTTCATTATAATATGTATCTCAAGAGAATATATTGCCAGCTTTAAATCATTTATAGAGCAGAGGCCTGCAATTGAGATAGTGGACAACTGCAGCATCTGCTGGTTTTTGTTGTTACTCAGCTTTGCTCCAATCTATCAATTCAGTTGATAAGACAGTTTGCTCCTTACACCTGGCTAGTTGGGGCTGAGAGGGTAGCAGATTTTAAAGGAGGACGGCATAACAAGCAAAATTAGGCGGCCCTGTGACAGCGTTTTTGCATGATGGGGTAAGGCAGTGTGGGTGGAAATTCTAAAGTAATGGTCACTAACCCTGCAACTAAAATCTGGCACAACTGATTCTGGAAAACTCTAGGTTTTATGTGAGGTTTGCTTTGCTGGAGTTTGAGTTAAATACCTTTTTTTTAATTATTTATTTTTTTTAAAGATTTTTTTGGGGGTATTTTTCCTTTATTTGACAGTTATACAGTGTAGAGAGACAGGAAGGTTGGGGAGAGGAATGGGGGAAGACATGCAGCAAATGACCTGAGCTGGAATCAAACCCAGGTTGCTGCGGGAAGGACACAGCCTCCATGGTACGCGCGCCCAGACCGATGAGCCACAGGGGCGCCTGAGTTAAATACCTTTGAACAAAATTTGTGACCTCTGTTCTAAAGCTTACCACTTAAAAGAAGCAGATGACCGGTCACTGAGTTTACAGTGCAATCCCCATCACTTCATACTCATAATTAATTAGTCAATGAGGCAATCTTGCAATCTTCCAAAACTGTCCCTGTACCCTGAGATAGGCTTTCCACTGGTGTTACTTTATATTTACTGTTATCTTGCTTATTGGAAACTAGCACTGAGGGGGATAAAGACATGTTGATGAGTCCATCCATTGATTGATCGACTGATTTAGCTGCTTGTTTCCAACAGGATGTCATCAACTATGCAATTAATCCTCAAAGACGCAATTCTGGGCCAGCTCTGCATACACTTATTATGTAAAAAAACAACAGGCCTTTCAAAATACATTGTTTAGTAAGCTCATCTATCCATAACATCTGCTTACAAATAACCGTGAGACGGCTTTTGAGACAGACTGAATTACAAATGCATTCACCACGCGCCGAGCATGCCGCCGGCCTCTCCCACTCCAGAGCGAGCGACACTTGTACTCATCTCCTTTATTATCCCGAGATTGATGTTTCTCTCCGGACCAGTTCATTTATTACCGCCATGAGAGACAGTGATATGCCGCCTCGCTGGCTCATTCCGACTCGTCGTTTCTCATCCAGCTCTGGGAGAGAGACACTTGGAAGAGACTGCCAAGACAGTTGATGGAACACAGTGTTGGGACGCATTTCCGAATTTCAAACCGCAATACGCATTAATTTTCCTCAATTAGGGGCTCAGTCCTGCGTCTCTTTTAGGATAAGGTATAGCCTACATTACATCGGAGAAGGCGTGCAGCTGGCACGCTATCTGCCCAAAGTTTGGATCCATTCGGGATTGGATATCAAGACCTCCAGGTGGTGGAACAGTGACATTTAGGGTGGCTAGTAATCAAATTAATTACCACTCCAAAGCACAGAAACCATACAGGGACCTGAATTTTTGTAGCTAAACTACAAGAGTTATATCTGATAAATGGGTTTTTCCACCAGTCGTAATTTTGTCATCAGGAGTGCTATGTTCAATTAAGATTTTAAGTACCACACGAGTGATTTTGCAAGGTCAGTGGTTCAACTGGGCTTTAGTATTACTGCCGGTGGAACTTTGTTATTTTATTCTGACAAATTTTACCATTTTGTGACACCGTGCAGGGTGAAATTTGTGACTGCACTGATCATCGAGGTCATTTATCAATAATATACTTGCAAATTTGACTTTGATGCCCGGAATTCACTGTCATGCTTCTTAATACCAGGTCATTCCATGGTGTCTCTGAACCATGACACACAAATCCTACACAAGTCCTCCATAATCTCACTGCAGCCTCCTTAATCAAGTAGATCGATTGTAAATGACTCCACGCTGCATACGCTGCATAGACCGTTTTTCTCCGTGCTCAGAAAGGAACGAATCTCTTCGCTTCATGTGAACCTACCACACGATCAGAAAATAATAAAGTCTGTTTCAACAGGCAGCGGATCAAAATTTGAAAATTAAAGGAATAGGTTATGCAGTATTTTCCCCAGAGGTCATGTGATCAGCTGACAGGGATTCCAGTGGCCATCTTTAACTGACATTGGGCTTTTTCTCCTCACATGAACCCTATATGATGGATGTGCTCGAATATTCAATTGGAACGCTCTTAACTGAGCATTCTCTGATGCACCACTGCAATCGTTTCTGGCAATAAAAAGCAGTGGCTGTCTGGAACGGTGACTTATTTCAAACAAAGAAGAAGAAAAAAAAACTGCAAAAGGCTATGAGTAGATGGAAATTTTGACCTGAGTTTCAGATGCAGTGTAGCTTCAAAACTAGGCTCTTGTCAGGGAGTTGTTGGAGTGAGAAGGGCCAAGAAGCCTTAAGGCAGGACTTTATATATAAGCCCCCATCCATTTCTTTTTTTCATTTTCTCCATCCTTACTTCTTTTCTTTTCCCCTCTGTTCTCCATCTCCCTTCGTCCTCAGAGTCTCTGGTCCCCTCAGGCAAGCCTCCACTTCTGTGGGAATGTAATATCAAGTAGATGGAATTTTGCCCAAAGCTATAAAGTGCACACACAAACTTGCATACACAACCACACATACAAATACACTTATATAGTCTAACGCATACATGCATACGTTCCCTGAGTTACACACAAACAAACTTACACTAACACACAAATACATAAAGACTAATACATACATGCTCACATTTGCCCAGATGCACACAAACACACATGGACTACCGCACTGGCAGACAGAGTATACGCACCCATACATGCATACGCTTCACACACAGATACAGGGAGTATTCTCTATGGTGGACATCTCCCTATAAGGGAGTTGGTCCCCTCTCCAGAGTGACGTGTGGAGATGCCTTTGATTTTGGTTCTGTACAATGTGAATCTGGATGCCAGATATACAGTGGTACAGTGGGCTCCAAAATTACTGGCAGCCCTGACTGGAATTGCACAAACAATTCAAAAAAATATTAACAATACAATTATGAAGAAATGGAATATACAAACATGTGTCAAATGCTTTATTAATGTTTCAATGGAAACAACCAAAGTCATAACAATCATTTGATACAAAATGCATTTTATCAAAATCAGGGTTTCATAATTATTGGCATTCTTCATTCAGTACTTAATGCAACCACCTCGGGCAAGGATAACAGCATGTCATTTTTAGACAAGGTTAAGGCACACATTTGGGGGGATTTTGGATCATTCCTCTGAGCAGATCCTTTCAAGATCCTTCCCATTCTTGGGTTTGCATTCACCAACTGCCCTCTTCAACTCAGCCCATGGGTTTGTAATTGGACTGAGGTCTGGTGACTGAGATGGCCATTACAGAACATTGACTTTGTTATCAAATAACTATTTCAGTGTGGATCTTGAGAAATGCTTTGGGTCATTGTCTTGTTGGAAAGTCCACCTATGGCCAAATCCCAGCCTTCTGGCGGAGGCAACCAAGTCAACCAAAATGTCCTGATGCTTGGTGGAATTCATTACGCCATTAATCTTAACCAGTGCAATTTTGGTCTCGTCTGATCAAAGCACCTTGTTTCAGTCATAATTTAAATGAGGATTGGCAAACTCCAAGTGCTTGCTTCTGTGTCTTTTGGTCAGGAAAGGCTTTCTTCTGGCAACCCTTCTAAAGAGCCTGTAGTTGTGGAGGTGGTGCCTGATGGAGCTTTTTGAAACCTGGTGACCTCAAGATGCCACCGAAGCCTGCAATTCCTTCACAGTGATTCTAGGGGATTTTGTTGCTTCTCTCACCATCCTCCTCAGTATCCTGGGGAGAAAAATACAGTTGCATCCTCTACCCTGGAGGTTTTCAAGTACCATTTCTTTGGAATTTTATAATAACTGCCCTGACAGTGCTCAGTGGCATATTGAATCTTTGTGAATCTTCTTATAGCCATAACCAGATTTATGAAGGTCTATGACCATCTGCCTCTTTCTAACTGACTGTTGTTTTGTTTTCTTCATGGTGTTGGATGACAAAGGAATATTTTAATAATATTATTATTATCATTTTAATAACTGAGTGAAACAGGAAGTGATGTAATGGCTCAATACAGTTCCTTAACACATAGATAAAACTTCAATACCTGGGTTAATTTTGGTAGATGTTATTAACAATAATCTTTAAGGGTGCCATTAATTGTTAAACCTTGATTTGGAGGAAATTGATTTTTGATTAAATCAGTGACTGACTTTGGTTGTTTCCATTGGAACATTAATATCGCACAGTATTTCTCACATGTGGTATTTAGAGTTTCTCTGTAAATATACTTTTTTAAAGTGTTGTTTGTGCACTGCCAGTCAGGGGTGCCAGTGACTTTGAGGTTTGTGCAATGCCAGTCAGGGGTGCCACTGACTTTGAGGCCCACTTTAGTGGAGCCAATATTTGGGATTTTTTTTTTACCAAGACTAAAAGAAAGTGTGATGGATGAAGTGTAAAAGGGCAGTAGTTACCACCCCCATGTTTTAGATCACAATTAAACACCCTTGTGAATCACTAAGATACTTTACAAGAAGAATAGCCAAAATGTCAGATGGTGTAAATGTTAGAGGGTAATTAAGTAACTGAGGCCAGAAGTTGGCATAAATACCAAAAGCAAAAACAGCACTCTTAGTCAGAGAGCAAAGGTTTTCTTATCTCAGCAAAAAGTAGATCAGCCAACTCTGGGCTTCAGAAATAAAATCGCTGTTCACACAATTGTTTATATTCCTACTTTTTTTTTTGGCTTCCCTCAGTGGTTCTGGTGGAGCGGACAGGAGAAAACAGAGGTAGCTCTGTTCTGGGATGGGGCTTGCTCTGTTACTGGTCCAACTTGGGGAAAGCTTGGCTCCATCAAGCCATTATTTTTAACTGAAATTAATTAGGCACATAGCCAGATGTTTAGACAAGGTGTTGTGGCTGTGCAGATGTGCGGACTGCGAGTAATTTGTGGGACAGGTTGTACAGCAGCAACCTGCCCAGCACCTCCTGCCCCATCTCCTCGCCCCCCTTAATTGTATCAGCTGGGACAGCTGTTGGGCGCAATATCTGTGGCTATGACTCAATTGTGCGGACTAGTGCACAGCACACACACACACACACACACACACACACTTGCTAACACTAATGCATACAAACGCGCACATAAATGCAGAACTGCAGCTTGATAACTGACCTGATCAGCATATTGATTTCAACAGACATGCGGCAAAACTAAGATTCTGTCCGCAGCTATGATCCACAGCCAGCTCCAAACCTGTGACTCCAACCAAGCATGCAACATTATTTTCCTTGTAAAACATGAAATAAGCTGTTGTTTATTTTAAAAACCTTCTATATTGCGATCAATTCAAAAATGGTTCCATGGTGAAAAATTTAATACACAGATCCAGCAAAAATTCCTCAAGCAAGCATCAATTCTGATTCTGGACTAGATAACTGGTCACACAATTTGAACAGCTTAAACGGCTCTTTAACGCCGCCCAATGGACACCTCTCTACATTACAGTTTTTGTCGATAAGCCGATCTGATTGAACCTATTTCTTCCACATGGCCAAAATATATATAGATAGATAGATAGATAGATCCAACCTACCATTTGAAGTGAAGCCTTTTTCATTACTGGTTGGTCTTTTTTTTAATTTTGCTGTTCATTCTGCCAGTTGGTGAAATCGAAAGGTGTCAGTGCTTTACATGCTGAACATGTATGCGAGTATGTGATACAGAAATGTTCCTGATCCATAAGTACTGAGATACAGACACAATAAGGGGGAATTTGTAATGGACTGATATAACTGAAGAAGAAGAAGGAAGCTCTTCCTCTCTAACAATGAGGAAGCAGTGCCTCTTTCACTAAGAATTTATTTTTTGCTACCAACACTATCAGCACATTATTTTACAACTATACTCCTCTAAACATGAGTAGGAATCAAATCACATAACATTTACTTGCTCACATCTATGGGCAATTTAGTGTCCCATCAGCCTAACATGAATGTCTTCAGACTGTTGGAGGAAACCAGTGTACCCAAAGTAAACCCACACGAACATGGGGAGAACATACAGGCTCACAAGGGCCCACGGCCAGATTTGAACCCACACCATTCTTGCTGTGAGGCAACAGTGCTACCCGCTGTGCTACCATGACATCCCCATGGAAGAGAGATGATATGCTAGTGTCATAACTGCAGTGCTTTGTCCCCAAAATAAAAAGAAAATAATTCATGATTGACATTTTAGGCCACTCATCGGGTGCTGGTGCAATGCCAGCCAGCTTCCCTTCCTTCCCTGACATTTCAGAGCCAATTGCTTTCAAAAGTCACCCTACAATTCCTTCTACAAGGGCCCTGTCACCCTTAATGTTTGTACTCGTGTGTGTGTGTGTGTGTGTGTGTGTGTGTGTGTCCGTGAGAATGTCTGTGTTTGTATTCATGTTTGTGACTTCGAGTCCACGTTTCAATATTGTGTATACATTTGTGTGTATGTATGGGAGTGTATAATTTGCGCATGCATTACTGGACTGTTAATGTGGGACTATGTGTAAGATTCTATTGTGCCAGTGGATGTAAGTGTGTTTGATTACCTGGATGGAGGCGTCAGAGAGTTTGGGCATTTTAAAGTGTTTTACTATGCAAGTCTGTGTGTGTGTGTGTGTGTGTGTGTGTGTGTGTGTATATGAGTGAGTGAGTGAGTGAGTGAGTGAGTGAGAGAGAAACACATTTATCTAAAAAAGGATGACGGGCATCACTGCTCCTCTATAAATAGTCTGACTTTGAAAGGTCAGAAACAATCCATCAGCTTGACAGGACAGCCGGCTGCTCAAAGGTGTGTGTTTTTCTGTACGCACACTCAGTAATTACCCTGCTACAGCAGCAGAGAGAAGGGCCTCTGAGTCATTTAATCAGGCCCTGTCTATCGCAGTCAGGGAGAGCGAGGAGGACCAGGCTGGAAAGTGACCTCTGCTGCTCCTACAATACGGAGACAAATCCCTGCACTTCACCCTGAGAGAATCAAGCCCACTGCTGGTGTACAGCTAGGAATGAAGTGGAAGGCAAACACACGCACATGCCCTTTACACTCATTATACATCACAGAGCAGTGTTTTTTCACCTCTGTTCTCGAGTTCCATCGCTAACTGTGGGGAATGATTCAAGTAAATCCAGGTCTCTTGTTTGTGTCCAGGATACATGACGAAGAGCACTGAGGTTCATTGCAAGTTTACCCACATTTATAGTTACATATACATTCCTGTGAACAATAATGTACATGAGGACTGTCACAAACAGGTTGACTCAAAGATGAGCAGTTAGACAGGAAGACCGATGGATAAATAAGTCCTTTCTTCTGCATGTCAGACTGGCATACTAATAGACATACAGTTGATGCAGATAAAAAAGAGAATTTGCCTTAATTCAGCTTTGATGATGACATCACTGGAGACACCACCTTTGCACGGGAAACATTGGCGATTTGTCGGCCAACTGTCATAGTCACTGAAGATGGTGTCCAACACTCCTTGGTTAGGTTTGAAAGTCACAGTGGTATCCATGCTTGCAGGTAACCAGCCCAGTCCATATTGTTCACGTGTGACTAATGCATGCTGGGACATAATATGTAATAAAATGGATAAGCCCCACCTCCTCTGTATGCAAGGTCAGCATTTTGAGTCCTGTGTCTCTCTCAGAAACTGAATCCCATTATTCGACCAGTCCCTCTTTGATCAACAAATGAGTTGATTGGATTTGTTAGCTGCTGTGGATCTCTTCTTTCGCAGATCAAGAACTGACAAGCATGCAGATTAACTCGGCTTCGTCCATCATTAGAGTATAATACTCTCGCTTTTATTAAACCCGCATGTATATGCACCATTAGAGAAGACAGATCCCCAACCGAGTTCATGCGGCGAGGGAGTCACCGTTTGATGCTGCGAATCTCCACACACGGGCATGTGCGAGCGAACACACGCAGATACCCGCAATCAGAGCCTCAACACTTGACTCTGCATCGAGGATAAGTGATAACCATGAAACAGACAAGCCTCACGTCTCTCATGCTGTGATTACCAGGAACATGACCACAAACAATGCACACAATTTTTCTTCACTGACAATGATACAGTTCTGTTCATGAATCAGGGAGGGGAAAACAGCTTTACTGAGAAAAAAAAAAAAAAACGATTCTGTGCAGTAAAGTGGGACGTGCGACAAGAAGGAAATAAACGACTTCCAAGGGTGAAATCATACTAATAAATTAAGGCAAATAGAACTTTTTACCGATCATGCATCAGAAGCTCTGTCATTGCAATCATTAGATGACAATCCTGGTACGGGGCATTTAGCAAGAACGGTCCCGATTAGAATGAGGCATCCCCCATCTTGTCGAGACTGGAGTGCGAGCGCCAATGGAGTGTAAACTGCATTTGCGGATTGTCATTACCGCGTCCCCAGTGGAGAGAAAAAAAAAAAAAAAACGGCACAAGAGGGAAAAATGTTTCTCTAAATGCAATCTTTCATATACCACGGTGTACTAGTTCTGTAACAGCACACAGCTGGACACATGATTTGCCAGACTCATTATTATGCCAAGGTTTGACAACCACTCTACTGAGCTTTATAGTCAAACGTCAACTCTTTATGAATGTTATCTAGGAGATACAACATATAGGAAAATATGTGCACTGAAGCTCAAAAATTTGAAATCACTTGAGTAGTTACTGTTATTTAATAAAAGCGTTTGTACAGGAGTAAATTAGACATATGAAACAAACATCCAAATCAGACTGTATAAAAAGATGGACGCACCCTAGTTTGACAAATGAAGTCCATGCGGAAGTACCGTAAAATGGTATTCTATTTAATGGCCAGCAGATGGCGACGTTGGTGGTTGCAGAAAGAAGTTCAATGCTATAGAAGTCCATGAGAAAATGACTCTACTTTCTCACCTGATTTTTCATTTAAATAATGATTTTTCACATTATTTTATGGTAGCTATAGCATGTTTCAAGTCTCCTTCGATATATCATGATGTTCATTTTTGTAAATTATGGTCCCATATAGATTAGAATAAAGGATAAAGCCAGAATATGCTTTAGGGGCGTGGCTATCCTCTGGTCCTCGTCCGATACGGTCAGATCCAGAGCCACGGTCCTCCCCGGATCTTCAATACACGCTCTCGTCCAATAGAAATCACATCCGGTTTCAAAATGACAACATGGCGCAATTCAAATTGCCAAAATCGAGGCTTCCTTTTTTTTTTTTTTTTTTTTTTTTTTAAATCGAGGCTTCCTTTATGGTATGCTGAAACCAATGGGTGACGTCACGGTAGCTTCGTCCATCTTTTTATACAGTCTATGATGGTATGCTGAAACCAATGGGTGACGTCACGGTAGCTTCGTCCATCTTTTTATACAGTCTATGATCCAAATGCATTTCACGGCTAATGCAGAACTTCAAGTATTTTTTGTGGAAAACGTTTTTAAATGACAAAAGTTATGCCCGTCTATAGCAGTGATTTCTCAAAAGTATCCTCCTCGAGGTTTAATATCTACTTTGGAGATTTTTGCAAATTTGGTATGACAAATTTTCACACGCAAGATGAGGTCAAAATATTTCTACTAGGGCTGCGTTCAAATTTGCTTAAAGGAGGACTATACTGACCTACACGTTTTGACTTAATCTTACAGTAATTAACTCCAACATAATATCCACGGTCGATTTTTTGTCCATACATACCCCCGTTCTTTTAAATGACCATTAATTAGCCGGAATTGCTGTTTCCAGCAGGCCGCCATTAACGCCACAAGTGGCATGAGAACTTGCGAAATCATAACGTTACTGCGGCTGCCACATGCACTCATGTGCATGATGCATGCGATGTCAAAATGTCTGAATACATGGATATCTAAATAAATTAGAGTACCAACCAATTTAAAATTGTTCATTGAGCGAATCAACTGTTTGATTGCAAATTGAGCCAAGTAAATGGGAAGGGGGTGAAAGCAATTGTCGAGTAGAGGAGGATGATTTTGAAGACCTTAACTTTGCTTAGTTCAGCACGCAGTTTGCCTGAATGTGTTTGCTTGATTATTACATTTAGCCGTTGTGTGCAAATCTTGTTCAATTATTAAATAAAAAATGTTTAAAATTTGCGGCACAGATTTGCCTGAACGTGCTTGCCCTGTCTTCGGTGCATTTGTCCATTGCTTGCAATGCGAAAAGAATTTCTCTCTCACATTCACGTTTGATGCGCTTCACACAATGTTTTCTACTTCGCGTATATTTTTAGACGCTTAAAAACCAGGGCCATCTTAAGATGATTTTATTATTAAGAAATCTTTTTTAATAATACGTGAAAGTTTTCCAATGAGAGGTGGAATTCAGAGGTCTGCTATTTATTCAGATTACTGACATTATTTCAATCTAGCACGGTAGCCTGGTTCGGTTTGTCTGCTTCTCATTATCTCTTCTAAATCATTATTGGCTTGATTTTGGTTTTGATTGGTCAGTTGGCTGAATAAATGGCTTGATTACAAGTTAGGCAAAGTACATGGGAATTGTGAGCTAATTATGCCAAGGTGACGGCAGCTGTCTAGCCTCGCTGGTAATTAGACTTCAAATCGCACTTTTCTTTCCGGAAGCATTTCAAATGGCCTCTGATGTTAGTTCACCTCTAAATTAAAGTTGTGTCGGATAGAAAAAGGTAATAATCAAGCTTGTCTGTCTGCCCCATAGAGGAAGCGGGAATATCTCAGTCATTCAACAATCTCAATGCAGGACCGCAGGACAATGGAAATTCATGGCGCTGACAGCCACACTGACATCACGATTAGGGGCGCCCCAAGAGGATCGAGGGTGAATTTTTGTCTGCTGTGGTGAAAATGGCGCGGTCCACTAATTTTGTAAAATCGCTCATAAAAATTAAAGTAATCGCAAATTAAAGAAAACAAAGTCGTAGGAGCTTTTTTCATGATATATTGAAATAATAGCACCCAGCTTTCCCAGCCATGATAGTCCTCCTTTAAGAAATTTCCTAACTCCCAAGAAAATGACCCAGAAGTGGAAGCCAGTGTGTTTGAAGTCTCTAAACGAAGGTGCTACAGTGCTTCCTACAGTTATGCTTAAAAGTTTGCATACCCTGGCTGAATTTGTAAAATAGGAGACATGCTAACCATATTATAGCAATGTAAAGAAAATGCTTGGGGAGGATGCATTATTAACATTGATATCATTACCCATTTTTCCAACAAATTATGTCCAGGCGATGTAGGGTCAATGAGCAAAGGATGCACATATTACATCTTCCCTACGCATGTTCATTACATTGCCATTACGTATCTGTGCTTAGTAGGTCCATATCTCTAGAAAGTTTTATAAGCATCTTCACTAGAATGTTCTATGACCTTCTACAGTCTAATTATCTAGAAGTCTAGTTAAAGACTGAATGTTATAGGATGTTGCATGTACTACTGTATACACCCAGTATTTACATGAATGTTCCGGCAGCATCCGTGTACAGGAATTTTCCATTATGGTCTTATGCAAGGGACAGTGTGCGCAGACTTGGAGAAGTCTTCAGCAGTCTCCTTTAGAGATGGTAGTAATCTTCAAGTGACTTTACAATCTCACACACACACACACACACACACACACAAGTGGTTCTCAAACTCGGTCCTGGCACCCCACTGTGTGTGCTGGTTTTTCGTCCAACCACCATTGTAATCTCAGGATTTTAACAAGCTGTGTATTTGTCTTAATTAGCTGCATTCCATTCTGAGAGCAGTTATTCACCATCTGAGGTCATATTTTGATGGACATATCTATTATGCCATAAAGAATGAAAACCCTTGAACATATTATGCTTATTTTTCTCTGTTGTGAGAATTTTTGGATAAAACCTTTGAACAGATCAAATTATACTGAGAAAATCAGTAAGCTCCAAATTAGTTTGCTGAACACAAGTGTTTTGAGTTCTCTTAAAAATACTTTGCCTGAACTTAAAATACACACGAAACAAAGCAGGTGTGACAATTGTTTGCCAAATAAATTGTTAGTATTTGCAACCATGTGTCAATAGTTTCACCAATGAGAAACCTATTGATCGTTTACATTGATTAAATGTTTGGTTAAATTGTTTCCCTCTGCAGTTATTTATACTAGCTTCTAATATATCTCAATGTGGATATGAAATTTTTATTCCTCATGGCACAATGGATATGTCTATTGTGGCTTAAGATGGTAAATAACTGCTCTAAACATAAACGCACCAAATTAAGACAAATCAACAGCTTGTAAAAATCCTAAGATTGCAATTGTGGTTGAAACAAAAACCAGCATACACAGTGGGGTGCCAGGAGTTTGAGAACCACTGAAATATATACTGGACAAATAAAGTTAGGGATCACCCCAAATTTTGAATTTGAAATATGTGATAGTTTGTATTTTTTTCCATATCATATTTTAATATTGAAAAGTTGGGTGATCCCTAACTTTCTTTGTCCAGTATACAATGGGCTTAACTAACAAGCTCAAGAGATCTGTGGGCAGAAGTTGAGTCAATGATTACTTGTTAAAACACCTAATTTTTCCCCTTTTCTATTTCAGTGAAGCACGTCTTCAACACTCACCAAAAATGCAGCATAAATTAAAGGGACTGAAAACCATTGCAGGACCTCTATGGACCCACAGCATTTATTGAATTATGAATTTTCAATTAAGTTTGGTGGGACCAATAACCTTAATATGGATCCATACGAGTCCAGTAATCACTGCTGTAACACCATGAACATCCCAGCATGACAAAAATACAGGAATGATTAAAAAAAAGGATCTTGAGCATCTTTTATTTTTACAGTGACACTTTACATTAATATACATGTATGTACATCACACCTAATTTACATAAGTTAGAAAAAAACAAAACAATGCAGTAAAAATCAAATTCTTTCAATACAGCCATGATTTCATTGGAGCGGTTCTCACAGTAAAATAAGTGCACATGGATAATGCAACAAAAGTGGCAGATGCATCATGTCGAGTGACTTGCAGTGCAGTCCGTAAATATTTGAACAGCGACACGATGTGAAAAGGCTGTACGTCTGAAACTGTTCACTGTATATGGATGTAACTACCCTCACATCAGAGCTTGTGATCCAAAATTTGGATCCTCAAATCAGAACCTCAAATCCAAATCCAGCCCAGGTTTTATTTAATCTTCAGTCAGAAAATGAACACCTGGTGTCTCTGATTGGCCGGACGGTCTTCACATCTGACTCCCAGGTAAAGGGAGGGTGTGAAACAAGCAGTTCTCTGAGGTCAAGGACTGTAATTTTAGGTCCAGAGGTCTAAAAGCTACGCTTTCCATGCGAGGGCATTTATATTCACATGGAGTAACCAGTACAAATTACAGCCCTTTAAAAATAAGTCACTGCCCATATATTGAAGTCCTCACTGTACATCCCTACCACCATTAGGAAGGGCTTCTTCTTCATAAATACCGCTTTCTCTTCATAAAAACTTATTACAATTGGGAAAAACAAAGTCTCACACACACACACACACACACACACACACACACACACACGTATAGCAAATGACACTTAAGCTCCGGTTATTCCAGTGCATGTGATGTTGTAATGAATTAACAGGTAAAAACATAAAAACCATTTCATTCTGCTCTAAACACAAAAAAATACAATGAGGGTCCAAGTGTCCAGCCTGAGGCACTGATAGGATTTAGAAACGATGTTTTCCTTAGCAGGAATCAGACAAACTCAACTGGACTGGTGCTTTTAAACAAACACGATTGAGCGCATTACAAGGGTAGTTAACTCACTGCTTTGGCACACGAAAATAAATCCTGACAAAATGGTGCACAAATTCAGCTATGGACCCATTTGAAAACCCTTGGATTTATACTTGTAAAGAGATGTCACTTTTGGGTTCTTTAAAAACATATTTTTGGTGTAAAAATGTGAGTTGTGTAAGATAAGTTACATGATGGTGAAATGTGCCAAGTAAATGTCAAATTCCAAAAACAACGTCAAGTCTCTTTCAAACTATATGGAGGATGGACAGCAATCAGGTAAGCAGACATGCGCTACATGTTTCATTTTTGGGTTAAATACCCCAAAACATGGCTGCAGTCCTCAGTACTGAGCTTGCTTTATGCAGATATCCCGACCACTCCAAGTGGTGCAGAGACTCTCTCAGCTGTAGCTGTGGTCAACTTTCACCAATAAATGGTCATAATGATAATTTTGTGGTTAGTGTCAAAGGTATAGAACAGGACACTATAAATAACATGATAGAACAAGAGCTGAGAGCCTCCATTATTTGCTGGTTTCAACAGGTTTTAGGAGGCACTGACTCTGTGATTCTACCCAACCCATCCCCATCACTCAATGGCAGGTAACCCACCCACATGCACACACACACACACACACACACAATCCAGGGCTCTACAGTGCTCCCATTTTTTAGGAGTATTGGCTCCATAAGATTATTGTGTCAAGTGGAAAAATAATTTACAAGCTCATTCATCAAAAAGGAGCCTTTTAGGGTGCCCTTAGAATCTTTCCATATCGGAACACACATGGCTCCTTGAGGATGAAAAATAAATTAGTGTAGAGCCTGGCACACAGACCCATGCACTCGCATACACACAGAAGGTCATATTATTGCATGCAAAAACAGTGCTTTGCTTGTTTCATGCATTACGTTTACAACAAAACCACTTGGCAGATGCTCTGTTACAGCAACTGCTTCACGATTAAGGACCAAACAAGACAGCACAGTACAGACCACGCCTCCATCATCAGTGATGTCACAGTGACACCAAAAGGGGCGGAGCTACCATATGCTACAACTGTGTTTTAATGAAGAGAGAAAAAGCCTGTCACTTGTTTCCAGCTGTTCAGAGATCAGCATTGCAGTGTAGCACCACCTACCACATTATTACTGACCAACGTCCAGCCAAATCCTCTTCTTCTCTCGGAAGACTACAATATATTGATCATTAGTCATCATTTATTTTCGTAAAAAACTATTAAAAATTGTTGGATATTTGTCAGCATTAAATAAAAGATCCAGTGTTCCACCTTTATCAAGTTGCTTCAGTTCATCTGAGAATAGTAAATGTGACCCAAGTTCTGTGAAGCTGTAAACACACACCAAAAAAGAGAATAGGGAGGGGACTGACATCTTTAACATTTCTACATCCAACAACGTTTGGCAAGATCTGATGTGTACCAGAACTGAGCCACACTGCTCATCCACTCCAGTGGGTGGCAGTAGTGAGTTACATGCCACTCTATCTGAATGAGTCAAATCCAGTGAAGGACAAGGAGGATTAAAAAAGGTCTTTGCCAGAAGATGGATGCTCCTGAGACTATTCTACTGAAAGAGAATCCAAACAGACCAAAGGTTTACAAGACCGTTAGGGTATTTACAAGAGGAGTGGAAGATGAATGGGGAGAACGAGGTGGGTATTAACAGTTGAACAGCTTCACGGGAGCCACAGAGCGATGCCCACAACCATCAGGCATCCAGTGAGGTGAGGGACAGAGGGAGGAGGCACAGTGAGTGATAGAGCAGTTCTGGCTTCATTTCCCTCTCCCTCAGGGTGTCCGAGTTCCAGCCCAACTTGATATTTTGGAAAAAGAGCTGGGGAGGGAGGCAGCTGATTGGGCAGGAAACTAGGGGATTGGGGGGCGCCCATTTAAATTTTCAGGGGAATCGGGGTGAGGAATCCAATTGGTGCTTGGAGTCCGAGAGTGACAGAAGAGGCGGGGCCTGCTGCAATGAAGGCGGGGTTCTGGGCATCAAGGAAGCCTTTAGGGGGTTTGAGACCCTGCCCATTTGAAGGTCCCTAGCAGGCTCTGGACCCCCTTCCTTACGCTGGAGCCCACACGACGAGCCACAGAGTCCGCAGGAGGACCGGGGAGGCAAGAGCCCGTGCTGGGGGGGCGAGCGTCCAGACACTTCTGATATCGCAGCTAAAGCGGGGGGGAGAGAATTTTAGTAAGAAAGTCTCAGTATCATACTCTTTACACCTGGGGTACCAACTGTTACCCAGAGTGAGCCGGAGTGGATATAGGCTTTCATTCCAACCAAGCAGTTATACCTCTGTTCCTATAAATCAAATCTCAGTGTTTTTGCTAAGAGGTGAAGTCACATTTCGCCTTAAATTTTCCTAATTAGCAATAAATCATGACCCATTGAGATGAATAACAACTGACTGAAATTTCAGAAAAAAATTTCACCGATAGCAATTTTATTGGGGATTTTCTACTCTAAAAGGCCGAATCACAAAACCCGGAAAGTGTGAGGTCTTACCGAGCGTAAACAAAAAGATCCAACATGGATGTGAAGTGTAAGCCTGCTGTTCTTCGGGTGCTGTTTGAGTGCGGCCTTGCCTTGAAGTGATAAACTTCACAACGTTGGAATCTGTGGAATCTCCTCTTTCATTTGATGTATTATTTGTCTTCATAGCAAATATTTAGCTGAATCGCTAGGGCCGTATATGCAATCGCACTCTGATATTGTTTTGTTTCACATCTTACTACATGCTCATTTAGTTGCTTGGTGCTTGAGTGCATTTTGAGGAGGTAAAATGGTCATTATGAGCTTTTAGCTGAGTTTCTTCCCGTTGAGTGGATATGCTGTATGAGTAGGCTATGTTGCGGTTTAAAATGCCTCTGCTGCATTAACTTGAGACCATCACCGGCTTTGTTGTTCTCAGTATGACGTCATCAATATCTCAGTCGCTTAGGAAAAATCTATGGCCCAGAAACAACAAAAGCAATTAACTTTTGTTCCAAGAATAAACTGGTCGTACTTTTATTGAGCAATTAAGCTGTAGACATGATTAAACTAGTATTTAGTGGAAATATCCCTTCACCTTTTAGACCTTGATGACTTGAATCAGGTGTGTAACTGCTTGGTTAGAATGAAAACCTGCAGCAGAGCTGGCTCATTCTGGATAAGAGTGAGTGACCCCGCTTTACACACTGTATTACACAAAGGCCTCTTTTACACCTTCCACCACCAGCAGGGGCGTAGATTTAACTAGGACCTGGGGGGGGGCGGAGACACGGCCTTTATGACAACAATTAGTCCTGGCCAGTTCTCAATCATTTTTCTTCATTGACGCGTTTTCCAATTATCGTAATTGGCAACTGAAGACACAGTTCCTCTCCATATGCGATCTAACAGCATCCAGCGATGACACGGTGGAGTTAAATTAAGTTCAGAAAATTAATTTACTGCTTGCCTGAGAGTCGACAGGTAAGCAATTTTGAATAATGTTGATTTAAACACAGCAAATACGCATCCAGATGAACGACTGCCGTCTTACTTAATCGAAGAGAACAAGCAGCACCTGTCCATACTGAACAGGTGCTGCTTGTTCTCACAAGTTTCACAAAGATATATTGAACGGTTTTTGAGTTGTGCTCCTGAAACGAACCTCTCTCTGTACAGTCTCGAAATGCAACTGGTTTCCATGGAAATTAAAAAAATAAGATTTTAAGAAATCTGAAAATATCAAAAGGCACCACTTCAGTATGTGAGTAATACACATGCAAAGTTTCAGGAAGATATATTGAACGGTTTTTGAGTTCTGCTCCGAAAACGAACTAGGTCTGATGTGCACTAAGTCCAGATTCGTTTCCATGGAAATGGCAAAAATAGTAATCCTGAAGTTTCCAAAGTAGCATAAGGCACATCTAGACTGTACATAGAATACATGTACAAAGTTTGGTGCTGATATCTTACGTAGTTTTTCAGTTCTGCTCAGGAAACGAACACAGTGTAATTTGCACTAAGTCCAGATTTGTTTCCCTCGAAACGACAAAAAATAGGAATCCCGAAATTTCCTAAGTAGCAAAAGGCACATCTAGACTATACATAGAATACATGTACCAAGTTTGGTGCTGACATCTTGCATAGTTTCCGAGTTCTGCTCCGGAAACAAAATGATTACAGACAGACGGACGGACTGATGGACAGACGGACGGACGGACGGGGCGATGCCTATATCCCCCCGCATTTTATGCCGGGGGATAATAATAATAAAAAGCCTTGGTCACCCCGCCTCAATCTCCGAAAAATGAAGACATGAAGAGCAGGCAGATTACTTTTGCGAGGAGCCATGTTGATGGAGAGCTGAGGATCATGTACACCATTTACACCACCAACCGCATGATGTACATCGCCAACACTCCTCTCACTGGTGTACATTTTACACTGGGTACTTTCATAAACATTCATTGGAGACAAATGGGATGCGAGTAACCAGCAATTATTGGTAAATGCAGCCAAACCGACCATCTCCCCACCCTTTATCCTTCCCTACCGCCAACATCTGGCACCCTCTTCGGCAGTAAAGTTAGCTATAGTGCCCATCAAAGAGTTTACCGGTGAGTTACTTTGTGTGCATACATTTTACTTGTAGTAGTTAGCTAGCCAAGTTAGTAGTCCACCGTAACTGCACTTAATTGTGTATGATGTGCCACTCCTTAAAGCAACACTATGTAGTTTTTTCACTCTCAAACTATATTTCCAAGATCATTCTGGTGATACATCAACTCACAATAGGTTGAATGACACCTTTGTCATGGCTCGATCGCGCCTGCATCGCCTTCACTGGCACTATGTAACTTCGGGTTTCGGGTAGGAACCCAGGCCCTACTGCGCTACGGCATACGTTACACAATCCCCCTCCCCCACGTCTCTCAAAACCAGCGAGCGAATGTAAAAGGAAGCAGAGTTGTAAGTGGTAATGGCTGTAGTGGCGAGGAAACCGAAGAAGGCAAAGGTGTTGTCCGAGGAGACATTTAAAAGAAAACGAGAAAGCGATAAAATAAGAGCCAGGACTAGGGTCAACATTGAACTGGCTTCCACTCGCTGGCGAGAGCTGAAAGAGGAGGAGGGATGTCCGACCGATGGCGACCTGGTGTTGTTACTTTTGGACAAGTAAGTACAAATTGTTACCTTAATCCTTCATTCTAGATCTAGTTCTAGTGCGTTTGAACATGCTTTGTGTCAGGCTGTGTCATTGAAATCATCTAGTACCCCGTTTATGCTCAGTCAAATAATCGTCTACAGCGATTTATCTAGCTAGCTGGTATCTGACATGCTAGCTAGTTGTCATGCTATCGCTAGCTGGCAAACATTGCCAGTCGAAATGTTTGATCATAAACGTGTACTTCACTCCCGTATAGAGTACTAAAGGTAGAAGATTTGTCATGTTTTATTTCGGAAGGATAAGATAATGATCTGGGGTGGCATGTACTCATGTCGTTTCAGGGATTTTCTGTCAACTCCCCGCCGTCCTCTTGTTATATTGCACAAGCTAATCGGTTCTGTGCATGACGACTTTGAGGTCGGATTCTACAAAGGGACTGGCTATTCAAACAGCGACTGTGCATGTAAGTGCATGCATAAAATGCTGTAAAGGGCCGTCCACACTGACAAAGATAACTATAATGATAACCATAACCATAACAATTTGAGCATCAACACTGATGAACAATATTGTTGTGTAAACACTGATGTTGTGCATTCCAGCTGTGTCAGAGCCCTTTTTTTTCCTGCGATGTCATCTGCAATGTTGAATGAACGTGACGCCCTGTAAATTCCGACAGATTTTGATTGGCGGTCAGTTTTTCTACCGTGCATAAAATCACTCTGAAAGTGACCTCAACAATGTCGTTTGCCATTATCATTGTCGTTGTAGCGTGGACTTCACCATCTACGTGAATTAGACCGATTTTTAAGTCTCCCTTACCTAGTCTGAAGACATGGTTGATCAGATCGCACATTACATGTCCTGCTTCAGAAAAGTTCGCTGCTGTCATTGGCTTCAACAAATGCGCGTGTAGACAGATTTTATGACAGTTGTTACAGACAATACCGCTTATCAACTGTAGGGGGACGCAGCAAGCGAATCTGGCAAATACTACATAGTGTTGCTTTAACGTGATTTTAAATTGTTTAGCCACATAGGCGTAGCCGCATTGGCAGCCTCGGCCTGTTGCTGCGGTAGTTCAAATTATGGCCTAACAGCACTGGGCTATACTAACCTGTAAAAAATAGAGGCTAGCTAGCTAGTAAACAGGGGTGCTGCTGTTTTTTTGGATAAAAAAATGCACTAAAACCTCAACAGTTCTCAACCAATTTCAATGAATCTTTTTTTTTATATTCAACTGGTATATGGTATCCGTGGGGAAATAAAGTTTTGTTTCCAATTAATTACAATCTCTAAAGTTACTGAGCCTACGATAGCTTGAAAAATATCCAAATGCCTTTGTTTGATTAAGTTATTGTTCATCAGAACACAAATGAGAAGAATTAAAGTGGCAGCATACTTTTGTGGAATCAAACTTCGACTTTGTTTGCAGTGACCTTATGCTTGCTGCTTCCTAGCTAGCTAGCGCACCCCGCAGTCCCTCCGCCTCCCCGCGGAAACTCCAGAGATGGACCTTCAGTTAAAAGCCAGGGTTTTCACTGACTAAATCCCCAACACCCCGGTCAGCTACCGCCACAAACAGAAGAATTATGTGAGAAACACTAATGACAGATACATCTATCTGGTAACAAGACAAAGTATGTTCTGTTCAAGCAATGTTATTCATTGATAGCCTGACTTTATTTGGCTTGGTTGTTAGTTAGTACTGCTTACTTGCGTAAATGGAAGAATAATATGATTGTGTTGCAGGCTAAAAGGATCGAGGTTGATCGTCATGTAGGTCGGTATCCTCTTGCTTCGAACTGTACTCCGGCTCCGGTGGCTCAAATTTGTAATGGTTGCACGTTAGCATTCAAATAAATTGTTAGATGAAGCGTGATTTCTCTGGCCGTGGTGCACTTGATTCAGAGCTCAGGCAGGCTGCCCCTTGTGATTGGGCGTGGTTTCGGCCGCTTTAGCAGACACGCCCACAGCGTTTTACAGCCGAGAATAAGGCTAACTTTTTTGCAGTTTTGACGGGTAATTTGATGTACTTCGTAATTTTCGTATTCATTAAAATTTGGCTAGTTGCTGAGTAACATATTTCTGTATGGTGTGCCCAAGTCAAAAAACAAACTTTTTTTTTTTTTTTTTTACCTGGACTTTAAACGGTCAGGACCCAAAATAGATCTGATGGAGTCCCTGAACGGCACTAAATTTCTACTTTGGTCCCAATATGAGAAAGTCGGTCTAATTTTGGGTTGCAATATTAAAACATTTAAGAACCATTGATATAGTCCTTTATAAAGGTCCTCATGTGACCAAGTAAGACCCCTCCGAGGGGCTGGTACTCACCATACACGCAGCCTGCACTGCCTCTGATAGGCTGGCGGCGTTGGGCTCGCACCAGAACATGTGACAGATGAAGTTGCCGGGTCCTTCCGCCATGATGAAGGCAAAGGTGCGCACGTCCCGCCCCACGCCCATGAAGGACAGGAAACGTACGCGGCACTCTGACATCACTTCCTCTGTCTGAACCAGAGAGAACAAAAAAAACTTAAGTGTCACATGCACTGAAGAGAGACTTGGTGTGGATCTAACTTTATTAAAACAAACAATTCAAAGCTTTTAGTCTTCCGTCTTTCCTGCTATTCAAGGATTCACTGCATCATTTAGGGAGACTGCGGCTGTGTTTGAATAGTCTTTTTTGCTTAGGAAAGTTCCCAACTCCCTACAAATGACCCTGCAGTATTTAAGTAGCTGCCATGAAAAGTGTGATGGAATTCTCTAAATGTTAAGGAAAGGTGCTTCAGTGCTTCCTAACTTATCACCTTTAGCACAGGGTATACTGAACCATCCTTCATAAAAAGGAAGGTGATAATGCCATCCCACAATTTCATGCAGCAGCAATATTTAAAGTGATGCCCATCCGTCCGGTCAATCACGAAAAGAAACAAACAAACACGAAATGCATGATCGTGTCGCCGAGTGTAAGAGCATTCAGATCCTATTAGCAGCAAGGCTGTATTTTCGTAAGCCTTTGGGAATTCCACTTAACGTCTTTCCTTTACGTTATGACATTCTCCACTGAGGTTAAAGAAAAATGGTTAGGAATTAGACAATGGGACGTTATTTTTTGACTATTAAGATGCAGCCCAAAACAGCAGATAAGAGTTGGTGGACCGTTCGATTTTTCCTGGACATAAGAGGGGGGATGATAATGAGCTGTTTCTCCATCATCTGCACTAAAACAGTGAAGAACAATTATTGACTAAATGGTATAGAGTTGGTAGGCAAAACAGGAACCCCAAAACTCAGATTAGCCTTTTACGAACGATGGTCTGGAGTAGTTGAGCAGTCTGTAACATCTTTGAGGGCAACTTTCAAAGTTAAGTCGCCTAGTCGCAGGATCGCCGTCACACAAAATTCATGGATTTCCGCCAATCAGGAAACCGAATCGCTCAATGTGAACACAGGGTTGGCGGAGATATTAAATCCATCAGGATGGAAGGCAGCAGGAAGTGAAATAACAGAACCCTTGAGTGTGTCACTGTGGCGTCCTACGCACAGGTCAGCAGACAAATTGTGTAACCTCACCTGCGTGGAGCGAATAGTGAGGGTGGCCGACGCTACGTCCACGGTAACCGGCGTCCAGTCATCTTCCTCTTTTTTGCCCCTCAGCACTGTCTCTATGGCGACGTTAATTGTCTCCACACCTGGGGAAAGACAGAGGTGACATCATCAATGAGCGTTGGACCAGGAATCACACCTGGCAGAGGGGTGATACGACCCTCGTCTCGCCAGCACACACTCGAGCACACGGCAGGCACACACTCACAAACACGTGCAAACCCTTACCACTACAGTGAAGTCTGTAAGTATTTAGACAGTGACATCATTTGAGAGGGACTATACTCTCGAAATGGTTCACTTCATGCAAGTGAATACTGTCATTATAGTGCACACAGATCTAGTATGGGAGTGCACATTCAAACCAAACCATTCAGGACTGCACTGCAGCTACTGCCTCTAATGTCCCATATGGTATTAGGAGAATGGTCCAGAGTAAATACACGTGACAGGAGATCAGCCCGTCATCATGTACCCAAAACTGTGGACCATCACAATATTACAGCCGCTCACAGAAAGGCAGTTACTGAACTGACACACACATGGAGTAGGTCTTCATACACAACTCACAGTACAGATTCAGGATGGGTAGAAGGAAGAAGGTTAATTAATAGTATCCAGACCTGGGTCAATTATTGCATCATTTTGAATTTTCTAAACTTTTACTGCGCTAGTCTAGTGTATCGAGACCTATGGAAGGTGCAAATCCTGCTGTGGTCCTCTCTGGTGGCTAAATTGTGTTACGCTTTACATCAGTTATTTAGCTGATGATTTTATCTCACTTACAGATGATTAGGCTAATCAGGAGCCAAAGCCCCAGGAGCAGCCCTGGGTGAAGGGCTTTCTGTGAGGTTAACTGCACCAGGCGAGATCAATCGAGCAAAGGAATTTGAATCCAGTACAATAATGCAATTGACCTCAGTCTGAATTAAACAGTTCAGCAGGACCGCATTTCAACACAAAGCTCAACAAGCAGGCAGTTTTCTCATGAGTAACAGAAAAGCAATAAAAAGGCCTGCCAGAACAATTCAGTTCCACAGTGAATACAGGACACCAAGGGCTTGGATCATCAAGAAAATCCTGCTAATTCCAGTTTTTTCACAGTCTAATCCTATTTTTCAGATTACCAAAAGACTCTCCAACTTTTGTCAAACTACAGAAGCTTGGGACAGGAATAAAGTAAAGACGCCATCAACCAATTGATCCAGGTTTTCTGACAGCTTAAACTACCTAATTTTGCAAATAAGCCATTAAACCAAAGGAAAACACACTTCAGAGATGACTACATGATCAGAGTAAGGCTGCAGGCTGTTATGCTATCTTATGCAAGCAGAGAGGGGATTATAGAATGATTCTTTCTTATCACGATATGCAAACCAGTAGAGGGATACAGCAGGTTGGAAGGCCGCAATGCGGTCTTGCCATGCTAACAGAAAGCAGAATAAGTAGGTTTGTAAGTTGGTAAGCTATCTTGCTGTGCTAACAGACAGGAGGATAGGGTAAGGTTGAAGGTTTTACATTATCTTGCTATGCTAACAAGAGGAGGAATAGATGATAAAATCCAATACTACGAGGTGAAAAGTAAAAGAAAGCAGTCCTTACCAAAGCATTCCTTACCTACGGGTTTGGTCACTGGTGTGTTACCGAGATAGCGCACCTGGAAGCGCTGAACGAGCTCATTTTTTGGAGCAGGAAATTCTGAAAAGACAGAGCAAGAGATGAGCAGAGAGAGTGAATATCAATAATACAGAAAGGACAGACCAAGAACAAGTATAATCTTATTTCACATCACAAAAAATGGTTTGAAATTAGCCACGAATCTCAATGACACACAGAGCAAATTCTCAAGTTGTGTGAAAGTGCGGCTGTGTCAGATAGAGGGATAGTTACCCTGGAAAGGAATATCCACCAGTTTAGTGGGATCAATGTTCAGCCTGCTCAGGGACGACTTGGAAGACTTCCTCTTAGCCATAATCTAATTACAGAAAAATTAGTTCAAAGAGATAGGTCATTTCAATTATACTGTATTGCCATATTTTAATTTCAGTTAATTAAACACCAATGGACAAATGCTGCACTCTTCCCTTGCATAATTGACGGTCAGAACCAAAATAAAAGTCCGTAATCTCAATACCTTGAGTCAATTCTCTGACTTAAAAGCTTGTTTTTACTAATTTCATTGCCAAAAAAAGACCAAACTAGTGCCAATACAATATGACCGTTTCGACTCGGGAGATATTTCAGAGAAAAAAAAAAAAAAAAAAAAAAAAAAAAATCAGCTAGTCAAGCAATTACAGCCTCAAAACTAGATAGCATTTCCGAGTTATGAAAAGATTGTGCCGTGCCTCTAAACAAAGGTTAAGACTGAAGATATACTGTCATACTAGGCTAATAGAAAATTGAGCGGATGAACATCATACACCATACTAAGCAAACATGAAAAAATTAAAGAAATTTGCCATCGTGCTGTGCCGATGAGAAGAGGAATAGAGCAATGATACTATGCTATTTTACTTTGCCGACGGGTAAAGATATGATGCTAACCAGCAATGCTACCTGATACAGGATTAGAGTCATGCAATGCAATCCTAACAGGTATAGAAGTAGAGTAAGGATTGTATGCCATTGTGCCATCATGTCGTGTTACTTGATAGAGGATAATAGAATGAACATTACGCCCTCATGCTTAGCAAGCCAGTAAATAATGATATTAGTATGAATATTATAAAATGATGCTATGCTAATACATATAGAATAAGAAAACAGATATAATGTTATCATGCTGTGCTAACATAAAGCATTAAAATAAGGATATTATGTTATCATGCTAAGCTAAAAGATAACGAGTCAGAGTGAGGATATGGCATCACCGCGTTATGCAAATAGATAATGGATTACAGTAAAGATATGGTCATCATGTTACACTTACAGATAATGTATTAAGAGTAAGGATATGGCATCATTGTGCTATGGTAACAGAAAATGGATTACAGTAAGTATAGTGTTATTTCATTACGCTAACAGATGATGGATTAGAGTAAGGACATTACCCCATGATAACAGATTGGGTTAGAGCCAGGTGAGCTCACCTTTGAGCAGATCTCATGCATGCTAGTGGCAATGTTTTTGGCAGGTGTATCACATCTGAACACGTGACACTTCAGCACCTGGGTTGGCCTATCACGCGCCACGTAGGCAAAGTCCCTGGAAACAGACAGAAACAGGCACAGTCAGAATAGGAACAATCCATCACCATGGCAGCCATCTTAATCAGGATGACAGTGATGATGATGTGGAGTAGCAAATTTGGCAATGGAATTTAGCAGAGTACAATGAGGCTGGTGAAGTATGAAACAATGTTGATACAATTAAAAATGTGACTGAAGTACTTTTTTTTTTTTAACCAATGCTGAAACATGAATTGGAAAAAAAAAAAAAAAAAAAAAAAAAAAAAAAAAATCAAGAACAGAAAACCATTAAACCACGAATGACTCTCTAGAGTGACTGAGGTTCAGGATGACACAGCAATGAAGAGGCAGGCACCAAACTAACAAACACTACTGACCCCGAAAACAATCTAAAGTCTTAGTTCTCTAAAACTACAGTAAGAACAGACATACAAAAAAAAAAAAAAAAAAACACAAATTAAAATAAAATCAGACTAAGGGTGCAATTTTCATGTTGAGGTTTAAAAATCCACAAGGGCTATAGTGGAGCTTGAGCAGTTTTTCGAGGCTTATTTGAGGAGACCTTCTGGAGTGTTTATCCAGTGATTTAAGTACTGCACTGTAGCTCTGAAAAAAAAAAAAAAAAAAAAATCAACTATTGCCTATTGGCTAACCAAATTCCAGGCAGCTATGTGGGATGTGGGATGAGGAACATTCAGGAATGGAGGAGAGGTGCTAATCTGACAGTCACAACAGTCACGGTTCTGTGGATGGTGGGGTGGGAGGGGTTTTGGAGGGAGACACGTTAAGCCCAGTACGCTACCTCTCCCTGCGTCCGGAAAGCAGCACGTTAGAAAAAAAGAAAGGAAAAGGCAAAGAAAGGAGGAAGATTCAGCAGGAAATAAAAGAATCAGAACTGGCAAACACAATAATGAATACAAAATAATCATTTACAAACTGATTTACGATCAATAAGAAATTGACATGTGCTACTCTCAAGTATATAAAAAAGGTCCAATGAACGAATAAGCCAGAGGACATTAAACTTTTCCAGTTTGTTAAGACAAAAAATAGTAAACGATAGCTTTCACCCGATTATCCAATGACTGTCCGTCATTCACCGAACTACGAAAACAACTGGTAATTCACAAATATTTGCATGTAAGATTCTATTATTGCCACCAGAGGGCAGCATAGGCAAATTCAGCAGTCGTCTCACAGGCAGGGGTTCTGAAGTGACATAATGCCTCTGGTATGGGAGTCAATGACTCAGAGTGAGCTCACTGTAACGCTATAAATGCACAAAGGACCCCTCAGTGGTGGAACAGCAGTGAAGACGTCACTCACTGGGCTTGGCTGATGCATGGCAGGGAAGTTACTACTGACAGAATTGAATAATACAGCCAACACACCAAAAAGCCATATAGTCAGACATCATATGCTAATCATGTTTTCTATTCCTGGATTATACGGAAAAACCAGCAACACCTATATATTTAAATCGGACACAGGCAGAAAATAAATTAAGTGAACTTTCTACAAGTCCACAGAATTTTTGTTTGGCAAATGGAATGCCACAGGCAGGAAATCCAGGTTTGAAAAGAAAGTTTCCTCCACTCCATTAGATCCACTCACCTGCATTTGCTAATCACCACAAGTCTTAAGACAGGAGAAAGAACCTAACAGTGTAACCAACTGGCTGTTCATAGGTGTAAGAAACACATGGCAAGTTATTCAAACCACTGGAATTCAAAGCTTTGTAAAAAGGACAGAATTTACTGAAGTAATGTGGAGCTGACTCCGCCCACATCCTAAAAAAAGTGCCGACTCCACCCACATCCTATGTGAGGGGCTGACCCTGGCTACTTTTGAGTGAGATGCGGACTCCGCCCACAGACTAAAAGTGTGCTGACCCAACCCACAGCCTAAGTCACATACTGACCCCGCCCACTTCCTGAGCAAAGGTGCTGACTAACCTGCCATTGTCGCGGCCGACACCCCAGACTCTGATGCTCACGATTGGCTGGGAATGCAGCAGGTTCTGATCCAATGGGTCGATCAGCTTTAGAGTCTCGCTCTCTAGAACCAGGAGCATGTCCTTACCCTGTGGGTAACACGCACACACATGCACGCACAGACAAATACACACACGGATACATAAATTAACATGCAAATGCACTCAATATTATCATAGCACAATCAATTTACCCTCCAGACAACACACAAATACACTGTCTTTAGCACGTGAGCACGCACACATGCATACACCCACGCACCCCGGCCCACACCCACAATCACACACACACACACACACACACACAAGTGCAAACACACACCTCGCCCCAGATCCCCGCCGTGTCGTGCAGGTTGTGTTTGTGGTAGCTCAGCTGGCGGATGCAGTTGTTCACGGCAATGCTGCTCTTTCCCGGAGCCATTTCCTCCTCTGAGATTTCCACCCAGCCCAAAGAGCGCACTGCAAAGCACTGTGGGTAAGAAAAGGTCAAAGGTCAGATATAAAGACACACAGACAGGGGATACATCCAATTACTTGAAATTTAGATGTTCCTGATCTCCAGTCATCACTTATCTTTTCCTCCCTAACTTCCAGAGAGGAGGAGACAAGTGACGAAAGAGAGAGAGACAGAGAGTACAGGTTACCTTGGCCTCCAGGTCAGTGCTGATAGAGGTCAGTTTCTCTTGTTCTTCGGAGCGTGGGCCACTGTATGGACAGAGAAACAGTGAATACACTGACATTGACTGGACCACACAGACTCAGCGGCTGTACTGCATCCAAAAACTGCATTTCTGAGGTACAAACACGAGCTTGTTGTCTCCCAGCCACTGGCAAGTCAATGCCTCATAAGCAGGGTTTTTACATCAATCCACATTCCAGATGAGGAAGGCCTCTGGGTTGTACTCGTAGCAGTTATCCAGCTAACTCCAATTCTGCCTAGTGAAACGTGTACCTGAGGTTAATGGAGGCGTAGCGCAGCGTCGCTCCCTCAAACTCCTTCAGGCTTCTGTCCGGCGCGACATCTTCCTCCTGAGTCACAATTACCACAGCGACAAGGCAGAGAAAAGTGCTGCTACACAAGACTGGATCGCTGAAGTTATCAGTGAAATTTTGCATTACAGTGGTTTACTCGGTGATCAGATCTTTTTTCTCTATGACTGCCATCTAGACTGGGTCTCCTTAACTCACACTCCTTAAGGGCTGAGAACTGCTGGTTTTTCACCCACCCTTCAGGCAATTACGTGAAGAATTATTACTCCTCATTGGCCAGACCGTCTTTTTGCCCTTCCTTTACCACGGAGTTAGGTGTAAAGACAGTCTGGCCAATCAGGAGCAATAACTGTTCACTTAAATGCCTAGAGGTGGAGAAAACCAGGGCTGGATTTGAGGGCCAGATTTGGGCAGCTCTGATCTAGACCAGACATACTATCAGGTGTTACTGCGGCTCGTCACACCACTCGGTCTAATAAACACTGCTGGTCCCTGTGCTCACCTTCCAGAGGTCAGCGCCGTCAAACTTGTTAGGCCGAGAAACACTGGTCCACGAATGCTATGAGACACACACACGTAACACACACACAAACACACATAGTAAAAAAAAGGGGAAGAAAATTCAGTTTAATATTTTACAGAAGTGCAAACAGCAAACTTTACGAATAGTTCTTTTATTTCAAACAGTTTCAGACTTGAGACATTTGTATAACCCAGCAGAGAGCAGCTTTCCTCACACTAAATCACTAATAACAACCTAAGCTAAACGACCAGTCATTAACACACTATCAAAACAATGGAGGATAAAATTGATGTAGAAGGTCAAACAAAAACAAATCCTTTCACCATTTTTGGGAATCGTATGGAGGCAGTAGGACAGAAGGTGGATGTTTTAAAGGCTGCAATTGTTCCAGATTAAATAGAGGTAAATATTTTTGCCTTAGAATATCTGCTGTGGCACTGCAATTTGACTCATTAATGAACAACCTTGACTGCAATCATAATACAAGCATTCACGGTGTACTAAAGTGCATGGGAGAGTGTGTGTGCGTGTGTGAGTGAAAGAGTTAATGAGTGTGTGCGCTTGCCGTCGTTTTAGTCTAGTCATGTGACAGATTCCACAGAGGGAGTAGAGCAGTATTCTATCCTCAGTATCAATGCTAACACAGCAGAGGGACTGCATACACACACTTTAGCACTGCTCTGTACTGGGGTCAGTGCCTGTACCAATGAACTCAGACTCTCACAAATACTGTATATGCACACATACACACATAGAAACATACCCTCACAAACACATAGACATACAAACAAAAAACACGCACACCCCTGTGATCACACACACACGCACACCTCTGGCTCTTCTGTGGGGGTGATGGCTGGGGACATGTTTGAGTCGTCCCTCGTGGCCCCGCCCTCCTCCAGGGGTGAGGGGGGCTCCCATTGGGTAGTGCCCGTGGGGATGTGCCAATAGTACGTCCCCGAGGTGTCTCTAACACGCATCCACCCAGCTGGCAGATCCGAGTCGGTCTCAAAGGCACTTCTATCCCAGTATGACTCTACAAGTGAGAGAGAGAGATGGAGGGAGAAGGAGGGAGAGAGAGGAAACAGAGGGAAGGAAGAGGGGAAAGAGTGGATATGAAGATGGAGGGAGATAGAGGGAGGAAGAGGGTGACAGATGGGGGTGAGAGTGAGGGAGAACAGCAGGAGAGAGAAAAGCAAGAAACAATGTATAGAAGATGGATAGAATACAGAGAGAGGAGAAGAGGGGAGAAAACAGGTCAAAAATGAAACAGTATCACCTCTCCGTGCCTTTAAGAGCATCAGTGTGTGCAGACCACATGCCCACACACCAGTCCCCCAGCCTGGCGTGAGAGCTGCACAAACTCAGCGCACCTGCGTCCCCCACCGGGGTGCTGCTGGCTGTGCTCTCCTGAGACCCCGACGCCCAGCTGGCCTCGTCCTCTTCGCTTGGGACCCCGCTGTCATCCTGGAACAACAGGCAGAGACCTTTGCCCCCAAGCCCCGCCTCCTTCCGCGTTTCAACACGAATTGCGGATGAAACGGTGTCCGGATCCTTCTCTCCTCTGCCAGAGCTTGCGGTAATCTCCTCTTCCCCGCCCTCTCCACCCTTCGCCTCCTGCTCTCTACCTCCTCCTTCCTCCTCCTCCTCCCCTCCCTCTTTCTCTTCCTCCCGTTGCTGCGGAGACGGGGCTGACGTGTCGATGATCAGTGACTCGTTAGCTTCGTTAGCTTCATTAGCGGCGTTCTTGGCCTCCAGCTCAGAGCGCTCCCTCAAGCTCTTCTCCCTCTCCTCCTTCTCCTCTTTCTCATCCTCTTTTCGGTTGAGGTGCGGTTCCGACTCCTGGCTCTGGCTCTGATAGCGGTTTCGGTTCTGGTCCTGCTGCTTCTCGGCCACCTTACGGAGCTGGTTCTGACCCTCTTTGACCCGTTTGGTGTTGCTGCCGCCCCCTCCGCCGAGCTCCTGCATTAACAGATTGCATTTAGGCAGTTATGAGACGCACCCATCATTATACACAGCTTACATTTACTCACATGCAATGTCTTAATGTAAAGTCATGAGAAAAAGAAAGTGCGCCCTCTTTCAGTTCTGATTTTACGCATCAGGACATTTAAAAAAAAAAAAAAAAAAAAGTCAGCTGGTCCTTATCAAATCCTAAAATTATATAAGTCTACCCTCAGGTGTAAAACAACACACAGCATATTCAACTACAGATGTTACTCCCAGCAGAAATATAGGACGGGCACTTAGCTCAAAAATACACCACACCAGAGAATCAAACCAGCAACCTCAAGTCTCTCCAATCATTATACTACAACCTCTCTGACATTTACAGGGAACCTCCACTCTTTTTACAAATGTTGTCAAAGATGTTCCAGTTGTACTTCTTCAAAGATTATCTGTAATAATGAAAATGCCCCATCTCATGAAATAATTTTTTCTCATCTTCCAAAAATAAGCTTTACAGCCATTTCAAGGATGTGGCGGCCGCCATCTTGAATGGCACCCAATGTACTGTGGGCTGATGACGTATTGTGGTTGCTTCGCTTTGCCTTAAGAAGGTATCCATTTTGTTTGTTGAGTTTAATTCTAAGTGACAAGGCTCAGAACATAAACAATGTTGCAAATTCAATATTGGAATGCTGCAGCTTTATTTGCATCTATTCATTCTATTTAAATCCAGTATTTGTGTTTAAACAATTAGTTCTTGAATTGGCTATATGGCTCATCTTTGGAAAACAATAAAAATGATCTCACTATATTGGGCATTTTCTTTATCACAGGTCTTCTAATAAGTACAACTGGAAGATTTTTGATAACATTTCTAACTAGAGGCACTCCTCGAGTGCAAACCTCCGCCAAGGCAGCACAGTCCAAATCTTGGAGAGAGGGAGCAAAGTTCAGTTATCGTGTGTCATAGGATTTCAAGATGGCTGCCGTGGTGGCCATACTGTTTGACTGATCGCGGTTAAAATTAATTGGGTCCATCCCTGATGTAATAGTGACCCACCCATAAAATTTCAGAGATATCCGTTCATTCTGAGTTATCTTGTTCACAAACAAACAGACAAACAAACAAACAAACAAACAGCACCAATCACATAACCTCCTGCCAACTTTGTTTGGCGGAGACAAAAAGAGTGGAGGTTCCCTTTGAATTTCAAAATATACAAAATTATTAGTTAATGAGGAGTCACTCTGTACACATTAACTGCTCTGTGTCCAAAACATCCCTTATTTATACCATTGCAATGAGTTTAAAATTCTTTCAAATGGGTTATAGAAAGAGCACAGCATACAAAAGGCTTTATTAAAAAAAAAAATTGTGTGCCACAATTAACAGAAACAGATAATAATACAGAGAATTAGTGAGAAGCTAAAACAAAAAGGCAGGTTTTTTTTACAAAGCAGAGTTAGTGGGAGGATTAGGAATGGAGTACAGGCCAGAAAAGCTCTTTTTTCTTGGTGCCATGTTCCTGGTTTGAGAGGGTTCTGCATTTAACCAAATACAGTTATGTACCACACAGTAATCCTGCATTGTGGAACAAGCCCAGCTGTTTAAACCCAGAATAATTTTTGGTTAAGGCAGTTGTTCCTTCCAATCCAAGTTCACAGGTACACAAGCCCCAGAAATAGTTCAGTGACCCAAAATAGTGATTTCATTATTGACAACCCAAATAAAGAGAGGTAGTGGGCCATCAGGAAGGAAATGCTGCGCTGAAAGCCAGTGGAATGGGCTACTCTAGTCAAAGAAGGGTGTGGCATTGATTAATTTAAGCCACTGACTGGCCAAAAACTCCACACACATTGTTCTCAACGCATTAACAGCCAGCTACTTGAAAGGAGCCCACAAAAGCCTACAGACATTGCAAGGTTCTGAAGTGCCAAAGTGGCCAATATATACTTCGAGTCTGACAATGCCTTTGGCTGAGGCCATGTTGACCCAAGGTTTGGTTTGAACAGGAGAGATTTCAGCACAAGGTAAGACTCACCTGGCTCCCTCGGCGAGCGGCCATGTACTCCTGATTCCGCTGAGGATTGGCTCTACCCTC
Organism: Gymnothorax javanicus; assembly: GCA_029692085.1. Taxonomy (NCBI): domain Eukaryota; kingdom Metazoa; phylum Chordata; class Actinopteri; order Anguilliformes; family Muraenidae; genus Gymnothorax; species Gymnothorax javanicus. Next base: position 72,810,565 of record CM056199.1, read on the forward strand.
ATTCACGCCCACCATGGCAGCGTTGGCTGGGGCGACGTAAGCCCGGCGGTTCTTTGGCGAGGAGGAAGATGAGGATGACGAGGAAGAGGTGGAGGAGCCCTTAGCCTTGCCTTCAATCAAGGCGCTGCACGGGGATTGCGAGTCAAAATTCAGCGAAGAGGTAGTGGTCACACACGCCGAGTTGCGATTGGCCAGATCTGACGTGTTGTCCAATGACATGGCACAGCACTGGAAGACTGGATGAACAGTCGGAGGGAGGAGGCACGGCTGACTGAGGGAAAAAAAAGAAACACCATGTTAACCTGGAGATTATAATGGTGTTCAGCAAAGGAAAAAAAAAAAAAAAAAAATGAAAATCCAGGTTCAGTAAATTAAAAGTCCTCCCCAGTACTTCATGGCAAGTTGGAAAAGTTCTTTAGGCAGGAAGTACAGCAAACTACTGACATCACCTAGGTGGGTTCATAGCTAAAACCAAAACGCAGCAGGACTTGAACGTCTGGGAACAACACAGCTGGGGTGCATCTCAAAGCATAGGCTGCATCCTTTGAAGGCTGCATTTTTAGGGGTCACCATTTACTTCCATCCGCTAAACTGACATTTAGGGTAAGGGACAAGGTTAAATTTAGGGTTATGTTTTGGGTTAAGGGTTAGAGTTAAGGTTAAAGTTAGGGAAACCAGTGACAACTCACTGAAACCAAAGCTGTTTAACGGAGATGAAATGACGTTACGTCAGTTCGGCAGATGGAATCATGTGACGACCCCCAAAAATGCAGCCTTCAAAGGATGCAGCCTATGCTTTGAGATGCACCCCTGAAGTTAGGAACACCCAGGAAGATCCACAGGGTCTGCTGGTTTTCACTGGATGCACCCCAACACCCAAAAAATCAAGCCATTGTCTCCCTTTCCTTTCTAGAAGTATGTGGGGAAAAGAGGAGTACACACTTCTCCCAAAGTACTCAGTAGGGACTCCGTCTCACAGCACAGACTCATTCAGCCTGTTGAATTTCCATTAACAAACCATATCGAGTCAACTACTTTTCTGCAAAAATCGGGACAGGATGCAGGTTTTGATTCTAGCCGAACACTGAGATACTTGACTGTACTCAAGGTCATTATTCAGGACCATTATTAGTTAATTACTAGAATCAAATGTTATAGTGCTGGGATACATCAAGAAACAACACTTTCAACAATCCTTTTTGGAAAAGACTAGTGTACTTTTACATAGAAATATTAAAATCCAGCACTCCGTTCAACTGTTAAAGAATAGAGTGAATTCACAATAAGCCAGTTGTCCTTTAAAAATGGAAATCCCCATAAACCCCATCCACATATAATACTACCATAATAGTGCTTCAAACTGCATCCTCTACAAAAACCACAAACACTTCTTTAAAAAAAAAATATATAAAAAAAAAAACAGGACACAAAGTTTAACGCATTAAAACAACCCATAGTTTTGTTAAATTCCCCCACAAATCATTAGGAGCTCATTAGCTAAAACTGATATGGCAAACCTCACGTTTTAAAGAGCGATAGACGCACTGCTGTCTGTCGTGGCATGAAGGCAATTAATTATTACATGGACCCCTGATTAAGATTATTGCATTACATTTTCAAAAAACAAGCTTTTCATAATTTTTTCACAAACACAGTGTAAGTATTTTGCTTTGTAAAGGCCTTTAAGCTGTCACAATGGATTGAATGAATTCCCACATATTCTTTTAGTTTCACCAAAAAGATGGGGGGTGTTTTACTCCACTTTACCCTACCTATTTTTCCCAAAATAACCACAAAGAGTAAAATTATGTTTTTATTTACTAATTAATTTTTGTTGCTACAGACTATTGTCAGCAATAAATGCATCAAACAATAAACTTAGGCTGACAAAAAGTTTAATAAAAAAAAAAAAAAAAAAAAAAAAACCACACTTACTTCAAGCCAAGTGTATTAATTTTCAGCAGGCTGAAAAATACGTTCATAGGCTTGTTATTTAGCAGAACATCATTGTTGTAAATAATGTGAGAATAGCCAGGCCAGTGGATAGTGCGTTCATCTCATTTACCCGTTTAATCCCAAATTTTTCCTTGCACTGTAAGTGCATGATTTTCACTCCTTAGACCTCCCTAACACATAAACTGAATGTATTTTCTGATTTCATGATGGTTAAGTTCAAAGTTGCATTTTTTGCCCATAGCCAACAACAACACTTTTGCATCTTCGAGAAGTTAAAAAATAAAATAAATAAATCGGTCACAAATGAGGGATTAAATGGGTTAATCAGAAACATAAATACAGTTTAATAATGACAACTTTTTTTGAAGCCATAGTCTCTGGGGTAAAACAGCCCCTGGAGCTCTCACCTGGTTAACATGTTCTGAACATCAATTCCATTGGTTCGCTCTAAATGTTGACTGATTAGGTGGTTAAATCCAAATATTTTAACTTGACATTAAAATATTACATCAAGTTGGCATCAGCCGAGTAATGTTAGCTTGTTAGCTTACATAGGCTAGCCAGAAAAGTTGGCAACCAATAGGCTTAATATATCGGTCTGATGTAGTAATTATGATCATATTGAATAATTCATAATCATTTGCTTTCCTTTAGAAGTGGTAGTAGTCGGTGATATAGTAACAATGTCCGAGGAAAACGCTTTCAGTCCGGTAGATTTAACCCAGCACTGGGGGGGGGCACCACAGGCACAAAACACCTCCTTTTTGCGTTTTTTTCCCCTTCTTTTTCGTGGATAAAAAAAAATTACGCTACATTTGACAATTTGTACTTTCTCATTGTCACTGAAAGCTAGGACGACAATTTTACGCACTGTTACCTTCTGTTTCACAGCAAAATTACACACCCCTTCGGGGGGGCGTCTCCCCCCCCACGCCACAAATACAATAGTCGGTCCACCGAGCAGAAATGTTCCGCGCAAGAGGCAAGCTGGGCACGTCAATGCCAGTGAAGTGGCGGATATATTGTTCCAATGATATGCCATGGACCCTATGATCATTGACTGACAAAGCGTGATTCGCGTTTTATGCGCCAGCGTAACAATCATGAAAATTGACGGCATTCCGGCCATTCCACTTCCATTTTTATGCAAACGAGACAAGGAGACGCGAAGCCAAATATTTGCAATGTCTATGTTGAATGTCGTGATTGCAGTCAGGCTTGTTTATTTAAGGTTTTCTCCATCACGTAATGATTGTATGTGAGAATTTCTATTAAGGAATGGTGCTTCTTTACGGCACCATCAGGCATAAACTCCTTGGATAACTTGAAAAGCCACGATATGTACTCAAATGGCAAACATTACTCCCAGAAAAATAAATAAACGTGATGCTTGGGCCCACATCCCTCGAGCAGTCACCGTATATTTTCCTTGCGTGCGTGTCTGACAAACTGCGTACATAGGACCAGCGCAGCAATGCTAGGCTGCCACCTGGCACCACCCAAAATATATAGGGTTTTTTTTTTTTTTTTTTAAATGTGGCCTGAGGCAATACAGTTGAAAATGAATGCAAACTCATACCAATTTTCAGGGAAACGATCACGCTCAAATCGGTTTTATGAGCCGAGACGTAGGTCATAACGGAACATAAATTTGAGCCAGCGAACCATGCTAACGTTAGCAACTTAGCTAACCATCCATCTTCAATACCAGTGTAAATCTCTGGGTTCTCACACAAACAAATCGGTTTTCGTGCTCTGGCGAACATAAAATTTACATTTTTGCGCGTTGTTGAAATCAAAAATGATAAGTTCAGACCTACCCTTTAATGCGTCGTCTTGTCTATCCTTCTCCAACCAGCGGGACAGCATGGAATATTTTCCAACTACAGCACAATGTATTCCCTGAACGGCAGAGACTATCCCACGTCACCGCATTCGCGTCATCCCGTATCGCCCAACAACGGGGAGGGGAATTTGGCACAACCGGGGATCCCGGATCCAAATTAGGAAAAGGCCGATCACACCACTCCCATTCTACGACAAGAAATCCCGGCGATTCAGGAAAATCAAGGTGGAGATGACCAGCTTTCGGACGTCAAGTCAAAGAATGAATGTCAAATGAATGTCAGCTCCATAAAAATAGTTTTTCAAACATTTTTACTTTACTAGAGAACTAGACTTCCAGAAAACAAGCGTCCGTGTGTACTCGTCTTGGTTTCTAACGGAGCTGCGAAAAATTTGTAGAACTGCCTCAATTCTGAGTTTTCGGCGCGATTACCCTTCAGCATATAGGGTGCCACAGATTACACATAGGTCGCATGCAATAAGTTTCAACTTGGGTATACTTTTAGAACATTCTTTGAATTGGGGAGAGACTTACTGCTTACATTTATTGAAACGTTGACAGAGGTGTTCACCACAACCAAATTCTCCAAATTAACATTCGGAAAAAGTAGTGAACAACATTCGCTGATTTCACCCTAGTGGTTCATTTCAGTTGCACAAAAGGTGGGAGGACAGCGCGCCACAAGTCTCCTTTACTCATCTAATCACACATACAATTTATTAACCAGTCAGAGCAGTGCGTAAATAGATTTTTATTTTTAACAATATTGCTCAATTTTAATTACATTACTTTCAGAAATTCATCACGATTTATTACAATAAAACTTTTAAGTGCCCTTGAGATTAGGGAAACATACACCAGCAGATGAGGGCAACACTTCTTCCATAAGCAATTCTGGGTGGGGGGGTGAGAGTATGAATGAAAGCAGGCAGTAAAGGACATTCAGCACATGAGAAATCTTCACTTCAAACGACTGTCAATCCTACACATGGAGATTTTGCCGGAGTACGCAGCGAACCATTTTTTAAAAACTCGCCACCCTTCAAGTGAGGATTCGATGCCAGCCCAGTGAAAGCATCAAAACTCAGTCACTGCAGCAGTTTTCATTCTTCAGAGGCAAACAAGCACATGCCAACTGAAAACCTGAAACACAAAATCAAAGCTACTTCGGCGTGGTTTCACTCCGTCAACCCGTTTAATTAACGGTTCTTCAGGGACGCGAAAATTAATCAAAGTTATGGCACTCCCAAGTGCTGTGCCGATGTAGACCAGCCACGGCCAGCTCCAGAAAAGCCATAGATGCCTCACTGCAGACACCCGTACTCTGAAAACGTATATTCAATCAAGTGAAAGCAGAACATGACGCCGTGCACAACACAAAACAGTCGGCAAACTCGAACTACTGATTTTAAATCAGAAATTTTAAGTTATTTGAGGCTTGCTAATCCAGGGTTCAGATCATACAAGCAGAATAAATGCAATCATTTGGAATACGAAATCTGCAAGTGTTTGGACAGTTATTAATTTTACGGACGGTGATTTGTCAAGAAAGTGTACTCCGATCAGTATCATCAGAAATGTTGGAGTTACTGCCCTTTAAAAAAGTCACCAGAGAAATACTTCAAGGCCATACTCATTTCTGAGCATTAACAGTGAAAAACTGAATTCCCTTCCTCCATTTTGGGGAACACACACTATGATTGAGAAGACGCCCAACAAATTTTAAAACACGCAACTGCGCGCACGCACACACAAAGCGGTCAATATAAGGATTCTCGCACCCCCTCCCCACCAATTAACGATCATTCCTCATATTAGTCAGAACCCATCTAAGGCAGTATTGCACTTCAATGATTCGGAGGTTCATTTTTAACAGCGAAGGTGAGATTTTCCATAATGAGGAATTAGCAGAGAAGCAGCAGCTAATCACCTTTGAGCACAAATCCAACATGGTAACCAATGAAACGCTTTCCGTGAGGTTAAGCCGAAGCAGGCGGATCGCACTTCAGTAAACAAAGGTGGGATGTATGCACGTGTGCAAAGTGGGATGAGGTAATATTATGATACTCGTTCCATTTGGCGAATCGGGTCTCCAGCTCAAAATCCAAGCCGTGGACAAAAGTGACGACCAGGCCTTTTCCATGCCATCCACAATCCAGCAAGTCTTCACTCAAAATGCAAAAAAAAAAAAAAAAAAAAGTGGGATCTGCCCTGAAAAACTACTTGGTAGAATCAGGTGTGCCAAATTTAGTTCAGAGTGAAAACCTACAGAACAGCAGATCTCCAAGAATTGGGTTAGTTTTCAACATGACACCGCAAACTCTTTGTGCCTCAGTTTGGAACCGGAGGGGTTAGGAAACAGCAGACTGGAGTAGTGTAGAATTCTCTCCCAAAATTTTTCCCAGGCATTTATGGTTCATTTGCGCTGAACAATACTGAATATTTAGTTATTTTAGCTACACTTTTTTTTTTTTTTTTTTTTTTGGGGGGACCACAACTGGTCTAATTTATGAAGGTACATCTGACATGACTGCTCATGTTTGATACAGTTCACTTTAAACCAAAACAAAAAGAGAGGGACCTGTACTGAACTGGTACTTTGGAGAAACGGGGACTTGATAGAATCATTTTGAGGCTCGAAAAGCCAGCTGGTGTTTCAATAAGTGCACATTAACATTTTCTTGAAATACATGGATCCGGTTGGACATTACAGACCTTTCCACTTGGTTGCTTGACAGCAGAACCAAAAAGGCATGAGGAAAAATGATACTTTGGAGAGAATTTACACATCACACTGGCCCTCAACACAAAGTCTTCTTCCTGATGGCCACCTGCATCTCTCTTGCAGACAAGCCCAGTTGCGCACATTGGCGGGGGTCGTCGTAGCGACCGCTGCGCAGAAAGCAGATGGTGGCAGTTTTACAGCTGTCCCTGCATGGTTCCGAAATGTGACCCTTGTGGTACAGCTTCCAGAAGAGCTGGAACATCTGGTCGTTGGCCCAGAAGGTTTTGAGGAGGACGTCCCAGTCTGAGGGGAACAGGGTGCTGAGTCCATAAGCCTCTGTGGCCCGATACAGGAGGGTCCATTTTGGGTTGGGATCAGGCCCAGTCACCTGGCCCCTGGTGTGGTTGTTTGCCTCCGTCAGGTTCAGGATGTACGTCTCGTGATCCAGGACTAGGTGGGAACTCCCGGGATACTGCCCATCGACATAGTACACGCGAAAACCTGGAAAACAGGAATACACAATCTGTTTATTTCAAGAATTGCACACCCAGACTGGAAGCGTAAACAGGGCAGAAATTCAAAGTCCTGCCACATATTTCCTCCACTCATTAGTTCTACCTCCTGGCTCAGGAACTGCACAAATGAGCAAATAAATGGAACAAAATACGGCAAGGTCTTTCAATTTTTCGAACCAGGATTTTTGCATCCATGTTCCATACCCTGGAATAGGACTTCTCCCGACCAGTCTTTGCTCAACATTCAACTATCGAACATTCTTTTCAAGAGCTACAACATGGCAGATCGTGTGCACTGACAGGAGTTACTTACATTTATGAGCAGGAGTCCAAGCAAACTACAATCGATGGAAAAATGCTCATTCTTAGATTCTGATAACTATATAGATTCAGTTCAACAGCCTCACAGCCAGAGGGTGTATGTCAATCAATCTCACACACCCCCAAATCTCAAACAGGGGGTATGACAGGGTCTAGAAGTTATCAATATAGATTAGGGCTTTGGAGGGAGAAAAAAAAAAAAAGGGAGAGAAGAAAAAAAAATTCTGGGGAGTACACCTTTACCTACCAATTTCAACAGAACATGCTTTAAAGCGTATACAAGGATCAGGCAAGGGTTTGTGGCACAGGCTCAATTAGGAAAATGGGGAGCAAGGGAGGGGAGAGGCGCCCGAAAAAAAAAGGCCTGAAATATCTCAGTGTAACCCCAGGCCAGGGGGCAATCCTTACTTTCTAGCTAAGGTTTTTAACCAAGATCTTGGCACAGATGCTGTAAACATTTCTCATTGCCATTATGGAACATATAGCAGATTTTATACTGCAGCACATCAACGCACATGACCCGCATCCCCACCCCACACCCACACACCTCCAGTGGGTTAGAGCATTCAGCATTAAACCATAAAAACCCCAGTGGAGTCTCATTCCGGGTCACCTGGGTTGAGGTTGACGTAGGTGGTGACACTCGGAGCAATGAAGGCCACGCCGAGTGGGCGGGTCAGGGTCTCCTCGTCATAGAACATCTGAAATTCGTCCACGTGGGTGTGTCCAAAAAACTGCCCCGCAACGGTGCTCTCGTACCTGTCAAAACGGCAACACCCACAGCCAACTGCATTTAGCCAGTGCTCTTAAACAGTGCTTCCAAAAACAATTCAGCCACAGAACTGGCAATTCGGACTCACAATGTCTGCTGGTCCGGAGATGCTAAGGTCAGTTACATCATGCATTTCCTTAATGCCAGTGAACAGTTGTCACCACTATTTTATTCAAGCAAGCAATTGCAAAAAATAAAAACCTTTATGAAAAACTGCTTTAATCCATTAAACTTACCACTATATGTACAAACCCCAATTCCAATTACGTTTGGACGTTTTGCAAAACGTGAATAAAGACAGAAAATGATTTGCAAATCCTTTGACCTTTATTCAGTTGAGTACACTACAAAGATGAGATATTTAATGTTCAAACTGAAACCGTTTATTTTGGAAATATTCACTCATTTTGATTTTGATGCCTGCAACGTGTTCCAAAAAAGCTGGGACAGGGGCATGTACACAGATGTAGCACAGTGGTGAACATCTGTTACATATATGTTGCTCCAAAACCTGTATGTACCTTTCAGCATTTAATGGTGCCTTCAGATGTGCAAGTTACCCATGCTATGGGCACCAACACATCCCCATACCATCCCAGATGCTGGCTTTTGAACTTTGCGCTGATAATCTAGATGGTCCTTTTCCTCTTTAGCCTGCAGGATACGACTTCCATGATTTCCAAAAACAATTTGAAATGTGGACCTGTCGGACCACAGCACACTTGTCCACTTTGCATCAGTCCATCTGACATGAGCTCGAGCCAAGAGAAGCCGGCGGCGTTTCTGGGTGTCGTCGATATGGCTTTTGCTTTGCGTGGTAGAGTTTCTACTTGCCACTTGTAGATGCATCAACGAACTGTTAACTGACAATGGTTTTCCAAAGTGTTCCTGAGCCCACATGGTAATATCCTTTACAGAATGTCGGTTTTTGATGCAGCGCCGCCTGAGGGACCGATGGTCACAGGCATTCAATGTTGGTTTTTGGCCTTGCCGCTTACATGCAGATTTCTCTGGATTCTCTGTGTCTTTTGATGATATTATGGACTGTAGATGATGAAATCCCTAAATTCCTTGCAATTGCACATTGAGAAACATTGTTCTTAAACTGTTGGACTATTTGCTCATGCAGTTGTTCACTAAGTGGTAAACCTCGCCCCATCCTTGCGTGTGAACAACTGAGCCTTTTGGGAAAGCTCCTTTTATACCTAATCATGACACTCACCTGTTTCCAATTAACCTGTTCACCTGTGGAATGTTCCAAAACAGGTGTTTTTTGAGCATTCCTCAACTTTCCCAGTCTTTAGTTGCCCCTGTCCCAGCTTTTTAGGAACGTGTTGCAGGCATCAAATTCAAAATGAGTAAATGTCTCCAAAAAAACCAATAAAGTTTCAGTCTGAACATGAAATATCTTGTCTTTGTAGTGTACTCAATTGAATATAGGTCGTAAGGGATTTGCAAATGATTGTATTCTGTTTTCATTCACGTTTTACATAATGTCCCAACTTAATTGGAATTGGGGTTTGCAATAATTGCCAACTTTGGTCTTTTCTACTAAAGGTAGTCATCTGGTGATGATTGCACCAGCCCAGCTGTAGAAGTTCCCATAAATGGGAAACTGGTGGTTTTCTTCCCCTTTGATGAATAAATCTGAAACTAGCTTGATTTTAATTCACTTTTTAGAAGAGACAGAGAAAAAAAAAAAAAAAAAAAAAATATTTTGCCAAATATGCCTTCTTAATGAATTCCAAAATGTTTGACACTATTCTGTGTGAAGCTTTTTTTTTTTTTTAAACTTTATTTACTTAATGTACCACTTGAGGTTATACACTAAAACGGGGCGCCCCAGTGGCTCATCGGTCTAAGTGCGCGTATCATAAAGGCTGTGTCCTTCCCGCAGCGACCTGGGGTTCAAATCCGCTCGGGTCATTTGCTGCATGTCTTCCCTCATTCTTCTCCAACTTTCCTGTCTCTCTACACTGTATAACTATCAAATAAAGGAAAATTCCCCAAAAAATAACCTAAAAAAAAAAAAAAAAAATAAAAAATAACACTAAAACCTGTACTACAGTAGTGTGCAGTAATGAGTATACACCACCACTTTCATCCAAGTGGTCCTAATATACATTACTTATCTATAATTTTTGGTGAAAATGTATTGAAATATACTATCATAGGCAATGAGGACAAAAAAAATCATTCCCACAAGTCTATTGAGGTAAAAATATTTGCAATAAACAAAAAGACTGCGAACATCAATTTTTTATAACAATTGAAAGGTGCCGCAAGTTCTTTTGACTTGCATAGACTGAATGCATGTTTGAAGGCTCGTTCTAAAATTGATAAAAAATTTGTTTAAACTGTTTTGAGGCAAAATTATCCTGCAAAACTACCTCTGGATGGTCAGTTGTTCCAGTAAATAAGGTGACATGAACTTTGAGTAGTGTCACAGTGTTAAACACGATGGCATGACGGAAGGAGCTCTCAAATTGTTCAAAGCCGCATTGTGGCCTTACATGATGCCAGGTGTTAAATGCTGCCATGGAAATGTAAGAAACACCATCAAGCGTTTCAAATATTCAGAGAACGGCTTGCTGAAAACTAGTAGCAATAGAGGTGGTGTCACCATGGTATGACAAGTTTAAAAAAAAAAAACAGCAGTTGACAGCAAGAGAACTGTGATGATACTAACGCCAGAGGTGAAGAGATGAAAGCATCAGGATCTACCATTTCCAGACACACGTGTGAAAATGGTCTGATTGGTCATGTTGCTGCCAAGAGCTGGCAACCTCAAAAAGAGTTTGTCAAGAAATGCAAGGCTTGGACACCAATGGACTGGGAACAAGTCCTTTGGACCAATGAATCAATTTTAAATTCTCACCCAAACGCAGAACTTAAGTGCAAAGCACTGTTGGAGAACATTTCAAAAATGACATTTTAACCCCTTCAGTAAAACATGGGGGGGGTAATATTATAGTTTGGGGTTCAGTCTGCTCGAAAGGAGCCGGTAATCTCATTAAAAAAATAAATAAAAATAGGACCAAGGGTCCTGTAGCTTACCGGCAAGCAGTCTTACAGCGATGATACAAGTTATGAAAATTTCATGTGAAGTTTGACATTTGAATCAATGAAAATCAATGTCAAGGTCACTCAAAAGTTCATATATTTATAAAACCTTCTGTAATACAATCCTAAGCTCTGAAGCAGTTTTGGTGATACAGGTCATTATAATATGTCAATATGTATTCAATAAGTCAATTGTGAAATTAAAGGTCACAGAATGTCAAGTTGTGGTCAGCAAACGGACTTCATATATGACTTTCTAAATGTCTCTATACAAATCTTGACTCAATCTGTGACCATTTTGGTGATACAAGTCATTGTAATTTCACTGTCGAGTTTGACCCTCAAAGGTCACTGACAGTCAAGTTGAATGTCACCAAATGAAAGCTAATGTGACTTCCTAGATAACAGTAACACAAACCTAGGCTCCATATGTGACCATCTTAGTGATGGTCATGCGTCATGAGGTGGGGGGGAATTTGCGTCACAGGGTCAAAAATGACCATTTTTCAATTTTTGAATATGTTATCGTACTGGTTAAACTGCATAGAAAAATGGCATGGGTGGTTTATTTTTTTCAATATCAACCCCTGCATAGCCATTTATAAGATTAACTTTTAATAGAAAATGCATTACGGCCAGAACACGTTTTTGCCGTTTTCTCCAAAGTGACCATTTTTCTTCAAAACCTCATAAAATGCTTAATATTGGTCAAAACAAGACCTGATTTGGATCAAAATGATCCTCAGACAAAATACTATTCAATAAACCAAAAAGAAATTCTGTTTGATTTATACTATGTATTCAAAAATTTGATAGAAATACAGGATTTTTATTACAATGAAGTTGGTGGTTTTTGACAAAACGAGACATCTTTCTCATAAAATTTGGGTGATGGCTGCATCAAAACTACACACAAATGCTTACTGACTTATAAGAACTGCTCACATGATAGATTACTGGCTGTAGAATACTAATAATTAGGTTCTCATACAAACAGTACACAGTATGTCTTCATGATCAGAATTCGAGAGACAGTATGTATCCGGTAGCTTCTCATGGCTTTTCAGTTCAACTCCCACATACAAGATGCAATCTTTTTGCACAATTGGCAGTTTCTTCTCTTTTGTACAAGTGACTGCCCTTAGTGGCCTTTTGGAATTTGTAAAAGTTACCCAAAATTACTTCAGACCCCTTAGGATATGATTGGCCATAGCCAGACTTCATACTTTCGTCAAGTATTATAACTCCATCTGAAGTAGCGACGAGCAAGTAGTAGTCATCCAAAGACTGGGCCAATGGCAAAATAGCCACAACTGTACCCTTACAAATCAATGAGATCTTCACCACCCTCTGAAACATTCATGCCATGTGCTTCATTAACAACATCCTCTAATTCAAGTGCACCCCTCGAGCCCTCTGAGAAGGCAACCTTCTTAAAAGCATTGACATATTCTTGATTTTCACAAGCACTGTAATCCTCCGTAATACAGGGAGTGCAGTAAGATGACAATTCCCTTGATTTTACCACCCCATCTACACCTACTGACATCAAGGAATGAAGTTTCCTAGTATTTGGAACTGTGTTGTACATACTCCCAATTGCGTTTGCAATTCACTGAATAGAAATAAGAAAGTTGACATACCTTCCATGAGTGAAATGTACCAAAAAATTGTGGAACTTAATTGACAAATTGACTTTTGTCAATTAAGGGATTCAGTAGAGACACCTGCCATGATTTTTAGGAACTACAAAGAGCAATGGGAATGGTTTTAAAGTTCATTATAGCCCTGGTTTTTGAATTTGTTTTGATTACCAAATTCTTTGAAACCTGATACAAGTCATTGAATTCACCAAAAGAAAGTTCATATGGCAATAATAGTCATTGTAATTGACCTTCAAATGTCATCAACAGTCAAGCTGAATGTTGCCAAATGAAAGTTCATATGTGACTTCCTATGTCAGTAACACAAACCTAGGCTCCATCTGTGCCTTTTCAGTGACAGAAGTCATTCAATTTTCTCTAGGTCAAGTTAGACCTTCGAAGGTCAATATGAAGATCACCAAATGAAAGTTCATATGTGACTTCCTACACGTCTCCAATACAAACCAACGCTCAATCTGTAACGATTCTGCTGATAGAAGTCATTGAAATTTCACTGTATAGCTTGGCCGTTGAAGGTCAAGTTCAAGCCCACCCAACGAAACTTCATACATGATTTCCTATATGGCCACAATACAAACCTAAGCTCTATCTGTAATAGTTTTGGTGATAGAAGTCATTGAAATCTCACTATGTGAAGTTTGACCTTCGAAGGTCACCGAAGGTCAAGTTCAAGGCCACCAAATGAAAGTTCATGTATGACTTCCTACATATCTCAAATACAAACCGAAACTAACCATTTTACTGATATAAGTCATTGAAATTTCACTGTGAAGTTTGGGCATTCAAGGTCACTGAAGGTCAAGTTCAAAGTCACCGAATGAAACTTCATACATGACTTCCTATAATAGTTTTGGTGATAGAAGTAATTGAAATTTCACTATGTGAAGTTTGACCTTCGAAGGTCGCCGAAGGTCAAGTTCAAGGCCACCAAATGAAAGTTCATACATAACTTCCTGTAAGTGTTCAATGCACATATGTTTCCAATCTTCAATATTTTCAAGCCTAGAAACCTTTGAAAATTGTAACATTTTGCTTGACCTCAAGTTGGACCTTTCAAGGTCATCTGAGGTCAAATTTAACACAGCCAAAATATAGGTCATATGTTACTTCCTATATGTCAGTAATACAAACATAATTTCTATCCGCAACCATTTAGCTTCCACGGGCGATTTGGCCCATCCTCCATAAGACCCAATCTTAAAGTACAGCGCCCCCACTAGACCCACTTCCGTCGATTCAATCAAAATGGCACTCGCACTGTACATAAAGTGTATCAAGGTGAGTTCATTGCCAGATTTAGAAGAAAAGTTCAGTTTTTGAGAAATAATTTTTTGAAATTTCAAGTCATATCTTTTAACATTGTTAATATATTCTCTGACCTTGAGTTTGATCTTTCAAAGTCAGTAGTCAAATTTAATATTGCCAAAATATAGGTAATACATGACTTCCTATATGTCAATAATACAAACTTAATCTCTATCTCCAACCATTTGGCCTCCACTGGCCATCTTGCATATTCATAAAGTACAGCGCCCCCAATAGACCCCCTTCCGTCAATTCAATCAAAATGGCGCTCGCACTGTACATTGACGGTACCAAGGACACTTGATTGCCTGATTTAGAAAAAAAATTTATCGCGCAGTTTGAGAAATTTTTTAAAAATTTCTCAGTCCTATCTTTAACATTGGAGCCAAAATTTCAAGGGCCCATAAAACAGACAAAAATGATTCAATCAAAAATCCGAGAAAAACTTCTGGAGATATGGTCTAGTAGTATGTTATTGCAAATTTACACGAAAATTCATCGGCCCATAGGGCCGGGGCCGGTAAGCTAAAAACAAGGCAATCAGAGGTGGCAGACTTCACCCCATTCACGCAAATATTGGCAAGTGCGGAAAAACAAACACACAGAGTACTTCACGCCCACTCTGCGGCGTGAAGTAACAAAAAATAAACCATAAAAATCATAAGACTGAGTCATGGATCATAAGAAGCATCACAGTATTGCCATTTGGAAAGAGCCAGGGATTTCATCAGTATGTTTTGCAAAAAAAAAGGAATAGCAAAGGTCTTGAGAGCTCTTTGCTTTTACCCATCATGAGATGCTTCTTGTGAGACCTTGGTGATGAGAAACCTTTTTATAGGCCATCAATTGGGATAAAACCAGCTGACATTAATTTGCACTGATGGGGGGCAGGATTGCTTTCTAAATACTGACAGATTTCAGCTGGTTTCTTGGCTTTCCATGCCTTATTGCACTTCCTTTTCTTCCTTTGTTCAATACTTATTCTGTGTCACTCCACTTGATTACACAACTTAAGAACTTATTTGTTTTGATTTCTTTGTACGTGTGGGTTACTTGGGTTGTTACGGACATCTGGTGAAAATTTCATATTAGCCCCATTAAAATATATTTACTTAGAAAAATGTTGACGCGTTCAATACTTATTTTCCCAGCTGTATATTAATTCATCAAAACACCACTCATCAAGTGTGGGCAAACAGTTCAGTAAATTGAGGACATCGCCAATACGCAAAAAATGCCCGGATGTTGCATTCGTGCCCCGTTTCAGATGCATTATGGGATATTCGGTGACCCAGTCACTTCCGATCTCTGCAGAGCCCAACAGTAACTGAACTGTAGTCATTAAGGCCATGGGTCGTTACTGTGAAGCTGCCATGTGTTCAAACGAAAATAAGCGGAAAAAAAAAAAAAAAAAAAAAAAAAAAACTTCAGAAATACCCCTGGATGAGAGACTTATACACACAATGACCGCATATATTATATGTATGCGTGCATGCCCAGCTTAGGCACAGCTCGCTGACACTAAACGATAGCAGAGATCTCAACAACACACCAGAAGGGAGTAGATTCTGGAAGTAGCAAGATATTTTGCCGAAAGCGCTACATACGGGCATTTTTTGCGGATTGGCAATACCGAGAATTGCAGGACTGCAGCACCCAGCTGCTGTTAGTTTCTGCATTATGGACTTTCTGAAAACGTGGGACCTGTTTTAGCTTTACCAACTAGTTGATACGGAGATAGCCGTTTTACTTATATAAACCCGTAGATAATGTGGGAGCAGTTTAGCCCAACTAACCAGATACATTACATTTGTTTGGCAGATGCTTTCATTCCAACTTGAGCAGTACTGAAAGCCCGAACCCACAGTGACCCCTTCTAGATAAGGTTGAAGACCCCCGAGTCAATAATAACCCAATTACAATGTGATCGCAATTTCTGTAGTACTCAAGTGTCCATAAAGTGTTCGCCATTCCACTTTACAACCCTGCTGACAATGTGGTAAGCATCAGTGTTTCTACCCCAGTAACGTGATGAGCATTTATTTTCTTCTAAATTTATTGACGATGCAGCAAGCATTTCAGTTCTGCTATGCTGGTGACAATGTGGTAAGCATTTCAGTTCTACAACCCTGTTGACAATATTGTAGTAATTTCATTTCTATTTGGCTGCTGATAATGTGGTCATCATTTCAGTTTTTATACCCTGCTGATAATGTGGTAGAGCATAACAGTCCCTCTACCCTGTTGATAATGTGGCAAACATTGCAGTTCTACTACCCTGCTGACAATGTGGCAAGCATTGCCGTAGTACTAACCTGTAGATAGTGTGGTAACCAATTCAGTTCTACAATCCTGTTGATGCAAGCATGTCAGGTCCATCAACCTCTCGATAATGTGGTAGCCCTTTCAGGGCAACTACCATGGAAAGAATTTCAATTGTACTGACCTGTTGATAATGTGATAGTAGTTCCAGCTCCAGCTCTTCAGGCAAAGGCCAGGAGGGATGTGACCAATGATGTGTACCTGAGTGTGTTATGGACAGAATTTTCAGCCACAAAGCTGAATGTAGATACAGCATACAACTGGCACAATGCATTGAAAATTTCATGTAAAGACCGTGAAAAACGGAAGTGAAAATGTTCTGCATTACGTTTTGCTTTCGACTTTAAATAACCATTAAAAACAAGACAAGTCATTCGATACCTCAATCTACAGGAATTGACACCGTTCATTTTGTTACACCAATTCTGAGCAAATTTCTGTTCTTCAAAAGTGAAAAAAGCCACATCCAGATTTCAAGTGCCTCTCTCAGGAACTACTTGCCCAGATAAGAAAAAGAAATTATTGCCATTTTGAAATCTACAATATAGCTTAACTGCCAAAATCTCTGAAGCAGTGTGAATGCATTTTCACCATAATGCAACACGTGGACAACGTCTCCAAGGTTGCACCCCCCAACTTGCTCCCCTCCTCCTCTTCCTCACCTTCTCCCCCTTGTTCTCAGCCTCCTGAAGAATTCGCACAAGCCACTGCAGTTGGTTGGCGGGGTCAGTGGAGTTCACCATGAGCCAGAAGTTTTCCCGTGCGCAGAAGTTCATGTTGAGGGAGACCAGTCTCAGGCCAGGCTGGATCTGCACCGTGTAGAACCCAGCTTCTCTGGAGGGAGGGAGAGTGAGGAAATCAGGCACCAAATAAACACACACACACACACACACACACACACACACACACACACACACACACACACACACACACACACCACAACACAACACAAACGTGGCGTAACAAGTCTGCACAAGCCATCTTATTCAAACTCGCCCTTGGTTAAACTTGCAATTTCGCCAAGTCCTTGATTTTCTAAAGAAATCAATATCCTCAACAGCTTCTGTATTTAATATTTTCCAAGCTCAGTTGATAAGAACTATCATACGTTGCTCAGGTTCATTCCACCCTCTTTTGCACTCATCACCCCAATTGTTTTTGGAGAGCACTGAGCGTCATGTTCTGAATGGTGCAATTATAAAATGATGGCGCCCACAGAATTCCCTTACTTGAGAGTCTGCAATGCCTGCGGTGGCAGCCAGGGGGCCCACTCCCGCACCATGGAATCATACAGCCAGGTAGAGGAGCGGTTTCCATGGATGAAGGGAGGGGGGAAGCTGTTCACTGGGGTGCTCTCGTGGTTCCCAACCGCTGGGTACACCATCACATTCGGGCCCAGGTACTTCTGGATCAGCCTGGTGACCGTCACCAGCTCCAGGAGCTGCTGTGACCTCGTTTGGGCCCAAACGTTGTGGGCTGGGATGTCCCCTGTCCAGTACACCCAGTCCCACGGTCCCGCCTCAGCCACATTCTGGAGCATGCTCTCCACCGTCCGCAGCGGCAGGTCACATTTGCCGTAGGTTCCCCAGTAACCGGCACCCCTAGTGGTAAACAGGACCAGTGTTATGGAAAATATTTTTTACTAATTCAATCCACTGGTGCAGTTCAACAATATGTACAAGAGCCATCTGGAGACGGCATATCCCCCCCGGCCCCACATCTACGGATTAGCAAAAGGCACCACTTCAGGTCATGATTAATGTGCACAATAAGTTTTGTTAACAAATATTGAACAGTTTTCACGTTATACTCCGGAAACGAAATGTCCACGGACGGACGGACAGACAACCGCACCCATGACTATATCCCCCTGCATTATATGCTGGGGGGATAACAAGCCCAGAGAAAGGTTACTTAGAAGACCCATTAGACCACCCTCCCTTCTTTTGGTTCTTGGTGCCTTTCTAGAATTAATCTTGCCGGTGTACTTGTACCATTACTGTTACCTTTGTCCACTGACATTTAATAGAAGGAACACATGAAAAGCCTACTCACCTGTGGTGCCAGGGAGGCTGCTGGGACTGATTTCGGCAGCAGAGGGGCTCCTTACAGTCGGCACTGCTCCCCTCCGCGTACTCCCTGTCCCAGTGCACGTCTGTGAGGAACAGGATGCGGTTTCGGGGGGAGCCCGGTTTGGGAGGCGATGGCGGAACAACAGGAGGTTTAGGCACAGGGGGGAGAGTGATGTTCCAGGGAGCGTAAATATCGAAATGTCCGCAGTCTGACCCGAGGAGAATGCCGCAGGCCTCGCTGGGCCACAGGTAGGACTCCTGCAGCGCCCGGATGAAGTCCTCACGGAAGAGTTCGGTGATCTGGCGACACACCTGCTCCTCAGCCAGGTGGAGCTTCACGCAAACCTCTGCCAAAAGCCATGCCACACGCTCTTCATTTGCCTCGCTCTGAAAGTAGGAAAACAGAGCAAGGTTAATCTACACACACACACGCACGCAGGCGCGCCTGTTTGACTCCAGTCATGACAGAAAAACTTGGGACTGTGGCAATTTTAACTCCTGAAACAGTCAAAAGACCACTTCCACTCCACTGAGGATTAAAATACCACTAAGACTAGTCTATATGAACAGTTTACACTACCAATAGCCCTGATACGTGACTAAACTTATCCCTATTCAAACAGACAAAATTGCTCCCTGTTCTAATATAATGTTATTTCCCAGGTTTTGAGTGTCACTTTCTGTGGGTGCAGAGTGGTGGTACTCAAGAGTGAGGTTGTGTGTGTTTGCAGGTATGTCTTCTATATGGCTCAGATCCAAAACCTTTCAATGACCAGGCTTAAACTCTGATCATGTGTCGATTTTGACAGTTTCTCTCTCTCCCCCCATAAAACAACAAATTAGGATCTGTTAACAAATAAAGTTTTACGCATCTTTAGACATACTGCTTAATTATAGCAGCAAATCACTACAGAGGTTGGTGAGGATTGATGATTTCAAATTTTTCCATAATTTGCATATTCAGGCTGATAACTTTTTCGATCATTTCCGGTTATACTGCAGAGATAACCCAGCTTTATCAACCATGCACACCCCACCTTATTTTAACTCTGACAGCATTTTTGATGAGACTTTCTCTCAATTTCATCCATAACGCTTGTAGAGTTTTTGGGTCTGACCAATGTATTATTTAGAATAGTGGAAAAGTATATTAAGCACTAGGTGATAAATTATGCCCAATTAAATTTCTGCAATTTCATAATGAATCAATACTTCTACCCTGACAAAAATTCTCATTGGTTCTGTGCCATACACCTTGCTTGTGACTTGTTAATTGGAATGAGGAATGATTTTGGGCAGAAGTGAGCTCTCAGGACCTGGATAATGATCTCTGACAAAGGAAGAGCCATATCTTGATTTAGGCCGATTTGCCTATGGAATTATACAATTCTTCTTCCATTAGAAGACAAAAAGAATAGCAGGCATTCATATATATCAAACAAAGGATAAATACAAAAAAAGGTTTTACAATTAAACTTTAAAAAAAAAATGAATTACAAAAAAGTTGGCTTTGACAAAACTTGAGGCATGTTTTTCTCTGGAAACAAATTATATTGTAGGGGTCTGCATAAAGGTGGCAGGGCTTGCTTTGTTTTGGGACACCCATCAAAAAAAGCTGGAAAAAAAACGGAATGACCTAAAAACCCAAAAGGAGAAATAAGGAACTTGCCATTCAAATATACCTGTCAAGCAACAGCAATTTGCTGCAACAAGGACAAGTCAGATAAGATTTCCCGTTTGATACAGAACAGACAAACATTTGCATATCTCGGCAAGAGTACCATACACAACCTCCACTTTTTTTGGGTTTTTTTTGGCCAGAATGATTTTAAAAGGGGGCACAAATATTTTTGGGGGGTTTTTATTTGTGAGAAGGGGGTTTAGAATGATGGGGGGAAAGATTTAAAAAGGAAGGGGTAGATCTTGGCGCTGGTAAAAAAAAATATCTGCGTAATTCCGCTTATCGCATCTGTATTGATCCCTCGTGTCATTCACTCTGAGTCCTATCTCTTGCACTACTTCTGTTCTCTTTTTTTATGTTTTTTTTTTTTTTTTTTTTCCTTCTCCATTGATGAACTGTGAACAAAGGTTTACATGTGAAGTTAGACATTTCATTAGTGTCTGAAGCGGGATTCGAACCAGGAAACCTGTGGAGAAAGCAATGTTAATCACACCATTCACTGTGGCCTTAACCACTACACCAACTGAGTTTGTTGCCAGCTTAGCGCCATTAGTTTCCATTCATCGCTGAAGGGTGAAAGAGAACTGAAAGTATATATATATATATATATATATATGAAAAGAAATAATATATTCTTTTTTTCTTTTATTTATTGTTGTCAATGAGGAGACGTCAGTGAATATTCATTTTGATGCTTTTCATGCTGGTGAGTTGGCTGATCTGTTGACACTGGCTAGAATAATTTGAGGAGAACAAGCCATTGTTTGTGCCTGAGTTGGGTTAAGGTTAGGGTTAGGGATAGGGGAAGGGATAGCATTCCCTATGGGTTAGGTTAAGGTTAGGGTCAGGGATAGGGGTAGGGATAGCATTACTTATGGGTTAGGTTAAGGTTAGGGTTAGGGATAGGGGTAGGGATAGCATTCCCTATGGGTTAGGTTAAGGTTAGGGTCAGGGATAGGGGTAGGGATAGCATTACTTATGGGTTAGGTTAAGGTTAGGGTTAGGGATAGCATTCCCTATGGGTTAGGTTAAGGTTAGGGTCAGGGCTAGGGGTAGGGATAGCATTACTTATGGGTTAGGTTAAGGTTAGGGTTAGGGATAGGGGTAGGGATAGCATTCCCTATGGGTTAGGTTAAGGTTAGGGTTAGGGATAGGGGTAGGGATAGCATTCCCTATGGGTTAGGTTAAGGTTAGGGTTAGGGATAGGGGTAGGGATAGCATTCCCTATGGGTTAGGGTTAGGGTTAGGGATAGGGGTAGGGATAGCATTCCCTATGGGTTAGGTTAAGGTTAGGGTTAGGGATAGGGGTAGGGATAGCATTCCCTGTGAGTCAGGTCACATTCGCGTGCTTATGACAGAACAATAGATCAGTGTCGTGACAAATTAAAGAAAATGTCTTGTGACGCGGGTGCCAAAATCTTGCAGCTCAAGTTAGGAGGCAGCTAAATTTTCGTGGTGTGAGACATGGATGACATAATCAGCGAAATCATAATATATATATATATATATATATATATATATATATATATATATATATATATATATATATATGGTTCTTTCTTTCTTAATAACTTATTGTTGTTAACGTCATGTAAATGGGCAGCCTTAAATGCACTCGCGTGTTTTCCATTTCGAATGGAAATAAAAGGCGTCTAAAATTGGTCATACGAAAAGAATTAGTTTAAATGACTATAAAGGGTCGGTAGTAATCAGCGACAAACAAGAAAAAAAAATGAGTGATTGCACGGTGCAAGATGTGTGGAATTTGTGGCGGCTGTCTCGGCAGCTGCGGACTCCAGAGTCCACGATACAATTCTGCAAGGAAAGGGTCTGATTGCTAGCGCTCCGCTTTGTCGGCGGTGCCGCAGAGCTCTCTCGTGGTTTGCGAAGGCAGACTCTCGAGTGGGCTTTGTATGGCGCTGCCACAATCGGAGATGCAGCACTCGGACCTCCGACCGCAGTATTTGTCGTGGGACCTGGTTCGCTGGTAGCAGGATGTCGCTCGAAAAAGTCCTGGTGCTCACCTACTGCTGGGCGGCGCAGATGTCAAACAAAGCGGCGATAAAGAATCCAGCCTCGACGACGGAGTCACAAGCAAGAAACCGTCGTCGACCGGTTCACTTATTGTCGCGAAGTTTGCCTTCACGTTGTCCAGCAGTGTAGTACCACCGCTATAGGGGGCCCAGGGCTTGTAGTGGAGATCGACGAGTCTAAATTTGGCCGCCGAAAATACAACCGCGGTCGTTTGCGCGATGGCAAGTGGGTCTTGGGGGGTATTTGCCGTGAGACTAAGGAGGTTTTTTTCGTCGAGGTTGAGAACCGAATTCGGCGACGCAATACCCCTTATTAAGGAGTATGTTGCCGCCGGTTCGCAAATCGTAACCGACTGCTGGCGTGCTTACGATTGCCTCAGCGAGGAGAACTTCCAGCATCTCACGGTGAACCACTCCCTCAACTTCGTTGATCCTGCTTCCCCTGGCGTGCACACTCAATATTTTGAGTGCCAGTGGTGGCAGATCAAGAGGTCCTTGCCATCCACGCACACGAGCAGCAGCGACGGCTTAGGTTTTTATCTGGCCGAGTATATGTGGCGACGTAAACACAGCGGCGTCGACCACTTTACTCAAATTTTAGCAGACATCCTGCTGCTGTACGCGCCACCGAAGAGCATGTAACATCTTGCCGCCACTCTCCAGACTTCTGCTTCGGCAGAGGTCTCCTATGAGGTCTAAAGAAAGAAAAATTAAACTTTTCACCTGGAACCGTATTGTTTACGGTTCCGGGCACCACCACACAGCATTATTTGCACACCGAGACGACATCAATAGAATAGTATCCATAAATCCAACTTCGATGTAAGTTTTCCAACTTAATGTAGTTAGGCGCCAGCCAAGCTTTGGTACGCGAATTACTACTCAAACGAAAAGGTCCAGATGTTAATAACAAAACCCGACAATGACACAAACGGCTGGATGTTGAACACACAAGCGCACGGAAATTGAGCGCTCGCCCTCGCTGCATGCGCGTGCCTACACGAACTATGCGTACGCTCGAACTATGCATGCGCTGCGCATGTCCCAGTATTGTCAACAGTGTCATGGCTGCCACCTTTATAAGCTAGTAGCACGTATAGCCGCTGTGGAAATTAAAGTGTAAATTATCTTTACTGGATGTATGGCCGACGTTTTTCCACACCCGAATACTTCACTTGGTATCTAAACATTAAGGTAAGCCGAAAAAGTTGAGATTTTTTTTTATTTTGCTGGAGGTTGTGTATGGTACTCTTACCCATACCTCTAGTAACTTCAGTTCCACAGATAAGGCTTTAGTGATGAGCAAATATAAAAGGCAATGAGACGGTTTTACAGACTAAGATCAAGAATAAACTGGACTAAGTTCAAGGAAAATCCTGATTTAAAATAATTTGGTCGACTTCTTCCAGAGCACTCAATGCAACTTGGGGGCCTAGCATTTCAGTAAAGCAGGGATGGGGAACTTCATCCAGAGAGGGCTGCTGTGGGTGCAGGCTTTCATTCCAACCAAGCAGTAACATACTCGAGATTCCACTCATCATCCATTAGAGTTTTTGCCAAGGGCCTTGATTAGTAGAATCAAGGTTGGAATAAAAGCCTACACCCACACCGGCCCTTTCTGGATGAGGTTCCTCACCCCTGCAGTAAAGAGTCAAAGTCTGAGTCTCCTCAGCTGATAACGTCGATCCGTGTGCAAGCTTTGAGCTGCATCGTTAGCAAATCGCAAAGAACCAGACAACATGCATGTTAAAATTAATCACTTGCGCATTTGACGATTAATTTTGTCCACCCATAGAACATCTCCAGATCAGGGCCATTCTTTTTTGAGATAAAACGTTAACACAATGCGCATTTAAGCTGCTTTCACACCGGACGCGAAACGAATTTTTCGAACGCGTGTATTCGCATCTTTGCATTGACTTTGAATGCAATCTGTAGTGCGAAAAATTCGTTTCGCGTCCAGTGTGAAAGCGGCTTTACTGCTGAATACTTGATCCAAATGAAAGAAGATAGTTTGTACGGAGGCAAAAGTTCATGAACTAAACACACCCCAAGAGACGTCAAACGAATTTCTTACCACGAGCGCAACATCGACGACGATGAACAAGGCTTTGCAAAATGAGCAGGTCACGTTCCGCCACCCGTAGCCAACCTGAAGCTTCTTCACCACGTCCCTAAACCTGGCGAGGACCTCCGTTTGCTCTCGGCCTTCAATAGGATGTGCCGTTCCGGTATGGAAGGAGAGCGAAGCAAATCCGAGATACAATAAGAAAAATGTGCATGTTCTGGAATCAACGAGCTTCATTGCTGCTTATTTGGAAAGCTATAGCTCCAAATTAAGTGATTCAACAACTTGGGAAGTCTGCAGTTGTCTTGGGTTTCCGCTTCTAAATAATTGCAGTGGGCTTATGCCCAGTCGATAAACAGATGTTAGTCGTCCCCAAAGGGTTCACCGTGCAACTTCATGCAGTAACTCGCCAGCTTTAGACTATCTTGCCGGCGGCTTCGCGTAGGTATTGCGATAATTAACTAGCCGAATAACCAAACGGCGCTCTCTGCACAATATATTTCCTACGGCTGTTTGCTACCTCAGAAAACTTGGAACTGTGCTTCCCAGAATACGTGCATCTCCTTCCCAAGTGCACATACAGTTAAGCTGCGGTCGCGGGTCGTGCTATCAAGCTGTGTTACACAATTCACGGTTTTGCTAACTTAGCTAATCTGATAGTCGGTGCAAAGCAAAAACTGCCCTGTCCGGCTTAGATCTAAATATACAGCTACCGTCTCAAGGCAAAGCTTGAAAAATACTGACTGTCGACCAGATGCGCGAAAAATCCAATCATGAAGGTACAGACGACCGAAAATAAAACCCCACACAGGGCTCGAGAACAGTCAGCAGGAAACTTTATGTCTTCCGAGCACATCAGCTGATGAATCATGTGACTGCCCCAGTTAACTCCGCACGTGCTGTCACGATCATGTTCGTGGTAGTGTTGGCTCACGTTAAAACATACGAAAGGGCAATTTTTATCCCCCGCTAAGACGTGCGACAGGTGATATGGGTTGGGAGCCGTCCATCCGTCCGTCCAGGCCACAATGGAGATAAGATTTCTCCGTCGAACTATTATACCTAGATGCGTGAAATTTTGTATGCTTAAAAAGCTACTCATGATTTACGTGAGTTCGAAAATGGGTGTTGAAGCAAATTTTTCACCGAGTTATGGCCCTTGATCGTAGCGGGGGATAGTGAT
The DNA here is from genome assembly GCA_029692085.1 of Gymnothorax javanicus. Classification (NCBI taxonomy): domain Eukaryota; kingdom Metazoa; phylum Chordata; class Actinopteri; order Anguilliformes; family Muraenidae; genus Gymnothorax; species Gymnothorax javanicus. The sequence continues at coordinate 72,836,091 of CM056199.1, forward strand.
AACACTGTCGTCTTGTGACGGGTTTCCTTGTGAATCTGACGAACTATCGTATGATATGGGGGAGCCAAGATGATTCAAATCATACATCCTTCCTTCTCAATTTAAAATTAAAAGCACACATCATTGACAGGACTGATTTTTGAGCCGAGTTACAAGTTGGCGCCTATAAATGATCATTCATTATTATTATTTTTATTATTATTATTATTCGATCCAAACGGTCATTGATTCACGGTAGACAAAATTTGAACAGCTAAATATTTTTAAAAACTTCGGCCTTCGTAGCAACCAGCGAAGGCCTGATAGGCCAACAAAGTCAGCAAATGGAGTGCACTGATAAGAATGAATCATGAGGCGTAAAGCCTGACGCTGATGCCTTGCTGGGAATTCAGGTGACGATTACAAGACCGCAAAAACCGATGCATAGCTGTGGTGATATGTAACATGTAACAGTCTGTGTATTTGCAGATCATATTTTCCATGGTTTAGTGTCGTATTGGACTACTGATTTATGTGATTTTTGTGGTCTCATTTAAAGCACTGAAATCATACTCCACTCAAATCACGAATCTCGTTTTTCTTTTAATATCCGTCCAAATATTACACAAATTTTTATAAGACATGCGCTTTTCTTTCTCCAGCTGGTCAGTACAAAAAAGCATACTGTAAAATGGGAGATGGTACATATAAAAAAGAACGAATAAGAACCTTTCTAAAAGAACAATCTTCAGTCTTTAAAACCTGAAATTACTCAGAAAAGAAAATAAGTTCTCATAAAAATAGTCCTTGCAAAAAACTTGGAAAATAAGAGGTGGAAAGCCCAAGGATCAGAAAGCACAATTCTCACCATGTCTTTCCTATGGCCATGAACTCGGGCAGCTAAATTCAGTAATCAGATACAAATCTGGGCTGCAGACTTCAGTTAAATCCTAATGATAAAAAAAAAAAAAAAAAAATACTGGGGAGAACTTAAGGTTCCTGAACCTGGATTTTCACCCTGGTAAATGACCTCCCACCCCACATCAAGTACGCAATCCCCTCCCAGATATGAATTACAAAAATAAACCTCATATGACGAGCAAGACCCCCTTCCTTTACTGTTGAAAAAAAAAGCAAGACGCTCTCCGAGGAGTGGAAGTCCATGCTAATGAGGGGAAATACCATGCCCTGCAGTTCCTCAAAAACATCAAATATGGAGTTCTGCTCATGCTGACTTCCCTTTTAAAAAAAACTTGGGTTGAATTAAAGGCCACTTCCTGTGAAGCACAGAGAGTTGGTAGATGTGATGGCAATTTGTGTATGCAGTTCAGGATGCGGTCCAAATGTCTCAGCATTTTCTAGGCGCAAAGGTTTGTGTGTTTTGAGGCGCCTCTGCCTGGTTGTAAACACCCAGCTGAATGAGCTCCATGTTCGTCACAGACTCACCCCAATAGCTGGGTCATTTTCAAATATCTGAAATGCAAAGCAAATGGAGAACCCAGCTCATCCAAACACTCATTTCTTCTTTCAAATTTTATTCTTGCTAGCGAGAGGGGAGTGTTGATCAATGGTAGGGATAGGGGCATAATTTGTCCATCATTTCACTGATCAGGAGGGGCTTGACCTAATTTAAGTTTAAATAGTTAACTAAAATGCTTGCACTGTTTTGGCACATGTAAATTTTCTTGTGGATGATTAACTTGCAAAACATCTTTTAAAAAGCAAATCCGTCTTTCACTTGATTGTACATTTTGGCCGATAGTACTTTTTCTTGAAGTCTGTAGGAGCGTTATGAAAACTAACCAGCAGTTTGAGTTAGAAGCAATTCATTTACGTTTGACAAGGGTCAAATGCTAAAACACAAACCACCCATACCCCATGAAAAATGAAATGGTGAGCTTTTTACCTGCAAGGCAGTAGTGAGATTATGGTTGTCCATAATTAAAAAACAAGAAAATTGTATAAAAACCATGTATTCTTTTCCTTAAAAAACAGGTACAAGTAGTGCTAACAAGAAAATGAATAAAGTAATATTAATAAAGACCATACCATAAGGAGCAGTGCAATCTGCTCAAGAAACTTAAGTTTGAAGTGGTGCAGTGAGGACTGATGTACTGAAGGGGTGTCAAATCCAGGAGTCAGAACATAAATTTCCTGCCAGGCATTTCATGCACACATGAAGTCAACCAGCTTATTTCAAGATCTAGAGCTGACCCCAGGGTAAAGAGCTGTGTGAATTAGCACATCCAGGCAACTAGAGCAAAATACTGAGGAGGACTTTTATTTTCTGGACCTGTATTATCCACCTCTAGTGAAGGGTTTTTTTTTTAGGCAACACTGGTTTACGCCCCCCCCCTCTCTCCCGGGGCCAGGCTGGGACTCCACCCCATACCCCAGTTGGAGGAATGGGCGGGAGGGTGGGTTTGTGTTCACTTGTCCTGCATCTTCTCCAGGATGGGCACGATCATGTCAAATTTGGGCCGCTTGGCCGGGTCCTCGTTCATGCAGATCTTCATCAGCTTACAGATGTGGGGGGAGATCCCTGGCGGGATGGTGGGGCGGAGGCCCTCCAAGGAGACCTGGGCAGGGAAGGAGGGATAGAGGAGCAGAGCAGGGTTGGGTGGTGGACAGAGGAGGAAACATTAGTGAGGCAGCAATGCAGTGAGACGGTTCCATTAAACATGCAAATCAGCCGGATTTGTAAGTTATAGGGTGGCTGGTGGCATAGTGGCTAAGATGCTCAACTGGGCCCAGAGGGTTTGTGGTTCAAGCCCCAGTGTAGTTGCAGCATGATCTCTGCAGATGTTAGGCAAAGCCCTTAACTTCACATTGCTCCAGGGGGGATTGGCCCCTGCTTAATCTGAGTTAACTGTAAGTCACTTAGGATAAAAGTACCAGCTAACTAACAGAAATAAAGGCTTGTGTGCTCTGAAAGTTTCTGTTTTCCTGTGCTTTACTTTTAATCTTTTCACAGAATGTCTACTCAGGGTGCAATTTAATACTTGTTTTCACCCTCCATCATGTGTTCTTCAATCATTATAACCATGACCACAGACGAGAGTGCATGCAGGACTATGCAGACATGCTGCATTAAGACAGTAAACACGGAAATAAGGCATGCAGCATTAAAGGGCATCCAAAGTCGATTCTAAGACGGGACGTTGAACGTCCAATGTTTACAAACAAATCCATCAATGTTTACAAACAAATCACTTGCTTTTGTCGACATCTTGGATTGTCACATGACCAATTTCATTCATAAACCAATGTTTTGTGTACTGTACATGCGTAGATAATCGTTCTATTTCGGTTTGTTTGCACAGGTGCGGCTCGCTGATTGCCCGATAAACAAAAACAATGGGAATCGACTTTAGATGCCCTTTAATGAACAGCCAGGCAGGACAGTAGAAATGTTCACCCACTTTCTGGACTTGAGAACATTTTCAGCGAGAGCTGCAACATGACTGAGAAATGGCTGCTGTGGTCCTATAACTTCCCTCATGTGATGAGACAGTCACGATAATGCACCGCCTCAGCAATTTCACACTCTAAACCACAGACACTGCACACTTCCTTAAAGAAGAGTGAAGACAGCAACTGCAGAAGCTGTACTGTAAATAAAGCGCAAAGACTCTGTTCATTTGAAGCTAAAACATTCAGAACAGACACCACTACTTAAACTCAATAACAGGCTTGACTACAAACTTCACAGTAAAATGGAGACATTCTGAGATTCTCAGTTCGCTTACGGTGCAATATCACAAATATGTGGTAAGAGTGGTTTTGACAGAATATTAGACTTTTAATGAAGCAACCACTACTAGTAACTGAAGTTCTAGTACACAGACTTCGAATTCAGAGTGGTATAGTGGTGACATCACAGTAAGAGCTAGAACTAAGTGGCCAATACGAAGTCAGTTTTTGAGGCTCATTTCCTGGTGTTGTGGAAACGGTGCTCACCAAGGACAGCCGTTCAGACCTTGTTTCCAAGAAAAAGTCACGAGTGATTTGTTTCAACTCAGTACGCCTATACCATTGCATCAAGTGTGCTGTAACCAGTAGGGGGGCTACCCACCCACTGCACAAATTTTGACACCCATAAACGTCCCATACAAAAAAAATAACAAAATACAGGCAGACATCAGGGTCTCTGGAGATATGGACACCGCCACAAACTTTAAGTGGGTCATAAGTGATGATTGAGAGAGGGTCATTACATATGAACTCAACCAAAGTTGAGGACTCTCCCACAGGCACCGACTCCGTTTCGGCAGAAATTTTTTGAGAGTACCTCCTAATTTATAATGAACAGAGACCAAAATTTTAGGCTTCAACTGCTTAGGGTTTCTGAGATATACCCCTCTAAAAATGGGGCAGGGGGCATGCTGACTTGTTCACAAAGGTCAGTTTGCGGGTGGTTTTGGCAGCCAAAAATTGCTACCCAGGGTAACTGGGACCAAGGCTTTCAGAATTTGCCCCAAAAAATGGGTCTACCTCTTCTCATTTTAGTGTTATTGGCCTCTCAAATAAGAATCTCTTCATGGACAGAAATCAAAATGTCCATTTTCAAGAACCGCCTGTAAGCCCCAAATCTCTTGATGGCTACTGATGCTGGATTCCTTTTAGTTAAGCACAGGTCTGTCTGCAATAAGACTATTGACTATATTCAAGGCTTGATATGGGAGTTAAGAGCCTCTGAAAAAGGTCCCGGCTGAAAAAAAAAAAGTTTTTTTCCAATTTTTTGTTGAAAAATTCACCGTGTCAGCAGTTACCCATAGTAATGAAATTTTTTTTTTGCGTAATTGCATGTATTTTGCCTGACAGACTATTAACAGGGTGTGAAGTCATTTTAATATAAGAAATTGTGGGCCAGCAAGTCACTCTTGCTTATAAGATTACACAAGTATTTGCTTTAAAGATATTTAAATAATGCAGCCCAGTCTACAAAAGGTGAGCACTGGAATCAATGCAGGCAGCAGTAGGCTGTTGTTTATTGTGCCATTTATAAATCTATTTTGAAATTAGGGCTAACTACCGAATAGTTTGACCCTTCAGTTATAACACTGATAAATTCTACATCAACAATCAAATGCAGCACAGCTTTTTTGAGTGGATTCATTGTGTTTAAACCTAGAATTTCTGCACATTTACAGATGAAGATTAGACTATATTAATATTATTAATATTATTAGCATCATACTATTGCAGAATCAGATTCCAGGGGTGGCTGCGTTGGATTGTTTCTGGCTCTCGTGATCCAACCATCTCCAGTATCTCCAGAGCACTGTAAAGTCCAGACTGATGACAGATGGATGGACAACAGACGAGGGAAGCAGCACCATAAAAATAGCTCACCAGCTGAACCCCAGACCAAAAACTCACGGTTCAGGGACATCACAATAAGAAATGGGATTCCAGAGGCACAGGTTTATGCTTAGCTCCAGAAAATGACATCACGGATAAACCTCCCACTGAGTCCACACCACAGAATTAGAAGCAATAGAATGGATGACGTGATAGGGTGATGTTATCCTGAATATGCCAACAATCGGCACAATCTTGGGTACACATGAACCGTTATTGTACATGTCGGTGACAGCAGAAAAGCAAGACCACAGGATTCTACACAGGCAGGCCAGCGGTAGAAGACAGTAGAAGTCTTACCCATTATGGCCAACAGTTTGGCACATTCATATGATTTTCATGTTTGCTCTACGGTTTTGGTCGGCACTGCATTTTGTGGTTGTGACATGAAATGAGGAACGTGGAGTCCACATCCACACACAGGCAGCAGGACCAGGCGGGTTACCTTCATGCCGATCTCCATGTTGGAGAGATCAGCGAAGGGCACCTCCCGTGTCACCAGCTCCCACAGCAGCACCGCGAAGCTCCACATGTCAGCTGACCGGCGATTAATGTCCTCCGGCTTCTTCTGCAATGCTGGGGATGGAGAGGTGAGGGAGGGAGGGAGGGAGGAGGATGAGATTGAGAGATACAGAGGGGAATAAAAAGAGCGAAACAATGATTAAATGGGAGCACAGAGAGAGGAAAACATTGAAGAGATTGCGGAGTTAGACAAGGAAAATAAGGACAGAGGGAGAATGGAGAGGGAGAGAGTGCGAGAGGGGCGGGGACATGAGGAAGAGGAGGGAAAAGAAGGGGATGAAAGGTATGTAACAAGGAGATAAGACAACTGGAGTCAAACTTTGCACACCCTTTGGACAGCCCAAACTACATTGGGGGCCATACATATTAGGACAGTAACAATCTTAATGCCATTTCATACATCTTCTGCCATCCTGTTACACACAACTCTTAGAGGGAGTAAAGAAACACCTTCTGTAGGCATGCACTACCTTCAGGAGCCATCCAGGCTGGAGAATACATCCGACCGGGACACTGGAAGGAGAACTTGACATCAGCCATGCTTATCCTAGCAGTCATGTCCTCATCGATCTGGCAATGAAACCGAAAAACAACCAGTCACACCAACAATCAATGCATCTGTCAGTCAATGCCAGAATCAAGGAACCAGACTTGATCGACAGGCATGCGGATGATACAGACTATTGCTTAATTAACCTGCCAATGAAACTGCCAATAAAGCATTCATTATGGTTAATATTCAGTTATCCATAGCAATTAACAGCTGATCAGACAAATGGATCCCTCCAGGAGCAATGTGGGGTTAAGGGTCTTACTCAAGGAATAAACTTCATTCATGATTCACAGTTCAGCACTGCTCCAGGGGATCCGCCATCCAGAGTGTTTTAAATCTAACTCTAACAATGCACACCACGTCCAACAGTTACAGCAGAGCTACCCAATCCTGTTCCTGAAGATCAGTTACAGCAGAGCTACCCAATCCTGTTCCTGAAGATCAGTTACAGCAAAGCTACCCAATCCTGTTCCTGAAGATCAGTTACAGCAGAGGTACCGAATCCTGTTCCTGAAGATCAACCCTCGTGGAGGTTTTTACTGCAATCCTAGACTGCAAACCTGATTATCCTAATTACACAAACAAGATCTTGATAGCCTTGAAATCAAGTGTTAGGGATGAAGGGAAAACCTTTTTGATGATAGATCTCCAAGAACATGGTCGTGTGGTCCACCTTTAGGGTGTGGTGCAAACTGATGTTTTATAGAGGCTGTCAAGGAGCCAAGCTTTATGAATACGTATGCAATAAACAACAACATGCCGGTCATTATACAAAAATAATTGCACACCTAAGTGGTGTAATGTGGCCCAACACTGTGCTTATACTATGGTTACCACGCATATACGCTTACCTTAAGACTTAATCTTCTACAATGTAATTTTCATCCGAAAAATTATGTTAATATGTGGACAATTTGCTTTTGTCACTATTCACTTCTGTTGCTTTGAAACAGCTGAAATGTCCAGGACTATGTGCAAGAGTGTTTTAAGTACTATTTTTTGTTTTGTTGCAAAAAGAGCTGTGGTTACTAATTCCACGGTACAGTTCCACTCGCACAGTTGTTTTCATCTTGTGTATTCTCTCATTTGTAAAATTGCCACATTCGCCAAGTATTTAGATAGTTATACTGGTATGCTCAAAAAATGTTGTCTTTGTCCATTTTAGCCTTCACTTTCAATGTTTGTAACTTTATGATTCCAAGAGTCAGTTAAATTTAGCATGGGGAGTTAAAATGTGGCGAATTAATACAAAGTGTCAAAAGGCTGACATGACTGGAACTACTTCATAGTCGTGCAGTTATTGGATAATAATGTGCACCTTTAGAACATCCTTCAACCAATCGTAACTAAGTATTCAACTGATCCATGGCATAAATTCACTTAATGATGAAGGCAATCTCTCTTGGTCTCACCATGACGCTCTTGCTGTTGAGATAGTGTCGAGGGATCATGGGTTCCAGGGTGTGAAGGAAGGCCATGCCAGAGCTGATGTTCAGGGCAAACTTCACCGCCTGGGTCTGGTCCACCACAAAATCTGCAGAGGGGAGAGGAAGAGGAGGGTTGGAGGGAAAGTGAAGGAGGGATGACAGAATGAGGGAGAGTTGAGACAAGAAAGAGAAGAAAATGATGGAAGAGCAAATTAGGGAAGAAAGAATAAAAACAAATCATTGCAATGATAATAATGAACAGGATATTACTGGTGTTGGTGGTGAAAGTGATTAAACAGCACAGCCAGTAATTATTAGGATAGGGGCGCTGTATACAAAGGATTGCAATTCCTACATTCTTCACATAATATAGATGTAAACCCACACATTAAAACTGGCAGCGCAGCCTCAAATTTAACCTCATACGCAATGTTTTCAAATCCACTGCACTGGAACAGGCAGCCAGAAAATCAGATACTGTTTTCAACAGCAAACACCAATGAACCACATGGTACATACTGGTGTTGGTACTGACAGTGATGGCCTGGACTCTTATCATCATATTGACATTTGTGATTAGTATGAAGAACACTGATTATAAGTAAGGATCAGTTATATAGCTAGAGTTTTTAGTACTAATGGTATTGAGCTTTGATTATCAGTAATTAAGTTATATTGCTGGAGTTGAATCAGTAATGGTTATGAGCTTTGACTATCAGTAATGAACAGTTATATTGCTGGAGTTGAAGGAGTAATGGTTATGAGCTTTGACTATCAGTAATGAACAGTTATATTGCTGGAGTTGAGGCAGTAATGGTTATGAGCTTAAGGGGAGGAGAAACCTTTGGAAGAAAATTGTCATTTTTGGATAGAAATCATTCATACATGGTGTATTGACAGTATATGACCTGAAATACACAAAATATGAATTTGACCTAATTTGCATAATTAGGTAATGTGATTCAAGATGGCCGCCACCCCGATTTCACCATTATTTCTTTGCCTTATATCTCAGGACTGAAGCAAGATATTTGAATCAGGTTTTTTTTTTATTAGATTTAGTTATGTTTACACCTTCTTCTGAACTGGAATAAAGCATTTACACATAATACTAGAGATTTAGTGGGGTAAAAGAGGATTTTGCCATTTTTCGCCCCCTCGATATGAAATATAAATCACCATAACTCACAGACCCAAAGTGGTAAACCAAAACTTTTAGTTCAGTAGACTTCCTGATATGTACACAGACTTCTGTCAAAATTTCATGAGAAAAGCTCCATAAAAAAGTGAGATATAGTGTCTTAAATGATAGCAATCGGGGCAAAAATCAGGTTTTGAGAAAATCCAGGTTAAAGTCAAAGTACACCTACAAATCATTTTAACAGTCAACTTAGAACATTAAAATGCCCCTGAAGCATAAACTTCTCCCTCCTGCTCCCTCTGATTGATTGTCCTGTTCTTGAGCAGATTGAAGTGATTTTTGGGTTTCTCCTCCCCTTAAATTATCCGTAATGAACAGTTATATCGCTGGAGTTGAAGCAGTAATGGTTAGGAGCTTCAATTATCTGTAATAAACAGTTATATCGCTAGAGTTGAAGCAGTAATGGTTATGCGCTTTGATTATCAGTAATGAACAGTTATATTGCTGGAGTTGAATCGGTAACGGTTATGAGCTTTGACTATCAGTAATGAACAGTTATATTGCTGGAGTTGAAGCAGTAATGGTTATGAGATTTGATTATCAGTAATGAACAGTTATATCGCTGGAACTGAAGCAGTAATGGTTATTCGCTTTCATTATCAGAAATGAACAGTTTTATTGCTGGAATTGAGGCAGTAATGGTTATGAGCTTTGATTATCAGTAATGAACAGTTATATCGCTGGAGTTGAAGCAGTAATGGTTATGAGCTTTGATTATCAGTAATTAACAGTTCTATCCCTGGAGTTGAAGCAGTAATGGTTATGAGCTTTGATTATCAGTAATGAACTGTTATATTGCTGGAATTGAAGCAGTAATGGTTATGAGCTTTGATTATCAGTAATGAACAGTTATATCCCTGGAGTTGAAGCAGTAATGGTTATGAGCTTTGATTATCAGTAATGAACAGTTATATCGCTGGAGTTGAAGCAGTAATGGTTATGAGCTTTGATTATCAGTAATGAACAGTTATATTGCTGGAATTGAGGCAGTAATGGTTATGAGCTTTGATTATCAGTAATGAACAGTTATATCGCTGGAGTTGAAGCAGTAATGGTTATGAGCTTTGATTATCAGTAATTAACAGTTCTATCCCTGGAGTTGAAGCAGTAATGGTTATGAGCTTTGATTATCAGTAATGAACTGTTATATTGCTGGAATTGAAGCAGTAATGGTTATGAGCTTTGATTATCAGTAATGAACAGTTATATCCCTGGAGTTGAAGCAGTAATGGTTATGAGCTTTGATTATCAGTAATTATATCGAACAGTTATATTTGATTATCAGTAATGAACAGTTATATCGCTGGAGTTGAAGCAGTAATGGTTATGAGCTTTGATTATCAGTAATGAACAGTTATATCGCTGGAGTTGAAGCAGTAATGGTTATGTGCTTTGATTATCAGCAATGAACAGTTATATTGCTGGAATTGAGGCAGTAATGGTTATGAGCTTTGATTATCAGTAATGAACAGTTATATCGCTGGAGTTGAATCAGTAATGGTTATGAGCTTTGATTATCAGTAATGAACTGTTATATTGCTGGAATTGAGGCAGTACTGGTTATGCGCTTTCATTATCAGTAATGAACAGTTTCATTGCTGGAGTTGAAGCAGTAATGGTTATGCATTTTGATTATCAGTAATGAACGGTTATATTGCTGGAGTTGAAGCAGTAATTTTAATGAGCTTTGATTATCAGTAATAAACAATTATATTGCTGGAGTTGAGGCAGTAATGCTTATGAGCTTTGATTATTAGTAATGAACAGTTATGCTCTTTGAGTTTAGAGCAGTAATAGTAGTGAGAGGTGATTATCAGTAATGAGCAGTTCCATTCCATGAATCTGAATTAGTAATGGCAATGAGCAGTAAATACTTCTGAGAACTGGCATTTGTGGTGATTATACATACATTTTAGGTGTTGAGTGAATATTATGAATTGCTGGTGTTGAGAAATGAATATGCACTGCTGGTGCTGAGTGATGATTGCATTTCTGGTGTTAAGTAAATAGTATGAACTGACTGATTATAATACATTCCTGGTGTTAACTGAAGATTATGAATTTTTGGAATTGAGTGGTGGTCATACATTGCTGGTGTTGAGTGATTCAGTATTTCTGGTGTTGACTGAAGACAATGAATTTGCTGGTGTAATTATGTAAATATAGCTGGTGTTGAGCGCTGAACATACATTGCTGATGTTGAGTGGTGATTATACACTGTAGGTGTTGAGTGGTGATTATACACTGCCGGTGTGGTGATCATACATTGCTGGTGTTGAGCGTCGGATACATTGCAGGTGTTGAGTGGTGATTATACAAACCCCAATTCCAATGAAGTTGAGAAGTTGCGTAAAATGTCAATAAAAACAGAATGCAATGATTTGCAAATCTCATAAACCCACATTTTATTCACAATAGAACATAGAAAACATACCAGATGTTGAAAGTGAGATGTTTTACCATTTCATGAAAAATATTGGCTCATTTTGAATTTGATGGCAGCAACACATCTCAAAAAAGTTGGGACAGGGCCATGTTTACCATTGTGTAGCATCCCCTCTTAACAACATTCTGTAAATATCTGGGAAGTGAGGAGACCAATTGCTGGAGTTTTGGAGGAGGGATGTTGTCCCACTCTTCTCAGATGTAGGATTCTAGCTGCTCAACAGTCCTGGGTCTTCTAAGCCAGATTTTTTGTTTTATGATGCGCCAAATGTTTTCTATTGGAGAAAGGTCTGGACTGCAGGCAGACAATTTCAGCACCCGGACTCTTCTACAGCGAAGCCATGCTGTTGTAATGGATGCAGTATGTGGGTTAGCATTGTCTTGCTGAAATATGCAAGGCTTTCCCTGAAAGAGACGCTGTTGTAAAATCTCTATGTACTTTTAAGCATTGATGATGCCTATCCAGATGTGTAACCTGCCCATGCCATGGGCACTAATGCAACCCTGTACCATCAGAGGTGCAAGCTTTTGAACTGAGCGCTGATAACAAGCTGGATGGTCCCTCTCCTCTTTAGTCCGCACGACACGGCATCTGAGGTTATCAAAAATAGTTTCAAATTTTGATTCATCTGACCACAACAGTTTCCATTTTTAATGAACTTTGGCCCAGAGAAGACGGCGGCATTTCTAGATCGTGTTCACATTTTGCTTCTTTACATGATGTAGCTTTATCTTCCAGATTGCACGGCAAACTGTGTTTACAGACAGTGATTTCTGGAAGTGTTCCTGAGCCCTTGCAGTGAATTCCAGTGCAGAATTATGCCTGTTTTTAATGCAGTGCTGCCTGAGGGCCCGAAGATCGCGAGCATCTAATTTTGACCTTCGGCCTTGTCCCTTGCGCACAGAGATTTCTCCAGATTCTCTGTATCTTTTGATGATATTATGTCCTGTAGAATGTGGGATATTCAAAGTCTTCGCAAATTTAAATTGAGGAACATTTTTCTGAAATGGTTCCGCAATTTTTTGACTCAGTTTTTCGCAGATTGGTGAGCCTCTGTCCATCTTTACTTCTGAGAGACTCGGCCTCTCTAAAATACTCTTTTTACACCCAGGCATGTTACTGACCTGTTGCCAATTAACCTAATTAGTTGCAAAATACTCCTCCAGCTGTTTTTATTAGCATCTTTTACTTTTGCTGCCTTTTGTTGCCCCTGTCCCAACTTTTTTGAGATGTGTAGCTGCCATCAAATTCAAAATGAGCTAATATTTTTCATGAAATGGTAAACCTTTTCACTTTCAACATCAGATATGTTGTCTATGTTCTTTTGTGAATAAAATGTGGGTTTATGAGATTTGCAAATCATTGCATTCTGTTTTTATTCACGTTTTACACAACGTCCCAACTTCATTGGAATTGGGGTTTGTACACTGCTAGAGTCAGTACTGACAGTGAATATTTGTCTCCAGTACTCACTGGTGCCTTCATGGAGCACGTTGTAGAGCGACCCATAGGGCATCCAGTGTGTGATGATGATTGGATGGGGGGAGGGCGGGGACTGACACGCCCCCAACATGGGGAGCACATTCGGGTGGGAGAATATCCTGGGGAGGGAGGAAACATTAATATAATCAACAGCAGAATAAAATCTCAGAAAAATGCATTTGCATCTGACATTTCACCATCTACTGTCACAATAAGTTTCACACTGATATTTAAATTACTAGCAGCCTGTCATTTGACCCATAAGAACCCAGACCTATTTCTCCTTAAAGGAAAATTGTGGGGGATATAAAATAGACAAAAGTCCATGTGGAAAATATTCCCGAAGAGAGTTTGGGACACCTATGGTACCGTCACCATGGGTTCTTATGGGTTAAATGACCAGCACTGTTAGTCAGTCAGTGCCTGGGGAAACTGCCTTGGGCCTGTAAGCTAGCATTTGACTCAGGTAAAAGAGAGTCTACCACTGTCTCGCTCTTAAGTTTCTGTTATGTCTGGATGGTCCCAATAGACCCAGGTGTGCAATACTCTGATTAACTAACACAGTGAAGTAAGTGTGCTTGCCCATGTACACAGGTAAACCTGGGCTTTATTACCACACCTGAGCGGCGGGTGGCACTCAAAGTTCTATGAGAACGTTTCACAGGCAAGCCTGCATCACGATAACATACCAGAGTTTGGGAAATGCCTTGTTAAATTGATGTTGCTACCTGCACAGTTCAGCCTGCATCATGCCTGGTGTTCAGGGTAAGCATTGTTAAATCATGTGGGTGCCTGTGCAGATACCCACGCTAACACACCTGAGTTTGGGATACTCCTCGTTGAAGTCGCGGCTCTTCCTAGTGGTCCAGTCTCGAACCATCAGCACCTTCACCACGATCTCTGTACCCTGCCAGCGCCCCTGCCACAGCTGAGAGAGAGGGGGGGGAGAGTTAGATAGAGGGAGAGAGAGGGACAAATGGAGGGGGGGATGGAGGCAGAATGAGAAGAAAGGAAAGTGAGGGGGGGAAAGAGGGATGGATAGAGGGAGAAAGAGGAATGGGTAGAGAAAGGGAGATGAAAAAAGGATAAGGTTAAAAAGGGATCAGCTTAGGGGAAGCAGGAGTCAGAATGGGAAAGAAATAAAGAATGAAGGAGAGGTAGAGTGAGGGATGAGGAGATGGTGAAAGGGACCACAGGGAGGAGAGGAAATGAGAGTGGGAGATGGGAGGACACAGCAAATGTGATTCCCAGGAGATAATGAATCATATGCATCTCCGCTACTGAATCTCACCTCCCCGGAATGATTCTCATTGATCTTGGCCAGCAGAGAGAGTTGCTTGTAGTCGATTCCTGCTAGCTTGCTCAGAGTTCCATTTCCTGCATGGACACATTATGACGTTACAAGTCGATGGGGGGCCTGATCAATTTAATCCACTTTCCTGCAAATGCAGCCTTAAGAAAAGGCTTTTTTGGAACTTTCCAGTATAATCCATCCGTTACATCAGCAGTAGAATGTTCTGGCAAGAGCATTCTACTCACATACAGTAAGCACCATCATTTATTGGACAGACACTTTTATTTTGGCTCTGTACTCTAACACTCTGACTCTAAATACAGTTTTAGTTTTTTTTTTTTTTTTTTTTTTTTATATAGCATCCCACCCATCATTGGCTGTCCAATGAATTATGGTGCTCACTGTATTTGTGGTCTCACACATAAAAGGGCTAAGCAGATGAGAGAGCAAAGTGAGTAATGAGCACAGGAGAGGGGAATGAGAGAGAGAGAGAGAGAGACAGAGAGAGAGGGGAGAGGTAAAACGGGGCGCAGGTACTTACGGGGTCGGGTTCGGGTAGTGCCCTTCCAGAATGTGTCCTTAAACGGGACCTTAGTCAGACTCTGCCCCTGTTTCTCTGCAAGCTCTGGACACAGAGCGAAAGACGGGGGGGTGAGAAGGGTGGGGAGACACACACAGGGGCTTTACACATTTGATGTGCCTTTACTGAAATGCAAAAGTGTTCCTCCATTTCTTAGATCTGATCCCAACACAGACTATTTGACGGCACATAACCGTAAAGGCCATTTTGCACTTGTAAGGCTTGTCGACAGACGTGTTAAGAAAAGTGTCAGATGACACAGATGCTCTTATGCTCGAAGTGTCAGATGGCATCTGTGGCGCAAGCTGCCACCTCCATGGTAATTATACATTTATTTTCTAACCAACCAATCTTTTTACGAAAACAACTGTAACAACTTTTTATGTCCATGACAACCACCAAACTCTCGGTCCATCCAGCCAATGAAAGTATAAACCAAGCAACACCAGTGTCTGGGCTGTGACATTACAAATATTCAACAGGTACAAAACCCAGTTAGATGACACTCTCTGGCATCATTCTAGTCCTTAGACGCAGTGAACAGACACTTCTTACAGGTATAAAACCATTTCGTATGGCACAACAACAGGCTGCTATCCAGACAAATTGGGGATTCTATGGGGACATTTTAGACTAGAACATTTTTCTGCAATAATGCAAGGAAATAATGTAAAAATGTCCAGCATCTGTATGACAGCAGACATTGAGAACATCATTAAAAAGTGACCAATCAGAGAAATGGAAAAAGAAGCAGAGGATTTCATGACAGAGGACAGACAGGGATAAAGATCCCTGGCCACGCCCCCTACCTTTCAGCTGGTCTCGGAGGTGAGGCTTGGCCTTGTCTAATGGCGTCTCTCCGTATTTGTTACAGATGCTCACCAGGGCACCGTTAGTGACCAGGTCCTGATGAGGCAGCACAGTAAATTTTAAATGCAAACAGACCAACAAGAGACTATCGCTTAACACTTGCGATGAATCCTTTATTTTGATTTGCCATTTACACATTAACACCGTAGGCATTTAACACTAATCTAATGCAACGGACAACACAATACAAAATCAGTTGAAACAAAACAGCAAAAATACTCACCAGAGAAGTAGAATAACAACTGAGAAAATGTGTTATCAGTTGCTTAGTCTGATTCTTCATCAGTCATCGAGTCACCGTTAAATGGGAATTAAGAACAAATATGCTCCAATGCAGCTCGGCTCAGCCAAAACATGATGGCGTCTTGATAAATGTAAGCCAATGTATCAATGCTAATCTGTCCCAGTTTAATTATTGCATTTTTGACCAATCCCACTTGAAACTGAGACAACAAATCCGATAAAATAAATCAGAAATATATCCTCGAAAACTGGTCTCCTAAAATCTAGCTAATGAATCCAAATCTGGCCCTGGTTTTCATTCCTCCAAGGTAATAAACCAAACAATCTTTGCGACTGATTGGCCCTGCTGTCATCACACCTGACTCCCAGGTAAAACGAGGAACAAACATCCACAGTTCTAGTCCTCTGAAGGGCTGTGATTTTTGTGACAAAGTAATAAAATCTCAGTATAATTAACTGAGGCTGAAGCCTGAACTGTCCTTCCAGCCAACCTTATCAAAACTCTTAAATGTCCAAGTGAAAAACACACTTCATTTCTACTTACGAAGCAATTCTCACACTGCTCATACTTGTGTGACTATACTTGCCCATTAATTCCTGCGCTAAACGTGATTTGAAGGCAGTAATAGATTTGCAGCATATTTGCTTGTTCTGATTAATTTACACCCTGATTGCGGGTTGTTTTGGATTAACTAAGCCAAATGTCTCCAACGTAAACAGACCAGCTGTAACGTCACCAGCAGAGGGCGCACTGACCTCAGCCACCATGTCCTGACCCCAGAAGCAGGCGTAGTGCAGGGGCGTGTTGCCGTGCTCGTTGGCCGTGTTGGGGTCGGCTTTGCACTGGATCAGCTGAGGACGGACACCGGAAAGACGTTCAGGACAAACAGCATTGGCAGTGTTAACAGCCTCACTTTATAATTCCATAATGATTCTAACTGCACTAAACTCATTCCTTAAACCAGCAAATTTTCATGGGTTTAATGCATGTTGGAGAAATTTCTTACACCAACATCCCAACCATGAATTTCAAAACTGCTTTGCACTTTAATAGGGTGAGTTACAGCACGTAGCCATTTTAAAAATGGCTAAAACCTTGTATTGCACCACATCTAGTCACCACCACTGAAGTTTCATATTGGTTAATCAGCTAGCGATACTCTGTTGTACCTAAAGTGCATATCCTTGCTGATTTAAAACCCAATTTTAAGATACTATATAGGATTTTTAGTCACTTCACGCATTTTAACCAATAAAACACATCGGTCAGTGTCAGATATACCTGGTTTAATATCAGTATTTCAGGCAGAATTCGTCTGGTGCGAAAAAAGCTTGCGATTTGAATCTCCCGGGGAAAATGACTTTCTCTGACGTCACGTGCGGTTCCTGCAGCCCATAGGCGGCGCTGGTCACTCTGTTGATAGTGGATATACTCGGAGGTTGCGTTATTGTTCATGGTGTTTATTTTTGCAATTTTGGGCATTATTTGAAGTATTCAGAGACAATAACACGGACAGATGGCGATTCCATATCAGATACACTGTTGTTTAGCTGCAATCGGTAAATGTCGGTGGCCGCGCACTGATCCAAGCAGGCACTGGGTCTCTCGGCACCCTGGATATGGGGGAACCGAAGGTGATGTCACGAATCTGGATCAATATGGCTAAGGACTTCCTGGGGATTTTTCCAGAAGCTTCTGGTAATTTTCAAAAATTGTTCTATATACTGACCACCCTTGGCAAAATAACCCTTAGGATTTGGTGTATAAAGGCAAAATCTTTTAGACAAAAAAAGACAAATTTGGTCCAGCATATGCACTTTAGATAATGTTCGATAAAATTTTGCAGAGAATAGACAGTGTATGTCCGACGTACCAGCAGGACTACATTAAGAAAGAGAATGCATCGTCTATGGACCACTTAACCAGATTATTTCTGCTCAGGTTCATGAGGGTGTTGGGGGGTGTGTCACTACGGCAACAGGTGTGTCACATGGCCGGTGCGGGTAGAAGGTGAGAGTGCATATGAAGTGCATCACACTTTGCCTACGAAGTCACCACCCTCATGCCTGCACCCAGCAGTGTACTTCAGCTGGTGCATAAACGTGAGCGCATTTGAAGTGTTTCACGCTGTCAGAAAAAAAAAAAAAAAAAAAGCGCAGGTGCCTTTGAAGAGCATCACACCTTGGCTACGATGTCGCGGTGCCCGTGGCTGGACGCGAGGTGCAGGGGCGTGTCGTCTCCGCGGTTCATGACGTTGATCCGTGCTCCTCTCATGATGAGCATGTCCACCACTCCTGATCGGCCCTCTCGACTCGCCCAGTGTAGGGGGCTGAAGCCATGGTCATCTCTGAGAGAGAGGGAGGGAGGGAGACGGAGAGGAAGAGAGGGAGGGAGGGAGGGAGGGAGAGAGGGAGAGAGGAAGGGAGGGAGAGAGGGAGACGGAGAGGGAGGGAGGGAGGGAGGGAGAGGAGATGGTGGGAGGGAGATGGCGGAAAAAAGTTTTTTTTAATTTTAGAAACCTATTTACTGCAACATTGATCAAAGACAAAAACCACAGAAACTCCGGACAAAAGCTAACAAAAAAAACAATTAAAAAAACAAACTCAATGAACCTGCATATACAGAGAGAGAGAGATAAAGAGGGACAAAAGGTGGAGAATTAAAAAGAAGAGAAAGAGGAGAGAAAGAGGGGGAAGAGAAAAAGAGAAATTTTAAGAGAAAATAGAAGGGGAATATAGAGGGGGAGAGAGAGAATATAGAAGGATGTGAGATAGAGACTAAATGAGCAGCTGATCTCTGTTGCTCTGCTGGCTGCTGAGATGTGAACAGATGGAACATAATCTCAGGATGAACCGTGTGTTCTAACACTGATAAAGCAGCCAAATGATTGGCATGACGGCCAGCATTCCTGTGAGGACTGTACATGTGTGACAGGGAGCGGAGCAGGGATTGCTGAACAGGAAGTGCGCCTAAAACTTGCGGCGGGGGCGATGCCACGGCGATGTTTCCTGTCCTCCTCACTCGCTGATTCAGTGACTTGACAAACAGACTCAGGGTGTGGGGGGAGCAGACGAAATGAGAGGCAGCAACCGTATAAGGAATGAACTACACTTCCTCAATGACTGCGCTGGGGCTGTGTGCGTGCATGCGTGCGTGTGTCTGTGTGCAACAGCTGCTAATGGCATCCAACTCACAACTCCCACTCAATCTCTCCCTCTCTAGGTCTCCCTCTCTCCGTCCCTCACACAGACACAGATACAAATACACCACTCACTGATGCACACAAACACAGCACTAAACACAAACACCTGTACTGCTCTCAAACACCTCTCTCTCCTCATCGGCTCTTCCCTTCTTTTTTACCTGTGGAATCCTATTGGGTGCAAGAACCCCAGACAGGAAGTGATGTCACCGGCCATCAAGGGTCAAACATACTTTGTGACCAACTGACTGATTGACCGACACGCGTTATTATGGAACCCACCTTCATTGTCACAAAGACAGGCCCCCCCCGCAGCATCCAAGTACTTGGATTGGCCAGCTGTTTTAGCGCTAGGATTAAATGGCAGGGCAATCCTGGTGCTTGGATGACTGGTCAATCCTAGCACTTGAATGCTTCGGAGGGGCATGTCTTTGCGATAAAGGAGGTGGGCATCCATGATGATACAACCGACACACTCATCGACTCACTAGTTCATTCACCTCTCTGCTCTCTTCCCACTCCTGCACAAACCAGCACTGCAGATTTAGCTGGGTGACTGAGCCAAGTAAAACTCAGAGCAGATTTTTGTTCCACAGTTCCAGCTTAATAACAGTTCCAGCTTTTAGCCCAGTGCAGTTATTCAGCCAACAGAGTGATCCCCATTCAGGAGATACCACCCGCTTCGGTCAGGACTGTACACTCAGTACAGTTACAGTCCCACCCGCTTTGGTCAGGACTGTACACTCAGTACAGTTACAGTCCCACTCCCTTCGGTCAGGACTGTACACTCCGTACAGTTACAGTCCCACCCCTTCGGTCAGGACTGTACACTCCGTACAGTTACAGTCCCACCCCCCTCGGTCAGGACTGTACACTCCGTACAGTTACAGTCCCACCCCTTCGGTCAGGACTGTACACTCCGTGCAGTTACAGCCCCATCCCACTTTCGGTCAGGACTGTACACTCCGTACAGTTACAGTCCCACCCGCTTCGGTCAGGACTGTACACTCAGTACAGTTACAGTCCCACTCCCTTCGGTCAGGACTGTACACTCAGTACAGTTACAGTCCCACTCCCTTCGGTCAGGACTGTACACTCCGTACAGTTACAGTCCCACCCCCTTCGGTCAGGACTGTACACTCCGTACAGTTACAGTCCCACCCCCCTCGGTCAGGACTGTACACTCCGTACAGTTACAGTCCCACCCCCTTCGGTCAGGACTGTACACTCCGTACAGTTACAGTCCCACCCCCTTCGGTCAGGACTGTATACTCCGTACAGTTACAGTCCCATCCCCTTCGGTCAGGACTGTACACTCCATACAGTTACAGTCCCATCCCCTTCGGTCAGGACTGTACACTCAGTACAGTTACAGTCCCACCCCCTTCGGTCAGGACTGTACACTCCGTACAGTTACAGTCCCACCCCCTTCGGTCAGGACTGTACACTCCGTGCAGTTACAGTCCCATCCTTTCGGTCAGGACTGTACGCTCCGTACAGTTACAGTCCCACATCCCTTCGGTCAGG
Source organism: Gymnothorax javanicus (assembly GCA_029692085.1). Lineage (NCBI taxonomy): Eukaryota > Metazoa > Chordata > Actinopteri > Anguilliformes > Muraenidae > Gymnothorax > Gymnothorax javanicus. The sequence goes on from CM056199.1 coordinate 72,856,782, forward strand.
ACTGTACATTCCGTACAGTTACAGTCCCACCCTTCGGTCAGGACTGTACATTCAGGACTGTTACAGTCCCACCCCCCGCGGTCAGGACTTACAGTCCCACCAGTCCCACCCCCTTCGGTCAGGACTGTACACTCCGTACAGTTACAGTCCCACAGACTCATGCTCTTCAGATGCTGTTCCAGCTGTACTCAATCCTCCATTATCTACAGAGCTTTTGATCATTATATACGACCGATCCAATTACACTGATAAAAGCAAAGTATGTGTTCAGCAAAGATACGCAGTATATCAGTGATGTGATCTGATGGCAGCCAGAGACCACTCTGAAAGAGAGAGAGAGAGAAAAAGAATGATGGGGGTAGGAGGGAAAAAGGGTGATGGAGAGTGGGGTGGAACACGGCTTCCATCTACCTCTTCCTCCAAACGAGATCAATGCATAATGTGTCCTTGAAAAAGCCGAGGAGCGAGAGGAGAGATGAGGCCATTTCACCATCATATTGAAAAACACTGCTTCTCAGTCCAATGTGGCCCCTATCCTGCCCCTCATGCTGGCATATGTACGGGCACGGTCAGGCTCTCCTATGCAAATTAAAATATAATTACCAGCCTCCGTATCTCATCCCCTGATCCCCTACTGCTCATTTCCCCATCTCTGTACAGGGGCCACCCCCCGCCCCACCCTCCCCCACCCTCTGCAGTTCATTCATCATCAAACTTCACTTAATGTAAAGGCTGCTTCATCTGTTAATTGAGCATAAACATTCAGTGTAAACAGGTGAGCACAGTACCGAGGTGAGGAGTATGTGAGTGAAAGAGGTCAGAGATGTGGGCGCACGCACACACACACGCACAAACACGAACACCTGCACAACGCAATACAAAGCACTGGCCTTCAAAACTAAGCTATTTTCGTATTACTAAATATTCTCTGAACATACAGTCAGTTATTTTTGCCATTTTCCACAACATGCAGGAGCATTGTAAGATGTAAAAGACATCTAAAAGCTCATACAAAAGTACTTTGGCAGAAAATGTTTTTACACACATTTGACCAAGTCAAAAACTCAGAACACAGTACTGGGGAGATGGTATGAACTACATATCTCATGAACTCATCAATAAGGACATGGAGCCCTCACAACTCACAATAAACCACAGTTGTATGAAATATAATGGTATTTAATAAAAAGCCCTTGAAAGGCCAGGACTCCTTCAGTTCCCAAAATGATCATCAGAAACAGCACTCTGCCCAGGTTCTTCATCTCTAAAACTGAACAGCCAGGGACTGTGTGCAAATATAGCTCTAACTCAATAACTGAAACTCAGTGCACTCTACAAGAACAGATAAAAGCTTGTCATCATCACCGGTCCCTGGGCAGGATCGAAGTCCTGAGAGGTTTCTATTCAGACTTCAATTAGCTGATTCGGGAACAGTTCTGAGGAATGATGGATGGAGTATGGATTCTGGAGCAAACAGAAGGTGTATTTTAAAAGAAAACAGTGTTTAAGCACCATGAACTCTCCCTCTCTCCCTCCCTCACCCCATCTCTTCCTCTCTCCACCTCTCCTCCACCCTTCTTCTCACTCTCTAGTTTCACTCCTCCTCTCCTGCCCCATTCTCCCTCTCCACACATCTCTCACTCATTCTGTGTGGTTCAGGGGTGATTCTGGTCCATGTAAGATCTCAAAGAGTTCTGCTGTCCTTTGTTACTCCGCATCAACAACACACACACACACACTCGCATATTAACATACATACATACTCGCATATTAACATACACACACAAACACACACACACACACACTCGCATATTACACACACACACACACACACACACACACACACACACTCGCATACAAACATACACAAGCATGCGCACGCACAGTTACACACACTCCGGCATATAAACAAACACACACAGGCACAAACACGCACTCTTGCAAACATACAGTACGTAAGCATGTGCGCACTTGCATAGCTATGCACACACATCCATACAGACACATACACACACTCATACACTTGCACAAGCGTGCACAAACACTCACACAGGCTGCCATAATGCCCGTTACCATCTGCACAGAAACAGGCAGCCTCTCTGTGGTTTGGGGGACCTTGCATACGGGCTTCCTGGGCAAGACAATCATAAACATACAGAGACTTCCTGTAGAGAGCAGTGAGCCTGTCCCGTAACATTACTCCACCCACCCTACTCCACCCGCAGCAGGGCAAACACACGGTCCTCTGCTGCATCTTCATACCATTAGCACATACACCCATCAGCCATAACATTATCACCACCAGCCCAATATTGCGCAGGTCCCTCTTTTGCCGGCAAACAGCCCTGACCCAAGGCATGGACTCCACTAGACCTCTGAAGGTGTGCTGTGGTGTCTGGCACAAAGATATCAGCAGCAGATCCCTTAAGTCCTGTAAGCTGCACGCTGGGGCCTTCATGGAACAGACTTCTTTGTCCAACACATCCCACATCTGTTTGATTGCATTGAGATCTGGGGAATTAGGAGGCCAGGTCAACACTTTGAACTCATTTCTGTGTTCCTCAAACCTTTCCTGAACCATTTTTGCAGTGTGACAGAGCACATTATCCTGCTGAAAGAGGCCATTGCCATTACAGAATACCGAGGACAAAATGTTCACTTGCTACCTGATATATCCCATCCACTGACAGGTGCCAATAAGATAATCAATGTTATTCACTTCACCCCTCAATAGTCATAATGTTATCGCTGATCAGTGTATACCTACAGTACAATTTCATACAACCCATGTTCTCACACTGTGTTTATGTGCTCCTCTATAAAGGATTCATTTACACGTGTGAAAGACTCATGCATGCACAGTACAGTCATTACACATTTGAAAAGACACTGTATAACATGGAAAATAATCCCTACATGGTTTAGACGGTACAGATGTAAATGCCTGCAAGTTCAAGCAGACAGCTCCTACCGTAATCTCATATTCATTGTTTTTCTAATACTAATGAACAGGGGGGCAGAGTTATAAAGCAAAAATCCTGTCACCGTCCAGATACATACAGGCCATGCAGCATGCATGAACTGAATATATGTATAGATGAATTGCTAGTATGCATGTACAGGCAGTATGTACGCAAGTTTAAATGTACTGTCTGTATGCATCCATGCAAGCACGTACGAACTGCATTTGCGCATGTACGTGTGTGTGTGCATATGTGTGTGTGAGAGAGAGTACATACACACGCATGGAAGAATTCAGCACGTGCGAGGACCTTCATGCCTCAGTAAAGCACGGCTCGTGCTCTTTGCAGATGACATCAGCAGCACAGACAGGAAATTCAGAGCCTGGAGCGGCTCAGACACGTGTGCAGAGAGACGAGCAGCATGTGGAAACAATCTGCCCGAATCTCTCCCAAAGAGAGACTTACTGACCTCCACTCAACCGTCTCTCTCTTTCCCCACTGTCAGTGTGTCTGTCTGTCTCTCTCTCCCTCCATCCTAACAGACATCTTAACCTCTACTCCACTGTCTCCCTCTCGCTCTCCTTCCATCTCTACTGTATCTCTTTCCTTCTGCTGTTCCTCTCTCCCTCTACTGTCTCTCTTCCCTCATACCTGTCTTTTACTCCTTCTCTCTCATCCTTTCTCTCGTCTGTCCATCCCTTGGGTGATTCTCGCGTTACGTGTGTGACATTTGGAAAGTATTCTTGACATCTTTCAATGCACTGTACTTTTATTGGGTTGCAGATGGGGATCAATATAGGACAACCACAAGATACCTGGGCTTCCCTATCAATGTGGTGCATTAACTTGATATTTGACTAAAACATTGGAAGTACAGGACCAGAAAGAGGCTGCGTTACGTGTGTGACTCAGAAAATGGGTCAATCGCCACATTTAATTTACATTCCAAAAGTTCTATGATTTGAATGAAGATTATTACACTTTGGCTTCAACAACTTTAGCAATAGTTATTCCTGTTTGCATTAATTAAAACTTTAATACAAATACCTTGCTCATTTGCATACTACAACCTCATTTGCATGCGTTACGTGTGTGACGCCTTTGTTACGTGTGTGACCGCGTGCAAATCCTGCAATTCTTAAGTCCATTTCATTTAAATAAAATCATATCTGTGGCTATTGGAGGTCCTTGTAAGTAAGCATGGAGGTGTTTAACATACATCCTTTGTTCTAGCCAATGTTCATTATAAGAATATTGGGTTTGGCAGTATTAACATGGTGGACAGAAGTGAACAACATAAAAATTTCACAGGTTAGTTTTAGTCACCTTCAAATTGGAATTGTAAACGGCAAGCTTTCCGTCTGAGTGAACTTTCTGACCGTAGAATAAGCAATTCCTTTAATGAGTGAGTGTGCTTGCTGATGCGGCTTTGTAGAAAAATGGACGAAACTCTGAACTTTATCATGGAGAAAAGGCAGCTGCGCCTATATTGATAAACGCTTGCCAAATTAAACCAGAAAATCATTCATCCATATTGAATTTAATGCATCAAAAGTTGATTTGTGTTAAAAATAGGATTATTTTATGATTTAACAGTGCGCCATTTTGAGGGCTATGTGTGTTTAAGGAGCCACCTCGAGAGCTGTCCCATTTGGCTTCCTCTTTTGAAGCCAAATAAGATTTCATGCTCAGATGAAGAATACTTGTGGTCTCGTGAGTTAAAGATCCCAAAAATGTATCGTCTTAACCCCCAGCCATTTTCTAACCCCCAGTATTTTTTTTAAAAATCATTTCAATGCAGTATTTTCATGAAGGTTTTTTATGTTTGCAGCCCCTTTTCTCCACCAGTGTTTCCCAAACCTCTCCTGGCCTACCCCTTTTCCTGCATGCTTTAGATCTCTCCTGCTCCAGCACTGGTGATTCAAATGATCAGGTCATAATTAACCTCAGAAGCTCCTTGATAAGCGAATCATTTGAATCACCTGGGCTGGAGCAGGGAGAGATCTAAAGCATGCAGGACAAGGGGACAAGGAGTTTTTGACCAGGGAGGTTTGGGAAACACCGCTCTACCAAAATCATGAAAATAAACTGAAATACAATGGAATACTAAATGCTGCAAGTGTATTATCTCAGTTAAGCCATATTCCCCCTCTATGAAGCTTAAATCTTGAATCATAAAGCATTAAATAGGGTAACGTATAAATAGCCATATTTGGCTTCTGCGCAAAGGGGTTAATTTATGCAACTAACAGCATTTTCACATTACTTTCTGAACATTACATATTCCATGATATTACACCTAAATTCTTTCCTGCTTTGCACGTGGGTATACACATCAAAGTTAAATAAATCTGGCAAAATATTTAGGTCAAGTGATGGGGTGGCTGACCTTCATGTTGAAGGCTTTAGTTGTCGTTGTTGTTCTGGATAGGGAGAACCTAGACCACTCTTTTGACAGAAGTGTGAACTAAACCTTTATTAGTCTAAAGATAAAGGAAATGGGTCATTAATGTCCTGTCATAGCATAGGCTTTGTACTTTGGTCTCACATGTAACGTCAAATGTCACACATGTAACACTGTGTTACGTGTGTGACAGGTGCATTTTTGGCTATTAAACCGATTCCATTTGTGGGATTGAGGAAGTTATGCCTTCCATGCATGGAAGGTATGGTATTAATTTATAATCTCAGGTTTTTTATATTTTCCCTTGGGTTTATTAATTTTATAAAAACTTTTGTTGCTGTGCATTATGTGTGTGACATCATTCACCGCCATATATTTTGACCCCCTTAAAAAGGGCAACTTATAAGTCTGCAGGGACTTTTGCTGCAAAAGTTGAAAAATAACAACCTCAACAATAGATAATTTCTGCTGCTGAGTTTGACACTCATCCAAATCACAAAAAGCTGACTTTAATTTCAAGAATGACCCATATCTCAAAAAATGGTGAAAAAGTAAAGGACTTTAAAATTGGGAAATTTTGCCCCGAAATGCAATTTTTCTGAAATTGGCATTTGCCATCCTAAACTAGAATAATAGTAGTTAGAAACACATGCACTAGTTATTTGATGGAGCTTATTTGAAAATTTGCCCTTCCGGGCTCCTATTTCAGAGAATGGCCCCCTTGCTCTTCTACTCTCCCTCTTTTACTTAATGCCACCTCTCCTCTCTTTATCCCTCAACCGCTGGTCTCTCCATCTCCCTCTCCAGTCCCTCTCCTCCACCTTTTGCCTTGGTCTCTTCTCCACCTCTTTCATGTCTCTCTCTTCCTCGGTGTTGCTGGGTGAGCGAGCACAAATTCTCTCACACACACGTGTGTGCGCGCCTGCACACACACACACACACACACACACACACTAGTAAAAACACAAATGACTGGTTCTCACAAGCTCCATCCAGAATTCAATCAGAGCGCAGCATTTATTTTGTAGAATCCGGTCTCATGAACTGTAACATCCTCGTCCCAAGAGGCCCGGAGCATTTTGGGTCATGATTATCCCACTGTATGCCTGTGTCTGATTGTGTGTGCATGTGTACAAATGTGAACTGGAAAGGGCTCGCCACAGGGACACATGCTGCTCCCATACCCTCACCACCGGTTTTAAGAGCTCCTCAACCAGTTCTGGTGATGGTGTCAAATGTCAACTGCAAACAACACACACTGGATTTCATGCAGTAGACAGAGGGGGTGGAGAATCTGAATTCTAAGCTAAAATCAGTTATCTGCTAAAGGCTACAAAACACAGGCAGCCAACCCTTCAATCGCACTGCAATCCATATCCTGGTGCCAGTGAGCAATAGCCAAAGCTAGTTTTCATAGTTAATTAGCACTTACCTACATTACATTAGATTACAGTTATTTTGCCTTCACTAAAAGCACCATACACTTGACTAGACTAAGCAGGAGTCAATGGCCCTGAATCAGTGAGGGGATAAGGGCTTTGCTGAAGGGCTTAACAGAGTCCCTGGTCTTACTGAAGCTGCACTGGGGCTTTAATCACAAACCTTCTGTGTGCAAGTCGGAGATTCTCAGCTACAGCCACCATATAACTAATCAGTCCCTTAACTCTCCTCATCAGTTTTATACTGTCTGAATTTTTAGTCATTTCTAAAATTATTTGGCTGATTTAAGTGAAAAATAAAGCCCAGAGGAACTCTCTCATTCCCCCCCAGGACCAGGTAACCTAGTCCAGTGCCTAACTGGGGGCCCAGGGTTCAACATCCTGACATCTGTCAGCTTGAGCCATTTTATTTAAATCCCCTACAGCTGAAATGTGCTGCTGCTGTGATTCCCATCTGCAAGGCTGTGTAGTTCATGCTTAAGTGTACCATGACTGAGTATGCGCGAGTCTGGTATCGCAAAGTTCAGTGCATGCACACCATGTCTAAACTCAGGAGAACATGGAGTTCCCTGAGAAAACAGACTGAGCTAGCCAGCTGCATCCAGAACTAACCGATACACTCAACTCACAAGCCCATAATTTGCATGTACACACAAATATTACCGTACATAAACAGATTGGTGGACACTGGACTTAAGTGGAGGGGTACAGATCTCTTGTGCCAATTTAGCAGCAACTAACATTACTGAGATATGTCTCAAACTGCAGCATGAATTATTAACAATACTAATAAATACTTCATTAACAGATAAGGCTCCATTCTTCTCTTGGTTGCAAATTTCAAATACAAACAAATTACATCATGTTTTGACAGAGCTTAACATATTTCTATGTTTACCTAAACAGAAAGAATTCTAGGCCAGCGAGAAAGTTCCCGGGCCTGGGTGCATAATGCTATAGGATGGCACAGCTTTTTTAAGTGGGTGCAGCATAAGATTGTGATTGAAAATTGAAAGAACTCACATTGAACAGACTACGTCCAATAGCCTTATGGCTTGGTTACTACTATCGTGATTATTGTTTGCTGATAGGAAGACCTTGAAGAAAAGTTTCTCAAGTACAGTGAATACACCAGCCGTTGCAGGCAAATGGCTTCTCAAGTTCCAAAATGATTTGCTCCATAGTAGATGTACATGCCTAACATACACCAATTAGCCACAAAATTAAAACTACCTGCCTAATACAGTGAGGCTCCCCCCTTACGCTGCCAAAACAGCTCCATCAAACTGACGTCACTTGAATACCCAAACTCAGGGTTTAACAGCAGAATTTCCAGAATATCACACTCCCTCCACCAGCTTGTCCTCTTCCCACAATGCATCCAGGTAAATTATCCACATATACCCAGCCGAAGCACATTGTGTTACAGAAAATAAGACCAGGCAACCTTCTTGAACTGCTCAAATGTCCAGTTCTGATGCTCATGTGCCCATTGGGGGCCCTATGAGAGGTGGACTGGGGTTAGAGTGGGCACTTCCACCGGTCTCAAAGGTAAAATTTGCAAAAAACTGCAGGGTATGATGCACTGTGCGTTGTGACACATTCCTTCTGTAAAAATTATTGAAATTCTCAATAACTAGTCCCACAGTCGCCCTTCTGTCAGTTTGGACCAGACAGGATAGCCTTCATAGCCCTTTTGCATCAATGAGCTTAGGGCACTCAAAGCCTTGTTGCCAATTCATGGTATATCCCTCCTTGGAACACTGTCAGTAGGTACTCACACCTGCTGTCGGGGACCACCTCAGCAGTCTTGCCACTTCGGAGATGCTCTAACCCACTCATCAGGGCATAATGATTTGGTCCTTGTCAAAGTCGTTCAGTTCCCATTTCTCCCACATCCAACATGTTGAATACGAGAATGAACTGTTCGTTTACCGTCCAAGATCTGTCTGCGGACCTTGACCCATTGTTGTTATGAGATAATATTATTCACTGCATCTGCGAGTGGTTTTATTGTTTTGGCTAATTGGTGTATTTTAAATGGGCATCCGTGTTGGTTATTGGTTATGTTCTGAAGAGGAAGTGTTGGATTTTGGGATCACATAACTGGATAAAAGTGGTGTCTGAAAGTGGGATTTGCTGAAATCTGGGAACAGTGCTGGAAAAAGCATGCTGTTCTGGAGGGAGAGGTACATTTTTGACAGTCATTGCTTTAACTTGAGGTTATATACTTCCATGTTCAGTCAACTGTGCATGAATTACAGCCCTTTAAAAGCGTTTGAACTGTTGTACAGTTAAGTACATCACTGTACATCTGTGATTGCGGACCAAAATTGATAGAAAATCCAAGTTTTTCCCCACAATGGAAGTGTGACATTGAGCATCATTATGCCCAAGTCACAAGAAGTACTCTAATTCCACATCTTAAAGGCTGAGTCATCCACTAAAATATCTTATTTTGTTTTCATTTCTTTCCTGCAGGCACGTAGAATGTAAAATTTTATGTGGTTTAAGTAGTAAACACACTGAGAGACTAAACCTCCATGAGCACTATAAATCCTATCAAATGGACTATGACAAGTCCTGGCTGGAATTCCTCCGGTTTGTTCTCATCCGCAGATGAAGGCAGACTCATTTTCCAAAAGCAGACAAGGATGTTGAAATGACGCAACAACTCATTGCATGATCCTGCAGGCTTCCCATATTTCAAAACCCTCAGCTTCAGAACAGCAGCATTCAGCCAATATAATTTCAGTACATCCTGTTGTGGAATGGCACTCTTGATCTCACCTGTTCTGTTAGTACAGGTAGGTTACATAGGAGCATGTACAGTTCATCCATGAAGAACAATGACGTCAAATCCAGACATGCGTATTGGCGTGGTTGGCAAGAACGCGTGAAAATCAATACTTTAAAACAAGAATTTAAAATTACTATTTAATATCGCGAATGCATATACTCCGAAACCCAGTGTGTCATCAGTAACAGGCTGCCGCCGTTATAGCAGCACTAGAAATTAAACTAAATTTTCTTGACTGGATGTACGCTTGACGTTTTTGCACACTCTAATGACAGTGGTGGCCGGTGGACAGACAGCAGAGAGGGCGCTAAACATAGCTTTACACTGATTTTTAGTCTTTATCTGTTTTCAGTCATTTTCCTTGATTCTCCCTTCTCAGCTGTTACCATTTCTCTTTGTTAAGACGAGAGATAAGACGCATCAATTGAACACAAAAAGTGGGCATTTCAATCTTTGTTTTCTATTAAACAATCATGAAGCACAGGTGTGATGGCTTGCTTTTCAGGATGTGACCGTAGTTAACGTGGGAAATCCACTGTAGTTTTTTTCATGAAGAGTTGCCTATTAAGGCAAGTGAATTGAGCATTTTTACTGAATACTATTCACTCGCCTTAACATTTCATTAAAAGGGAAACTGTATACTTAACCGCCAATGGATTGATTATTCACATTGTTGGAAAACGTGTAAACCAAAAACAATGATTGAAATCCGGTTGATAATCTCATCCATTTAAAGGGATGTTTTTGCTCGAATGTTTCTCTGGGTACCCAAACATCCAAACATCAAGGGACATAATCGTCCTCGCCAAAATGCGCACCGCACACACAAAGTGTTTTACCCTTACCCTTCAAACCTACGGCAAGAAGCCACAGTTGACAAAGAGCATGGTCCGTGATAGGAAACCGGTTAATTGCATAAGGCGAATCTGACAGATGTTTGTTATTACAGCCAGGAAAATCAGAAGTCCGCACCATTTTTTCCTTGTATTTTCTTGTCTGACAGTGAATAGTTAATAGTTAACGTTTAATAACACAGCAACTGACTGGTATTATAATGAAAAGCAGCAAACAACTTTACAACGCCTGTAAGACCTCTTGTCATAACGTGGCTTTTTGCCAACCACGCTCGTCAACAAACCCACGTGACCAAGTTCTTTATGTCACGAGACATATCGCTGTTAGAACAATGCTTCACACAGATGACCTCAACAGCTGTGTTATAAAATTAATGCCCTATACAGACAACCTCTATAGCTCTATATATGCTACAAAGTTGCTGTCCCATAGATGCTAACTCTTATTACCCTTTTATGCAGTTATTGCCCAGTGCAAACCAGCTCCATGGCAATGTTATAAAATAACTGTCCCATACAGACCAGGGCCCGTATTCACAAAGCATCTTATCTTACCGCTAGGAGTACTCCTAAGTCGCACTAAAACATTTTATGTAGGAGTAAAATCTTAAAAGTTATTCACAAAGCCGCTGAGAGCAACTTTCAGTTAAGAAGACTGGTAACTCCTAGACTAGGAGTAGCTCTGAGATAGGTGGGAGTGAATCTCCGTTGCTATCGATGACATCAGTTCTCATGCACGAGCCTTGGGACAATGAGCACGGCGATTGGTTGTTTGGTGACAGGGCGGCCCATTGAAACAAATATCCCACATACAACCGATGGAGGAAAAGAATGAGGAAATAGTCAGAGCGGCTGGTCTGTACCATGAAATAATAACACGTTGAGCAATCCTGAAAATGCACTATGCGCAGTCCCCACATATCACGCTCTATGCAAATAAATATACATAGGAAAGAGATAGTTGTAAAAACGCAAATAGCATAAAACGAGGCAATAATGAAACGCGTCATTTGCCCCAATAATTGGCAACTTATTACCCAATGGCAATATGTTGCGATCATTTTAATGTCGGGCCGTTCAAGTTTGTTTGCCCTAAACTGTCAGTCCACTTTGTTCAGCAACATTGCAAATATCGTCATCCTCCTCGACATCATCATCACCGCTGTCGACACCACCATCATCATCCAGTTGAGGTATGTTTCTTTGTTGGCATAAACTGTGAAGGATGGCACATGCTGTAATTACTTTGTTGGCTCTGTCTGGGCTGAGACGCACCTCCCCATGCAGCACATGAAACCAGCGCTTCAGCTGCCCAATACCACGCTCTACCACACTGCATGTCATCTCGTGTGCTCTAACATGCACCATGAAAAAGAAAACAGCAGACTCAATATACTGAGCAACAAAAGAAACGCAAGTTTGCTAGTTAGTTAATGTACTCATATGGTTACTCAGTCAAAGTGACCGCAAAACAAAGAAAAGTTTGATGAAATGAGTGTAAATATGCACACGCTGGTAATAAATTTGAGTTTCTATAATAATAATTGCGCTTCTACTTATTTTCCGGTCTGTCCTTAAATAACTTGCGTTTCTTTTGTTGTTCAGTGTTTTTGTAATTTACAGTATTATGCCATCTTCACATGTAGTAGGCTACGCCAGTGTAAGCTATAGAAACAATGACCTATCTGTTATAATTTTGTTGTGGTCCCAGTTGTGGATTCAGGTAAGGGGTCAAGAGCTAACGTTTGCAAGGGTAGCCACTGTTCCCTAGCAAGCGGCATCCAGCAGGCACATAAGGCCTGTCAAATAATTGGCATAAGCCGCTTTCCATTAAAATGCGAGAGTCGAGCGTGGATACTGACCATTTTGCAACATTGTCCAAAATATTAGGCTATATTCAGCATCAAATACTATCTGGGTGTTGATGGAATGAACTTTTTCTGTTTACAAATACCTCTTCATCTTGGGTCAGAGAAATAATTCAAATATGGATTCCGTCAATAGCACCGATGATACCGGGCATACCTGATATGTGCATGAATTCCAGTTTGATTCTGTGTTGTTGGCAAATGTCCATCGGAAACCGGATAAACTGTCCGATGATATGGGGTTCACTGAGCGCATTAATTGTTTGTTGAATTGAGCGACTGACAGATGATTGTGAAATCCCTAAATTGTCCGCGTTGCAAAGTTGCATTTTTTCGGTGGCCAAGTAACGAAGTGTTGTCATACATTTTATTTTGGGGCTTATTGGTTTGTTTCTCGTGATTGGAGACGTAATTCTCTCCCTCAACAGCAGCAGCCATTTCCGATTCTTTGTGAATAGGTTTTAGCGAGTTAGGAGTCCTCTTGACTACTTTTAAGCTCTCTCAGACTTAGGAGCTACTTTTAGGCCTAAAATACTTTGTGAATAACACTTAGTAAAAATAATTAGGAGTCCTAAATTTACGACTGACACACCCATTTTTTTAGGAGCTTCTCCTAAATCCAGCAGTTAGGACCTACTTTTAGCGCTAAGATGCTTTGTGAATACGGGCCAAGGTCTATAGCTAGGTCATAAAACTAAAATGGTTTGTACAATTTCCATAGCTGTGTTATTAAATAACTGTTCTATACTGACAACCACTACAAAGTTTGCTTCAAACTACAAAGGTGCTACAAAGTTTCAATCCAATACAGACGAGCTCAATAACAAACTTTCTGTTTCAGATAAACAGCCTCTACAACCATTATGTTATGAGAGTTCCAGCTCAGTGATTTCATATATAAACTAGAGAGTCCGATCGGCCGCAACCACATGGGTGTAGCCCCAAAAGCCCACTGCTCCCCTTTTTTGTGCATTATTCAGCCAATACTGTCGTCATGGCAACTGAAATCAATAGGTGTCAAAAGTGAAGCATAACACCGGTCCATACCAAATATGAAAGTAATTGGTCCAAAATTGCAGCCTGTACTGCGTCCACACGGAAATAACCAAAATCGATAGGCGTCATAAGTGAAGTATAACACATATCCATACCAAATATGAAAGTAATCGGTCAAAAATTACAGCCTGTAGAGCGTCCACAATGAAGTGTCTACGGACGCAGACCCACGACGGCTGAGACGACACGCGTGAATCCATAGTAGCCGTCTGACTTCGTCCAGGTGCTATAATTAATGTACAAATGTATGAGTTCAGTATCTGCAGTTCTTGTTTCTTTTGGCCACTTCAGAAGGACAATCTGGCTCTTGTACAGGAAACACATTCTGGGGATACCTTTAAGACAGTACGTTTTTGGGGCTCACTCGCTCACTCACTCACCCTAGGTTGAGGTCGTTCTCCGTGTTGTCGAGCCACAGACGGACGGCCACGGCGTTGCCCTCCCGGCACTGGGTGAAGATGTCATCCATGACCTCTCTTCCTCCCTGCTCCTCTCCTCCTCACTCTTCCTCTTCCTCCTGAGCCGGGCTCCGCTGGCCGGAGGGTGAGGGTTGGGACGGGGGACCAAATGGGACAGAAGGAGTCTTGGGTGGGGTGGGTGGGTGATCCTCCACAAGACTGATAAGCAGACAGCCACTCAGCTACACACAGACAGAGGGCGCTGTGTCCCTCTCAACACACTCCTGTTGAATAGGGAAGAAGAACAAAAAAACCTGTTGGCTGAACATCGACAGACTTAAGCAAATCAAGAAGGTGCGGTTAGGCAAATGAGCACAGAAGGGGTGGCACAAAGTACCCAAGTTTCTGCCACACCCCATTATTCATTTTCATCCATTTACTTGAATGAAATACATAATTATGTACAATAACTGAGTGCGTGTGAGCGGTAGTTGGGTGGCGTGCAGTAGAGCACCAGTCTCTCAATGAGTCTCCTTTCAACGATAGGCGATTCGGAGAGCAAGTATCTCCTACCGCCACCAATTTCAATGGCACCAACACCAGTCCAGTACCGTAAAGCTAGCTTCAAGACCCAAGTCAGCTGAGTATCTGTCCTTCCCCTCATTTAATTCCTTGTGATGCATTTCCCATGCATGGGTCACCGGGCTATATGTGAAAGCAGATCAAATCAGATATTCAGATTATCGCTCTTCTCTTCACTATGACCACCACCTGTGCTGCACAGTAGTGCAGGACCACCATCCGCTTCCTACACTGCAGCTGTGCAAATTCCACTAATCTCCGACAGAGGAACGAATTCCAGCGCGTAGCTCTCCAAGACAGACGACACGGAACATTACGGCTTTAACTACAATCCCGAGGCAACTGGATTCTCCAGCCTATCCAAAAAGGAGAATCTCGCCTGCAACAATTCAGAGTCAGACCAGCATTTTCAAACTCCAGTTGTGGAAGGTTACAGGTGCTGCTGGTTTTTGGAATTTCCTTCCAATCAGAAGCATATTTAACCTAGATCTTAATGAGAAATAGGTGTGAATCCACCCAAGAGACATTTAGCCCCCAGGAACACATCAAAAACCAACAGAGACAGCAGTGCTCTAGCACTTGTGTTTGAGATCCATGACTTACACACATGATGTTAAACTACACCACTATTGGGTGCTTCACAAAAAAAAAAGTATACCCAACTTTAATCATCAACTATACCGTACAAAAACGACTGAATTTCATTTTAAGTGCGATATGTCATTAGATAGATCTGGTTTTACTCTTTTAAATTATATTCTCACCACGCGTTTATTTTTACAGGTTTTCGTACAGCATAATCGATGATTAAAGTTGGGTAAACTTTTTTTGAAACACCCTGTATAACCAGAATCTAACGGTTTTGGAGCCTTTCCTGACAAGTGATGGATATATTGCTACTCCCCCTGGATGGGCTGCTATTCCATATTCCATCGCCTACCGAATTTTTCAACGACCAGGCGGTAGGTGGCGGTCTTTTGCGAGCGGGTTCATTTTTTTGCGCGGGGGGGCGGGACGCATACTATTTTGTTGAGCGTGTGTGAATGCGTTTTATTTCATTGATATTGCGCACTCAATCGCGCGTCTTCCAGTGCTCTTGAAATTCTGCGTTTTTTTTTTTTTTTTTTTTTGACCGGGCGGCCGAGGATTCTCAACGGGCGCATATATATTATCAAGAGGCGGCGATTGCGCAATCAGTCAGAATGAACGGGCGGCCCGCCCGGTCATTAACGATAGTGGAGAACCCTGCTTCGTCAAGTTTCCCCAACCATTTCACCCTCTTGTAGCCCTGAGTGGAGAGGGGCACTGTGGGAGTAAAGTGTTCTTCCCCAAGAACACACTGCAAGGGCTGTGGCAAGGACTCGAACTTGGGACCTTTCAATCCCAAATCAGCACCACCCCGCCCCTCGTGTGTGCGCGTGTGGGTGCGTGTGTGTACGTGTAATTTTTCTTTTTTCTTAAATGCTAATGACAGTACACAGAACAACTAAAAATTCTTGCGGACAACCTGATTTGTTTTCTAGGTTGTCTGGTGGACAAACAGATTTTTTTCCTTATTTCTAACGCTGATTTACTTCACCATTTCACTAAAAAGGCAACGCAACTTGTTCTCAAGGCTTTTAACAGCTGCTGACTAAAAGGTGACAATAAAAGCCTGTAGACAGTGCGAGACTGTAGTCTGAAACTTCCGTTTTACAGACATTTGATGTACAAAGGAAACAGCCTTTTCCTGGGATGGTTCAGGCATCATTCTATCAATTTGTCCAGACAAACACAGAGGCATAAGCTTACCAAAGCTCTATTAGTTAAAGAAAAAAAACCTTTTCCTCAATCACTTTCTTGCCAGAGAGGTAAAAAGCACTGCTTTGGAGTGCAATAGGCATGACTGACCCCCTGAGAAATGTTTTTTTTTTTTTTTTTTTTTTTTGTGAAGTATGGTAATTAACCAGAGAGGATGAAAACAAAGCAGTGCAGTATACCAGTCTGGGTTAGTGTTTGCAATTCACTGCCTGCCCACCAAGCCAATAGGAAGCCTTCCAGTCATACATGCAGGCAGCACTCCATAACTGTTGTTTGAACATACATACATTTCAAGGTCATAAAACACTAGGGACAAAATAAAATTAAATACTCCTCTGGATCCTCCTAATTTTCCGCTGAATCAAGTAGACAGCAAAATATAATGAGCTGAAAGAATCAGGTTTTGATCAGTGGCAAAAACATGAATTATTTTAAATGGTCCGTAATCATCTAGACTCTTTAAACTGATCTACAGTGACACGTTTCAACTTTTTCCAGTACCAAGTCTTTCGGTTCTACCCAAAACTCACTCAACCAATAAATGTTATAACTCAGTCCCACATTTTTGTGCTTTAAGGGATACTTTTCCCGAATATGCCCTGAAAGGTACAATAATGTTCTGTGGATACAAATGAGCACATTTCACAAGCAGCAGGTAGAGATGATTCAGCAAACCAGTGGCTACAGGCACAATGGGGTATGACTCCAAAAGTGACGATTGGCAGGGCAGCACTGGGGGGGGGGGACTTGACTAGTAACTGTACAGTTGAAGGTTCGAGCCCCCAGTGGAGCCTGTGATTCAGACTTGCATCAGGAGCAGCAAAGCTTGGGCCCTTGAGCATGGCCCCCCACCCCAAAACTGCCCAAGGAGCTTCACCCATTTTTCTCTATCCCTCCTCACTTTCTATCATTCAGTTTCTCCCAGGGCTAATTTACTCAGTCACTCTCCAGGGCAACCTTGAGAAAGAGAAACACATTTTCAATGGAACTTCCCTGGGTCAATAAAGGCTTGAAAAAACACACACGGGTTCGCACCATTTTAGGAGCTTTCTGTGTGATATTTCTAAGATAGCACGACCGTCAATCACTCCGCTGAGGAAGACACTCCCCCCCCAGGAGGGCTCGTGCCTGTATTGCCATGTTTGGACTAGCGCAGCCTCAACACCTCATCCCTGACACTGCGCTCTGCTGGGTGTGTGGCTGTGCTCCAGTGCAGCTGGCACACGCTGCACTGCTCATAGCAGTCATTCCATTTCTGCAGCCTTTCCGTTTCAGGCCTAGAAGAGCAGCGTGGGTTGGGGGAGCTGAGTTTCGCTGTGTGTGGCTCTTTCTGTTTCTGTGCATGTGTGTGTACCCACAAACGTGAGAGTGCCTTTGGGGGGTGAAGACTGATTGTGTGTGTGTCTGTGTGAGTGTGGGGCGGGACGTTGTGTTTGTGCAAGTGTGCATGTGTTTATATGTGAAAATGTGGGCAATTCCAGCATTATTCACGTTACATTTACAGCATTAGGCTATGGTATAAAATTGTTTCACTACTTTTCAATGGACAGAGCTTCAAAACTTCTACATTGTGGCAACCTCTGACCATAATCAACTTTACTAGAGAAACCCGGGAATGAACCCCTCAATGGTTACGCTGGCAGACTGGATTTTTCAAGCATTACTCACGTTACTCAAAAGTAACAAGGTTTTTTTTTCACTTAAGTTTGGTCCAATCTTCTTGATCAATCATGCATTACGGAATAAATTGGAATGTTTGAACCTTTATTACTGAAAATTCTAAAACAACCAGGATTTCAACTTGAGGCAACGAGCCCTTAAAACAAAAAAGTCCTGTTACTTGCGTTACATTACTCACGTTACAAGTAGGTTTAAAGTATCTGGAGGCTATTACTGAGGCTCGACTTAACTGTGCATACATGTAAATGTAATGACTGTTTCAGCCATGTCAGCCATTTCTATTCAAGAGGTGTTCATGATTTCCAAATTCTAAGGCCCCAATCTGCAAGTCCATCCTCCACCCACTGAGCCCCCCCCCCCCGACAAATGTCATACTCGTGGCCCTTAGTTTCTCAGAATAACCAGTAACTTTTTTTTTTTTTTCATAATTCAACCAACCAAGTAGTCTCTTCACAACTTCAGTATAAGAATGATGCCAAACTTTTAATATGCGTAACAAAAAAATTTGGTTTGCCTCAGACCTTCAATTTCTTCTGAACCATACAACTGGATATGCTAACAATACAGCCATACATAAATTGTATTGATATTTCATGTTTAAATTTTCAGCGGTCATGTTACACTTCAGCTGGAATTGCCCATGTGTGTATTCATGTGCGAGTGCATGCGTGGGTGATTCAACACGCTCGTGCGCGTGCGTGTTTAAGTGTAAGCACATGGGTGTGTGTGCCTGTGTGAACATGCACACATCTGTGAGTGAGCTCATGTTTATGTGTTCGTACATTTGTATGTATGAATGTGTGTGTGTGGTGTTTATATGTATATCTGAGCCCTTGTATGTTTGAGCAAGGAGTCATTCCGTGTCAATTCACCAAATGGCTCCCGCATGACCCCCTCAGATTTTCTTGAAAAAAAATCATGTTGGTGAATTCACTTCTTAATAGAATAATCCCAAAATTGTAGGTCTCTACTGGGCAATTCCACATGAGAGTTGCTAAAACGGCAATTTTTAAAAAGTGTTTTATATTAGAAACATATAGGTTTTCATGTAGATGACTCATTACCAAATCAGACACTGAAAACCTTTTTGAAATATCTTTGATGGTCTTTTCAAAATTTAGATTTGAATTTTGTAATTTTTTTTAGCTCCAGGACAAGGATCAAAGGTTATTTTTCCAAAGCTGACAACTTGTAAAAGATATTTAGCCATTTCCTGGTATTTACTGAATTTCCATACATTGGAAGCCAAAGTATTTGAGACTATAAGTCATTGCAGGAAATTGAAACACACAATTCCAGTGGCTCATTGTGAAATTTGTCATTTTTCAATGTAATTCCATTACCGAAATTGCAGTATAGTTCTCTTCATCATCTTATTTCTGCATTTATTTTATTGTTATTAAGAATTCTCTTCCTTCTTATGTCTAAACTGAATTTCAGACATTAACCTCTCTAATACTTAGCTGTAATCCTGGAAAATTTGTGGTAACGGAATTACATGGTAACGGAATTACAGAATTATTCTGAAAGCCAGTGAAAAACAGAAGATAGCACAAGGTGGCATGAGGACTTCATGGAGCATAGTGGTTCATTGTTTTGGAAATCTATAGTTGAGTGTTTCTTCCTGTGAGTTAAGTTTCCATAACCAGCGCATGAATTATACCACAGCCTAGTGGCAGTTGCCGTGGTTGCCCCCCTGTGTGGCAGTCATGGCCGACTACCCAAACGGCCAGTTTGGCTTGCCCTTTTTCAAGTGGCTGTGGTGCTCAAAAATTACCCAAAGTGGCCATTTTCGACACAGCGACTGAGCTGTGCGGCTCCCGTCGTCAAGCTGCGCTGGACTTCTGAGCACAAAGAGCCATAGATGGACAGAAGAGACAGGATTAAATTTGTATAAACAGTGTTTGTCTTCTGCCAATAATGGATAATACTTATGGTTCATTTACTAGTGTTTAATGTTACTATGTTCATTTTGAGCTTTGCAAGTTTCAGGAGTTGAGTAATTGATATTATATACATTTTCTTTTGTGTGAAAAGACTGCCACTCATGACTGAGAACAGTTAGAAAGAATATAGATATTGCAAGCAATGACACATTTGAGATTTGCAAAGTGCTTTTGACATTGGCTGTGTTGCCATAATTCCGTTACCGACTTCATTACTCACAATATTTACCTCCGCCAACGAAATTGGGGCGGAGGTTATGTTTTTGCCCCTGTTTGTTTATCTGTCTGTCTGTCTGTCTGTTTGTGAACAACATAACTCAAAAAGTAATGCATGTATTTGGCTGAAATTTAGTGGGTGCACTGCTATTACATCAAGGATGGACCCTATTGATTTTCACTGCGATCAGTGAAACAGTATGGCCGCCACGGCAGCCATCTTGAAATCGTATGACATGCGATACCTCAACTTTGCTGCCACGCATGCAGATTTGGATTGTGCTGCCTTGGCGGAGGTTTACGCTCTACAAGTGCCTCTAGTTACCCATTGAATGATGCTGGAACACTGTTACAAAGTAAAAACAAATGTTTCAGGATCAAGTCAGTGAAAGAACAACAATTTTCATGCATGTGACCTCTGATATTCACTATAAGCTCACATTTTGGTTCAGAAATGAGTTATTTTCAATATCATGTATTGCCTTCCTTTAGCCCAGACTTGTTGATCAAAATTTTGGTTCAACAGGAGGTCAGCAACACAAACATCATTTATGATACCAATTTTCAATTGCTTTGTTGTTTTGAGTATAATAAATTTAGTAGATTATCAGAAAATGTAATTCCGTTCCCATTTTGTAATTCCGTTACCGCTGTCTCTTTCTCATAAATGGCATCCTACAAAACATCTGTGAATATACCAGTCAAAATACACTTACCATGGCCTGGTCAACATCCTAGGCCACCAAATTAAGCTTAAACCTACTGCCTATCATTGCCAGATTTTAGAGAAATGCCTGTCAAAGTAAAGGCAAAAATAATGGCATTTTTTTCTGCTGTAATTCCGTTACCGACACTTTCACCTTCGTATAGCCTTGTACAAAATAGATTACCCCAAACCCTGTGTTATACAGCTCAGTAGGCATGCCAGTGGAACTGATAAAAGCACAGGCAAGTAGCTACTCCATTAGAGTAATAGATGGCAGATAAAAATAACATGAAAATTACTCTTGATCGTAATTCCATTACCGTGGAATTGCCCTACTGCCAATAGTTTGGCCACAAAAAATTATCAAAAGGACAAAGGTTTGGGCGATTTTTAGCATCGCCTTCTGAAGTTCTAATTTTGAGCTGGAATATCTTAAAAAGTACTTGAGCTAGGACCTGTACAAATGAGAGGCACTGTACAAAATTTGAGATCTCTGATATAATTACAGAGCTGTCCACAACACCATGAAGATATAATCAAGAATTAGCATTCCAATATGTCACATAATTTTAAAAATTCATATTGGGAAAAAGAGAAAGAACACCATCAAAATTTTTGGATATATCATTAACAAAAACCTGCTCTTTAAGGTGAACTTGATTTGGATTTGATATATGGTGTCATTCAACGGGAATATAGCTTCAAAGTTGCAGGAAAATGTGTTTTTTCTCATTTTTGATCGGCAATATCTCAGATGCTATTTACTTCACATTGGTAATTTTTCAGAAAACCATGTACCTAGTCTAAAAGGCACCCCCTACAAAATATCAGCCCCTTGTAATAAAAACTGATGAGTTTACAGGCCCTTAAAAGTGCTGCCAGAGTTTGCGAATAGAAATCTTTGACAGAATCTAAGGACCTATTACTGCATGTTACACATTAGCTAGACTGCTGAAAGTTAAATTATGTACAGATGTAGCACCAGATATTTGACATACAAACTTTGGAGGTCCTAGCTCACGTACTTTTTAAGATATTCCAGCTCAAAATTAGAACTTCAGAAGGCAAAGCTAAAAATCGCCCCAACCTTTGTCCTTTTAATAATTTTTTGTGGCCAAACTACTGGTAGTAGAGACCTACACTTTTGGGATTATTCTATTAAGAAGTGAATCCCCCCACATTAATTTTTCAAGAATATCTGAGGTGGTCATGTGGGAAGATTTTCTGAAATTTGGTGAATTGACACGGAATGACCCCAAGTGTATGTGAGCTTGTGTGCATGTGTTTATGTGTGAGCACGTCTGTGGGCACATGTATATGTGTGTGCGCGCATCTGTAGACGTGTGCGCACCCTTGTGTGTGTTTGTTTGTGAGTGTGTGTGTGTGTGTCTGTCTGTTTGTGCAGGTATAGGTCATGGCCAGTGAAGCCCGAGTGCACAGCTCAAAGCCTTCTGGGCAGATTCCCGAAGTGACAATCAGTTGTCACCTTGTTCAAAAGTACTAAATCTTCACTTCTTCACCAATCCCCAACTACACACACTGACAGAAGTTAGCCAAGCTAATTGTTCTCGGCATCTGCCATAATAACTGCATGCAAATGGACACCAGTATAGATGACCCCAGATCACATCCAACAGCATTAATGGTGAACTGCTCCTTGTCAAAATAAATGCATTTAACTACATTTGTATAAAATTTGTGACCGAGTCTCCCCGAGAAAAACTAGCACACAACAAATCTAGCACAGACCAGACTTTGGTTACTTAATTTAAAGGGGACCTATTTTGCTATATTTCCAAGGTTATATTTTGATCTTGGACTCCCCTAGAGTACTCCTGAACGTTCAAAGTCCAAAACAGGGTCCTTATTTAGCTCATACTGCCATCCTCAAAAAACCCCATTTGTAGTCCATTGTAGTCTCTGCCTCAAACGCCTCATTGGGATGGCTCTTCCGCTATGGCCCCCACTCCCCGTGTGCCCACTTTCTTCTGACTGGCCAGCTCTGTGGAGGGCGGGGTTGGGCGGGACGAGGCTGCAGAATGCAGTTTTCCGGGTCCGCCTCCCCAGAGTGAAACGTGAGACACGTCTGCCATCTGATAAGGGAGCGGCAGGCAAATTCCGCAATCTAACGTTATACTTGAATATAGATCTAATGAAATGAACTTGTTCTAATAAACGCAGCGGCGAAAGTGGAGGACGCAGTGTGAAAATCTGGCAGCTCAAGCTCAAATTCGCTATCAGCTACAGTTTGCTACAGCAACAGTGGTGAGTACAGCGGTTTTTCTACTCTATAGCTAGGATACAGGGAAAGCTAGAATCCACTACATACAGACACATTTGTAGAACGGGTCGACATACCCAAGTGTAGACTGGAGACCGTAGATTTCCGGTGGGTCTGAGTTTAGAGGGAAACATAGACAGTGAGGAGCAGCTAAAAGTGGACCAACAGCTTATGGACTGCTTCGGTGTGTATTATAAGGACCTGCTGGTTTATGTGCATAACTGTGGTGTGTCGTTAGCGTGGAGAAATGAACAGCTTCTGCGCTGGTATACAACGGAGGGGAAAAAGCTCCAGGCTAAACGGCCTTTTCGGAAATTGCCCGTAGTAATGGTTTACTCATTGCGTCGGAATGACCAGTGTTTGCTCGCGGAGAATGGGCTCGTTATGGATAGTGCGCGAGAGCTAGATAGAGCTCCGGTTATGTTATGAGCATGATACAGGTTTTACAGACCGTAAGTTCCGTTTGCGTGAACCGTTGCTTATGTGGAGCTAGCGAATCGATCACCTTTACAGGAAAGAATTTAATATTCAATCGCAGATTTAATATTCAATCGACAGCAATGCAGAGAAATCGTTTGTGATACCAGACAGGTTATAGCCTGTGCGTTTCCCTATTGCTTTCACCGGTAGCATCAGAGAGCTTACCCAGATATTGGAGAAGTATTAGGCAGACCCCGGTCATGGATAAGTAAAGCGATCGTTTCACAAGCACCCAAAAATGCACCCCAAGCTTTGCAAAACCTATGTCTGGTCTAACTGCACCTCTCCGGTTAGCTTCAACTGTAGTGGCTACAATCAGGCAATGTTATGACGAAACTGTCACATCGATGCTTACCGAAGTAACACAAGCATACCGATCAGAATTGCTGCATATAAGTTAACCGGGAGCATTTTTAATTAGCAGAGCACGGGAACTAACATGCAGTAGCTGATAAGCGGTCATGACTTTGAATGTAATCTGTCGTGCGAAAAATTTGTTTTGTGTCCAGTGTGAAAGCGGCTTGACGTGCCCGTATTCGCGTCTTTGCATTGACTTTGAATGTAATCTGTTGCGCGAAAAATTAGTTTCGCGTCTGGTGTGAAAGCTGCTTAACGCGCCCATAACGCGTGTATTCGTCATGGGTAAGTGAAGCGATCACAAGCCGCCGTAAACAAACCCAAACACGTATCCCAAGCTCCGCAAAACCTACCTCTGGTCTAACTGCAGCCTTTTCAGCCCGACTTTGCGGACACACACAGCACCTCTCCGGTTAGCTTCAACTGTGGTGGCTACAATTGGGCAAGGTTATGATGAAACTGCTACATTGATGCTTACCGAAGTAACACAAGCATGCCGATCAGAATTATGGCATATAAGTTAACCAGGAGAATTTTTAATTAGCACGGCACACGAACTAACATGCAGTAGCTGGTAACCGAGCGGTCATATCAACCACAGAGACAACCTTTACAATACAGGTTTTACAGACAGCAAGTTCCGTTACCATGGACAGTTGTACCAAGCATCCAAATTACAAACAAGTATAAAAAGTTAGCTTCAAATGAGGTTTATGTTCACACACTTTCTGTAGAATTTCCCCTGATATTACTCTTGCATATTTAGGACACAAAAATTAGCAACAGTAACTTGGCTACGTGAGCCGCAGTGCTACAACCACAATCAACTGGCTATCACACCAGATTGGCTTATGCAGTAAAAGCAACTTGCAGCTTCTGTGTCTGAGTCACGGACAGTCGCGACCGATCCAGGATTTATCTTCAGATATTTTAGAAAGCCTGCGCTTGAGGCCAGGTGTTAGTGCTAACTATCGTTAGCGGTCCTGCTAGCCAGTAGCCACCCGTAACATGTTAGCTTCACTTACATTATTTGCTGTTATATCGTTACTTACAGCTTGTGGCTCCGAGCGCTTGATCGATGCAGCTGCTTCAGGTTTGAGAAGCAGCTGAAACGCTTATCCAGTGTCGAATTATCCTTTATTGACAAAGCTGTCTTTGGTGAAATGCTGAGCACAATCAGCTAACGTTCCCTTTGGCCGTGGCTGTTTGCCGCCAGCAAACAAAAAAAGCTACCCAAAGATTTCTGGTGGCATCGTCTTTTGGAAGAGAAATAGGTGTTTTTCTTCGCGTCCAAAAGTAAATAGACAAGCAGCTTTGGGAGAGATACTGACCAAACTGCACCTCAAATGATCTGCGGTTCTTTTGTATTTCCAAAAGTGTAGACGCTACTAAGGCATAGTATGATCTGCCGTTGTTAGTGCCTGCTAGAACAGTTTCCGGTGTGGGCAGGTCCAGCGCCGTGGTTGGCTCTGGCTAGGTCTGTATTAATTGGATGGCACAACCTGACGTCAGGTTTTGCCCAGATCTCGTGAAGTTCTCGGGACCAGCTGTTCAGAGAGGAAATCACGTTCACGAAATCACGTTCTTGGATTACGGCAAAACCCCTGTATCTTATGTTTAGAAACTTTTCAGAGGTTGAGTATGGACAACCAACATTATAACATTACTAATATGTATTAAAAGAAGAATCAGCATAATAGGTCCCCTTTAAGGAAATTTTCCACCTGGCAAGTCAGGCCAATCTCCAGCATTAAACACAAAATCCTGAACTTCTCTCTGCATCAATTTAAGCTCTTTACTGCACCCCAGTAAAATACTTCAGTAACATAACTTCGCACCGCAAGCTATTCATTATATATACGGGTGAACTATGGCAAGCATCAGATTAGCAAGTGGGGAAATAAAAGGCTGTTTCTACTGAGCAATAATGTGCAGAATACGCCAGGGTACAGCTCAGGCGTGCTAATACGTGTGCAAATGAAACCTCATTCCAGCAAACAGGCGATTTAATTGCTGAAAAAAAAGCAAGCTCGTACATCGTTTCAATACCAACAAAACATTACTAAGAAGCTGTATTCAGGTTTAACAACAACGAAAGGATAAGCTACGTTCTTGATTTATTTGGTCCTGCTTGTCAAGTCACGATCCACAGACAAGCTCCCCCTGAACAAAGTTATTTACACACCAACTGTATGGATCAAAGCGTGACCCCCTCTGCTTTGTCCCCCGGACAGCAAGCCGTCATATATCAAGACACCGACACGAACAAACGCGACACAAGGCAATGCAATCCCCCCCTTCTAGCTTTTAAAGCTAATTTAAGTGCATTCCCAGCTAATCACTTAACTTAGGTGCATAATTGGCAATGGAACAACCACTGATTCCATGCGAACTGCTGATTTTCAAATAATCAGCAGAATTTTATCTACTGTCGGAGATTACGCGAACTATTCAATCCAATTTGGTTTTTTGTTTTTTTTTTCTTTATCAGCCACTTCAGAGTTAGGTTAACGGGCGAGTAGATAATGACGGCTTGCACGACAGCAAACCTTAAAAAATACTAAATTACTCACCTTATCCTCCCTTGTGTCTAGACAGCGCTATTTTGTCACCAGTAGTAGTTTTCAAACGTGGGAAAAGCTCAAGTGCGAATAGTCGGCCTAATATAGTCAGTGGCATATTTACACTGGGCAGTCGTCATGTAAGCTGGCAATGCAGCGAAAGTAAAGGAGCAGTTCTGTTGCATTATCAAGATTATTACGTTTTTGGCTGAGCGAACCAGGCTCGAGTCCTTTGGTGGCATTTTTCTAGAAGTAAAGCTGCTTTCACACCGGACGCGAAACGAATTTTTCGCACGACAGATTACATTCAAAGCCAATTCGCGTCTTTGCAATCACTTTGAATGTAATCTGTCGCGCGAAAAATTCGTTTCGCGTCCAGTGTGAAAGCGACTTTACTGTCCGCAGTTAAGCCAAGATTAGTTGACTAGCTAATCACATCAGCCCTCCCATCGGCGGTCCTGCTTAACGTGACAGTGAACCGGACGCAGTCTGCTAGGCTAGTAGCTTCCTTGCTCTAGATAGCTTGCTAAACATACCTGTAACATTAGCCAGCTATGCAGCTTCATTTCCCAAGAAACGGATTAACTGAATAAAAACGACATAGTCGCAAGGCAAAAGAAAACTTTTGGTTAATCACGGAATCTTGCTGGAAAACAAAATGAATGATTACCTTCCGATTTTGGTCAGCCGCTCGGCTATATCCCACAAGAAAAAGTCAGGAAAAACTGAAAGACCCACTGATCTGTCCCAATATCCCCGCTGCCACACCCGCGTCCCGCACTAAAAATCTCTCTGACGCGCAGTGCGGGAGTGAAGCCTATTCGTCCTGGTCCAGGTCGGGAACTCTGCACCCCCTGGGGGCCGAACATTTCGCGTGGTAAGCCGGGAATTCATCCAATCCAGTACGACAGCAGAAGTCGGCGAATACCATCCCCTGGGGCTATATTATCCGATTCTAACTAAAATATACCGGGCAGGATTCTTTTAGAAATCATTTTACATTGACAGCAACCTAAAATACTTTCACGCCAGTTAAAAAAGGAATTGTCACATCAACGAGTATTAAGCGTTGGTCAAAATAACTAGCTCTAACATCTGACCCATTTTATCACTTAGCCAGGTATTATTTGTGTTTAATTTAGGCATACTTAATTGATTGGCTGCATTGGAAAAACAAGCAACTTTACGACATACACAATCAGTCATAACATTATGACCACTGACAAGTGAAGCCAACAACATTGATATACATATTTTTTTTTTTTTTTTTTGTGGTTTATTACAATTGCATCTGCCAGTTGGTGGGATATATATGGCACCAAGTGAAAATTTTGTCCTCAAAGTTGATGTGCTGGAAGCAGGAAAAATGGGCAAGATGTGATGAGAACGACTTTGACAAGGGCTAAATTATGATGGCTAGACAACTGGGTCAGAGCATCTCCAAAAACTGCAGCTCTTGCGTGATGTTCCCAGTCTGCATTGGTCAGTACCTACTAAAAGTGGTCCAAGGAAGAAAAACCAGTCAACCTGCGACAAGGTCATGGGCGGCCAAGGCTCATTGATGTGCATGGAGAGCGAAGGCTGGCCGGTGAGGTTTGATCCAACAGAAGAGCTACTGTGGCTGAATTTGCTGAAAATTAATGCTGGTTCTGATCGAAAGGTGTCACAACACACAGTGCATTGCAATTTACTGCATATAGGGCAGCATTACCGCAGCCTGGTCGGAGTGCCCATGCAGACCCCTGTCCACCACCGAAAACGCCTACAATGGGCAAGTGAGAGTCAAAACTGGACCACAGAGCTATGGATAAATGTGGCCTGGTCTGAGGAATCATGTTTTCTTTTACATCATGTGGATGGCTGGGTGCGTATGCATTGCTTTCCTGGGCAAGACATGGCACCAGGATGCACTGTGGGAAGAAAGCAAGCCAGCAGAGGCAGTGTGATGCTTTTGGCAAAGTTCTGCTGAGAAACCTCGGATCCTGCCATTCATGTGGATGTTACTTGGACATGTACCACCTACCTAAACATTGTTGCAGACCATGTACACCTCTTCATGGAAACAGTCTGAAACAGCTTCCTACAGCATACAGCACACAGGTCTCAGTCTGCCACAGCTTCTTGCAGTACAGAGCACACACACTTCAACTTGACACAGCTTTCTACAGCACAGTGACTAAGTCTGCACCAATGTCTGTGACACACAGTGGCTATACTCATAATGGAATTCATTACTTCGCATTTCTATGAATACCATATCTGCCTCTTTCGGGTGGATTTTATCGAAGGCGTTTGACTGGGTATCAGACAGTTGTGGTACAAGCCCCAGTGTAGACACACTCAAATTAGAGCAGCAGTTGGGCCCTTGAGCAAGGCCCCTGCTTAGTCTCATTAATGTCAGCTAAAAACTGTGATGTAATTTAAGATGCCATATTTGTACAAAGCTCCCTTGTCAGCCTCTCTCTTGCTACTCACAGCTAAAGCTCTTGGGCTAATACTGGGGTATCGGGTTGATACAGGGTGTGATATTAAAATACCCCTATAATATTCTCCATGAATCACCAGTGCAGGGACAGGGAGAGATCTAAAACATGCAGGACAAGTGGTAGGCCAACTCTCGGAGAGGTTTGAGAAGCACTGAAATGAACACCTAATGATTGATATGTCAGTTTAAATACATGCCAAACATATATAGCGCAAAGTTAAATAACATATGTCTTTGAAAATCTGTTCCACTGTAAAATAAGAAGTATCCGCGATGTGAATTAGCACCTAATAACCAGCTTTGAAAAACCCAGTAAAGACACTGCCACTCTATAGAGTCGGATATCTGCTGCCCCCATGTGGCTCAAATTTCAAGGCGTCATTTTGATTGGTGGAATGTCAAAAATAGTGTGGGATCACCTGCGGTCTTAACAATATTGTCTAAAAATTGATACGCTATAATAAGCTATCAATGTGAAAATTAGACTTGCAGCAAAATCTCTTGAAATGACAAAATCGTTACCCCTGATGGACTCCGAGAAAAACTTGACAACCTAAAATCCCACGCACCCAACCAGTAAGGAATCCTGAACTTAAATCGAAGACAGATTCTTCTGGAAAGAAATCATTTCTGCACAATCCAGAAACACTCGGTTCTATATGAGCACGTGCATTTTTGTGGCCGCTCCGCTCTTCTATGATTGGAGGACAGCAAAATGGTCATCTCTCAACCAAAATTCTCAAACGCGTTTCCGAGGGCCCCAGCAGACTCCTGAGGGTCCCTTCCCTAACTTCGCATTCAGTAGTAACATGCTCATTTAAAAAAAAAAAAAACATGAAACAATCTTCACTCTCTTCCCTATAATGACTGCATACGACGCTTAAGAGCATGTAAGCTTTTAATTTCAATACTACTTACTATTGTGTTATTTTAGTTTCTCTTCAACAGCAGCTTTAACTCTTCTCCCCATAATTACTATGCCTATATGTATATCAATGGACCTTTTCCATTGCTTCCCTTAGGGTCGTAATTTGTGGTCATTATGGGGAAAGGGAGGAGACCTAAGATGAAAAGAATTAAAGCCACTCGTTACCCAAATCCACAATAGCCTTCGAAGTTAGGAGTCAGCATCCACAAAGTATTAGTTTCAATCCTAATTCAAAATATTGTCATTTAAGTGTAGACTTTCCTGATACTGGGTTTGAATTGGGCGTGGTTAGGTCTGAGATAACGTAAGAAAAATCGGAACCAACCATAAAAAATCCACATCAGTTGTTCCACCCGAATAGGCGCAACAAAACCTCTCTGCTCCTGGTCAATGATCTGCTTCTTTGAGTCAGAGCCAACTCGTCAATACATAGCCTCTCGCAATTAGCCAGCGGACTAATTATCGTCAATACACAGATATGCCACAACACTAAACCTACTGCCCAATATTGTGTAGGTCTCCTCCATGCTGCCAAAACAGCTCTGACAAACTGACATCCACTTGAATTCCCGGACCCAGAGTTCCCCAACAGAATATTTCTCAGTGCATCATTCTCACTCCACATGCTTGTGTTCTTCCCACAGTGCATCCTGGTGCCATCTCTTTCCTAAGTAAATGGTGTTTATGTTCCTCACTGATCTGCATTCTATGACAGAAAATGGGAGTCACTGGACCAGGCAACCCACTTCAATTGTTCCAAGGTTCAGTTCTAGTCCTCACGTGCCTATTGCAAGTACTTACAGTGGTGAACCAGGGTTAGCACTGCGGCTGGTAAACAGCTACAAAGCGTTATACGCAGCAGGGTGCGGGGCATTGCATTTTGTGACTCATTTCCAATATAAGTATCATTAAAATTATTTGTGACTTGTTCCACAATAGCCCTTCTGTCAGTTTGGATCAGACAGGATAGCCTTTGTTGCCCTTGTACTTCAATGAACCTTGAGCAGCCAACACCCTGTTGCTGGTTCAGGTCTGTCCCTCCTTAGGGACAATTCTGTGAATGTCCTCAAGTGGCCCAGTCAGAGCCCTGACTTGAACCCAATTTAACATCTCTGGAGAGACCTGACAAAGGCTGTCCACTGATGATCCACATCCAACTTGGCAGAGCTTGAAAGGATCTGCAGAGGAATGGCAGAAAATCCCCAAATTCAGGTGTGCAAAGTTTGTTGCATCATACCCAAGAAGACTCAAGGCTGTAATCACTGCCAAAGGTGCTTCAACTAAGTACCGAGTAAAAGGTCTGAGTACTAATGTAAATGCGATATTTCAGTTTCCCCTTATTGATAAATTTGCAAAAATTACTAAAATTCTGTTTTTGCTTTGTCAATATGGGGTATTGAGTGTAGACTTATGAGAGAAAAAAATGAATTTAAATGATTATAAGCATGAGGCTGCAACATAACAAATGTAAGAAAGTGAAGAGCTCTGAATACTTTCTGAATGCACTCTATTAGCGTATTATTAAAGCATATTTAAGCTTATCTAACTTTTGTATGTCCCTAACATTCAGCCCCAGTGATTTGTAGCTAACGTTATTAGCTAGCTAATGTTGGTGTAAATGATACTGCGAAGTGGCTCACTTGCCTTAAGCAAATGTTAATTCATATGGCTAGGTAATTAGATACAGAAAGCTCAGTTTACACCGTACAAATTTGAAAGGATTTCCAAACAATTCTGACATCAGCTAGAAATTCCCAAATTTGCAACTAAATTGGGCATCGCTCGGATTTAATAGGTGAACGATGCATGCAACATGCCTTTGCTGGCTTTTGTCATATTGTGTGAGCGTAGACAGAAAACACAGCTCTGACACCAAACAATGCATGAATATTTCGCACCAACCCATGCCAACCAAAGTGCTTCAAACCGTGGCTAGTCCAATACATACCTCACTAATTGGACATTCAGCCTTATATCCATGGTAGCAAAATGTCAGCGCCATTGCTGCGAGGCGCTCACACCATGCAAAGGAGAGAGAGGTCAATCAAACGGAGATCTGCCACATCTACGCTCTCTTGACAGTTTTTGGGCTGGGGTTTGTGATAGTTATGGACATTCACTGTATGTTAACTCAGATTTATGTGGATGCTTCATGAGACACTCAACTTTGATATCATATTCATTTTTACTATTTCAAGTCACATTTCCAGAGGCTTTAAAAAAAACTCACTTTTATATTTTTTTTTACCAATGTTATGTGTCCTTTGAGCTTTGTTTAGGGTCACACGATCATTAAAGTTTAAATCCCTGCCCTGACATATGCAAATTGGCTGGTTCACATGATTCAGACAGCCATATTGCAACTGGCTGGTGTTCCTCGATTCTACGGACGTGTCCCAATGCTTGAAAACATGTATCCTCCATTCCTCCACTTGTCTTCTTTTCCTTTGTGAAAGGAGGAGGAAATGGGTTGAGGATAGGGGTATTGTGCACATTCGAGGGTTACCGTACGTGAATGGGAGCACAACTTATCTACACTTTGCATAGGAGCGGAACATGCAGTGATGTCCTAACCCATTGGTTTACATTGATTAACGGTGTAAAAAAATGGCTTAGTGACAGCAAAGGGAAATTCATCAACCTATTAAGAGACAAAAGTACATCAGTGCATTGTGTTGCACTTATTCGTTTGATCCAATTAGAGCCCTGATCTCCCTTAAAAGAATGAAGTAAATGATCGTCTGAAACTTCGGTCATGATACATGTAACCCTTTAATAAAAAAAAATAAAACAGAGCAAGATCACATTTTGACAAGCAGGTCTCAATAAAATGGCTTTGAGTCCCAAA
The DNA here is from genome assembly GCA_029692085.1 of Gymnothorax javanicus. Taxonomy (NCBI): domain Eukaryota; kingdom Metazoa; phylum Chordata; class Actinopteri; order Anguilliformes; family Muraenidae; genus Gymnothorax; species Gymnothorax javanicus. Next base: position 72,889,434 of record CM056199.1, read on the forward strand.
TGCAGCACAGTGATTGCAACCCGACCAGCCCTCCTAAGGCCACAACACAGCTTCCCAATGCGAGGGTGCTTCTTCAGTACTGGGTTATCTGCGAATTGTCCAAGAGCCTGTTTCACAGAGCAGGATTTCTGAGTTAGCTGTATAACTGTGCTGATTATCACCAAGGACCCCTACAAACCTGGAACATTGACTCAAGTTAGGAAAAGCACTTTTTATTGGGTTTTTAAAGTGATGAGTTTCAATACAATTAAGTTATCAAATCCTGCTTGGTGGTACAGGCCCCAGATAATTGATTTGGGGGTTGATCTTGAGAGTCAGTGGGTTGTCCTGATCACTGACTTGGTGGTTGAGCTTGAGAATCCTGAGTGGACAGCCCAGAGCTGAGGCTCTGTGGCAGCTGGCCATTACTCGTTGAGCTCGACGGGTTGACCGGCAACAGAGGAGGGAGCGCCTCAGGTGGTGAGATTGGGGGCGGGGCCGCCAGATCAGGAAGTGACCTCAATGTTTCAGACAGCGGTGGTCTAGCTGAAGATGCAGGAACTGCAACTGACACCAGTTCTATTGCACTTTCAACTGATGTTGGCGACTGAATTTGTGGAAACCCTACTGGTCCCACAGCAGTAGGTGGTGCCAACACTGATGTAGAATCAACTGAAGGTGGCATTATACCTGGCGCAATGGATACCAGTCCTCCGCTAGAGGGTGGCACTGTAACTTGAGAAATATTTGCTGCTACTTCAGCAGAAGGTGATGCTAAAGCTGGCAAACTATGTAATGCTACTCCATTACCAGGAGGCGCTGTAGCGGGTGTAATATCTGCCAATGCTCCACCAGAATGCAGTGCTATAACAGATGCTACGTTTGATACTTCACCAGTAGATGGTGCAATAACAGGTGTTATATCTGCAGCTACTTCACCAGCAGTTGGAGCTAGAATTGGAGGAATATCAACAGTTACTCCATCAGAGGGTGGTGCTATAAACGGTGGGATCTCCTCCACCAGCCCAGCTGAGGTAGGAGCCAACACTGTCATAGACTCGGCCACTGTGCCGTCTGCCAGCGTGGATGTTGCCGCGGGTACGGTCCCAATGGATGTTCCAGCCTCTGCTGATTGGCCCATCTCCCCGGCCTTGGCCTCCATCTCCTCCATTCGCCGCTGTACGATCCCCGGCATCAGCTGCACATAGGTTCCCATGAGGCGATGGTTGGAACGGATCAGCTTGCCGGCACAACTGTCCACACAACGCTCCTATGAGAAGGGGATTGAGTTACAAACAGTAAACATGGCCGTTAAAGCTGATTGCTGGTGCAGAAACCACAAATATAAAAGATTAGAAAAACAAACACAAAATAGAATATATCAACTTGCAAACGTTTTGTGAAAAACTACATGGACCATGTTGGCCAGATTGTTCCTTGCCCAGCTCCCGGAGATCTTTGGTCCTGTGGAATTTCATTTCAACCCTAATATAGCACAGCTGACTCTACTAGATAAGGTACAGTCAGCATCAGATTTCCCTGCAAAACAAACAAGATCTCTCGCAGCTGAACAAGGGGTGGTTTGCCATGGTTAGAGTGAAACTTACTGGACAGATCTCCAGGAGCAAGTTTGGTATCCAAAGGATCTAAACAGTACCATCAAAATTATTCAGGGGTATCTCAGTAAAAAAGGATTCACCTCGCCAGTTTGAGCAACTAGGGTGGTCTTCAGTTACAAAAATAAAACGTGTAGACCATTTTCACTCAAAGTGAAAGGTGGCTATTGAATGCAGAAATGTAAGGGGAAAAAAAGACATAGCAATGTTTAAATGAACGTAACAGCAATTATTCCTCATTGAAACCACAAGCGAAAATGGCACATTCATCGTGCAATGTTGGAATCCCTCAGAATGAGTATTTTCTGCTAGGCAGTCACTGCTGTTAAATCGACTCCTCCCTAAAATCCAAATATCTGTACACTTGATCGAACAAATGGGTACATTTCAAAGACCCAAAGTCCGATTTAAAAAAACTGACGGCAGAGCGAACTAGGGTAGGAAGCAGAGCGGAAAGTCTTCGCTGAAAAGAAAGCAAACAAGACTATGAATGCTGCATTAATGGGTCCCGTGATGATCCAGATTACGAATGCTTGAGAGGTGCATACAAACTGGCATGATTGTGCACCACACAATAGCCAACTTCGCGTGCACCAGCCAGTGATCACCTTTTGAAACCACATGAAATGCGCGTGTTTATATTTGTTACTTAGCCATTTTTTTTTTCTTACCTCGTTCATCGTGAGATTCCTGTAATTAAAGTTGCTAGTGCATCGCTGAAAGCAGGTCTCTGTCATTCGATTGTACACCAAGAGAAAATCCCGGAGCTGGAGACGAATCAAGAGAACAGTATTACACTCGACACTTGAGAGAACAGTTTAATTCGTTACCATACTGCTCACTAACGTAGCACGACAAAACTCACATTTCGAAGTTGTTGCTGATCTTGGTCCATTCTGGGAAGTGCTGCTATAATCAATAAGATAATCCTAAACGACCTACAAATTTCGTAATACTATCACGATAAGCACGTAAAAAGCTATCGCTTTCGCCTCGTTTACCAAAACAATATATGAGTCAATTTAATACCCTTCCAGCAGCCTTTTTTTAATGTAAGACCACAGACATACAGGCGACGTGACATTCACATGGACGCAGCCATGTTCTTAAACACCCTCCCATTTTTGCTGACATCATTGGTGACGCTCACGGTGATGTTTCTTCTCTTTCCGACACATACACATACCGCTATTTCTTTGCCGTCCATGCTCATGAATGCTATCATCCTTCTGTCATTGAAAAGAAAATTCCTAAACGTATTCATGCAATTCATACACATGCGTATTTATCTTTTTACACAATTTGAGTGGATAGTATCGCATTTCTGAAACAGCAAGAACTCCATTGATCTCGGTAATGTTGAACCTATAACCAGGTAACAGTCTGCACGGAAATGAAACTTGTCGTAACTGTGGTTTTGTCATCCTTCATTTGTTAACTTCGTTTTATGCATCTTTTTTTCCAATCAATTTGACATAATCCATCAAAAAAATTTTGACATTTCCAACTTAACGTGTTAAAACTGTCATAGGTGTTGTTGTGCACAATTTACAACGTACAACCCCATATCTGAAAAAGTTGGTGCAGTATTTTAAATTATGATTACATCTGTTAGCAGTCATTTGTAAATTATCTTTGACCTATACTATGTTGAAAATGATACCTCAGCACATTATTTGCTGTTTCACTACATTGATTTTTCAAAATGAACACTTGTTTGAATTTTGATTCTTGCAATATATTTTTTAAAAAGTGGTGACTGTAAAATATGCATCATTTTGTTGCCATTCTTTTTCACAACACTCAGTAAACGATTAGGGGCTGAAGACACCAAGTCATTAAGTGTTTGAGGAGTAATTTTGCCCCATTCTTCCTGCAAATCAGTATTCAGGTGTGCAACAGTATGGGGTCTCTGTGTCATTTTGAGTGTCAAAGTTCGCCACACATTCTCTACTGGGGTCAAGTCAGGACTGCAGGCAGGCTAGTAAAACACCTGCACCCTCTTCTTGTGCAGCCATTCCCTTGAAATCCATGGAGTGCGGTTTTGCACCATCTTGTTGAAATATGCGTGGGCATCCTTGAAAATGGTATCTTGAAAGCAGTATGTTGCTCCAAAATCTCAGTATACTTTTCAGCATTAATGCTGCCTTCATAGAAGTGCAAGTTACCACTGCCAAGGGCAGTGACACAACCTCATATCATGACCAGGCATGGCTTTTGGATTTGTTGCTGGTAACATACTGAATGGTCTGTTTCTTTTTTGATCTAGAGCTTACAGTGAACATTTCTTCAAAAATGGAGCTGAAATATTGATTTATCTGGCCACCATACTCTCTCAGAAAAAAAAGTACCAATTTGTACCTTTAGGGGTAAAAGGCTTGTCACTGGGGCTGTCCCCTCAAAGGTACTGCTGGTGTACCCTCAGAAGTGGCGACTTATTTGCTTTGGAACATAAAAGTATCTTTTAGGCCCTAAAAAGGTTCACATGGGTACCCTGAGGTCCTATAATTAGCCCTAGGGGTACATAACCTCTGAATGTACCTTGGGGAGCAGAAATGGACTCCTGCTGTACCCCTATTTCTGACAGAGTACATTTTCCCACTGATGATGGTCTATCACAGATGCCTCCTAGCCCAGAAAAGTTGATGGCCTTTCTGGACACTATTAACGTACGGCTTCCTTTTTGCACAGTGAAGTTTTAAATGGTATTTGTAGATGCAGCAAAGTATTGTAGTACTTGACAAACATTTGATAAAGTAATCCTGAGCCCATATGGTTGTATCACTTATAAATGACAGTTCTTTATGTACTGCCGTCTGAGTGATCAGAGATCACTGGTATTAGGCTTACACTCTTACCCTTTACACACAGAAGTTCCTCCAGATTCCTTGAATCTTTTAATTATTTTAATCAATGTAGTGAGAAAAATATCCAAATCTTGTATTATCTTTTTGTCATGGTTCTGTGCTTATGTTCATGCTTTATGTTCATTGTCATGTCTTTTCTTTATTCTTTTTGGTTTTTGTATTCTCCGGTTTTCAGTTCATGCCATTTTAAGTTTCATTGCACTTGTCTCCCCTGTCTTGTGATCTAGTTGGTTCAGTCCGTCTCCCCAGTCTGTGTGCCTACCTGCTTCGGGTGATTTCAATGGTTTCTGGTGTTTCATATTATTACTTCAATTCTCGTTTACTTCCTTCGCCTTGCTTTTCTAGATTACTAACAAGACTAACATTTATATTTTGTGTCATAGTCTACTAACCCAACTAATCCATGTATGTATTACTAACTCACTAACGAGCACTTTGGTTAACTTGTAAAGCTGTACCTCTACTAATTGTTACGAATTCAATCTCAGCAATCGCCCTGTTCTAGTCTCTGCCCCTTGCTTGGCTTTCCTGTGTCTCTCCCCTACGTTTCTCGAGATCTCTCGCACGTGCTTAATTGCTTTCCTGCACTCATTGTCTGTGCACTTAGAACTCCTTGACCGGAGCAGTTTATTTGTCATAGCCTGTCTGCGTGAATCCAGTCCGTGTCTTGGCTTTTGCCAATTGTTGTGGTTTAGGACTTCCCCATGTGTATCTTCCTTTGTAATTAGTTCTCATCCAATTCACCTGTTCCCTGCATAGCATGTGACTTCCCTTGTGTCTATTTAGAGTCCTCACTGCTGTTCTGACTTTGTCAGAACATTGATCAATATTCCTTTGTGCAGAGTCTCGTGCATGCCAATTGATTATTGTTTCTCTTCGACTGTTTCGTCCGACCTTGATTTTTGTCATAGCCCTTTTTGTCTTGTTTTGTCTTTCTGGATTTTTGACCCATTTCTGTACGACCACGTCTTCTGTGTTTGGATGCCCTGTGTATGACTCACTGCTTTGGATTTCCACTATGATTTTTTGCCTACTGTCTATGTGCTGTCACACCTCTGCTTTTCTGGTTCAGACCCCTGCCTGTCTAGTTGACTTTGTTTTTGGATTTCGTTTTGTGGCTTGGCAATTTTTGTGCCTTCTGGTCCTGACCCGGCAATCAATAAAGGCATACGATTTTTGGATTTCCTTCTCTCGCTTGTGGTTCCTGAACGCACCGTCACACTTTTATGAGGAACATTGTTTCTAAACCTTTCAATGATTTTATCTTGCATTTGTGGACATATTGGTGATCCTCACCCCATCTTTGCTCCTGAGAGACTAGGCCTTTCCAGGATGCTGCTCTTGTACCAAATCATGATTACAATCACATACTGATGTCAGCTTTATCAAATCACATCATTATTACATTTTTCACCTCATTACTAGTCCTAAATTGCCCCCATCCCAACTTTTTTTGAAATGTATTGCAGGCCTGAATGGCTGGAATAGGTATATATTTACGAATAAAATGACATTGATCAGACAAAACTTTAAATATATTGTCTTCATACTGTGTGCAATGAAACACAAGTCTGAATAAACTTAGAAATCACTGCTTTCTGTGTTTATTTGCATGTTTTATTCCGTCCCAGCTTTTCCAAAGTCGAGGTTGTATGACTTTTCTGAAACATGCGTTGTAAGACTGCAAACCTTCCTTAAACTCAACAAAGCTGACTGCTCCATTAAATTTATTTCTGATTTGGTTTATATACTGGTGCACCAAATTAACCACGCATTTTCTCACAAATGAAACAATTTTTTTTTAAAATGAGTAATTAATTGGAAAAAGAAAACCTCACCCATAGCCATAAAAGTATTCTGGAGAACAGCAGCCAATGTAAAAACTGACAAGTCTGATTTTCACAAGAAACATCAATAATTTTAATTATTTATTCATTTTTGTACAGTGTAAACACATCCCATTTCAATGCAGCAAGGCAAACACACTATCAAGTTGTGTACTTCAATTTGACCAGATTCTTGTCAAATTCTGACGTTATTTGTAGTTAATTAACAAGGCACACAGCGAAAATAGTAAATGTGTTCTTGAACTGGGAATAATACACAAAGAGGTGCAACTCTGTACAGAAATTCCAGCAAGGCCAGAATAAACAAGCATTACATTTTTCGGTGATGAAAGAACCGCAGTGTTGGTAACACAATACAAGCCATGGACGCAAAAGAGCCGTTGTTTGCCGGAAGTTCACATTCACTCAGGCTTTGTACTTGTGTTTTTCAATTTTTCCAGTTAAACAGGAAATGATGTTTGAGGGTGATTTGTCTCTATTCAGCAACACATAAAGACAAACCATAAAGGTTTCTCTCTGTCTCTCTCTCTTGCTTCTCAATTTTCTCACAAGTAAAAATACACCTCACTGCACAGAAACAATCTACTCACACACAGCTGTCAAGAAAAGCTAAAGGCCAGGCTAAACATCTCATTATCAACTGAATGGTAACCATAGACTATATGTCATACAGTACAGACGAAACCTGGGTACACATCAGCACTATGATTTTCATACAAAATGTGACAAAACAAAGCTACTGTAGATCATGACTGAATGAAACAATAAATACCGTGTAAGTGTCACCTGAAGTGACAAAATATGGATATACAGTTTTGTGCAGGAAAATCTGTTGCATCAAACACACAAATAATGGTGCGTGTCTAAGTTTTAATAGCAAAAAACACACCTACTCCACACAACACTGTATCATTAAGTTAAATGAGATTCAGTAAATCCTCCCAAGCTCAGGGATTAATCAAATAATAAATAATGAACTAATGGACCTCTTAAAAAGAATCAAGATTTTGTGTCGGTGGTGCGCCGAGCCAAGGTAGCCCAACCAACGGCTTATGACCGCTTAGTGCTCACTCAGATGCAAGAACCAATTAGACTGCATGGAAGCCAAACTCTGAGAGGGGCGATTTCACAGTAACACATGTATCAGACTTTTGCTGACTTCCATAGAGTTAATGAAATAATGCTGGATGTTGATTCAACTGTTATGGGATACATACCTAGTAACTCTGTATACTTACGCCCATTGTTGTTTTGCAATGTGAAAGAATTCTGAGAAAGAGGAGAAAATGTGTGGTAACATACGTGACACTGATTTGGAAACAACTTTTCACCACCTCCAGTTTCATTCAAAAACTCTGTAAAGAGTGATGGCAAATTTTACTTCTGCCAAAACGGAGCATGGATGGGTGAATGATCAATAAAATATGGGATCAAATGAAGTCAAAAATAAAATAGTTAAATTTAGGCAGTTTATTGTGGTAACATGTGTGACATGTTGGGTAACGCACATGACGCTCTGTGAAAATTCAAACAAGAACAGTCAAAATTATCAATTCATCAACTTAAAAGAGCATATTTCCTTTCAGAGAAGAGGATTTGAATCTTGTGTACCTGAATCGTGAGTATATGAAATTGATAACTCAGCCCTTTTAAGAAATGCCGAATGTACTTGCATATCATGTTTTGTCATACACACCGCACACGATTCCTCCACTTTCACTTTCAATTACATATGTCATCTGCATAAAAATAATTTTCTTTCAAATTTGCATCTTTTCAAACAACTGTTTTGTTATTTTCATATAATTTTCTTAAGATTCTATATACATTAATTGTGCCAATTAAATTTTACTTACCTATGACTCTCTTAAAATGGAGATAAATGTGGATCGAAAAGTGAATTTTGAACTTCATTTTGTGAAATTGTTATTTGGAAAGAAAGTTCCAGAACAAGGACATGACATCGCTGTGTCGGTGATGTTTGTTACGTCAAAATCATCCAGGGGCCGGCCACAGTGTAACTTTGCACCGCACAAGGGCAGAGGATTTCTGATAGAGCCTACATGAGAAGGCTGATCTTGTAGTTCTGTGTCAAAATAGGTGGATGGTTGATACATTGTTTCCTTTAGACAATAGACGTGTTTTGAAACAAAGTAGCTACTTGAACTACTGTTCAATTCTTAGGTCAGTGATTGTCCGTGGTTGCTGGGCAAAGATGACACACAACTGGCTGTCATATTCTATGTGCTCACTCCAAAATTTCCTCAATGCATCCTCTATCCTGGTACAGTGATGCTGAAAGGGTTAAAACAGAAAAGATGGACTGCTGGTGCGGCCATTTATTATAAATCAGCAAAATTAACAAATAAGTTTGTAAAATAATGCAGTTTAGTTTGGGTCTGTGAACACTTGTTCAGAGCCTTTGTTGTTCCCTGTTGGTCACATCATGTGTGTTACCATGTCACGTGGGTTACCCTTTTTCTCTGGTAAGGGGCAAATATTTCTGATTGTTCTCTCTTTATTATAAACCATGAGACCCTAAGGGATAATATAGCTTGGCTCAGAGATTCATCAACGATTTCTTAAGAAAACAAAACTTTTTTTTTTTTTTTAACGAAAAAGTGACACAACATTTGGCTCAGAAGAAAAGGGTTAAAGACCACAAAATATCACATAAGCCTAAAACTTCACGTCAAAGTTTCAAAGTTGGACTCTTACAGCCTTGAGTTTGGCGAAATTTTTTCCAATACTATCTTGTTTCGTAAGATTGGAAATTTAAAATGCAGTGGCAAATAACAATTTTTCGTCCATTTCAACTCAGCTAATTAAATGAAGGATGGTAGAATACAAAAGAAACTAGACGTATGTCGATGGCACGCCATCGCAAATCTCCGCACTCCTCAACGAATGTTATAGGAGTAGTAGTAATGTGTCAGAGGGCAATTCACTGAACTGGCATTCTGCTGTACAAATGATAATCTGCTTGTTGCAGTGATAAAGCACTGATACTGATCAGAGTTATAGTAATGTGAAATAGTTGGTTAGTTGGTTAGCATCGCTGCCTCACAGCAAGAAGGTTGTGGGTTCAAATCCGGCCTGTGGCCTTTCTGTGTGGAGTTTGCATGTTCTCCCCGTGATCGCGTGGGTTTTCTCCGGATACTCCGGTTTCCTCCCACAGTCCAAAGACATGCGTGTTAGGTTAATTGGAGACACTAAATTGCCCATAGGTATGATTGTGAGAGTGAATGGTGTGTGCGCCCTGCGATGGATTGGCAAGCTGTCCAGGGTGGGTCCCTGCCTTTGCCCGTAGTCAGCTGGGATAGGCTCCAGCTTGCTCCGCGACCCTAGTGAGGAATAAGCGGGTATGGAAAATGAATGAATGAATGAAAGGAAAGGACGTACGGTACAGCGATTGGCACACCTGACGCCATTTGACCTAGAAAACAGTCAAAATGGGGTCAAATCAAAAACTTGCTACACAGGGTCTTTCCATGCACCTCCCATAAAAATTTGAGCATCCTAGCTCAATGCTTAAGGTAGATATGGCCATTTTTCTTTTTTTCACAAAAAGCCCCCTAGTGGCCAAAATAAGAATCACAGGACGGCAATTTTTGGCATGCAGGTTGCTATCACCAAGATACATATCCATACCAATTTGCAGCCTTCTATGTTGAGTAATAACAAAACGTGCCATCCTTTTCCACGATTAGCACACCTGACGCCATTTCACCTAGAAAACGGTCAAAATGACGTCAAATCAAAAACCTGTCTGATATGTGATGAAGGGTCATCCCATGCACCTCCCATAAAAATTTGAGCGTCCTAGCTCAGTGCATAAGGAACTTATGGCCATTTTTCAATTTTCACAAAAAGGTCCCTGGTGGTCAAGAGAGAAAATGAATTTAAATTCTAAATGCGTTGTGCACCCCTCTGAGTCACTACCTTACACACACCAAAGTTTCAGGTTGATTGGCCTAACGGCCTAGGAGGAGTTACTGGTTCGGAAGGACGGACGGACAGACAGACGCCGAACTGTATTACAAGATCTCCTTGCTTTTTCGGAAGCACGGAGATAATAAAAATTGCGGCTGCACAATCATTACACTGCGTCCTTTCAGTTTACATAGCGACTTAACTCAAGATACGCATTTTCAATTTTGACTCTGAAGTTGACGTTTTTGTGGAATTGCCCAGAAATGTTTAATTTATTTCTCCAGACATTCAGGAGATTGGGCGGGGTAGGGGGTGGAGCAGCTCTGGGAGGATGTTGTCACGGCTAGCTAGAGTCAAGCTCAAACTGATTGGCCCTGCTCATAAAGCGGACAGGGTCATCATGCACACTGTCAAAGTCAGTCAGATCCTCCCTCTGCCGCTCCATCTCCAGTCTCCTCTCCAGTTCCTCGCTCTCAAACGCTATCTGCTGGCTGTTCAGATAGATGCTGTTGCGCGACAACATTGTGCTGTTCTCTCGGCAGGGCATGCCGGACTCCACTTCTGCCTCCGCTTCCAAGAGTTCCTGCTGGCCCAGCTGCTGCTCCGCAGTCCAGTTTTGTGCCGGTTTGGGATGCTGCTTGTTCTTGTGCTTCTTCCTCCGTTTCTGCCCCGACATCAGGTCCAGAGAGGCGTAAGACACGTCCTGCTGTGAGGGCTGGCAAGGGATAGGAAACAACACATACATGTGGCTCAATAACCGCAAAATCAATCCATGTTAAGTTTTCATTGGCTGCACCACTACGGAGTCATGCTGCTGATGGGTGGAAATATAAATGCCAGACAACTAACGCTAGGAATATTGTCTCATGATGATTAATGACAAATCTGCGAGGATGTGTGTATATGTGTGTGTGTTTGAGAGTAAGTTTATGCCTGTGTGTGTGCGTGTGTGTGTGTGTGCGCTGAGGACAATGGCACAAACTGAGGGTTCTCAAACCATAAAATCAGTTGAAATGCATTCCTAAGAGGCCGCATTACTAAATAGTCATGTTAGTGACTGATGAATACATTAAAGTCTGGCTTCTAATGAGAGGTGTATTGTTTTCAAATGATTAATGACAAATCCTTGCGCATTTGTGTGCGTTTATGCAAGTGTGTACATGTGTGTGAGATGGAGTGTATGTATAGGTGTGTGTGTGTGCGTGCGTGCATGTGTGTGTGTATTTGTATGCAGTGAGGTCTTGAGACAGTGACAGAATTCTAAGGGGCAGCAATTCCTGCAATGTTCCTTCAAAATGACCACGTTACAGCTGACACTGTCATCTGAGGGCATTTGCATCTATAGGCCTATCAAATAAACCTTGCAGGAATTGCTCCCCTTTGAAAGTGGCGTCACAGTCCATATACTCATGAACTGCACTTACACATATGAACAGGACACTATATGTGTGTGTCTAAGTATGCTAGTGAGAGCCTGCATGTGTGTTTGTGTGTGTCGATGTGCTGCTATTGCAACCTGAAATTCTCTCAGGTCTATATTAAATTATTGCGGTTGCAGGACTTTGACCATTGTGGTTTCTCTGCTTTCATCTCCTCGTCCCCTGCTGAGTGTAGTGGCTAATGGTGTGAAGGGTGTTCTAAAGCCTGCCACTATTTCAGCTCTCTTCACCTCCTGACACGTGAAGCTAGCGTCAGGTCTAGAATGGCTGTCAGCCTTGAAAAAAAAAAAAAAAAAGAATGAAAAAAGCTGCGTAAACAAAAAACACTCAGTTGATCCTTTAAAGTTTAGTCCGTTGTTTGAGCAAATTTCTTCCCAAACTAAAATTCTTACTGTTCTTGATACAATTTGACCACCGGAATAATTATGGTCTCATTTGAAAGGTGACACTCAGTAGACTGCTCTCAAATAGTCAGAATCACTGAGAATATTATTGAAATTGAGTAACAACGCTGAAAATATAAGTTTTTGTTTGACAGAAAAAGATTCTATGTTTTCTTTTGCCACTGTGCGCTGTGACCAAGCCTCACCAACCTAAGAAAATAATACAGCCACAGCCAGACGCTTAAACAATTGCAGGTTCAAATCTTATTATTCTGTAACCAAAAATGAATATTTCATAGATTTTTTTCTCGTTGATGTTCATGTGGGTGTCAACAAACAATTTTGGAGAGTCCAAATTTCCTAGCATTCCTGGCCATGGCCACGTTCACTTTTACAATGCCATTACAATTTCCTTATTTCAGGTCTTTTCCCCATATATCACTACATTTTGACTCTTACATACCCTCCCAATTCCCTTCACTGGTGTGTGATCATATATGCATTATAAAGTCGCATCCAAAACTCCTTTGCTTCTTTGACAAAATCCCCCCTTGTCAGGGACCATCAAAACAATTCCTCCTTGTAGAAAGTAATCCCTTGGCTACCATACACATCTGTCTTTTGAAAGTTTCAGATCACTGGCTGTGAGTATAAACTAGGGCTGCACGGTAAATGGAATCGCGATAATTGCAAGCACAATAAAAGTAACTGCCACTATGAGGCAGACAGATGTGCTTGCTGATTACCTTTTCTATGACTCATACCTAATGCGATCATTTGAAATGCTTCCTGGAAGAAAACTGTGATTTGAAGTTCGCTAATTACCAGCGAGGTTGGACAGCCTCCATCGCCTTGGCATAATTAGTTTACCTTAAATCAACTCCCGTGTACTTTGCCTGACCTGCAATCAAGCCATTTATTCAGCCAACTGACTGATCAAAACCAAAGTGCGGCCAATTATGATTAAGAAGAGATAATGAGAAGCAGACAGACCTAACCAGGCTGCCCTGTTTGATTGAATGTCAATAATCTGAATAGCAAACCTCAGAATTCCACCTCTCGTAGAATTTTTACATATCATTAAAAAGATTTAATAAAAAATAAACCATTTTAAGATGACCTTGGTTTTTAAGCGTTTCAAAATATACACGAAATGGAAAAATTTTGTGAAGCATATCATCGAACGTGAAAGTGAGAAATTATTTTCGCATTGCACGCAATAGACAAATGCAGCGAGGACTTGGCAAACACATTCAGGCAAACGCTAATTAGGAGCATTTTTTATTTGATAATTGAACAAGATTTGAAACAAAGTAATTAATGGCTGTTTATTTTGGTTGCTTTTGAGCTTCTAAATAGCCTAAAGTGAAGGTGGAAAACATTTTGCTTAAACGTATCGAACATGAAGAGTAGAAATTATTGCATTCGCACGCAGCGCGACCAAATGTAAAACCAGAAATAATCTGGCAAACACATTCGGGTAAATTACCTGCTGAACAAAGCAAAGTTAAGGTCTGCAAAATCATCATCCTCTACCCAACAATTGCTCTCACCCCCTTCCCAATTGCTTTGCTCAATTTGCAATCAAACAGTTGATTCGCTCAATTAGCGATTAAATTTAAATCTGCTGCGCTGCGTGCAAATGCGTTAAAAATTTACATGTGACGTTCAATACGCTTAAACAAAATGTTTTCCACCTTAAAGCTGCTTTCACTGTCGGTGATTTAGACGCTCAAAAGTAACCAAAATCCAGAGCTATGAATTACTTTATTTTAAATTAATCTCGTTCAATTATCTATTAAAAAATGCAACAAATTTGCGGCACAGGTTCGCCTGAACTTGTTTGCCAAGTCTTCGCTGCATTTGTCTATTGCGTGCAATGCGAAAATATAATTTCTCTCACTTTCACGCTCGAGATGCTTCACAAAATGATTTCCACTTCGTGTATGTTTTGAAACGCTTAAAAACCAGGGCCATCTTAAAATGGTTTAATTTTAAGAAATCTTTTCAATGATATGTAAAAATTCTACGAAAGGTGGAATTCAGAGGTCTGCTATTTATTCAGATTATTAACATTCTTTCAATCTAACACGGTAGCCTGGTTAGGTCCGTCTGCTTCTCATTATCTCTTCTTAACCAAAATGTGGCCAATATTGATTGGTCACTTGGCTGAATAAATGGCTTGATTGCAGGTTAGGCAAAGTACACGGGAATTGATTTAAGGTAAACTAATTATGCCAAGGCAATGGAGGCTGTCCAACCTCGCTGGTAATTAGCGGACTTCAAAACACAGTTTTCTTCCCGGAAGCATTTCAAATGATCGCATTAGGTATGTGTCATAGAAAAGGTAATAAGCAAGCTCGTCTGTCTGCCTCATGGTGGCAGTTACTTTTATTGCGCTTGCGATGATCGCGATTCCGTTTATCGTGCAGCCCTAGTATAAACTAAAAAATTAGATTTTCCTATTGTACTGGAGGGCTAATAGGCTAAAACACATATTTTCCGTTTAGATCAGCATATAATAGCCAGTTAGTGTGCTTATTTTGTTTCTATAGGGCTACTGTACAATGCACAGCTCGGCATCATGGGTAAAAAAGCTTATTAAAGCGAAGCTTATAAAGACAGCAGCTACTACCTCTCTATCAAAATCAATTTAGCAATGTTTGTCCAAGCTTGCTTATTATGCGGATTAAAAACTATAACACGTTTTTATCCCTGGACCACTACTTAGGTAAGAACATTGATTTTAACATATTTTGACATATCTGAAGAATGCTATACAATTGAACCCATAGGAAAGCATAATCAGGTTGAGGGTAGTGATGACACAATTTGAAATAATGTTTTCGCTATTGCATTTGCATCATAAAATGGCTTACACAGTTAGAATGCTGAGTCGTCTAACTTTCGAATGAAACATAGTTCTACAACGTAGCACAATATTTGACAGTATAAAAATGCAATTATGCAAAGTAGCTCATCCTGGGGCTGATGCTCACGAAAGGATTCATAATCCGCGTGCTAAATTAGAACCACATGGGCAAACTGCATACTTTCTCATCGATACATATATTCTCACAGTTCAGCATTTCTTATTGAGTAATCTCATTTTTAATGAAAACAACAGGTGTAAAATTTATTGGCACCCCGAACAATTACTGTTAATAAAACAAAATGTAATAGTTCATTTTATATTTTTTGCATAACTATATTAATCTTAGGTTAAATGAATGATATTGTGTAATTTTAATAAATACAAAAAACAATGGCAATTGATCTTGACAAGTGTGCTCACGAATTCCAAAGAGTGCATGAATGGTTAAAATATACCGCTTAGCACTGTCTAGCACAGGCAATTAAAAAACAAAACAAAAAACTTAAAATTTGTGAAATGGAAGCTAACTCCCAAAAAAGTGTGTGTTCTCCTTATGGGTTGTCAAAAAGAGTGTAAAGTAGGTGATAAAGGACTAAAACACTGAAAGACTGCAGCAATTGCCCTTGCTGTATTTTGGGGTTACGGAGTCTCAAAGACAACTGCAACATACCAACTCTACAGCAATAAACATCTTGAAAGCATCAAGTAAAGAGAGCCCTCACTGGGTACAAGAATCCATATGAGGAGAGGTCCCTCATACCAGCAGTAAAATATTGAATTGCTGTCCTACAAAGGCTAAGTGTAGTAACTACAAAATAATTTATGCAGTAAAAAATTGCTTCAGAGTTTGTTTGCTGCCCCAACAAATGAATAGTTACCATATCTATGATAGATTATGGTTACCTGACTTGCCATAGAATTATTTCTGTCCAAATAAATCCTAACCTCCATACTTTCATACTTTCAAAACTGCATAACTCATACTTTACCAAATGTGTTGTTATTACACTTAGGCATTGTAAAGCAGATTGGGTCACTGATGTTTTGGAATTGTTTTGCAGCTTGTGGTCCAGGGTTACTATGTAAGTGAACTCCCACGTAGCCAACTGGGAAATTTGGTTGTCTCTGCTAAGAGGCTGACAGTTAGTCATAGATGGATTTAACAGCGAGACAATCGCCACAGTGTCGCATCAAAAACCCATGCAGTGGTGGCTAGTGAGCTGAAAATAGAGGCAGAACACCCCTTTCAAATGATGATTGGTCTTGATCAGTTTTCAATCATTTTTTAAAATTACGTGAACACTGAAAACATTCAACACTTTCAGGTCTGGCTAGTCCTGCCAGTTGAGGGAGCACAAAAAATGAACCATGTCATTTTGATGCAAAATTGAATTTCAATCAACGATAATCAATTGTGGATACTTGCTGCTAATCTTCATATTCTTTGTTGTAATTTAAACAATTATGAAGCGCAGGATTGATAGTTTGTGTTGCAGGATGTGCTAAAAGCAAATGCGGAAGTTAACAGCAATTTATGCATATTTATTTTCAGTAAAGTGAATAAAACATTTTTTTCAAATTGAATTTACTATTAAAATTGCCGCAGCATTGCATTGAGAAAAAATAGCCCGGCAAAGCGGGCGTTACCCCTCAGCCCCTGGACTGTTTGGAATGAATATAAATTGACGAAAGCGTTTTCGAGTTTTCCTGTGGAATACGAAATTCAAGATGGAGACTGTGGTGACCGTGCTGAACATCCGAGTGCCATCAAATTCAACAGGCGTCTGTAAGTACACAAGACCAAGCAACAGAGCAAAAATGGCGTAGATTGACAAAGCCATTTTCAAGTTATTGCGCGGAATACAAAATATAAGATGGCGGCTGTGGCGGCCATACTGAACATCCAAGCGCCGTCAAATTGATAGGCTTCTGTAAGTACACAAGACCAAGCAACACAGCAAAAATGGAGTTGATGGTTGAAGGTGTTTTCAAGTTATCGTGCAGAATACAAAAGTTTGCGGGACAGACGGATAGACAGGCGGACGGGCATCGCGTAACGACAATACCCCTCTGCTCCTTAGTCGGGGCTGAGGGGTGAAAAGGTTCGTATTTAACCGAGTTAATGTTTCTAATCACTGGAAAACTTGTTCATCAAGGAAAATGATTGAAAACAGGTCAAGAATACTTATTACTTCGAAAAAAGATTTTTTGTGCCTCCTCTAATTCCAGCTGATCAGCTGTCACTGATCTACCACAGAAAAGGTTAAGTGAAAACTGCAATGTCTACCTCTGTCTCTGCACTTATATCTGATCAAACAATTAGAGTTCTTTCCACGCCAGTTGCGGCAAATTTCCATTTGGATCAACAAATTAAATTGAAGAGATCTCCATGTAGCAGGGTCTACATAAAAGCGTAAGAAGTCCTATGCAATACAAAAGGCTTCAAAGTCGCTTGCTTCCTGCTGGATAGGTAAGTAACATTTTTGATCATTTTTATGAACTCTGCCCTTTTCTGGTGGAATTAATTTTAATAGAGGACAACGTAAGATTTACATGAGCATGTCTGCTAATAGTTCTGTCCGCATTCACCATCTGACTAACTTTTACTGACTGCTGCCCTAGATACAATTACAGTGTCTTTTACCTGCTGTAAAATGCTCTGTGAAAAAAAAAAATCCCAAGTAAATCCATGCAATTCAAATCCTCGCAAAATATCATGTCACTTACTTGACTTGCAAATGCATTTCTGAGGGCCTGCAACAGTCCGGATAGGGCTTTAGGTTCTAGGACTGTTTCTGTTGCTCTAACTTCAACTGCAACATTTCCTTCTGATGGCATGCTAGTCTCAACTTCAGTGCTCATTATTTTAGCTATTTCTCTCTTCAATTATAAACAGCAAAGCCTAAAGGCAAACCATTGGACTTGGGTTCATTGAGAATAATAATGCTGGATAATGCTTACCGATGTTATCAGGCAAAATAAGAGGTGTCATAAAAGGTCTCTAAAATGACAACAGCATCCATGCTGGTTGTTCTAAAAGCAGCTGCGGGCACTAATGACAAGACTAAGGTAACAAAAAACTTTACTCTGATTCTGACATCAGTTGCTTGAGATAACAACGGTCATTGAATCATTTCAACTTTTTACCATGACGTGAGTGCAGTGTTCCCTCCAGGGCTCGCGGGTGCAACGGTGAGGTGAGATCACATTTTTTATTATTTTTTGTGTATGCAGTAGGTCATTTTATGCTACTACCTCCAATATGTACTAAGTCTCCCTCCTATCACCAGCATTGGTTTTACGTTCACGTAGCTGTCAGTATCTTCTCTGACTCTTTGCAACCTTAGAATTGCAGGGTTCCAACTGACATTTGGTCAAAATTGAGTTAACTATTGCACACAATTGGTAATAAATAGTTCAGTTCTATCTAATGATTAAGTATGGGTATTCAATTAATTTGTTAAATTGGGTTCAGATCAGAATTACAAAGTTCCAGTTCCCTAAGAGTACACTGAGAGGCCAAACTTTGCAAGCAAATTCCTCAAACTTTGTAAATGTTAGTTTGAACCCAGTAATTCTAAGGTGTCGTCTTGCCAACTGGCCCACATTGTTAGATGTTCAGGAGAAAAGCCTCTGCTTAAATTTCTGAGGTTGATCAGCCATGTAGGATCAGCCAGGCTTCTCAGATCTCAGAAGTAGAAGATGGCCTCTCAGACTGAGCCCCAGGGTGTGGAGAGACAGGTGAAAGTGTGCGGGCAGCGTACCTTCTCCTCCCGGGCTTGTGTGGTCATGTGTTCATAGAAAAGATCCCCCCCACGGCCTGTGCCCCCCACACCTGCACAGAACAAAGAGATGGGTGTCAGCACTCGAGCAGCAAACAACCCACAGCTCCGACTGACAGCCAGCCATAATGTGTGAGGACTATGGCTGCATCCACACAATGCGTCTTCATACTAAAGTAGCATTTAAAAACGAAAACTATCTCCATCCGCACTAAAATGCTAGCTCACAGTTTTCAATTAAAAGAAGTCTCAGATTTAGGCTTCAAAAACACTGGAGCAGTGCGAGGACACTGCAAAAATGCAGCAAAAGTTATACGTTTTAATATGAAAATGTACTCTTGTGGATGTAGCCTATGCTTCTAAAGGCAGAAATGGATATTCCTGTACATACATGCAATATATTTTCTCATGCACAGTTTCACCCAAATGTTATTCCTGCTTTCGCAGTTCCCTGTTTTGCAAATGAGCAGTGCATAGCCCCAGATAAATAAATTAAAACAATTTGACGAAGGTCAATTTTAAGCAAATGATTGAAGTGAATAAAAAGTGCGAACCATTGATGAAAGGCGCGAGTACAGGATGAAATATGCTGGCATTTGTTGTGCAGGTTCTAGAGTTTGAATAGAGGCCATGCACCCTTGCGCAAGATAGTATCATTGTCCTTTTGCAGGAACTGTAATCTGCAAATGTTTAGAAATATTTTAAACAAAACATCAGGACCAATTTCAGTTCCTGAAAAATGTGAACTGTGAGCTGTGAACTGTCAAAAAAAATTTAAAACGATAGTTGGAGTAACTTCTCTTGGCTGAAAAACTAGGAAAACTTTCTTGCCATTTTATAATTGTATATGGTAACTGGCTTTTGTTCCAAGTATACTGAAGAACCTGCCACCAGTTGCACTTTCCCTGGACTCTCCAGGTGATCCCAGACAGCCTCGATGAAGTTGAGATCAGGGCTCTGTTACATCTATATTGTCTGAATCAACAGTCTTTAATATAGTACAAAATCTTTTGGGAGATCGTCTTTTAAATTGACGTTTTGTGTCTGGAATGTGCTCTTTACAGCAACACTAATGCATGAAACAATAATCAAACATAACAATAATCATCTCAGACCAAATTTAAATTTAAAAAATCTAGACTGCCAAAAACTGAAGCACAATACTGCATATTTTTACATTTCTACGTTGAAGAAAATAATAAGAGCAAAGAAAAATGAATTGCATTCTTCACTATTTAGCATTAAGGAGAATTTATGAAGAGAAATCTTAAATACATCATTATAATCCATGACCATGCTTCACTTCCAAAATAATAAAATAGATGTAGAATAAAACTACTTTCGGTGGACTGTACACTATATCATTGGACAATTATAGAACTGCAAGCTATAGATTAAAATAGAACCAATGCATTACAGTCTGGACCAGGGGTGTGAAACTCAGTGTTATGTTTTTGGGATTTCCGTTCAATCAGCTGCTAATATAGGGCCAGATACAAGGTTTTCAGACTCCTCCGACAAATAATGAATTAAATGGAGTATTTTGGGCCTGGAACACAGCAAAAACCAGCAGACACAGCAGCCCTCTGCCACAGCTGGGCTGTGGGTGGGGGGGTAGGACAGGCCTCCCACTGTGGCCCTTATCTATGGGGGGGAGAGTGGGGGTATGGTGGGGTGGGCTACTCACCTGTCCCGTCTGAGTTTATGTTGCCATAAATGGGGTTCTCTTGCTCAACTCCGCAATCATGACTGTAGGGAAAAAAAAAAAAAATTATATATATAGAGCAAGTGCACAAATGATTCTCACCCTTCTTGGACATTCAAATAGCGTTTGCATTATTGAAGTACTTCTGTATTGGATTTGTAAATGTTCTTATACACAGTGGCGTCTCTGGAAGTGATAATTGGTGGGGCCCGGACCATGCCTTTGCCTCAATGATTGTTCCTGGCTTGTACTCAGTTATTTTCCATTATTAACACGTTTTCCAATTATGACAATAATCCTCTGGCAATCGAAGTTATGGTTTCTCTCTCCATGCGATCTACTGACGACTAAATAATGGGATAAATTCAGATCAGAAAAAATTATTTAGGCCACTCAAAAATTGTTCAACGCTTTATGAAAGACAAACTGTTCTCAAACGTCTGCGCTACCTTTTCCACACATCAAGTGATTTAACTGGCGCTTCATGATCGTTTTGTTTAAATAAAATAAAAGACCATTTGAAACGTCTGTGTGCTATTCTGAATAACGCTGATTTAAATGCACGAAATTACGCGTCCAGATTAATGATTGTCGCCGTACCGTACCGGCGTGTTCTCGGAGTGAATCTATTGCTCAGTCCCTCAAGGTAGTTGCATGTCGCGATTGCAACTATTCAAGCAAATTCAACCAATCCACGCAAATTTCTCGCGGACGAAAAATAAATCGCCAAGACATTGCAACTTTCATTGCCACTTTTTGAAAAAGTTGCTGCAAGAAATCAATAAAACAATAAAAAAGCGGGGTAAATCCTGGAAGGATTGTTTGTCAATTATGCGAATGATGGCGTGCAAGTCAGGGTTAGTAATTGTTTTAAAGGGGAGCTCTGGGCCCCACCAATCGTCATTCCTAGAGACGCCCCTGCTTACACATATACATTTTATTATGGCATTTCGCTTGTGTTGGTGTTACAGGAATTGGACGGGAGTCCTGCCCTTAATTTAGCAGACCTCCTCCAATGATTTTTTTTGAAGTGCACATGGAGCTTGCAACCAGCAAATATTAATTTCCCCCAGTCCTTCTGGGCATGCACAGACCTCAGTTAAGTGCCCACTCCAGCTCTGCCAATCATTCAATATACCTTAATTTCATTTTATTTTAAGCAACTTTCATTTCATCATTGTATTTATTCTGCAGTAAATTGGAGCTGCATTGTGTGTCCAGTATTTGGCCTCTGTTCAGTTAAGACTCTTTCTGGAGCTGTTAATTGAGTTGCAGGCTGAGGCTTCATGCTTAATATTTACAATGAGGTCCAAAATTATTTGAACAGTGCCTTTTATTACTAAATTCCAGAAATTCCGACCAGTTTAGCAGAATATGGATGCAAATAACCAAAAATTAAACTTCACAATCTCATGTGCATGATTTTTCAATAAAATACACTGTATTGCAGAGCCAAAAAGAAAAAGTTGTGTCACAGTCCAAATATTTACGGAGCTCATCAGGCAACTACAGGCCAAAAGCAAACAAAATGCCTGAGTCACACCAGATTAAAGAGATGATTCCACAAAACTGAAAATCACTCAGCGAATATCACGGAATTGTCAAACAAAATTATAATCAGTTGAGTGCGCAGTCACTGCTAACTTCCACCGTACATTGAATCCTGACTGCATTCCATTGAATGCAGAACAAGAATTGAGGCTAGATAGATAAGAATTGAGTAGGAACTCGCATTTTCAAGGTAAATGCTTTAGTGAATCTTCATATCCTTTTTGTGACCCTTGATTGAAGAGCGTATGAAGTAGCAATGCGAGCAATAATACGACCCTGGTGCATTTTGCCACTAAAAATCCAAGATACATCAATCAGAATATAAATACACAGCTCTGAGTGTGTTGGCCTAGAGTGCAAATACATCTTGCAGATATGAAACGCAAAACTGTGCAGACCACGAACAAAATTAAATGCAAGACTTAAATTGCATAAACATGTATGGCATGAACAAATAAACAGTGGAAATGGGAGTAAAACAGGAGGTAGAAGGATGAAATCTCACCACTGCACATGATAGGCCTCAGGCTCAGGGTATGGGTCTTCTTTAACGGCTATACGAAAGAAAAAACAAATTATGTGCTTCAAATGTGTTTGTTTCATCTGCGCACTCTCTCTGTAGAAATTTTTCTGTCGGAAGAATCTTGCCTGATACAGTGACTTCAACTGAGGAAAGATAAATTGGTCACGCGATAAAGACATTTTCTGCTATGTTTGGGGTAAAGTTTCATAATATTTTTTTATTTTTTCTAAACAGCAAATCAGCACAATGGACTAATTCTTCTATGTTGTTCAAAGTGTTCTAAGCTTGATGCTGTTTTGTTGTCATTCTGCACACCCGTGTGTGACACTCTAGTGTTGCTACTGTGCAAGGTGTTTCATTTAATTGGGATATGGTATTGCATTCTTTGCTAGAACATCAATACTGTATCGTTATAACATACAGTATTCATCACGTATGTCCATGTACTAAGGCGCTCTCTCATTCAGCTGAGGATGGGCTCCCCCACTATAGCCAGGCTCTCCTGAGATTTCTTCCCATTTGGGAGTTCTTCCCTCACTGCCAGTTTTTTTTTTTTTTTTGTTTGTTTTGCCACTGGGAGATCTTTTTAGCCTAATTTGCTGCTTTAGGGGTTTAGGTTGAGCACTTTCCCTCCTGCTCCTCTGTGTCTTTGAAACAGTCCTTCCGTTAAAAAAAAAAAAAAAAACTTGGCAAATAAAGTTTGATTTAATTGTAAATCACATAGTAATTCTCCTTTTGGGTCACAACAGTTGCCCTCACCTCAGTAGGGACGTACTAAGACTAGTATCAGAGCTATAAGAGAAAGATTTACACTTTTTGTCCAATTGATCCTGGCCTAACCTGAAGAACAGTATCCAAACGGAGCACTTCTCTTATGCCTCGAGAATATGGGACACATTTCCGAAAGTAGCAGTTTTTGACAACATGATTATTTTTGCTTGTACTGTGCACAATGCATTAATTGTGTAAGTAGTCCACAGAAACTGACTAGCCATCTTCCCAGGTTCATTTAAAAAATATTCTCACGAGGACTAAACACAGGATCAATGGGACAGCCCAGTTACAAAAAATAAAATTAAAAAATTGATCAAACTGCAGGGCACATTTACTGTAGATGCAGAGGATTGTCTGGAGATAATCGTTCTTAAATGCATGTTTAGATCACATGATTCTCTACATACCTCTTCTTCGTGCATCTCGTCGTCGCAGCGAATAAAAAATGAAGTTGAAGCCCATGGAAACTGTCAAGGCGATAGAAATAAATGCCAGGGCCACATAGAGACCCATGTCACATTCTGAAGATAGAAAAAAAGAAAAAAGTTACATTCACATTCTGGCAACTCAAAAAAAAATATACACATAAATACTATGCCAATAAAATAATGATATTCTTATGAATATTCCCGAAAGGCAAATGCGATTAATTAATGATATTTACATAGAATAGGATATGACAGTAAAACTAGCTGTAATAATGACAGAACCTGTTCCTTCATACATCGACAGCAGGTTTTATTCCCAGGTCAGGCAATGTCACTGATAAATAGAAATACACCTCTTTGTTGAGCAGGTTTTTGGGGAAAGTTTTTTTTTGTTTCTAATTTTGAGTCTGTGCTCTAGAACTCTGTTGCTTACAGCGACCAGTATTTATTGTTACGTCAGCAACATTCTAATCATCCATTTGTGATGCTTCATCTTTAAGGGTTTGTCTGGTTTGTTTCGATAAAAAGCAAAATGTTCTGAAAGCAAATTCAGTTTGTGTAAGTTCCATTGGATAAGCGCGTTGGATAATTGCCTGAAAATGAAAATGATAATATATGCTTTTGGTTCTGAGCAGCAGCAAGGACTAATGTGGAAAATCAGAGACAGTACCTATTTGCTGTCAACTAACATCCTTTTGTGGCCGATGCATTTTAACCAAGGCATGCAGAAACATTGAATCAGAATCCAAAAACATGAAAAAACTTAACTAAAATTATTATTTTTGAACACAACAAAATTCCATGGTCGACCAGCATGGTCTCTCCCAAAATAAAAAAAAGGATATGGCCTGTCATTTAAGGTGGGTGCTTTAAACATTTATCCATGCCACATATCAAGTTAACAGCTCAATATGCTTGGTGATTGGCCCAGTCTCAAAAAAAAGGCTGAGAAAGGTAGAGAAATTGTCTAAAAATATACACAGGAAAGTCAAACGAGAGGCAGCTTGCAAGTACATAAAATGGCATCCATTGCCATGCATTTAATATAGGCCAACACGTTTTTTGCATGTAGAAGTAATACTTATTTGAACCTAATGAACATTTTGCATATTTCATCGCATATTCGGACTTCTTTCTTTTCAGAACAAAAATGTACTCCACTACCTTTATTTATGAGAGTTTATCAAATTAAGTCCGTATGTAGTCTTGTCTCCAACGCTGAGACGCATGCTTAAGTACAGTAATTCTTCTACTGACACTTTGGAACACTCAATGGAAATTAAGGCGAAGATTACATAAAGTAAAATGGATCCAAAGATCCACGTACATTTCATATGTAAATACCCTTAAACGCAAATGTGGCGTTTAGAGTTTAAATATATTTCCCACAAAGTTCCTACAAATGGCAGTTGCGTAGAAAATCCGTAAAAAAAAAACAATAAACTTTACACTGGAGAGCGGCCTTACCCATTTTATAGCGCAAATTCGCTTCCCGGCGAGCGTGCAGGTGCGCCGAGGTAGGTTACTGTCCACTTGCTAAATGACCGTGATCTCGTGCGAACTCGAGGACATTGCTCGACATTGAGGATCCGAGTTGCAGACGACTGTACAGGCACGTTTCTAACCGAGTCTATTTTTACCTCGCAAACAGGAAATGTGGCGGTCGACCTCACCGTTGCAACCAGTCACAATTTCAGTCATCTACAAAGGATTAAAAGATGGAATATACTCAATACATCAAGACTGAAAAGCTTTAGCCGGGAGATCACTCTTATACCCATTTTGAAAGCAGATTTATCACCATCAAGTGAAGAAATCATTCCTCTTCGCGTCATCATAGTTGTCCAGCATTTGATATGAATGACGGTAGGGGAGACCGGGGTTACCTCGTCATGATTTTGTATTTGGCTCCATAACTCTTTGTTGCTAAAACTTAGAGAAATAACTTTATAGTATATGTGTAGTGCAGAATGTTGCCTACAAAACTTGTATTGATATAATCTCAATATAACATATATTTATGTCACAATATTCAATTTTCGATATATCACAAACATGCCGATATGGGTGGGGTAAAATCGACTTAGTTGGCAATCAGCTGAAGCTGAAAAAGACAGTCATTTATTTTATTTTATTTTCAAATGTCTCTTCTGATTGACCAATCTCAATCATTATTGTATCTTACTACGCCTGATAACAAACCCTATGTTTTTACAATATGCAGCTTCAATATTTTAAACTTTAACTGTTTGCATTATCCTGCCTGTTAAGTCTCGTCCTGTCTGTCCAACTTTGTCCTATCTACCCAAATTTTGTTCTGTCTGTCCAATCATGTCCCGTTTGTCCATATTTGTCCTCTCTGCCCGGTCTTGTCTTGTGACTTGTTAAGTTTTATCCATTTAGTCTTGTCATGCAACGTCCTGTATTTGTTTTTGTTTATTTACCTTTTGTTTATTTTTTATTATCATTATTATTCTGTTTATTTCTGTTATTCTCTGTTTTTCTTTTTCTTTCTCTTTTTGTTTTTCACATGGTAATAGGTATGTTATACATCATGTTTCAACAATGTACAAACCTATAAGGGTGGGGGAAAAAAAGACAGTCCAATATTCTCATAACAGAAATGGTGAGAACAGTTTTATTTTTACAACGAACCAACACAAGCTATGATTTATGCATAATCACCATCAGAGTTGCAGTTATGACATATGTAGGTCAGCCCACTGACATTTGCACAGTCCTCATGTGCCCACCCTTTGCACGAGAAGCATTGGACCCACTCCTCTCCACCTTTGGATGATGAGTAAAGACCAAGGCACCAAAGAGGAGCAGCAAACATTCCCACTGACAAAGGAATGGAATGAAATGCAGAGGCCCCAGGGCTGGCACCTGCCAACCCTAAATACCTCTGTTAACACCTCCACTTTAATGGGCCCCACCTGTGGCCCATTAACGTGGAGGTGAAAGAATGAGAAAGGGGAGGGGCTGCAAGGAGCAAACCCTTACACATTCATACTTGTGTCCTTCAAACAAAGGCCCTAATAGGTCCTCTATCATAAACATAAAATAAATGCAAATATTAGAATTATTAAGACACTATAGGTGTCTGAAAAACAATAAATTGGCTCCTATATTTGACTTTGGAATATTTTAATATTGGCCTAACACAGGACCTACAAGCAGGGCAACCTCAGCACCCTGACAAACTAACCCCATGCTGCTTGGCCAGTGTAGCCCCATGCTCCCATTTTGGAAATCAGGCCGCATTTCTCATCTCATGATCACAGCAGGCCTTTATCTTATGTGTTGTTAATAACTCTAGTTACATACGTTTATGAAACAGTAAAAACACCGTGGAAATCTTTGTCTTCAAAGAAGCTAGACACATTTCTTTTAGAAACTTAAAGTTTACAATTTGGGTCAAAATTCAGTTATATAGGCAGAAAACACTTACATGACACTACCGGTCCTTCTTCTTTCCAAGATATGACATCGCTGTGATGTCACATAATTTGTACATTTTCGTTTTCCCGTCAGTGCGTTTGCAATGAAAAAAACTGGGGTGACAAACCTAACCCCGTGGCTGAAGTAACCCCGGTCTCCCCTACAGCTGATTTCACATACCAAAGTTTTTCATTTATGATTGTATTTTCACTCAGAATAGCTGTGGGTTGTTCCTGTATTGCACGTCGTCAAAGCTGTTAAAAGCAGTCAAGATCTTAAGTTTATCTAAAAAAAAAAAAAAAAAACACTTGTGACAAGCGCAAATTGTTCTTAAAAGTGTTACCTACATTGACAGTAGTTATTGGCCTATCATTCAACGGTTTAGTAAGGAAAATTAATGTATGGTATGCACAATCCGTGTAATAGCATAGAGCGGGGTAAGATGCCACCCTTCAGCAGGAATTTTCATAACTGAAGGCAAACAACATGAATTCATTATTTTTTTTTTGCTTGAATGGATTGTATGTAAAGTTGGCTACCACATCTTGAAAGATTTATGACATTGTCACTATAGAAATATTTTTAAATGTTTAATTACTTTTTTTTTTTTTAAAAGGTCATCTTACTCCACCCCTGGGGTAAGATGCCCTTCTGGATGGGCTAAGATGCCCCCCATGGGCATCTGTATTATGTTGTCTAGAATAACTTGAAAAGCCTAATACATACTGGTTTTACTGCATTTCACATAAGTAATTATCATATTATAGCTGTCATAATTGGCAGGCACATATCATACAAAAGATCAACATCTTTTTAGAAATTTCCTTGCTAAAGAAATGGGGAAAGGAAGAGGCACATTCTCCTAAACTTAACTTTTTATTAACTGGCTAAACACTAGGGCACAAGTGATGGCAAGGTACTGTTGGCATTAAATGCATCAAGGAATAGATGGTTATATCTTGTGGACTACTAAAAAATATGAGGCACCACATTCGATAAACATGTAGCGGTATGGAAAGTATATGAGTATCCATGAAAAGTCTTTAAAATTAAGAGTGACCATAATGCATTTCACCCAATATATTTCTTTTTAGGCCCTTATGGGTATTGATGCATATATGATTCATTATTGTGTAACTCCATATGGCCCTACTTTTAACATGTATGGATACACTCAATTTTCCATTCCCAGGTTCTTTATATAAATCATTATGTCTGCTATATATTTCCTATAAATATAACATAATTTTTAGAAAAAACTCATAAAACAGAACGAATACGACTCAAAATGTGGCAAGATGCCTTCCTTCCGTAGGGGCATCTTACCCCAAACCAAAAAGGGCATCTTACCCCCAGCACTACCATGTTGGTTTTGGCTCATTAACCCCAATTTCTCCTATTATCACCACACAGGACCCCCTTTTATACATAGAGAGGGCATCAGAGAGTTACACTGACATGTCCTGCAGACTCCTGGAGCATTCAAATAATTGAGGCAAAATTATTCATATGGTCATTTTTTATTAGAAAGACAGTAAAAACACAAATACTTTGAGTTCTCACATATCACTCGCTCTGTTGACTCATCTGTTGCTCAGGATTTCCCTCTAGGTGACAGTACATTTGTCTAAATCAAGACCCACATACTGGGCTGAGCTGAAATTGAATTATGAGCAAAGGGCATCTTACCCTCAGGGGCGTCTTACCCCACTCTACCCTACTGTTTCGCTAAATCTGCATTCTCTGGTTTGACAACCTCAGGGAGCCAAATTTATATTCAAAATAGAAAAAAGCAATGCTGAAACATTAACGACAGATATGAGATATTGATCTGTTTGAGAGTGTGCAAAATTAATTCAATACAATCCAGTGCTATAGTCCAGTATACAAAATCTCAAATTTTAAAAATACAGGAATGAAGTTTCAATAACCTGCACATCTTCAATGGAAGGACTACACGCATCACAACTTGCATCAAAATTTTGCAGAGAGAGTTGTCAGTAGGTGAATTCTGCATTTGTTATTTTTCTGTTCATTTTTTTGTATGTTCTTATGTTTATTATTGTTATTTTAGATGTTGTGTTTATTTTCATGTTATTTTCATTCCCTGTGTAGTTAAACGTGCTTTTTTCCTCCTTACTCCTGCACTCACCCTCTCTGTTCTGTTTGTTAATTAGTTCCTATTAGTTCCCTTGTTTATCACCACATCCGCAGTCACACTTCCCAATTCCAGCATACCTGGGGACTGTTGTACAAAACCAAGATAAGGGATTAAGCCGGGATTTTCCAGTTCCAGTCATAATTTAGCCCTGACTCAGCTGCACGAAAGCAGGGGCACATAAAGGAGATTTATTCTGAGCTTCTTGCCTGCTCTAGACCAGGCTAACAGCCAGGCTTTATTAATCCTGGTGCCTTATCTGCTCAGTCAGCAATCACTTTGAGTGGAAATAAATGTTTCACAGTTATTCCTCTGTATTTTGCATCTTTTTTTTTATTAGCCTGCATTTAAATACCACAGATACATTGTCATTCAGTTATGAATGCCAACTGTTATTTTAATGGTACTGATCATCCATGTGATAGTCATTTTTAGTGTTTGGTGGCATACTGTTATATGAAGACATATTGCTGTGAGAGGTGTGATGAATACATAATATTGCAGTTGATGAGATGATTAGAAATGGCTGATGAAGTTGTAAAGGTGGTTTCACTTTAGTCAGTAATGAGGACACTGTTACTGGCAGACTGGTTAGTTGACTTTCTTTTTGACATAGCCCATCTTA
This sequence comes from Gymnothorax javanicus, assembly GCA_029692085.1. Taxonomy (NCBI): domain Eukaryota; kingdom Metazoa; phylum Chordata; class Actinopteri; order Anguilliformes; family Muraenidae; genus Gymnothorax; species Gymnothorax javanicus. Next base: position 72,919,363 of record CM056199.1, read on the forward strand.
TAATAAAGCATGATGCTTATCAATTTTCCATGTGTTCATGTATTTTATTTGCCATTGGTAGTGCACAGTTTGTGGTTGCTAGGTTTCATAGTTGTATAATCTTCCAAAATTAGTCTCACTTTACTGAATCCAATAACCATATAGTGAACGGAACATTCGTGAAACAGAAAGGACACCACAATGGTTTTTTGACTTTTTATTTTGCAGTCGTCACTTGTCAGCTTGGAGCTTGAGAGAGAGAAACACAATGATTAATACATGGTGTTACAGTCATGCTTACAGTGCGCATTAAAATCTCTTCTCTTTCTAGTTTAAATATGTCTAGGTCCAGTTTTCTGCATCTTTTTGTAATTTCCTGGTCCAGGTCCATGTCCTGAAATTTCTTGTAGTTTAGAGTGCCGTAAAATTTATGCCCCCGTCACACTTATTCAAAATCAGCAGGAATCAAGCAGAACCAGCCGGAATGAAGAATTCGCGCAACATTCGGGCGGGAATTTCAAATTGACCAAAATTCTTACAGCTTTGAAAGAATGCCGTTCGAATACTTAGAATGCGCTTCGAACCCGCCTCAAATGATTCTTGCACATTCTGGGTGTATTAGCTCTCGAATGCAGCTTGAATGTAGTTGGAACACAGTAGGAATATTTAGAATGCTGTCAGAATGCAGTCAGAATATTTAGAATACACTTCGAATGCCTTACGAGTGCGGTTCAATTGCTGCCTGAACACCACCCGAAGTCTGGTTGGAAGGTGCCTCGAATGCTGTATGAATTCGCCTCGAATGCAGTCAGAACGCACCCGGAACGGCCGCCGAATATGGTTGGAACGTCCAAGAATTCAAACAGAATGCGGCTCGAATACTCAGAATGTACTTAGAATGTAACACGAGTGTCCCATATGCGTTGATTGAGTAATTGCTGACTACAGCAGGGGAACGTGAACATGCCACTAAAACTGACGCCGAGAGTTAACAGGTATGCGTTATTAATGAACACTGGCCACACCTGATAATGTTGAGAGTTTTCAGAGTTTCTGTAATGGTAATTTAAATGAACGATTGAAAACAGGTCATGACCAATCATTATTTTTAAGGGATTATTTTTAAGGTGAATTGTTTTAATATCGAAATAGATTCCGGCAGCAATCGAGATGCATTCGAGGTGCATTCCGGCTCATTCGAGGCGCATTCTGGCAGGATTTGACGTGGCTTGCCGTTTTTATTCTCCCTCGAATGCAATCAGAATGTTTTGAATGCTGTTGGAATGCCGTAAGAATATTTATAATGCAGTCAGAGCGCAGTTAGAACACACTTCGAATGCCATTCGATATTTCTCCACTTTGAATGCACCTGGAAAGTTTTGAGCATCAGCAAAACATTCGGGCCAGGTACAAGAATAGACCCGAATATTTGGAATGCACTCAGAATGCAGTCAGAATTTTTAGAACGCACTTCGAATATCCAGGTATATACAAAGAATTTTCATTCCGACGGCATTCCGGCTCATTCCGCCTCTAGTGTGACTAGGGTTTTAGGCCGGTCTCATGACCCTTTTACACTGGGATTTAGACTGCTTCAGGGCCGCCTCTGAAGTGCTGTCACTCCCGGTATAAAAGGAGTATTATTCAAATATTCACATTCACGACTTTCTTAAATATACTGTGTGGTTGATCACTGGTTTACTGGTGCAGAAGTGAAGAGGACGCGTGCTGTATACTTTTGACCGAGTGAGCGAAAAGTTATCATGCAAACATATGAGGAGGTGAAATGCATAATATGTGAAAAAGGCAATGATTAAATAAATAATAATCACATAATTGAAAATTGAGAGAAAGCCTGGCATGCAGTAGACCAACTGAATGCGCAAGAAGTATAAATAAAAATTGGCACTTACTAACCACTACTCCATCGAAATCACTGAAACCGTCATAATTACAATTCAAAGAGTTACTTGTCATTTTCACGAACAGTTGTACACTATGCCAAGTGAGCAGTGGAAGTTAATGGCACTCAGGAAATTTACCATGGAGATTAACTACAAACACTTATACACAATGCAAAAATATGTACAACCATATGCTCTCTCTCTCTCTCTCTCTCTCTCTCAAACAAGAAGAGAACAAACAAGACTGGACAGAGGACAACCCAGCAACAAGTCAAAGTCAAGTACAGGAACATTTTGCAGGCTAATAAGAGCCTTGATTGTTGATATTGATGCACAAATGAGGTGTATAAATTACTTAGAAGCTGCCTGCTCACATATTTAATTGTCTCGACTGATTTTAGTTGTTGAGAAAAAGGGTAATTTGTCTAGTACAGGCAGTGGCCCACCAACCCCAGACGTCACTCCAGCAGAGGAGCTGCACTTGATATTAACCAAGGGAGGCCTGTAATGGAAGGGATCCAGGGGACAACAGCCACTGACTCTGTCCCTTCTACGCAAACCGTCCCCTTCATACAAGGTACATTATTCCAGTACTGCACATTGAATGCAACCATATATGGTGTTATGTGGACTGTCTGACTTTGGTTTGCCTTGCAGTGTCCGGTACACACTCATTCTTCTGAAGACTCCAGACAATAATCCTGTGAGTATTATTCATTAAAAAACATAGGCTTGGCATGTCCTGTCAGCATTAGGTCAATGCAATTCTATTGCATATGGTAGGACGAAAGCACTTCTGCAGCAGCAGATGGTGAGGATCCTGCGTTGCTGGACTCCAGAGGGCTTGAGGTATCATGTCAGTCTTGTGGAAATACTAATTTTTTCCGTAATGGCTATAAAGTCAGTGATGTGGTGCCTATAGAAAATATTAAGAGTTGGAATGCAAAACCCACAAAGTCCACTCAATCTCTTTTGTTTTAAATTGAGTTTTGTTTACTCAGCATAATATGCTGAGTAAAAAAAAACTCAATTTAAAACAAAAGAAGTTGAGTGGACTTTGTGGGTTTTGCATTCCAACTCTTCATATATTTGTAATAGGACCCAGATGCTGAACAACCTGAGAGCCAGCCGGGCAACATAGTGAGTATTGCCTAAAGGAAATCCACATTATGCACAAGTCCTCCGGTACTAATTGATGGGTGCTTTACAGAGTTCACAAACTGTCAGGCATCTACGTTGTACATGCAATGCCTCAAAAGACAAATAGAGCTGGCAGATGTGAAGATAAAAGTGCAAAAGAAACTACAGGACATGGACGTGGACCTAGAAATTTAAAAAAGTCACTGAGGAAACTGGACCTAGAAATCCTCAAACTGGAAAGAGAAGAGATTTTAATGCACACTGCAACCAAGACTGTAACACAATGCATTAATCATTGTTGTTTTTCTCTCTCCTAAGTTCCAAGCTGACAAGTGATGACAGCAAAATTAAAGGTTAAAAAAAACATTGTGATGTCCTCTCCCTGTTTCATGATTGTTAAGTTCACTGTACAGTAACTGGATCAAGTAAAGTGAGACTAATTTTGGGAGATTATACAACTATGAAACCTAACAACCACGAACTGTGTGCTACCAATGGCAAATAAAATACATGTACACATGGAAGAGTGACAAACATTATGCTTTATTATTAAATTAAAGGATAGGCTACATCAAAGAGAAAATCAACTGAAATAATTAACAATGTATTGGTCTCTGACTAGTCCACCATTAATATTGTTCTTGTCACTGACTTATTGAAACCACCTTTGCAACTTCATCAGCTATTTCTATTCATCTCAACAACTACAATATTGTGCAGATCCATTAAATCTCTCACAGCAATATGAACAGCAGTATTCATGAACTCCATATAACAGTATGCCACCATACAGTGATAATCTTCACATGAATGATCATTATAATAACTGCAGGCCTTCTTAAAGTGGTAATCCGTAAGATTTGAATTGGTTTGTTTATATTGACATCTTTGGCAGTAAGCTGTAATTGCAGGTGCGCTTCTGGACCTCATTTCCCATAACTCTTGTCGAGACCCAACAGTGCCGCCTGTATGACGTCGGTAAATTGGCGGCTCTTACCAGTTCCACGCCTCCTCAACTCTCATGCAGACGGGAAAGATGCCCTTTGACACAGCAATTGAACTTAATAAAAGTAAAAATTATGTGACGTTAGTCATCCATTAGCGTCATCTCATTCCAGTAACATGTTAGGCTATTATGATAAATCGATTAACTTAAAGGGCTGCCAACTCTCACGCATTCGCCATGAGAATTTGTGCTTCATTCACGTCCCCGTGCTGTAGTCAGTAATTATTCAATCAATGAAAGGCGTGTGTTCCATGATCGTTCAAATTGTTTAAATGAAATAAGACCATTTGAAACATTTTTAAGCAATTCCACTGCTTCCAACCCCTGAGTGAAGAAAAGCGTGAGAATTCCGGAATCATAATTGTTCTCATATTACTAGTGGCGAAATCCACCGTAACACATGTGAAACTGATAAACTTCAATGCACAAGGACTTCAATTCCACCTGAGAATCTCTACAAACGGTTTGATAGAATAACTTCTGACTACAGCACGGGAACATGAATATGTCATTTAAACTCAAGTCGAATATGTGAAAGTTGAGAGCCCTGTGTAAATAAGGAAAACGGTAGTTGGTTAAAGCAATTCTTACCTTTCTGGCATTTTTACACTTTTCTTTTGTAATCTTAAAATGCGTCTAATAAGCGTATGGCACACTAAAATGTAAAAGAAATCCACCAGGTGTTGAAACTCTTCAATATTCAATTCTCATATACAGTTGTGCCAAAAATTATTCATACCCCTACCAGTTTTTGTTTTTTTTTCAAGATATTTTTTGACAAATCAAATTTATTCTTGCACAAAGACACAGTAAGTTGACATAAGGCTGTAAGAAGTACAGTAAACAATTTTTCAAGAAATACAATACTTTTTGGTATTTTATTTGACAGATTTACAAAAAATGCCATGTCCAGAATTATTCATACCCTTTTCTCAGTAAATGATGGCAAAGCCTTTATTCACGATTACAGCCTCCAAACGTGTCCTGTGGTTGATCACAAGGTTTCTACACGTCTGCACAGGGATTTTGGCCCACTCCTCTTTGGCGAACTTCTCCAGATCCTTAAGGTTTGAGGGTTTCCTCACCATGACCTTGGTCTTCAGTTCCCTCCACAGATTCTCGATAGGATTGAGGTCAGTGCTCTGGCTTGGCCGCTCCAAAACGTTCACTGTGTTGTCCACTAACCATTTCTTGATAGATTTGGCCGTGTGTTTAGGATCATTATCCTGTTGGAAGATCCATTCCTGCCCAAGAACAAGTTTTTCGGCAGATTACTTAATATTTTCGCTGAGGATCTGGATATACTGGTCCTGTTTCATAATGCCATTCACTTTGAAAAGGTTTCCGGGCCCATTCACTGAAAAGCAACCCCAAAGAATGATACTTTTGCCGCCTTACTTGGCCGTTGGGACCGTGCTTTTCAGGTTGAACACTTAACTTTTCTTACGCCAAACAAAAGCCACATCTCTGTGCCTAAACAACTGCATCTCTGTTTCATACGTCCATAACATTGACAGCCAGAAGCTTGTATCTTCATCCAGGTGAGCTTTTGCGAAGGCTAGACTATTTCTTGTGTGTCTGGGTTGGACAAGTCGAAGTGGCGTAAGACAGGTGAAGTGTTCAACCTGAAAAACACGGTCCCAACGGTCATACAGGGTGGCAGGAGTATAATGCTCTGGGGTTGCTTTTCAGCGAATGGGCCCGGAAACCTTGTTAAAGTGAATGGCATCATGAAACAGGACCAGTATATCCAGATCCTCAGTGAAAACATTAAGCAATCCGCCGAAAAACTTGGTCTTAGGCAGGAATGGATCTTCCAACAGAATAATGATCCCAAACACACGGCCAAATCCGTCAAGAAATGGTTAGTGGACAACACAGTGAACATTTTGGAGTGGCCAAACCAGAGCACCGACCTCAATCCTATCGAGAATCTGTGGAGGGAACTGAAGAACAAGGTCATGGCAAGGACACCCTCAAAAGTTAAGGACCTGGAGAAGTTTTCCAAAGAGGAGTGGGCCAAAATCCCCTTGGAAACGTGTAGAAACCTTGTGATCAACCACAGGAAGCGTTTGGAGGCTGTAATCATGAATAAAGGCTTTGCCATCATTTACTGAGAACAGGGTATGAATAATTCTGGACATGGCATTTTTTGTAAATCTGTCAAATAAAATACCAAATAGTATTGTATTTCTTGAAAGATTGTTTACTGTACTTCTTTTAGCCTTATGTCAACTTACTGTGTAATTTGTGCAAGAATAAATTGGATTTGTCAAGAAATATCTCGGAAAAAAACAAAAATTGGTAGGGGTATGAATGATTTTGGGCGCGACTGTATTTATGATAAAAGTCCGAATAAAATGTTTTGCCGAGCTTCCTGTCTGTCATCCGTCGCAGCGCCCCTTCCAGTTGCCAACTGCTGACACCGCTTGCGAGTCACGCGCCTCTCTGGAACGAAAAAAAACGACGCATTTGGCTATAAACAAACGGGTGCTGAAATGCTATAATTACGATAATAACGTTAATGGTAGTTCGTCAGACTACAAAGGTAACTAAACGTTAAGAGGGCATTATATTTTATACCACATATAGAATGGAATATTATGTCATTGTTGGTTGGTTTTCACTTACCTCTGAATCTGACTCCATTGACCCGTTTCACTCTTCTATGAAAAAACATTGCGTGCGGCGCGAGGAAGTGAGCAGCGCGAGTGAAACGGGTCAATGGAGTCAGATTCAGAGGCACCGGTAAGTGAAAACTAACCAACAGTAATTAAGTAATATTCAATTCTATATGTGGTATAAAATAAAATGCCCTCGTAACGTTTAGTTACCTTTGTAGTCTGACGAACTGCCATATATTAGTTTTTTTTTTCCGTAGGAGAAGTCTGGCAATCGGGGGGAAGAGGGTGGGACTTTGGAGGGAGGCGGAGTTGTTCATGTTCAAATCTTTACTAAGTGCTGTGCGACATGCCAGAAAGGTAAGAATTGCTTTAACAGGTAACGTTATAACTTTTTTTTTTTTTTAATAAGAATAATTTGTCGAGGCGGTTAACGTAGCTTTTTTTCCGTTTGCTTCCTGAAATTACGTTATAATTTTAGTTTCAGTAGTAGCCACAACAGAGACTCAGCTAACGTTAGTTTCTACTCGGCACAGTATAGCTACACAGTATGTTAATTCCCATTGCCATTGGGTGGACGTCAGAAGGGACCCAGTAGCGGTATTTTCCGCTTCTTAAATGGAAGGCTGCATTTTTAACGGTCCTGCCTTAATTCCATTCGTAAAACTGACATATAGTGTGAGGTACAAGTTAGATTTAGGGTTAGAGGATAGAGCCAAGGTTCAGGTTAGGCAAAGTACCGCTACTGGATCCCTTCTGACGTCTACCTTGCCATTGCTTCTCCCGGGGTTCCTTAATTCCTTCAAGCTAGCTTGCGGCTCCTCCTACCTTCTGGACAGACCAAACACTGCTTACTGATGTAAAAAGTGTCACTCGATGTGCGCCTGTATTTGAATATAGCGCGGGAATGTCGCCACAGACACACTCATCGCTTTACCTAGCAAAGAATAGGCTCGTTCGGATTGAACTGCCGGCTGGCTGTGGCTGACTGCATAGCCAACGAGAACTGCCGCCGACTTCAGGGGAGGAGTATAAAAAGTCTGCCGTCAAGTCGAACACTTTCCCGTAGCGTCGGAAACATGGCCAATCTCGCTGCTTTTGCTTTGTTTGTGATGGACGAAATCGAAGCCATTGTTGATCCAGTTTTCGAAAAACAGTGATTTATTTTTGTAGAGAATATCTTTGTTATTCCAAATAAAATATCTATGGGGTGAAGAAAAGCAAGTTAAGTAGAATTCATGTTCGTCAAATTTAACTGTAACAGACGTCAAACGCGTCATCCAAAACTGAAACCAATTACGATCCATTTCCATCGTCACAGAGGCGTATCCGTTTTGCCGCAGCCAGAGAACAACTGCAACGAGCTATATAAACTAGAGCGCTACGTTACGATTTCAACGTGCAAGTCTGGCCGCCATCTTGTGATGGGCGTCCATCACAGAAAGGTGTAACCAAGTGGATTCATGCCTTCCAGAAATTTTCATTTCCACTGAGTGCCATACAGTCCTAACAAGCGAAAATACCGCCGTACTTTGAATCACTCCGGACTTGAGTTAAGCCGCTTTCATACTGGCCTCGAAACAAATTTTTCGCATGACAGATTACATTGAAAGTCAAAGCAAAGACGCGAATACACGGGTTTTGCCTGTATTCGCGTCTTTGCATTGACTTTGAACGTAATTTGTCATGCGAAAAATTCATTTCGCGTCTGGTGTGAAAGCAGCTTTAGGCAAGTCCGAAAACCCGTTGAAATCAGCAGTCGCTGTCAGTAGACGCGAATAGGTTTAGCTGTTCCTCGTCCTGGAGTCGTCCATCGTAATGTCAGTGTCCGGGTCTGCACCATGCAGCTTCTATCAAACAAAAAAATCGTCACAGATAAGTGTCTGATCCAATAACAAACCAATTCTTTTTCTTTTTTTTAATAGGCTAGATAGGCCTATGTGTCAGATTCAATTACAAACCAGTGTTTTTTTGTTTTGTTTTTTCTAAACTAGTGGACTTGGCTGCGGTCACAATAAGACACTTGTCATCAAGGTTCCCGGCATTTGCGATGATAATTTATCTTACTAGTTAACAAGTGCCCCGTCCTCGATCGTACTGCTAGAGAAATAGACCTGGCCAGACAGAATGAGATGAGTCATAATATTACCGTACCGAAGCGGTTTTAAGATAGCCTGGATGTATACCACCGTATTTTCAAACATTCCCAATGGAAAAATATCAATCGCTCAGGGGTCCGTTTCCCGAAATCACAGATGCTAACGTACGTCGTAGGAACCATTGACAATGAATGGACGAACTATGTAAGCTGCTAACTTAGTTAGCAACTACGCTTTTGGTGAACGCAATGGGCGATTATAGACAAAAATGGCGCTTCAAGCTAAATCTCCACTAGTTATCGGTCAGAAAAATGTCGGAAATCAAAACGCTGCTTATTATTGATATTTACCGAAATATTAACCAGAGCGTATTAGTTTACATGGGTTCCAGCGGCAGGCACGCCCGTCATAAGGTGGCGGCCAGCTCTGCACACATTGGCTGATCTGGAACGAACAACATAGCGCCTCTAGTTTATGGGTGCGTTGTTCTGCAAATAAGCGTTGCGAGATTCCCCAAAAATATGAGAATATTGCGAAGTTGCGCGATAAGCCCTCCAAACCCCGCGATAGCTATCGCGGGGTTTGGAGGGCTTATCGCGCAACTTCGGCAAGATTCTCGCGTAATTTTTCGGGAATCTCGCGCAGCCGGCTTACATGCTGACGCGCTCGAACGCACCCATCTTGTTGAACAACTGCACCATTTGGCTGCAGACGCCTTGATCCCACGAGGTCTTGTGGTCATGTGACAGGGGGATATTACGTCGAAGGTCTGCGGTGCCGACGGAAGTCGAGCAAGATTTCTAACTGGCGTGCATCACTTCCAGCCGGGTCTGCGCGGTGCTGCGCCGCATAAAGTCGAACGAGCCTAATGAAATACAAGTGCTTACATCAGTGGGTCATAGGCCCAATCACTGTTGTTTTATCCCCCCTCTCTGATAGACACTGACTTAATAGACAGTAATGAGACGGAAATCTTACGGATTACCACTTTAACTGAATGACACTGTTTCTGTGGCAGAAAGCAAATGTAATTTCCGTTAACGCCCATTGTATGTAATGCTGCATTCGGTAACACTCGTAAACACGAGTTGTGTCGTGAATTAAAGTCGAAGGTACGAGGAAGGGTCATTCGGACAGTGAGGTCGTGAGGTCAAAAGAACGGAACTCACCAGTCGTGTCTTGAAAACACTGCTTGTGGGATGCGTTACCGAATGCAGCATTAGCATTGTGCTAAGTCCTTCGCTCTGCTAACATAGCCAGTCACTGAGTCACGGACATTCGCGGCTGAACTAGCAACGGTGCGTAAATTAAATTTACTGAGTTGCTAGCTAACGTTAGCTTGCTAACTAACAAACTCACGTTACATAATGGTTATGGAAAGGTACAGTGAGCACGCTAGCTAGCTGATTAACGTTAATTTAGTAATGAAAGTGGTACTTCACTAGCTCGCTACAGCCCTAAGCCATACGAATTTCATCTACGTTACATTTAGGGTGCATCTCAAAGCGTAGGCTGCATCTTTTGAAGGGTGCATCTCAAAGCGTAAGCAGCAGCCTTCGAAGGCTGCATTTTTAGGGGTCATCATGTACTTCCATCCGCCACAGTAACATTTCGGGTTAGAGATAAGGATAAAATGAGGACTATAGTTAGCTTTGGGGCTAGGTTTAGGAACAGGGATTAGAGATAACGCTAGGGTTAGGAAAACCAGGAAGACTCGCGTAAACCAGAGCTGTTTAATGGAGATGAAATGAGGTCATGTTGGTTTGGTGGACGGAATTAAGTGACAAAAAAACCTCTAAAAATGCAGCTTACGAAGGATGTAATCTATGCTTTGAGATGCACCATTAGTATTCAGTTTGGCCAAATACTGAGAGCGTGACTTAATGCGGAGCGATTTTTTTCCACGCTCTCTGCCAACGAAATTTTCACAAAAGTGATATTACCCAAGGGTAATATCAAAAATGTTATGAGCTGGGCTATGGGAAAACTACTGCAGCTTTGTGATAAAAGATAAATATAAGTCAAAATTATTGCACACGATTAATCTGCTAATTTCAGACTTACTTGCATAAGCTTTATTTAGTTGGAAAAAATTGCAGTTTGTAGTTTAAAAGACAGGATGAGGTTGAATGCTGAGGTCTGGTAGATTTCAGAAAGATTTTCCATGTTGGCTTGGCCACATATTAGTCAGATGGGTCACAGTGACTGCATTTGTTCATGAAGTGAGATGTGGGGCACACAGTATTAGTAAACTCCTTTTCTCAATGAGGGTTGAAAGTTTTAAGGCCTTGCCTGTGATATGTGCTCACCCTTTTGGATTTGTAGGAAAATGTCCCCAGTTGTAGGAACAGGCCCTTGAACCACAAAATGTCTGTGAATTAATCCCCAGCATATAGCCTTTAAAGCAGGATTTGAGCCCACAGAGACATATCTGTTTGAGAACACATGCAAATGCACAAAAAATGTTGCAAGAGGCAAATGCATTTGGATTTATTCTTAGGAGGTATCTGCTTGGGCTGAATTTTAAGATCATTACAAGCTGTTAAACATGTTGCTATCACTGAATGCATGCAGAATTTGACTGTGGTGTGCGCATGCGTTCGAGAATTATATGAAAATCTATTTGAAAGATCACGCTCAATTCAGCATGTTAACACTGTGTCATACTCTGGGCTTTCTCTTTTCAAATTTCAGGTAACATACAGGAAGTCTCCTAATTATATCGACATATCTCTTTTTTTTTGTCATATCTTAATGGAGTCTCTGTGTGAATCGTATTTGTGGACCTCAACTTGTGCACACTCAGAACAATGATCACTTGTCTGTGTTTTTGTGGTTATAGTTATTGACAGCTGCTACAAGTTTTTTTTGGCCCATTTTTCCATTCTCGCTTGCTTTCTGACTTGCCGCAGCAACCAGGGTCGGAGGAAACAGCATCAAACAAAATTTGTGTTGCGGGCTTGAGCTACTTACCTAAGCAGAGAAAGAGACTGGATACTAAAATGAGAACATATGATGCACAAATACCCACCGCTACTGTATCCCTTTGTGATGGTTGTGCTCTGATCACCGGTGATGTGCATGGAAGACAGGAAGTGTAGGACTCAGGTGCGAAGATGGACTTGGTTGTATTTATTAAGCCTTCAGCAAAGCAAGAATACAATACAATACAATAGTATACAATACAAATTAACAAGGAATCGAGGTTCCTGGAAAATACTATTAGTAATACAACACTGGACATTAGCTACAGTCCTATGTATTATAAATAGGAAACAAACAAGGAAATGAGGATCCTGATTATTATAATAAAGTGCTGAAATAAACATTAACAGCACTACTTTCAAGAACTATAAAACAAATACAGGCAATACATGGGAGTTAAGTCTATACAAGACTATAGAGTAAATACTGGCTTGTTAGGCTGTCGAGACTACACAACGACTAAGTGCGAAGCTCAGTCTTAAATAGCACAACACTACCACACAGTGAAAATGAACAACAGGTGCATGCAATGATTATGGAGCTGAAGAATGCAGTCTGGGTCTTAATACACCGGTGAGTTGGAAGGCTGGAGGAGTGGCCTTACACTCTTAAAGGGGGCTCCCAAAGCTTTGCATCATGGGGATTTTTAGATGCAAAATAGTCAGAGTAATGAAGGTATGAGAAGCACAAAAAAGTATGAAAGTTTGTCCCAGAGGTAAACTAAAGGAACACAAAACTTGCACCTTAATTGGTATGGTAATATATTTGTACCTATTTCCTTGTAAAATGTCCTTATAGTTGTGCCTGTAAGTTTGCATACCCTAGCTGAATTTGTAAAATAGGCGCCATTTTTAAAGAAAACAAGAATGGCCAGGCAAAACACATTTCTTTTATTTCTTATTGGATTCATATCCAACTGTAGGTCATTTAGAACGGCACAATCGTCAAATAAAGAATGTCGAAAAGGTTAAAAATGAAATGAACCTTGTTCAAAAGTGTGCATACGCTTGGTTCATAATACTATGTATTGCTCCCTTTGGCATCAATGTAGTTAGCATGTAGTCTTTTGTGATAGTTGTTAATGAGGCCCTGAATTCTCTTAGGTTATATAGCTGCCTATTCTTCCTTGCAAAATGCCCCTAGGTCCTGCAAATTCTTTGGTCGTCTTGCATGAACTGCTCGTTTGAGATCTCCCCCAAAGCGGCTTGATGATATTGAGGTCAGGAAACTGTGATGACCACTCCAGAACCTTCACATTTCTCTTCTGTAACCACTGGGGGGTCAACTTGGCCTTGTGCTTTGGATCATTGTAATGCTGAAAAGTACAAGTGCATCCCATGTGCAGCTTTCATCCTGAAGAATGCAAATTGTCTGCTAGAACAACCCCAATTCCGAAATAGTTGGGACAAAGTGTAAATTGTGAATAAAATCAAAATGCAATGACTTTCAAATCACACCAGCCAGTATTTTATTCACAATAGAACAGAGATAACATAGCAAATGTTGAAACTGAGAAATTTTACAATTTTATCCACAAAATGAGCAAATTTCAAATTTGATGGCTGCTACAGGTCTCAAAAAAGTTGGGACAGGGGCCTGTTTACCATGGTGTAGCATCCCCTCTTCTTTTTAACACAAAGTAGAGGCATCTGGGCATTGAGGAGATAAGTTTCTTGAGTTTAACCATTGGAATTTGATCCAACTCTTGTCTAATACATTCTTCCAGCTGCTGGGGAATTTTGGGTCTCCTTTGACGGACTTTTCGTTTAATTATGTGCCAAATGTTCTCAATCGGTGAAAGATCAGGACTGCAGGCAGGCCAGTTCAGCACACGGACTCTTCTACTACGAAGCCATGCTGTTGTAATAGCTGCAGTATGTGGTTTTGCATTGTCCTGCTGAAATACACGAGGCCTTCCCTAGAATAGATGTCGTCTGGAGGGGAGCATATGTTGCTCTAAAACCTTTATATACCTTTCATCATTCATGGTGCTTTTTGAAACATGCAAGTGTCCCACACTATATGCACTAATGCATCCCCATACCATCAGAGATGCTGACTTTTGAACTGTACGCTGATAAGAGGAGGGGTGGTCTTTCTCCTCGTTAGCCCCGAGGACACAACGCTCATGATTTCCAACAAGAATGTCAAATTTGGACTCGTCTGACCACAGGACATTTTGCCACTTTGCTACAGTCCATTTTAAATGAGCCTTAGCCCACAGAACACGGCAGCGCTTCTGGATCATGCTCAACAATGGCTTCCTTTTTGCATGATAGAGTTTTAGGTGGCATCTGTGGATGGCACGGCAGACTGTGTTTACAGACAGTGGTTTCTTGAAGTATTCCTGGGCCCATTTAGTAATGTCAATGACAGAATCATGCTGGTGAGTGATGCAGTGGCGTCTGAGGGCCCGAAGATCACGGGCATCCAGTAAAGGTCTTTGGCCTTGTCCCTTACGCACAGAGATTTTTACAGTTTCTCTGAATCTTTTGATGATGTTATGCACGGATGATGTTTACGTGGAAAATCCACAGTGGTTTTTTCGTTAAGAGGTGCCCATTAAGGCATGTGAATTAAACATTTTATAGAATTTATTATTCACTCGCCTAAACATTTCAATGTAAGGGAAACTAACATGTTGACAAAGAACAATGATTGAAATCGGGTCACTAATCTGATCCGTTTCAAGGGATGTTTGCCGCCTCCTCGGTTTTCCGTCCACCGCCCGCCACTGCAAATCATTAATTAAAATTATTGCATCAATGAACATTTACATCCAAGTAGAAAAAATTAACCTGTATTCTTCAATTAGTGATAACCAGTGTTAAAAATAGTTTTTGACAGTCCTGCAGAATTGCAAATAATGTAACATTTTAAATGACCAGTTGATAGCAGTTAGCACAGATACTACACAAATTATTTGAACTCTTTCATGAAGTTTTCAGCTACTTTGGTGTCCTGCTCCTTGAGTGCATATCTACATCCAGTTGTAGTGCTTGGGACTTCAATATTGGCAATGATATGTTGCACAGGTACCCAGCATAGGTCTTCCCTCCTGGGCCAGAAAAAAACTTATTGCTGGGCCATTACTGTCTGACCAGACAGTTATGGTTTCACTTAGCACTTGGATGTGCATTGTGCCTTGACAGCTACCTCAGGCTATGTCTTGTTGGTGAAAGTATTTTTGTTTGTGTATGTGTGCTTGTTTTTGTTTTTTAAGGCTGCTGAAACAATGGAATTTTCCTTTGGGATGATTAAAGTATATCTATCTATCTATCTATCTATCTATCTATGCGGATGCATGAACTGTTCAGACAAGTTATAGCTTCTGCATGACCAAACACGTTTCTAAACTTACAGCTTAAAAAATTTTACAATTAATTTTTATTTTATTTAATAGGTTGATTTATTAATAAATAAATTAATATAAAGTGTATATATGATAAATCATTTAATCTCTGATCAAATAAAATGGCATTCTTAACACATAAGATAGCTATATTGTATTTGATAATTAATTATTGTTACACTTCCAAATTCATAACAAACTTGAATTTTTGGCCCTGTTAAGATTGTAATATTTCAATATCTAAACACTGCATGTGGGTTACCCTTCAAGTGTGATGCCACCCTGACACTTGCACGATTTTTGTTCCCGCAATGCCACGCAATGCGTCATAGCAATGATTAAAGTCTTCGGGAACGAGCGTGAGGAGTGTGTGAAGGCTGCGGGGGTGCGTGCCATGTCGTAGAGAGAATTTCTCAATGTTCAAAAATTCGGCACGCATTCGGCACGCAATGTCAATGTTCGTGCCATGTGCATGCCTCTTGCGTGAACCGTGCGTGAACACTACTCGAACATGGCGCGAACACTGCTGACAGTGCGTGTCAATGCGTGTCCTGTTACGGTGTTGTCACGAGTTGTTCACGTGATCATGGCGCGCCCAGCTCATGCATAGTTTGCGCACGTCACGAACCATTCGCGCATGGCAGGAACCTCTCACGAAGTGTTCACGCAGTTTTAGCCGCGCATTGCGTAGACAGCGCGTAACTTATGCGAGTACAGTGCGCGAACAGGGCGCAAAGAAGGCTCCACTGCGTACCACCGAAATGGCACGCCTTGCCACGACGCATTGCGCGGCATTGCGGGGTCAAAAATCGTGCAAGTTTTCAGGGTGGCATAAGTTAACATTTTTGAAATAAAGCACTTTGTTGAGTTTAAGCTTTCTAACATTAACTATGTGCATTTTATAAAATAATATTTGAATATGCCCTTGATGCCATTAAATGCTGTGTGTCCACGAAAATACCATATTTTCAAAATTTTATTTTGAGAAAATAAAGCAGAACCCCATCACAAATTTTGGATATGTTAATAACAGGCGTCTAATCTTTCTAAAGCAGTCAATTTGATGTTGGTGGATGGTGTCAGTTTTTGGTATAAAATGTTAAAAATAGCACAAATTTTATTTTTTTCATTTTCAAGCCTTAATATTTTCTAGATCATTCATAAGAGAGGGGCAGAATTAGAATACAAAATACACAACATATATGGGAAGCTGTATGTGCAATACCAAATCCCTGTCTTTGACATTAGGCTTTTTACAGTCCTTCAAATATGCTACCGCAGAGCGCAGAGTAAAATTTTTGAGCAACTTTAAGCACCCAGAAATATATGATGAACTTAAGGGACACATTCATAAGTCCATATTCTTCAAGTTACAGTAGCAGGTTTTCACCCCTGAAAATTTGAAGGACCTAGCTGAAATACTTTTCTAGATATAGCCATGTGAAAGTGGCTCCTCAGAAATCGCTGTTCAAAAAGGGCCGGAACTGTTGCAAAACTATTTTTTTATGACAAAACTATTAGGAGTTGAGAGGTAAAATTTTGGATTTATCCTATTAGGAGGTGTATGCAACCGCTGGAATTTTTTCAGCCAAATCTGAGATGGTCAAGTGGGAAGTTTCTCTGAAATTCAGGCATTTGACATGGAATGACCCACTTATGAGTGGGCTGGAAGTGTCATTATACAAGTGTTGTGTCACGTATCCTTGTGACAGGCACGAAGGACAGAAAGGTGTGGACTGGACTCAGGTGCAAGGATGGACTTGGTTGTATTTGTATTTTTTATGTTTTTGGCACACAACTAAGGCACACACTAAACAAAATAGGAAATGAGGTTCCTTGAACACTATTGTAATACAAATACAAGGCTGAAACTCTGGTTAGCCAAGTATTACAAATAGGTAGTAAATGAAAAGGAAACGAGGTTCCTCTGTACAACGAAATAAAGTGCTTAACAGCGCTACTTGAAAGAATTGTAAGTTAAATACGCGATATGCAGAGAATATGTCCGCACAAGGCTAGAGCTGGGGTACAGACATAAGGCTTTACAAGACTTCTCAATGACTGCCTACGAAGCTCTGACTTAAATAGCCCACTGCTACCACTCAGTGGAATTACATACAGGGGCAGGCAATGTGGAATGGGTGCAGAATGCAGTCCGGGTCTGAATAGACCGGTGAGCTGGATGGCTGGAAGCATGATCTTACACATTTATTATAATTTTTCATAAAGTATCTCGAAGCTTATTTGCAGTATACTTCAAAGTATACTTTGATGAACTAAAAAAAAAAATTGAAATAAACTAGTTGTGTACCCAAAGTTTACTACTCCTACACCCAAAAGCATACTCAAAATATACTTTTGTAAACTTAAAGTGGACCAATTTAGTCCCAAGAAATACTGTTCTTACCATTCACCATGTTGTTCAGGTTGCGCTGAGATGATTCAGAAATAAGGCAAACTACAATGGACAAGCTTTTTAAGTGCGAACCTTAGGCTCATTGTTTTACCGATGGCACAACCAGTATTTCCCCAGAGTTTTTTGTACTCTGAGGACTTGCTTAACTGCTTTATGAGGATGTGAACTACCTGGTCTCTCAATGGATTTGATCACCACAATATAATTTTGGGCAAAAGTAGTGATAAGCATGGTCTCCTGTCTGTTGACTTGTGATTTGATTTGGGCCACAGAGGGTGCTGAACTTTGCCGTTGTGAGGTGTAATGATGTTTACATCCTGCCCGTCAAACTGTGTGGTTTCACTGTCTACAGAATAGTCTCAGTGCTTCAAAGGTATGAAAAACTCTTTCCATCCCTCAGCTGGGGAAATTTTAGTGCTGGGGATGAAAAGAGATAGTGTAAAACTTATTCCTGGAAAAAAACGAATAAACCGCAAAGATACTGAAAATGAACACGCACACAAAAACACATTCACACTAACACACAGTCAGGGCAAAGGGGAATCCTAGACGTGGGTTCCCAATTCTCGACTCTCTCACTCGTACTGAACTTCCTTTCAACCCTTTACCCACAGCATCTCCCATCCCTGCTTTATCACCTTGGGAAACACCTCTCAAACCTGTCAGACATCCTACCCTTTCCTGCCCACGCAGCCTCAGATGTCTGAGCCATTCGGTAACCTTAAAGGTGATGATTGGACCAATTGGTGACCTTTCAGTGCATCCACTGGAAGTAATCGCTCACACTGCAGGAGTGAGAGTGGTTATCGGCCCACTTAAAAATCACTGACTTATTCTATTTTAACCCCGCTAATTGTCTTTCCGGGTTACAGCATGAGATGGCCATCAGGGGACCATCTTTGCATTAATAATTTATCACAAAACCACTTTCATATACTTAAATATGTTGTGTTTTTATTGAAATACTGTATAAATATCCTTCATAGTTAGTATAAGAACATTTTTGTTAAAATCCTAAAATAGCATAAAATTCTAAAAAAAACAGTCCAGTGCACTTGATGAAATCTTTAAAATCAGATTTACAGGGAAAAACAATACGTGTTTTGGACTTTGCATAGTCACATTTTTAAGACTTATTAATGACTTTAAAAAAATGTTATTTAACTCCTTAAACTCTAATTTTTCTCTGAAGTTTTCCCTCGTCAGTTCAAAGTCAGAAAAAAGCAATTTTTTTCCTATTGTAGGACAATAAATATTCTGTATCTGCGGGTTTCAGCCAAAGCTACATCATAGTTCTTTTGAGAGAAATATGCAAACTGAGGACACCATGTTTTTATGGCCACAGCATTACATCAAATGGAAAATATCAAGATCTTGTGCATTTTCCCTGTAATTCAGCAGGACTTATTTGGGATCTTTGGAAAACATGGGATCTCCACTTGAATTTAAATAGGCCTGGTGTTCCACAAGAATGAATACAGCAGCTGCATTTGATGGACCCATATATGGGTCTGTGGGTTTTATGGGGTTTAAGGGGAGTAAACTCTTAGGGCTTTTCTGCAGGTGCCACGGTTTCAGTGCAGCACTGTTACGTGTTAAGAGGGCATCTGAAATTGAGTGCATACTTGACCAGGTGTATCCAGATGTACTTTTATAAACTATTTACTCATCTTAATGGGAACACATTTAGTGCCGTCACATTTATAAAGGGAGAACAGACAGTAAATCCGTTATTGCACAAACACTGTATGCGTAGCAGAAAACCAATGATGTTTTGCTTGGCTTTGCAGACTCAAACAGTGAACCCACTAACACACAAATGTCTATACAAATGTACGAATATTTTAAAACACATAATACCATAAAGAAAGGACCTGATGAAAAAAATGTAAGTCACAATGTGAAGGTGTGTACTTTCAAATGATACCCCTCTCATCCTTTTGTTAATGCTTTGTGGGAGAAAAAAGTTTACCCATACAGACCTACAGACTGAGAGTTGAAAATTTAGGACATTATAATAATTAGATTCAACATTAGCATGAAAAACTTTGTCATTATCCCACATCAGCATTTTGATGGTGTAAAAGAGGTCTTCTGCAAGCACAGGACAATTTTTTTTAACACGATCAACTCTTTCATGGTGCAAACTGTCCCAATGGAATTTTCATGTACTTGGGTAGAGCTCAGACTGAACATTTTATGGTGGGTTCTTAAACTGAGAGAGTGAAATACCAAGGTCCACAGTCTGGGAATGTAATCCCACAAAAGCTGCTTCCTGAAGAGTGCCTGATGTCACTTCCTGTCACCGTGAAGGTCCTCTTCTGACAGCTCCTGTTGGATTGTGACAGTGGAGTCCTGAGTTTTGACTGACGTGTACTTTACTGGGGGTGGTGGGGGCTTAAAGGGTGGAGGCATGTTCATCCTGATGGACAGACAGACAAATAAGACAGAAAAACAGACAGGAAATACAGAGGTGAGGACTCTAAACACAGATAAAATGTAGTGTAATGATTTTCTAGTAATGCAGGTCATCTACTTTGTAAAAAAAAAAAAAAAACTCTTCTGGAAAAAAGGTAGTGTCTAGGCTGGCTTAAAATTTTAAGTGAACGTGGGAAGAGGAGTCAAATTGTAGGAGCAGATAAGACAAGCTCTCTTCTCAAGTTCAGTTAACTTAAAAATGTTCAGGCAATCCAACATATGAGCTGGGTTGGATTAATTTTCTTGATGAATTTGACAAGTTTTAATTGTTGTAGTCAGGGGCAATGCTGCAAACTACGAATAATTTAAAAAAATAAATAACCCAAACTCTAAACGACGTTCAGAAGCCAAAACCACGTCCCGTGACTGTATGCAGTGGTTTAGTAACAAGCCTTGTTTTCTCAAGTGCTCAGGAACCTGCAAGAGTGTTCTCAAATATTGGCAGCATCAAACAGTGTGTGTGTGTGTGTGTGTGTGTGTGTGTGTGTGTGTGTCAAATGCACATTTGACCCAGACATGTATATCTGGAGTAGAGTATACCTGCTAATGAGATATACGCATCTATTGCTGAATGTATCATTGCTGTATCCCGAGTAACTAGCATTTCACGATGCAAAGACGTTGACAGAATGGCTTAGTACTACAGAGTGGCAGTTGTCTAAAGCTCAGTCAACTGAATCTGTGAAGATTAGAGCATTTGGGTGCGAGCTCAGGTCCTTATGGCTGCCAATGCAGACGCACAGACCATCCGCCCAAGTGAGAGCATTGAGGCTTCATTTTTGAAACGCATTTCCAGGTTTCATTGAGAGTCGCTGCTCAGAAATGCTACCCTGGCGGGCTCCAGAATACATGGAAAATACCCCATTCTCCATTCGGGTCAATGGAAACTTGAACTTAAAAATGAAGTCGATAATTTTTTCTTGCAGGTCAATGCATGTTCAACACAAGTTTTATCTTCCTCAAATTGTCTCCCTGTGTACTGATTTGTTAAGTTACTCTGCTGTTTGGATGATTGAGAATGTTTAATGCATAAATCAGGAGCAGGTTAAGGCATTCAGTATGCTGAGTGGATGACAGACTTGGTGGCCGTACCATACAGAGTCTGGCTCTAAAATGTACAACGTGGCAACACCAGGGCGCTGAACTTCCGAGTCCTGAAACGGTCATACCGTAGCCCAAAGACATTCAATGGCTGTCGATACTGTAACTTGGTCCATATTTTTTCTATACAGTCTAAGCAACAAAGAGACAGGCAGACAGAAAAATGGAGCGCCAGGGTCACCTTCTCTTGACTGAGTATCTCCGATAAAGGAAGAGAATCAGAAAGAGCAGGGTGAGGCTGAACAGCACGGCGAGCACCACATACCAGGTGCTGCCACCAGACTCTGAAAGACACAATCCGTCAGTCAATAAATCAATTCATGAATACATCAATCAGTCAGTCACATTGTTTTTTATGCATATAGCCATTTACAAGTTATAGCACAGTGCTTCCTGCCCACCTAAATCAACAGGATCCACTCAGTATTTTGAGAACAGCATTATTTAAAACAAGTTTGGAAGGGCTGTAAGGGCATCTTTATTGGTTTTAGGCAAAAGATTAAAACAAAGGGACTGCGGAGTGGCTAAGGTGTTTGACTGGGAGCTTGGTAGGTTATAGGTTCAAACTCCAGCGCAGCCATACTTAGAATAAAGCAGATGTTGGGTCTTTGAGCAAGTTCCTCAATCCCTTTCTGACTTGGAGGGATTGGCCCCTGCTTTGTCTGATTATCAATACATTGCAAGAGTCAGCCAAATAACAACAACATTCCACCAATAGCCTCAATCAATTTTCATTTAGTCAGAATCATGGCTCATTGATAGTATTGCAACCACTGAACTCTTATGGTTTTACTGATTTTTATGTGGATATTAATCTCTCCATTCTTATAGCATGACACTTCTGCTTCTATTGCCAATCCCTAACTTTGCACTGGATGAGATGTATGTATTTATTGCCAATTGTTGACTTCTGTAACAACTTTCTTAGGGACTCGAGAATGACTCTAGCTATTTTGGCTAATTCTGGCATATTTATTACTCCGCAATGTCCCAGTCAAATAAGTTAATAGATGTAATAAAATAATGTTTTTGGTACATCAGTAAATTTGTAGCCAATTCTAAACCAATTTGATACTTGTGTCATAACGCACTGTGCAATAGTACCCAGTACAAAACCCAGAGATCGTACCTGTCTTAGTCACACCTACGTCAGGGGGGACCTTAAGGCTGAAGTTCAAAACCCGTGTTGTGGATGTTTCTCCCTCTCCGCCATTCGTTATGACAGTTGGCTGGCCGTGGGTCGACACGTTTCTGATGTCAGTGCTGTTATATTCAAACGGTGTTGCAGGTATTGTTCTTGGGGCTAATGTGCTATCATTGTGCTCTTGCGTGACTGATTTCTCAGTCGTGGCCTTCAGGAAGGTCACACCGCTCGCGGTGTTTTGTTCTGTTGTCGTGGACACGGCAGTGCTCCGGACGGTGAGTTCGTGGATGTCATCGCTGGTCACGGTGGAGATGGGAGAGGCCATTCTTGTCGGAAGGTCTCCATTATCTGCCACAAAATGAATGCATTCACTGTTCTATTTGACTGGTCATCAATGCCTGACTCTCAAGGGATGCTATTTTAGTAGGTAAAATAGGAAATTATGATTTTCAATATCAAGAAGGTCAATCTCTAATTGACAGCATTTCATTCCTACTTGCTGTCGCCATAATGTAAATAAAAACATATACCAACAAGAGCAATCCGAGATTTCTGATCTCCGCCAAGGGATGATGTTGATACAAATGCAAGATCTTTCTCTTTGGAAGATTTCAGGACCACCCATGTGACAAGTTTAAATGGGATTTTTGTATGTTTGAAGCATCCATTCTCCAAAGCCGTCATCAAAGTACAGAGCGATCACATGATCATCACGTGACCATGATGTCACGTGATGATCGTGTGATTGCGCAATCGCATCGATGTGACTGCACAGGCCGTGATTGGACAATCACTGCCGGTGTATGATTGCGCAATCAGTGGTGTGATTGGATAATCACCGCCGCTGGCCTGTGATTGGACAATGGCCGCCGGGTGTGATAGCGCAATCAGTGGCCTGACTGGACAATTACCCTCGGGTGTGATTGCGCAATCACTTTCCACCTTGATTTGATCAAAATCTGTTCATTAGTTTCGAGAAAATGTCACTGAGATTGTAAATACAGATCCGGATCCAGAATCCAAATCCGGATCTGGATCATGACACAATTTTAATGGAGTCGTCCCTTGACCAAGATCTATCTCTGGTGAAAATTTCATGAAGATCCGTCAAGTAGTTTCCAAGATATGTCACTAAGATTGTAAATACAGATCCGGATCCAGAATCCAGATCCGGATCCGGATCATCACAAAATTTTAATGGAGTCGTCCCTGGCCCAAGATCTGCCTCTGGTGAAAATTTCATGAAGATCCGTCCAGTAGTTTCCGAGAAATCCTGTCCACAGACAGGCAGAAGGACGGACAAATAAATAAATAAATAAATAAATAAATAAACCGACTCGATCGCATTATCTCCTTGGCGGAGATAATAAGCCACAACATTAACATCACTGACAGGCAGAGTTGTGACCAAGTCCAAGTCCACTCTGCTTGTTAATTAGTTAGCTCATTGTCTAATTTGTTCCCCAGCCCCCTTTCACTCCTCATTGCTCTCCCTCGTCTGCTTTGAGTTTGAGCTAATGACCAGTGACTTGATTTGACTTGGACATGATGACTTGGTCACAACTCTGCTGACAGGTGAAGTAAATTACATTGACCATCTTGTTACAATGGCACCTGTCAAGGGGTGGGATATATTAGCACCAAGTGAACAGTCAGTTCTTGAAGTTGATGTGTCGTAAGCTGGAAAATGGGCAAGGCTGAGGATCTGAGAGACTTTGATAAGGGCCAGGCGAATGGATTAGAGCATCTCCTAAGCAGCAGGCCTTGTGGGGTATTCCTGGTCTGAAGCAGTCTGGACCTACCAAAAGTGGTCCAGTAAAGACAACCGGTGAATCAGTGATGGGTTCTTGGGCACCCAAAGCTCATTGACGCATGTGGGATGTGAAGGCTAGCTTGTCTGGTTTAAGCCCACAGAAGCGCTACTGTTGCAAAAATTGCTGAAAAGGTTCCTGCTGGTTCTGATAGGTGTCAGAACACACAGTGCATTGCATTTTGTTGCATATGGGGCTGCGTAGCCGCAGACCAGTCATAGTGCCCATGCTGACCCAAGTCCACCCCGGAAGTCCTTACAATGGGCACAAGTGCATCAGAACTGGACCACGGAGCAATTCAAGAAGGTGGACTGGTCTAAGGATAAGAAAATAAAGCATGCACATCCACTGAATTACAGGTGCAGGACAATATAAGAATCTGCAAAATAAAATAATAAAGTCTGCACACTGAAGGAAAATGCTCCCCAAAAGTTTATTGTGTCAATGTTTTGATCAAAATGATCTTCATCAGGATAAAAGAAAGCAGCGCACACACACATCTCTATAAGCATCAAATCAAATCCATTGGATTCAAATTCCAATAGCTAAACTAAAGACACTTGTCTCCTCAATGCCCAGACGCCTCTACGCAGTGTTAAAAAGAAGGGATGCTACACCATGGTAAACAGGCCCCTGTCCCAACTTTTGTGAGACCTGTAGCAGCCATCAAATTTGAAATGAGCTCATTTTGTGGATAAAATTGTAAAATTTCTCAGTTTCAACATTTACTATGTTATCTCTGTTCTATTGTGAATGAAATACTGGCTGGTGTGATTTGAAAGTCATTGCGTTTTGATTTTATTCACAATTTACACTTTGTCCCAACTATTTCGGAATTGGGGTTGTACATCATGTGGATGGCTGTGTGCATCGTTTACCTGGGGAAGACATGGCACCAGGATGCACTTCAGGAAGAAGGCAAGCCAGCAGAGGCAGTATAATGCTCTGGGTAATGTTCTGCTGGGAAACCTTTGTATCCTAGCATTTACACATACCAGCTACCACTCCCCAGGCCTCAATCCGATTGATTCTGTGGGATGCACTGGAAAAACAAGCCTGATCCATGGAGGCCCTAGCTCATTACTTACAGGACTCAAGGGATCTGCTGCAAAGGTTTTGGTGCCAGATACCACAGTATACCTCAAGAGGTCTTACGGAGTCCATGCCTCCACAGGTAAGAGCTGTTTTGGCAGTGCAAGGGGGACCTATCCAATAACAGGCGGGTCGTATTAATGTTGTAGCTGATTGGTTTAGAATTCGTCACATGTAATACAATTTTCTGAGCATAATAATCAATCTTAAATATCTATTTCATTAGCATGATCAGGAACATTACATTTTAATACATTGATTAAATTAATAGCAAAAAATGTCCACCAGATGTCGCCACACACGCAGAGATGACACTTAGGTTGATGTTTCCGGGACGTGTGCTTATTTTTCCGAACGTAGTTATGGTACTACTTCCGTTTTGAGACACACTTAAGCCAGTCAGATTGTACCTAAGTGGAATTGTAAGCCAATCACATTGTACGTAACTGGAATTTTTCCCTAACTTGGTTATGAAATATATTTCGGCATCTGGAACAACACCGCCAACAACTGAAAAATGTTTGCCGTACCAAACAGGAAGTGCTTCTTTTTTTTTTTTATTTAAGATTGCAGCAATAACAAAGACTGATACATCAAATGCATCACTTTTTGAAATAAAGAAAAAAAAAGTGCTAAAATAATTCAATGAAATAGAGTTAGTTATAAGGAAAGAAAAATACAAAAAAGACAATTAGTAAACACGAGTATTTTTCAAATAGACACATTAAAAGTAGTAGACTTTAATCATTTTAAGGGCTTTTTTGTTCTGTATATGTGATAGAGCTTCAATATATTTTTCTAATTCTGATTTAAACACCAAAAAAAGAGTATTTTCCTCTGAATTAACCCCTTAATTTTGAAAAGGACTGAAAATGTTTGACACGAGGAAAGAAAGTGAACGATTACATGCACATAAGTAAGGTAGAAAAGACGGTTTTTTTTTTTTTTACTCGAAGGAGTTCTGCAAACCAGGGAGATACAAGATGGTTAAAACTCAGGTCAGACAGACTCTTGCAGAAACTTAGCCTTTATCTGGAGTGGATGTTGGGCCACAATTAGAGCTAGAAATCATGCTCATCGACTGCCTCCTTTGTCTGCGTGAGATGAAAGGAAAGTGAGCAATATAGTGAGCAAAATTGATAAAGAATGGAACAAAATGTTTTTTTCTAACCAGGCTAAATTATGACCCATCAGAGCTGCGGGCTCGTATCATCAGCAGAGAAAGAGGACAGTACAGCCTTCATTTCCATATTCAGATATCTCCACATATCAGGGCAACTCTTATCTGCAATAATGTACACATACAAAATCAACCAAATCTGAAAAAAGTCCCCACCTGACCCCCTTGGAATCAGCAGATTTTTATAGTACAATAACTTCGGTATATTTAATGAATCCTTGCCAAATTTTACTTCGATCTCATGAATATTTTTTGAGTTACTGGCTCTAAAAGTGCACAGGGGTAGGTTGAAATTTCTCTGGTCTTTTTTTTTTTTTTTTTTTTAGCATTTTTGAGCCCTCATAACTTCATGTGTATTAGAGATAGCTGTATGAAATTTTCAGAGCTGAAAGACATATTGGAGCAATGTTAAAATGTAGCTCAACATTGACGAGTGTGAAAGTTATTTGACACAGAAGGAGTCATGGCTAGAAGATGAGCCTGGTACTAAAATGTAGATACAATGAGATCTTTCATATGCCATAACTTGATTTGATCATCATCCTATCCCACATGGTGATATGACCCCTTGAACTTTTCCTAACATCCATTTTTCAAGTTTTCACAGGTGAATTACAAGAAAACACATGACAAACCCATGGATCTTTGTTTTTACTACCCTACAGCATACAAATGTGGTTATTAAATTGGTGCAGTGTTGCAATTGCAACTTCCCTAGTTCCGATGATATTGAAACTTAAAGTTGCTTACAAAACAAATCTTGCCGAAGAAAATCCAGATTTTGGCTCAAGATTGTTGACACCTAGAATGGGCTAACAATTGATTTAATTGCAGTTTTCAACAGTGCTCAAATGCTTCTTTCAGCTCTGAAAATTTCTTTCTGCTGTCTGTGATACACATGAAGTTATGAGGGCTCAAAAATGCTCGGAAAAGTTACGCCAGAAATTTTGACCGACCCCGTGTAATTTTAGAGTTTGTAATTAAAAAGATTTTCACAAGATCAAAGTAAAATTTGGCAAGGATTCACTAAATACTGAGGTCACTGTGCTAGAAAAATCAGCTGATTCTGAGCGGGTTAAGTGGGAGGCACTTGTTGATTTTGTACGGAATGACCCAGCTTGCTTTTTCAAAGCATACAACGAATTTCAAAGGCTGGATGTTACTGATGTAATTAACATGTATGGAGCTTATTCAAGGGAGGGAACAATTGTAGCACTTTAGCTGATATTAAAACCCAGAGACAGCAATAAGCACAGTTCCCAAACACTTATTCTGCCAATTATAACATGACGCCCCGACCTACCAAGTCCTCTTCACTAAAACATGGGCACCCAGGCAAATGCATCACCAACCTCATCCACCTGCTCTCTAAACTTACCAGTTTGTACTGTGAGATTAAACTCCCACTGACGCTGCAGACCTGTATCATTGACGACAGTCGTCAACACATACACCCCAGTGTGCTCGCTGCTCACCAACCACAGATGCAGAGAACTGGACAAGGAAACTGTCTTGTTGAGCTGTTAGCAATGACAAATCATGTGGATTAGCCTAATGCCCTTTATATAGCATGGTTAGAAATAATAAATCCGGGAAATGATCTGGATTGGCATAGTGGCTCCTATCCAAGACAACAACTTAAAATCAGAAAAAGCTGGGATGGTATATGTAAAATTTTAAACTGAATGCAGCAATTAATAAATTATCATTGACCTATATTAAATAGAAAACAAATCAACAGCACATTATTTGATGTTTCACTGCATGAAGTTTACTGATTTTCGAAATAAACACATTTAAATTTTGATTCTTATACAGTGTATCAAAAGGTTGGGACATTAAAATATTGGAGGTTGGCGTTTGTTTGGGAGCTTTCTTTGTTACTCTCGTCCGGGACGATATCGTTTTACCCACATCGGATTCTTTGGCTAGCTGGCATTAATTGTGGGCGGCACCCGGACTCTACTTAAGCCCAAGTTCCGCCTCGCCGCCTTTGCTAGAGTGTCAGTGTTACGACTGCACTGTAGCCCGTAGGTTCTCTAGCTAGAAAGTTGGTTAGGAATTAGTTGCAGAGAGGAAAGCGGTAGTTAGTAATGGAATTTATCTCTCTCTTTTCCTCTCTCTTCCTCTGTCTGTGCACCGTCTGGGTGCTTAATCTTTTGATCTCGGCTTCTGAGATTTTTCCTTTATTTCATTCGGTCTAGCTCGCTTTGCTTCCTTATTTTTACTCAGACAAGATTTATGTCCTTTGGAAGCGCGAGCCCCTCTCTCTTGTTTTGTCTGTGTTCGTCATTTTGCTGTGCTTCCTTTCATTCTGGCCACTGCATTCGGCGTCTCAAAATACCAGCCATCACAAATATTTACAACTTTGTAATGTTACCATTCTTTTAGTTAATTAACATTTGGGGACTGAAGACGCCAATTGATGAAGTGTATCAGGTGTAATTTTGTCCCTTTCTTCCTGAATACAAATTCTTAGGGTGTGCAATAGTACAGGGTCTGCATTATTGCATTTTGCATTTCTTGAACGTGCCACAGATTTTCTATAAGGGATAAGTCAGGACTGTAAGCAGGCCAGTCCAACACCAACACTGTTTTCTTATGCAGTCATGCCTTTGTAATGCTGGCAGAATGCAGTTTTGTGTTGCGTTTCTGAAATATGCATTGTTGTCCTTAGAAACGATGTTGCCTTAAAGGCAGAGTCTGTTGCTGCTCCTTAGCATACTTTTTAGCATTAATGGTGCCTTCACAGAAATGATAGTTAATCTTGCCGAAGGCACTGACACAACTCATTCCATGACAGAGCATGGCTTTTGGACTTATTGCTTGTAACAGTCTGGATGGTCCTTTTTTCCTTTGGTTCAGAGCACGCGGTATCCATCTCTTCCAAAAAAAGAACAGAAATATTAATTTGCCTGACCGCAATACATGTTTCCACTGTATGATGGTTCATCGCAAGTGGCTCCGATCCCAGAGAAGTTGATGGCGCTTCTGGACATCATGAATACAAATTTTTCTTTTTGCTCTGTGAATTTTTAACCGGCATTTGTAGACGTAACTATTTATTTTAGTAACTGACAAACATTTGCCAAAGTAATCCTGAGTCCATGTGGTTATATCACATAAAGTTAACGACAGTTCTAGACACAGTCTGGTCTAAATGATTTTCTCACAAACTTGTGGGTAAATTGGCAATCCTTGACCCATCATCGCCCCTGAAGGACTAGGACTGGATGTTGCTTTGGTACCAAATCATGATTTTAATCACCTGCTGCCATCAGCTGTGTCCTCATTATTCAAGTTTTTATTAAATGCCCTACATTGCCCCAACCCTTACTTTTTTTCTATTTCAGGCTTGAATGGGAAGAACGAATCTATATTTACAAATAAAATGAGTTGACCAGACAAATCATTAAATATTTTGTCTCCATGCTGTCTGCAATTAAATACAAGTAAATATAGAAATCATTATTTTCTGTTTTTATGAGCGTTTTCCAAACCATCCTAATTTATTCTGAGTTGAAGTTACAGCAAGAAGACAACATGACAATAATCTGGGATTAGCATGTAATTTTCCATCCAACACAGCTAGCAAGACCACAGCATGACAGTCATCTGGATTAGCACAGCGGCCAGCAAGAATACTGCTTGAGAATAGCACAGTCGCCTATAGCAGCCCTTCACTGGCTCAGCTGTCAGCCTAGCATTGCTACAGAGGCCAGTCATTTAGAAGGTCTGACAATATTTGGCAATAACAGCAGAACATTTGCTCCTTTTTGTTAATTTAATAAACCCAGGGATTAATGCTTTACCTTTCTCCAGATGTACACTGGTTTCTGGGAGGCCTTAGCTGTGCATGTAACTGAGACATTCTGGCCAGCAATAACCACGACACTGGGGTGGCTGTTGCATTCAACTTCATCTAGATCTAGTTTTGGGAAAGAAAGGGCACTAAATGGAAAATCCATTTCAGTCAGACTCATCTTCTGTATTGGCATGCATTTTAAAAAGTTTTTGCACAGAGGTAAGAAAACATCAGAATTAAACAGAACAGACCTCCAATAATGCAATAAATCTGGCCCCAGAGGGTACAAATACAAACGAAAAAAATAACACATTTCATTTGACCTCCTTAACTATTTCCGGCCAAACACTTCCCTCAGAGCACTTGAGAAACTTTCATTCTGAAAATGGATACTTTCATAATATCACATCATGGCAGCAAAATGTTAGCATCAGCTTGCAGTGGACAGAACCCCAGATAAACTAAAATAGTCTCACAATGTCACAGTCAAGTGATGGCAATGTAATGATAGCTGACAGTGCATTCCAGGAACACTGCAATGACATTTTATGATATCTAGGATGAAATTCTGACTGATGTTTCTGAAAGTATCAAAGCCCTACACACTGTGACTTTATGGTGAAATTATCGCTTTATACTCATAATTGAGGGCAACTTGGTATTTTGTTACTCAGTTCAGTAGAACTTATTTTTTGTCAAGTTCACTCTTGAATGTATCATATTTGCATGTCATATCAGCTGGTGGATTGTTATGCTCAATCATGGCTACTATATCGCAGTAACTTTATGGTTTGTGTCGCTCAGTTGCTTGTTAATTTGGGGTTTGTGTCGTACACCCTTCTGACAGCAACTTAGCTGTGGCATAATGGTCTATGTCATTCTGAATTGACTGTAACTTGGTGGTTTGTGTCGCACTCACAGTTGACAGTCACTTCGACAGTAGCATTGTGACCCTGAAAGGACTGGCCGGCAGAAGAATTCCCCGGCTGGCAGATGTAGATGCCGCTGTCATTTCTGGTCACGTTGGTCAGTGTGAACGTGCCCCCCGTGGCTTTTAAGATGGAGGACCCGTTCTAAAAGGGAGGACAGCCAAGACTGTGCCGTTTTCATACTGTGAGAGATCAATATTGTATTCTACAATGCAGCAGGAGAGCTTATGACCAGAACCTCTATCATAGGAATCAACAAGAAAGGAATGAGAAGATGGTACACTGAATTTATTTATCCTTTGTTTAGTCAGGGAGTCCTGGCACTGATACAGGAGGATGGAGAGAAAAGAGGAAGATAGTGCTAAGGAAGAAGATGATTTACCTTGGAGGGCCAAAGGGAGTAAAAGTCCGCCGGAGGGGTGCTGCCACACTGGATGGTCACGTGGTCCCCCTCTCTTATTGCTCGATTCGGCTGCTGCACTCTGACAGAGACATTCACGTCTGTGCGAGGACAGTCACAAAAACATAGAGAATCGCTTATGTGCTTACAGGCAAGCATTTAAATGAGCATTAAGACAAATAGACTGACTCTCTACTAAAAGAGACAAGTGAAAACTTTTTTAATTCTTGCTTTAATATTTGTGTGAGGTATCGTTCTGGAACCAAATGCGAGACCAGGAAGTTGCAGCAAAAGTGAGTTTTATTGTAGTTGGGGGGGGTAAACCCCACAGGGCAGAAAGCAACGGTACAGAGTCCACAATCCAAAATCACAATCCAGTAGGGCAGAATCAGAGTCGAAAACCAGGGCAGCAATAACAGTACTTGTGGTCGGGCAAAAACAGGTTCGGTACACAGGCACAGGTTTGTCAGAGAAGCAAAAGCCAAAATCCAGTGGGTGTAATCCAAACCGTTAACAGGGCAGCAAACACAAAACTCGTAGTCGGGCAAAAAGGGTTCGTAAACAGATGCAGACAACAGTACCAAAAAGCAGAGCCAAAAATCGAAAGTCGGACGGTCCAGTCAGAAGAGTAACACTAAGAGTACAAGGCGAAGAGGATAGCAGCGCAGGTAAACAAGAGAAACGTTCTGACAGGGATCTGCTGTGAAAAGACTGCTTAAGTACACTCAAGGGAAGTCACATGCTATGATCAGGGACAGGTGAATGGGATCAGACTAATTACGTGGGAGCAAACACAAGGGAGAACCTAACCACATGAAATTGGCAAAAGCCAAAACGCGGACAGGGATCACGAGACAACCTATAGACAAAACATACAGCTCCGGTTAGGGAGTTCTAATGTGCACAGATAATGAGAGGCAGGACAGAGTAGAGCAGGTGCAGAGGATCCGCTGAATTGCAGCAAAGACTAAGAGAAGGCAAGAGGCGGAGACTAGAACAGGGCGAAAAGGAGAGCTTGTTAATCAATTAGTAAGTGCAGCTATACAATCCCTAGTGCTCGTTAGTAAGTTAGTATTATATACAATGTTAGTCTTGGTTAGTATCTAAACAAAAATAACAAACTGTTAGTAAGGTTAGTAAAATAGGAAAGCAAGGCGAAGGAAGCAAACGAGATTAGAAGGAATGTTTGAAACCCAGAAACCATGAAACCACCTAAACATGTGACACGCAGGACTGGGGAGAAGCTGTAGCTTAACAAAAGACCAGACAGGGGAGACAAAGTGCAATGAAGGGCATGAACAAAGACATGGACCGGAATATAACAGAATAATGGATCTGGCATGGCAATACAAAACATGGCAACAACAAAAACATGGCAGAGCATGTAAATCACAATACAAAATACAAAGCATGGTCAAACAAGGCAGAATAATAATCAAAACATGGTCAGGCAGGACAGGATCATAACAATTTGTGCCTCAAAGGAAATTATGTCTGGGATAAAAAAACAATATTTTCAGCCTTATATAAATATTTCTGCAACAAGTACCTGAATAAACGTATGACTGACCATTGAAAAGAAATCCAAAACATGATGGCCTCAATGTTTAGAAAGTATCACTGAAGTTCAATTGCGTAGTCTACGGTGGAGACGGGGTATGCATCCCCCCAATATTGAAATCTCGCAATTCCTTCTCTCTCAGCAATGTGCTGTGGTAAATGAAACATCAGTGAAAATAACATAAAATGTATTCTCATGACACGAGAGTTTCAGCTGTTCTGTCCTCCCATTCATAAACTAACTGTTACTTTGATTCTGAAGTTGAATGATTGAATGAATGATTTATTTATTTTTGAACAAGTATAAAAACAAACTATCTCTGTTCATTTCGATATATATTCAAAAGAAAAAGAAAACAAAAAGAAAAAAGAAAAAAACAAACAAATCATAATGTGCCCTGTTTGAAAAAGGAGTAGGAAGAAGTTTACACTTTTTTTTTAATCCTACCCCTTTTTGACTCTTCATCAAAAGATTTTATGATTTATACTATTATAAATTATATATAGCCATTGTATCTGCAGTGCTATTTTATTACGCAAACATACATAGAAATATACAACGTACATACTAATACATAATATATACATACTAAATACATATAATATAATCTACAATTTCCTCTGGTTTTATTTACATCTGACAACATACTCCCAATTAACACACTTCCTCTTCCATATACCTCTTTAAGAAAGATTTTTTGTACATCCTTTTAAACTGATTTATATTTGTACTCTGAGCTCCAGCTCCAAACTGTTCCAAAAATCCACCCCCCAGATTGATATGCACATGCTTTTCATTTTGGTTTGAACACAGAGTTTTCTAAAGTTAAGCTTTCTTCTCAAGTTATAGCCACCTTCTCTGTCCATAAACATTCTCTGTATGTTTTTTGGTAACAGGTTACAGTATTTCTGGCTTTGTACGTGATTTGTGATGTTTTAAATTTGACCAAATCCATAAATTTTAAGGTGTTTGATTTTACAAACAGTATGTTTGTGTGTTCTCTATATATCCTACACCGTTTATTGTCCTTATTGCTCTTTTCTGCAATATGTATATTGGCTGTAGGGTGCTTTTGTGGATATTTCCTCAGACCTCCACACAGTAAGTCAGATATGGTAAAAACTGAACAATACAGAGTGTGTAATGATTTATAATCCAGTATATGTCTTATTTTGCCCAGAATTGCATTGCACTTTGCTAGTTTTGCTCGGACATGGCTTATATGGGGTTTCCAGCATATTTTGTGGTCCATGATCACTCCAAGAAATTTATACTCATATACTCTTTCTATGTGTGTATTGTTTATCCTCAGGTATACATGAACATTTGTGTTATGTTTTCCAAACAACATTATCTTTGTTTTCTCCAGATTTAGTGATAATTTGTTTTTGTCAAACCACAGTTTTAATTTATTGATTTCTGTAGTGATCATCTCCAAATTCTGCTGCAAATTCTCCCCAGTACAAAAAATACTTGTATCATCTGCGAACAAGACAAATTTCACACATTTTGATAAATTACATATATCGTTGATGTATAATATAAACAGTTTTGGTCCTAATACTGACCCCTGTGGTATCCCGCAAGAAATATCCATGTAGTTTGATTTATGCTCCCCTATTTGCACAAATTGTTTCCTGTTTCTTAGATAACCTCTCAGCCAGCTCAGCCCAATCCCCTAATACCATACTTTTTTCTAATTTATCTAATTATATATCATGATCAATAGTGTTGAAAGCTTTCTTTAAGTCAATGAATACTCCCATGGCAATTTTTTGTTGTCAATACAATTTGTGATTTCTTCTGTCAATTCCCTGGGTGCCAATGATGTTGATTTGTCCGCTCTGAATCCATATTGACTGTCTGCCAGCAGGTTGTATTGAAAAAACTTGTCCAGTCTGTCAGTAAAAAGTTTTTCAAGTATTTTGGAAAATTGGGAGAGCAAAGAAACAGGCCTGTAATTTGTAAATGGTGTCTATCTCCTGTTTTAAACAGCAGTGTCACTTTTGCAATTTTCATCTTGTTGGGGAATTTACCGGATTGAAAAGACAAGTTACAGATGTGGGTCAGTGGCTTTGCAATTCCTTCACTAACTGTTTTTACTGTTGTCATGTCTGTGTCATTCCAGTCTGTGGAAGTTTTATTTTTACATTTTCTTTTGGTCTCTGTGATTTCTTTTTCATCAACTGCTGCCAAAAAGATTGTGCTTGGGTTTTTATGCCCTATACCCGCAATAGCCTCACCTTCTTTTGTCTCTGGTTCCTTGATTTTTGCTGCCAATTCTGGTCCCACATTTACAAAGAATTGTTAAAACCATTAACCAAATCCTCCATATTATCTATGGTCTTGTCATCCTCTATGTAGTATTCCAGGTAATTTGCCTTTTTAGTTCCATTTTTTACAATACCATTTAGAACACTCCATACACCTTTAATGTTGTTTTTGTTTTTCTCCAATACTTTATTATAATATTCCTTTTTACATAATCCTCATAATATTAGTTAACTTATTCTTGTATTTTTTATACTTTTCCTCTGCCTCTACAGGGTGTATCAGAAAAAATGACACTCTTGGAAAAATCATCATAAAATTAACATAGATAATAGTTCTGTAAATGTGTGCGTAAACCTTGGTAGAGGGGGTCATTCTGCTTCGAATGATGCCAGTATCTTGGTTTACGCTTCATGCTCCAGTGAGCAAGGACGCTTTGAATTTTGCAAAATTCAAGTCTTTTGCGCACGGGAATGCGAGGGTTAAAATTGGATTCGGCACATTAAATTAAAAAGTTTAGACAGGGTTTTACCAGTATGCCAAGGCGTTTTTTGAATAATTAACCCTTTCACCCCCTAACCTCGGCATAAAATGATCTCTTTTATGAGTGGATCGTAGCCAAAGGGTTAACACATGCAATTGAAGTGGCCATGAACAAGTGAATCAAGCTAACAAGCATCATTCAGTATGACTGACCATTGAAAAGAAATCCAAAACATGATGGCCTCAATGTTTAGAAAGTATCACTGAAGTTCAATTGCGTAGTCTACGGTGGAGACGGGGTATGCATCCCCCCAATATTGAAATCTCGCAATTCCTTCTCTCTCAGCAATGTGCTGTGGTAAATGAAACATCAGTGAAAATAACATAAAATGTATTCTCGCGGACACGAGAGTTTCAGCTGTTCTGTCCTCCCATTCATAAACTAACTGTTACTTTGATTCTGAAGTTGAATGATTGAATGAATGATTTATTTATTTTTGAACAAGTATAAAAACAAACTATCTCTGTTCATTTCGATATATATTCAAAAGAAAAAGAAAACAAAAAGAAAAAAGAAAAAAACAAACAAATCATAATGTGCCCTGTTTGAAAAAGGAGTAGGAAGAAGTTTACACTTTTTTTTTAATCCTACCCCTTTTTGACTCTTCATCAAAAGATTTTATGATTTATACTATTATAAATTATATATAGCCATTGTATCTGCAGTGCTATTTTATTACGCAAACATACATAGAAATATACAACGTACATACTAATACATAATATATACATACTAAATACATATAATATAATCTACAATTTCCTCTGGTTTTATTTACATCTGACAACATACTCCCAATTAACACACTTCCTCTTCCATATACCTCTTTAAGAAAGATTTTTTTACATCCCCTTTTAAACTGATTTATATTTGTACTCTGAGCTCCAGCTCCAAACTGTTCCAAAAATCCACCCCCCCAGATTGATATGCACATGCTTTTCATTTTGGTTTGAACACAGAGTTTTCTAAAGTTAAGCTTTCTTCTCAAGTTATAGCCACCTTCTCTGTCCATAAACATTCTCTGTATGTTTTTTGGTAACAGGTTACAGTATTTCTGGCTTTGTACGTGATTTGTGATGTTTTAAATTTGACCAAATCCATAAATTTTAAGGTGTTTGATTTTACAAACAGTATGTTTGTGTGTTCTCTATATATCCTACACCGTTTATTGTCCTTATTGCTCTTTTTCTGCAATATGTATATTGGCTGTAGGGTGCTTTTGTGGATATTTCCTCAGACCTCCACACAGTAAGTCAGATATGGTAAAAACTGAACAATACAGAGTGTGTAATGATTTATAATCCAGTATATGTCTTATTTTGCCCAGAATTGCATTGCACTTTGCTAGTTTTGCTCGGACATGGCTTATATGGGGTTTCCAGCATATTTTGTGGTCCATGATCACTCCAAGAAATTTATACTCATATACTCTTTCTATGTGTGTATTGTTTATCCTCAGGTATACATGAACATTTGTGTTATGTTTTCCAAACAACATTATCTTTGTTTTCTCCAGATTTAGTGATAATTTGTTTTTGTCAAACCACAGTTTTAATTTATTGATTTCTGTAGTGATCATCTCCAAATTCTGCTGCAAATTCTCCCCAGTACAAAAAATACTTGTATCATCTGCGAACAAGACAAATTTCACACATTTTGATAAATTACATATATCGTTGATGTATAATATAAACAGTTTTGGTCCTAATACTGACCCCTGTGGTATCCCGCAAGAAATATCCATGTAGTTTGATTTATGCTCCCCTATTTGCACAAATTGTTTCCTGTTTCTTAGATAACCTCTCAGCCAGCTCAGCCCAATCCCCCTAATACCATACTTTTCTAATTTATCTAATTATATATCATGATCAATAGTGTTGAAAGCTTTCTTTAAGTCAATGAATACTCCCATGGCAATTTTTTTGTTGTCAATACAATTTGTGATTTCTTCTGTCAATTCCCTGGGTGCCAATGATGTTGATTTGTCCGCTCTGAATCCATATTGACTGTCTGCCAGCAGGTTGTATTGAAAAACTTGTCCAGTCTGTCAGTAAAAAGTTTTTCAAGTATTTTGGAAAATTGGGAGAGCAAAGAAA
The DNA here is from genome assembly GCA_029692085.1 of Gymnothorax javanicus. Taxonomy (NCBI): domain Eukaryota; kingdom Metazoa; phylum Chordata; class Actinopteri; order Anguilliformes; family Muraenidae; genus Gymnothorax; species Gymnothorax javanicus. The sequence goes on from CM056199.1 coordinate 72,957,277, forward strand.
CAGGCCTGTAATTTGTAAAATGGTGTCTATCTCCTGTTTTAAACAGCAGTGTCACTTTTGCAATTTTCATCTTGTTGGGGAATTTACCGGATTGAAAAGACAAGTTACAGATGTGGGTCAGTGGCTTTGCAATTCCTTCACTAACTGTTTTTACTGTTGTCATGTCTGTGTCATTCCAGTCTGTGGAAGTTTTATTTTTACATTTTCTTTTGGTCTCTGTGATTTCTTTTTCATCAACTGCTGCCAAAAAGATTGTGCTTGGGTTTTTATGCCCTATACCCGCAATAGCCTCACCTTCTTTTGTCTCTGGTTCCTTGATTTTTGCTGCCAATTCTGGTCCCACATTTACAAAGAATTGTTAAAACCATTAACCAAATCCTCCATATTATCTATGGTCTTGTCATCCTCTATGTAGTATTCCAGGTAATTTGCCTTTTTAGTTCCATTTTTTACAATACCATTTAGAACACTCCATACACCTTTAATGTTGTTTTTGTTTTTCTCCAATACTTTATTATAATATTCCTTTTTACATAATCCTCATAATATTAGTTAACTTATTCTTGTATTTTTTTACTTTTCCTCTGCCTCTACAGGGTGTATCAGAAAAAATGACACTCTTGGAAAAATCATCATAAAATTAACATAGATAATAGTTCTGTAAATGTGTGCGTAAACCTTGGTAGAGGGGGTCATTCTGCTTCGAATGATGCCAGTATCTTGGTTTACGCTTCATGCTCCAGTGAGCAAGGACGCTTTGAATTTTGCAAAATTCAAGTCTTTTTCTTGCTGGGAATGCGAGGGTTAAAATTGGATTCGGCACATTAAATTAAAAGTTTAGACAGGGTTTTACCAGTATGCCAAGGCGTTTTTTGAATAATTAACCCTTTCACCCCCTAACCTCGGCATAAAATGATCTCTTTTATGAGTGGATCGTAGCCAAAGGGTTAACACATGCAATTGAAGTGGCCATGAACAAGTGAATCAAGCTAACAAGCATCATTCAGTGGGTATGTCATTTAATTATTCCATAATCACATCATGTCTTGTCAGTTTCTTCCTTTCATCACACAGCCAATGATCACAAATGCGTTACGTTATGCAGGCAATTTAATTCATGGACATAAAATCGGTGAGCACCTGTGCGTTGGCCCCACTTTTTGCCTTGTAACTGTGTGGTGTAAAATGGTCAGACCACAGTTCACAGCTCAGCAGAGGTCTTTTCTGGTAACGGAATACCTCCAAACGAAAAGTGTTCGCACTGTCCTTCAGCGGTTCCAACATCAATTTCCAAATGTAAGGGTTCCGAGTCGTCTCACTGTCTTCAGGAATGTCAACAAGTGCCGTGCCTCTTGCACCAGCCACAATCTCAACAAAGGGAGGTCAGGCCGACGCAAGGCCCAACGTACACCAGTCAACATCGATGCAGTCAGGACCCTCCTCGAAGACCAACATGATGTGATTATGGAATAATTAAATGACATACCCACTGAATGATGCTTGTTAGCTTGATTCACTTGTTCACGGCCACTTCAATTGCATGTGTTAACCCTTTGGTTACGATCCACTCATAAAAGAGATCATTTTGTGCCGAGGTTAGGGGGTGAAAGGGTTAATTATTCAAAAAACGCCTTGGCACACTGGTAAAACCCTGTCTAAACTTTTAATTTAATGTGACAAATCCAATTTTAACCCTCGCATTCACGTGCGCAAAAGACTTGAATTTTGCAAAATTCAAAGCGTCCGTGCTCACTGGAGCATGAAGTGTAAACCAAGATACTGGTATCATTCGAAGCAGAATGACCCCCTCTACCAAGGTTTACGCCCACATTTACAGAACTAATATCTATGTTAATTTTATGATGATTTTTCCGAGAGTATCATTTTTTCTGATTCACCCTGTATAAAAGGAACTTGCAGCCAACGGAGAGGAGAATCATCTCCGGTCTGCTACACTTGAAAGCTAGACCGGCTTTGCCAAGTGCAATTGGACTTTGGATGACACAGACACCTCTTGGATATGGACTTTACGGTGATCAGGATCACCACACCGAAGACATCAGATTCCAGTGGATTTTTACCATCGCCGTGAGAACAACGCAAGGACGGACAGTTTGGGCTAGTGAACAGTATTTCTATCTTCAATGTAGTAATTTCATTACCCATTCCTGTACAATTGTGATTGCTACGTTCATTTGCTCAGTTATTTAATAAATCATTTAAATTTAATCCTTCTTCTAAGTTGGAATGTTCCAGAATAATCTGGAACACACAACTGTCCGTAACAGGATAAATTCATTGGTTGGAGTAAAATGAGCATTGCGCACACAATCACGTTCACCTCCTATTGCATCAGATGATCAGCGGTGATTCATGCCCTAATTAATCCAACCTATACCCTACTGATCAACTCAAGTGTGTCAAAGAATCAGAGTCAGATATTCTTCACTTTTAAATGCCATGTAATTGTAATCCATCAGCTGCCAACTGAATTGATGGATCCAGGGAATGCAAGGATCCCACAATGTCCGTCCATCACAAATCCATCTACATGTACAATCATTGCAAAATTTAGTACATGTGAATACTTTTACTTATTTCTTTATATATATGATAATGTGGCTGGGGCAGCACCCCAGCAGCATGTTTTTTTACAATTTCTTAAAATGTGTTGATGTCCATAAAACAGCTGGGATTGATGAAATTTCTTTTGAAGCAAGGAAGAGAGTTTGCCCCTGATGGCCTGATAGAAGTCGCAAATTCAAGTTGTTTCATTGGTTATGATAGAAAAGTGACACTTTCCCACTCTGTGCAAACAAAATTACTAAGTGCCAAGTGTTCAAATAATCCACTGCTGTCACGTGAAAATTTGTTCAAGTTTGAAGTTTCATTTTAAGAGCCATATTCTGAGAGAGTGGCACTGGCAGTGGAGTTGAAATCTCAGAATTGCATGAACATTGGCAGAATGGTGCCCATACATATGTAACGGGAAATCCCGGAGTTTGAGCTCGCAGTTTTTATCGATATGGCTACAGTGCCATCTAGAAGTGGACAAGTCAGGCACCAAATTGAGCATTTTTTAGGAAAAATACCCATTTTTGAAGGAATATTGTGGATAACTGCTTCAATGTGCCAAAGAAGTTACAATTGTTTTTGATACTGGCATACCCAAATTTTTGAAATGTGAAAGTGCCACCACCTGGTGATCATGTTGGTTATACATGCAATGACAAGAAATCTGCCCACACGGAAAGAACCTATATAAACATATAGGTTTTAATATAGGGCCAGATATAGGTTTCGCATATATGTGACATACATAAAATTGGCCGTTTTCATATGTTATAGGTACATGTCACATATATGCAAAACCTATATGTGGCCCTATATTAAAACTGATCCTTTTTTTCTTTTCGATTGACATTTCCAATCACACTCGCGACTAGGATATCCACCACAGGTATGATGTGCAAGTGGTCACGCTTTTTCCACGGTTTATGACCCCCTGTTAGCAATCCATGCACAATGTCATCATTTGATGATTTTTCACTGACGCTTGTGCTTTCTGTGCGGTTTAACTTACGTAGTTTACATTCGATTCTTCCTGGCCGCAGAACGCGGGCAACGCTATCGCAGTGATGCTTGTCATAATGTAATTTATGAGTGCCCGTCTGCCCAACAGGACGCGCCTAAAGGAACTCAATCTACATAACCCTTCCCAGCAGGCCCTTCGCAATTTGCATCCCTGTAGTGCATTGGCCAGTTGCGTGCTACTTCTGAAAAGAGCTGCCGACCACTGAGCGGGGATTAAAACCTGTATGTTTATATAGGTTCTTTCCGTATGGGAATTTAAGAATCCTTGTTATTTCATCCCTGTAGGAAAAAGTCTGGGACCTTTAGTTGCTACACAAGCATCTCAGATAAAAGACAAGTGTCTGTTCATTAAAACTGTGAACAGAAATGTAGACTTTGTCTTCAAATTCATTAACCACAGTGAAATGCTCAAATAGATGTGGGGATGAAAATGACTTTTGAAAGGCATGTTTACTTGAATGTATGTTCATCTGTGTACTATTATTTTGTTATTTTTGTTTTATTTTGCCACATTTAGACTAAGGACCTCGGAGCCATAATCATCTTGAAACTGCATTACAGACAAGATAGAAAACATTGCCATTTGGTGGATGTAACAGTGTAGTGTATAACCTTTCAGTGGATGTGTATGAGCTGTAATGATGTGAATCCAATTTTATCTAATGTGGTGAATCTGGCAGTGAATTAAACTTGAAAAAATGCTTAATTGATGAAATAAACATAATCAAACCAATTTGTTTTTATACATTTCCTTCTCTTCCACAATACACAACTCAATCTTCATAGAATGGAAATAAGTATGGTCAAGAAAGAATTTATGACTGTGTTATTGTTTATGTTTCAGGAAAAAAATGTAACAAATAGGATTAGATATTTGTGTTGATATCAGAGCTTTTTGTCTCCTCTCACTTGCCATAGTTAATAATGACTGGTTTACGCATAACATGCCGTTGTCACATGTCAACATGTATTTAGGATCAAATGTGATGCCATTTTCACATGTTCACATGCAATTAATAAGTTTTTGTGTGAAATTCTTGTTATTTCTGTAAGGGACTTTGGACTAATATGCAGATATTACCTTGAGAATAAAAATATGAGCTAGGCATCATGTATGACAGTTGCAAAAGTGAGATATGAGCTATACAATAGGTATGACAAACAGAACCTGCCACTGGGTATATGAGCTATATAGGAGACCTATATGCCCTCTATAAGCACACATATGTACCTGAATTTGGCCTATATATGGCATATATGCGCATAGAAGCTGCATATATGCGGCATATAGGTTGCATATATGCACATATATGTTCATATAGATTCTTCCATGTGGGTGTGTACAACGGGAAAAAATGTTTTTACAAATTCAGGCTTATTTTGATTTTTAAGCCAGACCAGAGCCCAATTTATTTAATCCGTTTCGTTTTCAGACATTTAAGATGAGAAAAATTTTGAAGTATTTAGTCTGGCACTTTTTTGGTTTTTTGAGATATTTGCTCCCAAAGTTGGGTGCAGGCTAATTTTTTCCTGTTTGTACAGTGGATTAACATTAATAACCAGACATTTGCGGGGATGGGGAGACCATTAATTTGAACCTTCATTTGGGCTAAACAAAGGACACCAGAAACATCTTTGGCACTATGCTCCATCTTGGAGCAGTGGCTACAGACATTTTGACAAGATCTCCAATCTCCGCCTGTTTGCAGTGATGTTCAGGGGCCCATAAAAATGTTAACCCTTAAATGCCCAACTATAGTAAGAGTTGAAAGAAAAATCTATATATTCTATTAATATGTCCTGGGGAGGGGCTAATAACAACCCAATAGCAATTTTAAATTTTTGGTGACCTTTGACCTCATTTTAGTTTGTGACATATATGTCACTCTAAGTGTCTAGGATATAAAGAGAACTTCTGTCCATCATTGTTTTGGTAGTTGACATATAGCTGAAGTATTAGGCATAGCTTATTTTGCATTAGCTTACCTGTGTGTCTACTTTCTCCAGTGATGAATGGGTGCTGATCTATCGCGTGGATTCCACCATGGGGGCGGCCATATTGGAAAGGTTAGCTGGTGCAGCCAGTGTAGTGTCAGTTCCACTTTTATGCATCAGATGGCAGCACTGATGGTCTAAATATGTCACTATGGGCATTAGGTTGCAAAATTTATGTGGGGTCAGTGGTTTTGACAACCCCCAAAATTGTGTGACAAATTTGTCACAAGGGGCATTTAAGGGCTAACCAAGAAGATAGAGCCTTGAAATTAGCTGAGTCTCCAGCCCTTTCAGGTTATTTTAACTTGCCAAAGAAAGTTTTATGGCACTCTTTGCCAATGTCTGAATATAAGGGGACGAATGTTCAAAAATATATCAGTATGGGGGCGCTGTTACCAATATGTCAGATCTGACAAAACCAGACATATGCCATGGAGAAGTTTTTTGAGATGGAATATACGTCTTATGTACATTGTGAAAACATGTTGGTTTAACTAGTAAGGCCAATAGGTGGTTCCCCACCGTACCATCTATTTCAGATCTTGCAAAACTAGACATTTGCCACAGAGAAATCTCTTGAAATGAAATATGTGCGATGTATACATAGCGAGAACACTGATTTTGCTTTGGCAGTTAGCTGGTTTCACTAGTTGCAGAGATAGGTGATGCCCATAGAGGTACTGGTGCAAGATAAAATTTAACATTTCAAACAGAGGTAAGCAACATATTATTTTGGTACATTTGGATAGTATATATTAAAGGTGCACTATGCAAGTTTGTTTACTTTCTGTGCGATTATATTTTTGTCTCAATTCGCCGACATCTCACCACGATCTGCTAGCTGCCTGCCCCTAAATTCACTGTAAAAAAAAAAAACCCCGGCTTTGGAGACCGCGCAGGCGTCACAAACTGCAAATAAACACAAGGGACACAGGCTGTGCCCCATAACATAACAAACCATCCCAGCCAATCACCGACGAGTTGACAGTTATGGAAGCAAGGGAAGGAGGGAACTATGGGAGGGAGGGGCGGGCTACCTCTGTTTTGTTTGAGTTTGAATGTCAACAGAAGTGAAAGTAAACAAACTTGCATAGTGCACCTTTAATACTTCTGAATACAAGTAAAAAGTTGAAACCTCAAGGGATAGCAGGGAAAAAGCTTGTATTCAGAAGTATTAAGTGACTGCACAATGTTAACTGTTACCCCTACAGGTGTCTAGAATTGACTGATTTTATACATATACCACAACCAACAAACTCAATTCCCCTGAATTTCTCTGTCATAGTTATTGTTCCAATATACTATCCAAATGTATCATACGTTATGAGTGAAAACTGGCCACACCTGATAATGTTGAGAGTTTTTGGAGTTTCTGTAATGGTAATTTAAATGAATGATTGAAAACAGGTCGTGACCACTCATAAATTTAGAGGGATTGTTTTGAGCCTCCCCTATTGCCAGTTCAGCAGCCGCCACTGTTGTCATCATATACTGTTCATATTTCAAACTAGAGACCATCTTGGATCACACCAGCGCCGATAGAGAAACAGGCATTGCTTACAGTATAGCTCAGAACATGCCCATCCTCAAACTCAGCCTTCCTTTTTATCACAACTTTTCACCTGTAATATTTGAAGGCTGCATCTTTAAAGGTTATGATGCTACCATTTTCACAAGAATTGTCCACAGACAGACAGACAGGCAGACAGACACTTCTATATAGTTTTATAGCCGTTTCAGAGTCATTTTGCTGTGGTTTGGAAGGATGACACACCAATTCAAAGCTTAACTGAGAAGAAAACTACCATGCGTAGCATTGTCGCTGGTAAAGACATTGCGATAGATATTTTGTGCCATATTGCCCAGCCCTACCTGTGACTCGCAGATGGATCTCGACTTTCACTGTCCCAGCTGGGAAGGTTGTGAGCTCACAAACGTACGTCCCGTTGTGCCTCTCATCCACTTCCTGGAGCTCCAGGATAGAGCCCATCAGCTCTTTTCCAGAATGCTTCGGAGTCATTCTGGAGGAATTTCTGTTGTAGAGTGGTGGGCCGTATCTTGGGTTGTAAACGACAATTTTGTGCTCCTGATATCCCTCCTGCTTCCTCCACTCAATCTGCGTGATGCTGTAGTTTCTCGTTCTTAGGCATGGCAGACTCACCCGTTGCCCAGCAGTCGCATTGAATGAATACGAGCGATCCAAAATACCAAAATCTCCTTAAATGAGAGCCAAAACACAAGCGTGAATGCTGTTAAGAATGCTGTGGACATTTTAAAAATCTTTTCCACCTAACTCAGGTTACCCTTGTCGCTTGATTTGACCATCTGAAAACTGATCTTTACCCTGGTCACTCGATAATAAATGCCCCCGCCCCCCAGCCACACACACACACGCTCACACACACTCGCATTCCCATGTGCACATTCTATATAGTTCCTCAGAATTTAGGCAGTGAAATGGTATGAAAAGGGCCACAATTCCTACATGGTTTAAATGATACGAACACTGATACCTACAAACTGAAGCTGGGTGTCTCTACTTTAACCCCATAAGGATTGTTTTCTAGTTCAATATGCTGGAGTACAGGCCAAAAAGTGAAGAATGTGTTACAGTCCAAATCCTTGCAGATATAATGGAATAAAAGAGAGGAGGGTGAAAAAAATACATTTCCCAGAGAAATCACCCTCAAATACACAAACACATATATATCCATTTTAAAGTTTGCTGTAAGAAATAAGGTGGTCATTGTCAACATTCGGCACAGACATTCAGCCTAGAATTCTAGAATGTACTACTAGTAACAACCTTTGCAGTGATTTACCTTGCGTGAAAGTGGTGAAGAGCAAAAGAGCAATAGCCATTACACCGCTCTCTGAAGCCATTTCTGTGGCTCCTGACAGCACTGACTGATTGAAACTGAGAGACAGAGAGAGAATTCAGATGGAGACAAAGAGCAGAGCACTAAAGTCTGCCACAGGAAGCAGGTATTTCGCTTTGCAGCAAAAACCACAGTCGCAGTGGTTGAACGCTTTGCCTGCTGTGACACGCAATCTGGTCGACTGAAGGCTGGTTCTTAGCACCGTGTGCTCATTTCCCGCTGTGAGTCACCTCAATGGGGTTAGCAGGGCTGGGGTGACAGCTCAATGCAGCGAGAAATGCATCACTTGCTCCTCATTTTTCAATTAATGTGATTGCTATCATACTATTGTTATCTTTGCTCTTTAATTATTTATTATTCTTCTTCAACATGTTTTTGGTGCACTACAAGTCCGACACTGTTGCAACTAGAAACTTAGTTCCAAAGCAAAAATGTTAAGCATGTTTCTGAAGTACCTGCTCTTACATTAAGGGATGGTATCTGTTACGAACGATTTTGTATGAATATTTTTAACCATTTGTAAAAAAAAAAAAATAGGCTTCTACTGGGAACAAGAGCACTCAGAAAGCACATACCTCAGCCGAGGGCCAACAGTCCCCCACATGCCTGTGGCACACACGAGTAGCGTTATTATATACCACCACACAAGTAAATAAAAAAATTCCTGGATCCAAATTTGCTCTGGATCACTCCTAAAATAAAACCACTTCTAACTTGGGCCAAGACACATCTCTGGTAGAAATTTCATAAAAGTCTGTCCCTTACTTTTTCTGTAATGTCGCTAACAAACAAACATACCTACAAACCGAAGGTAAAACATTACCCTCTTGGTGGAGGTAATAAGTGATATGTGATGAGACATGATGAATATCTCAAAAACTATAAAGCCTACAAGATGGAAAGTTGGTGAGCAGCTCCCCTGTTCTTCAGTGATTCACATTTTCAGAAGGGGTAGAGATAGCACCTCCAAGTGGTGAGAAATAAGCAAACAAATTTTGTTAAATATTTTCTTTAGTATCTCGGCAACTTTGAGGTGCCGATGAAAAATCCTGGTGTCTGTTGATTCAGTGAATGATGCTGAATATATTGATATATCATGCTTAATACAAATCACTACTATGAGCAAGTTGGAAGAGTGGCAGTACGGCAGCAGTCAAAAGCCTCAGCAGCTGTTAGCTTCAACAGCTGCATGAGCTTTCCGCAATCAAGCTGCATCTTCTTCAAGAAACGAACAATAAAGATTTCTCATTAAAATCATGCATCAAAAGTTTTTTTTTTTTTTTTTTTTTTTTTTTTGATGTAAGAACATGTTGGCTACACATAGAGGCTACATTGGTTGCATCATGCCCATGTCATGCCATGTAATTCAAATACTCTTGCGTCATTCTTTGCTCACTAGGAGGTGCTTCCCATTTTTGAAATGTATTTTATTTTTTATTTGTTTTCATCAAATACCCCGGGCTTAATTAATTTAGTAGTTGAATTCTGGTTGTCATGTTAACCAGTCCACAAAAGAAAAAAAAAATAATAATAATTTAAACAGGCCAATAGGGACATATAGAATGAATACAAGCATTCAGGCTTATTGCTTGTCCTGTCTCTTTATTCAAGGACAGATTTAGTCTTGGGGCACTAGGTGAATTTTCCATTGAGCTGGCATCATGCAGATAGAAAACCAGCAGTAATGCAAATCTGAGAGAATCCGACAAGCCATGGTCAAATTCTGCCAGTGTCTGCCATCTCTTTTACGAAACTACAGGCTGCCTGAAGGTACACACAACAGCTCCCCCACCTCACCGAGAGCTCTTATGAAATACTCCCCTCTAGTGGCACAATAAATGAGCTACATGACCCCAGAGTCCTTGATAACTGTTAGAAGCGAACCGAACACGTTCCTTCTCAAATTTACGCAGGTTTTTACAATTAAATTAACAATGAAAAATTACCACCATGATCTTTTTCCTGTTAATTTTTATTTCGTGCTCCACTCGCAACAATGCTGCAGCGGAAAAATATTTTGAACATTATGCAGAGTAATCTGAAAACATCTTTCAAAATGAATTGTTATATCTCAAATGAAATCAAACTAAAAATAAAAATCATGAAAATATTGCATTACAGCTCCAACTATTTAAAGGATTCCAAGACTGTAGCTAACCTTTAAAATGTTGATCAATAGTTTTTTTTTTTTTTGTAAATTGAATCCATCCTGTAATCGCCAATTATCTCAAAATTTCTTTTTACATACCAAGTTAAATCCGAGAATATTATTTGAACCAAAGCTATGTAATACGAGCACATCAAGTGATTTATTTTCAGTAGAAGATGCACCAGCAGTCGAGAAAAAGTAACGTGTTGGGACAACTAACAATGCAGCCTGACATGGTGATATTGAACAACATAAATAAATGGATTCTTTCAGGATTTTAGAAGTCTGGTCTTCCTGTATTCATCATTGGTCATGATAAATGTTGAGCACCTTCCATTTATAGTGTCCTAAAAAAAAATTCTAAATGTCCGAACCCTGATGCTGAGCCGATATTGCTTGAAAATTGTCCTTGCACCAATGTAGCAACCAAATATGCCAGAGGAGTGCAGAAAAATTACAGATAAAAAAAATAAGCTATCAAGGTAAAAAGAAAAATGAATACAGAGTATACAGCCAGGAAAAGTCTTTGCTCGGTCCCACAGGTGACCAATGAGGTGGCCCCTCCATTGGTGCTGTGAATGACATTTTTGGGGAAAACATGCACTGTGGCGGTGATATTGATTTCATCTCCAGGGCGAGCCGGTGTCCACCGCGGTTGACATGTGTAGAGTCCCTCGTCATTTTTGGTCACATTTTCCAACATGAGATTACTGTCAACAGCAACTGACAGGGAATATTTTTTCTGAAATGAAGGGAGATTACACACGGTAATGGGTGTACCTGCATGCATGTTTGTTTGAGTATTATATTGAAGTGTCTTCTTTTACATACAAGCACCAAAACCCAGCGTCATGTATTAGTAATGAGAGCAGACCGTAAGCATTTGAACATGGACGCAAGTTAGATTTTTGGTTCTGTGCTCCAGCACATTCAACATGAACACTGAGTATGAGGTCAGCATGAGGATATGAAGCTGAAACTGTCAACTTTTATTCTGAGGGAATTTACACCAAATTCATGTGAACTGCAAATCTGCAGCCATTTGTGTCACTGTTCAATTACCAACAGACTCAAAACCAGAAATACAATTTCAAAAATGACAGTCCTCCCCATTATCTTGTACCAATTACTGTATTTTCCTTTTGCTAATTGGCTAATTAGCTCAGTTCTTCTAAGATGAGGCAGAAATAATGAGTGAGATGAACTGACTAAGTTCATAGGAGGGAAAGATATAAAGTATGGCAAGAATTTTTCATCCTGACCCCTGGAGTTCCCCCCATAATCACAGGCTGCATGAAATGTCTTCTGTCCTCTAAACATTAGAACAGATTAACTGTAATTGATTTTGTGGAGTGTGCTGAATATCTGATTGTGGTGGGGTTTTGTGGGCGGGGTCTTACCCTGGGGATCCAGAAAATGTATTGGTCAGCAGGGGGGGTTGCTGTAACAGATGATTGACAGGGTCTCTCCCTCTGTCACATTCTGGTTTTGTGGCATCACTCTGATGGACAGCTGGACTATACGGATGGAGGAAATGTACACTCCATATTAGGGAATACTAGCGTGCATTCTTGTGCTTACACTTACAGGCATGGCATACTACATGAAAAAAAACTCAGTGGACGCTGCTCATCTGCCATATTCCAAATTCACGGGCATTAGCATAGATTTAATTTGCCTCTTGCAGTTATGACATCCTCCACTGATCTGGAAAGGATTTTTGCTAGATATTAGAACATTCCTGCCATTATTTGCTTCCATTTCAACCAGTCGAGCAGTGATGTCAGGCAATTAGGCCTGGCTCAAAGAAGGGGTTCCCATTGGTCCCTGGTGTGACGGGGTTGGGGTCAGGGTTCTGTATAGGCCAGTCAAGGTCATCTATATTGATCTCAATAAGCTATATACTGACCTCACTCCCTGCATGTGGGCATTGCCAAGCTGAAACAGAAGAGGGCCATACCCAAAACAGCTGAAAAATACAATGATTGCTATAGTGTCGACAATTTACCTTAAGTGCAGATGAGAGAACTTTGCCAAACCAAGCATAAAAAAAAAAACCTCAATCAAAGTGTGTCCAAATAATTTTGTTCAGGTAGAGTACATATGCATGCGTGCATATGTACACAGGCATAATCTCGAGGCACAGATTGTGAGCCAGGAAGACAGGAAGAGGAAGCCAGAAAAAAGTTTACATATCAACTAAAGAACCAACTGCAAAACATACAGTGAGCACCATAATTCACTGGACAGTGAGACACATTATTTGTCACTTTGGTTCTGTTGGCTGAGTCAATCAATGGATCTGAATCCAACTGACCATGCATTTTACATTCTGAGGAGAGAACAAAGGCAAACTGGAACAGATGATGACTGCAGTGAAGGCCAGGGAGAACATCCCCAGGGAAGATACTCAGTGGAGGGTGATGCCTAAGGTTTACATACTGAAGCTGTCATTGCATGCAAAGGATGGATGACAAAAATGTTAAAAATTACTTAATTCTACATTATATTAAACTGACCAATATTTTTGAGTCACCTGAAAATGAGCGACAGGCGTTATGTGCAAATGGTGCTGTTATTTCTAAATGGCACATCCGATATAGATGAAAATGCCTTCAAATTAAGGCTAGCAGTTTGCACTTCAAAATTAGCGTCTTTGTATCCTTTCAAATTTGAAGTGCTAGAGTGCAGTACCAAAATAAAAAATTGTGTGCCAGTCCAATGAATTATGATGCTCAGTAAATCAGCAGGCTAGTAGAAATGAAAGAAGCACAAAGAGAGAGCTTCATTGTGATATAATAAACCAAACAAAACGGAAGGCTTTTGCTCCATCGTTGTGAGTAACGCAACACAAAGAGCAAACACAAACCTGGACACAGCATTGTCACGTTATCGCATTTCTCTTCGCTGACCGAGTTCCAGGCAGTGCAGGAATACGCATCACGGGGATAAGGAATCTCTGGCATCATGAAGGCGTTTCTAAACTCCCCCTGCATTGTAATTCCGTTTCGACTCCACTTAATTCCTGACTCTTCACTGTTGCAGGTTAGAGTCACAGCGGCCTCGCTGCAGGTATATGATACCGTTGGCTTGGACATCCGTGCTAACATAACAAATCAAAGCAAGATGAGATATGGAATTAAACAAACAGAGGGAGGAGCGAGAAAACAAGGGGATCAGCACCCTTTACTATGAATCTTAACTCATTCCCTACAGAATACTTTTAATATAAAATTGTCGCGTTTTTACGAAATACTTTTCCCGAAAATTACACAATATGAAGTATTGAAGTACAGGTGGCCCATGACCGCGATTGTCAACTGATTTCGTGTTTTCATCGGACTGCGAATAGCCATCCACGCCCCTGGCACCGGCTTACCGTAGGGAATGGTAGAATTTGCCGCGCCATTGGCAGCGGCTTGCCATAGGGAATGAGTTAAACAACACAAGTGCATTCAAACTCTCACGAACAGATATTCATTTAAACAAGCTTAAATCAGAACTGGAACAGGCTAAATTTTCTGAAGAAAATTTGTGTGCTTGCTTCAGCGAGAAAAGTTGAAGAGGTTGGCTTATAAAATGAGGGCGCTTGGAAACTGAGAGGCAAAGAAAATTGCTGAAGAAATGTTGAAAAACTGCTGAAATGTAAACACAAGACTTAAAAGCTGAAAGTAATTATGAAAGGAATTCTGACTTTTCAGCTGCATCATGACCGAGTCTACTCTGCTTCAACCCAGCTGTAAAAAAAAAAAAAAAAAAAAAAAGGTCAATTGGAATCAATGAGGTTGACGCATCTCTCTCTGTGGCCCTGAGCGTATCTAGGTCACGGCAGTGCATGCTGAGAAATGAACTTCATGGCGGAGCAAATATGGCAGGCCACATTGGCAGACTGCTGCAGCTGTTGTTGCTTGTAGCTCATTGTCAGGGTCTCCCCCCTGTTCATTTCCGTGCACTGTGTGTTCGCTAGCTAAATAGCAAGCTGCAAGATATCATTAACACATGTTGTGATATTATTCACGGCTCCCTTTTTATTTCTGTGCTATTATTAGCTAGTTAGCTTGCGAACACAAAGTGCACAGAACGTGTTCGAAACGGGTCGAACTTGAGCGTTGAAATTTCCATCACTGCAGATGATATAATCAATAGCTAGCTAATGTTAACTATTAAACTACTCAATGAGTGTGGAAAAGTAACATCTGCTGGCTTAGCAAGGATGGCAGTTACGGTCATTTTGATACCAATATTTTGCCTGTTTTAGATAGGATATCTAGCTAGTGCGAACAGTTGCTTGTATATACTGGGATAGTATATTTTTTCTGCTTTGCAATTTTTTGCTGTAACATGTGTTCTCATGGACCAGCCCTGCAAAAAAACCTGTCTTTGCTGCCCTAAATGTGCCCTCTTGGAGCTGGTTTGAGCAACTGTACAAGCGACAAAACCGAAAAATCTTTCACTGAGTTTGACGCAGAAGAATGAGATTTGTCTAACAGTCGTATCAATCTGAATCCGAACAATGATAATGCTGAGGCCAGGAAGAAGTCCAGCAGAGGGCAGAATTGAACCGCAATACCACTACGCCACAATTTCGCTGAGTCATTCTGAGCCATTTGAGTTAAAGGAGGAGACCACACTTCGGGAAAGTATATTTCAGCGGAAAGTAGAATTCTTGAAGTGTCTAAAACGCATATTTTAATTTGATAATAATCCAGTGCGACGCATTTTTAAACCAGCGAGTCTTCAAATTGGCTTCAATATTGGGGGGGCAGACATTTTTAGCTTGAGAATCTTCTGATTTTGATTTTGATCTTCGGAAACCTCAGCTTTAAATGCCTCATTACCTAAACCTCTCGCAGTGTACATCTCCCGATTGGCCACAGTTGCTCAGACTAATTGGTAAAAACCGATGACAGTCTAATTTACTTTTGACAATATTGTTATGCATTGCACCACAAAATTCTGCGGCGTCTCCTTCTGCGCATAAATGACGATGTAAAACATCAATATGTCTTTCTAATTTCATTACTTGTGTCGCTCGTTAAGCAGCATAGATTTGCGTAAATTAGTTTGCGAGGCTGCGAGAACCCGTTCTATATTCTGAATGTTGTCACGGCTTAAGGGGAGGAGAAACCTTTTGGAAGAAAATTGTCATTTTTGGATAGAAATCATTCATACTCGGTGTATTGACAGTATATGACCTGAAATACACAAAATATGAATTTGACCTAATTTGCATAATTAGGTCATGTGATTCAAGATGGCCACCACCCCGATTTCACCATTATTTCTTTGCCTTATATCTCAGGACTGAAGCAAGATATTTGAATCAGGTTTTTTTTTATTAGATTTAGTTATGTTTACACCTTCGTCTGAACTAGAATAAAGCATTTACACATAATACTAGAGATTTAGTGGGGTAAAAGAGGATTTTGCTATTTTTCGCCCCCTCGATATGAAATATAAATCACCATAACTCACAGACCCAAAGTGCTAAACCGAAACTTTTAGTTCAGTAGACTTCCTGATATGTACACAGACTTCTGTCAAAATTTCATGAGAAAAGCTCCACAAATAAGTGAGATATAGTGCCTTAAATGATAGCAATCGGGGCAAAAATCAGGTTTTGAGAAAATCCAGGTTAAAGTCAAAGTACACCTACAAATCATTGTAACAGTCAACTTAGAACATTAAATGCCCCTGAAGCATAAACTTCTCCCTCCTGCTCCCTCTGATTGTCCTGTTCTTGAGCAGATTGAAGTGATTTGCTCTTTCTTTTGGCTTTTTCAGTGTCTAGGTTGGCCTTCTCTGCCCCCCTAACGCGCGACGCATCCACCTGCTCTTAATTATGAATGATTAAACTTTTAATTAAGACCAAAATTAAAATTTTGATAAAAATTGTGAAAAACCATAATTTTTTGGGTTTCTCCTCCCCTTAAGGGCGCTGTAAGGGAAGTTGCAGAGCTGTGTGACAATCCTAAGAACAGTGAAAATAAATGCTGCAAAGTCAGCGAAAGTTTTGGATTTACAATGCCAAATCAATTATATAAACGTTGGCAATAGGAATTCACCATTTCATTTTCATTTCTAATTACAGGTCATGTATTAGTCTTGGTCGCTCAGTCGATAAATTGTTTGATAGTGAATTAGGCCAGCTTAAATAAAAACAGCTTGTGGGCAGTCAAGCCGTTAAAGAGTAAGCTTTCTTAAGGCCCTCTGAACAACTCCATGGCCCGGATGAAAACAAAGAGAACAACTGAGGTCACGAAAGAGAATAACTGACGCCACAAGCACCGCGGCACTGGCATTTGATGCACACTCACCCACTATATAGGGCACTATGTAGTGAATGTTCTATATTGAAAACAATATAAAGAGAGTGAGCGAGTGGACAAGTGCGTATTCCAAATGCAGCCTTTGATTCCCCAAGTAAAAATGTCTGCCCCCAGATATTGACACCGATTTGAAGACTCGCCGGTTTTAAAATGCGTCGCACTTGATCATTACCAAATTAAAATTTATAAAACTATGCGTTTTAGACACTTCAAGAATTCTATTTTTCGCTGAAATATACTTGGCCAAGGTGCGGTCTCCTCCTTTAATGGTTAAAGCATTTGGTCCAACGGAGATTTTAGCTAAGGCGTCTCTTACATACTACTGCCTCTACCCAAAAGATAGTAAGTCCAATCTGCGAAATGGAGGTACCATACTGAAGAGTCTGTTGAGCAAAATTAGTCAAAATTGTGTGTGTAGTGCCAAAAATGTGGGAACACAAGCAAGTTATAAAACTGTGTTTGTCAGCTTCCCAACCGGAATTTTCTTGTTTCATTTAATATAGGAGTACAATAAGTAAATTGATAAGACAATGAATAAAACTGCTTCACTGATTTATTCTTTGTCTTATTAATTTACTTATTGTGATGTTTTAAAATGTCTTGTGTTATATGTTGTCTTGCTGTCTTCATGCCAGAGCCAAAGACAAATTTCCATTTTTATGCATTTTAAATGGACAATAAAGTAGTCTGAGTCTGAGTTAATGGAGTTTTGGTTAGTGCTCCCATCGCTTTTTGGCTCATACTGCCAAAACCGTCTGTCCGATTGCTTGCATAGTAGCATTTTTGTGACCAGCAAAACTTTTGCTACAACTTGGATATAAAAATATTCATGTAGAGTGAAAACTGTGGGAGTTAGAGCAAGTTTAAGAAGACTTCTTGGCGATTTTACAGCTGTTTGCCACTCTAAAACTGATGTCACCATACTGTAAGTTCCCAAAATTTATTGTAACAAAAATTATAAATTAAAAAATTATAGAAGATACGAAAAATTTGATCAGCGAAGAAATTATACAAGCTTAACTTAACATTTTGCAGTCTGAATGACATTTCTAGCTAAAAGTATGACAGAGTAAAAAAATAGCAGAAAATAGCTGAATCTACTGAATCAGCACAAAAATGGCTTGATTTAATACGACCCCAAAAAATGACATTCAAAATTATGCACAGTTGCAATCAAAATTAATCAACCCCCATTGCAAATTAGGTTTACTGGCAAAATTTACAAACTTTCAGCTGTTTGCTATGAACAAATCAAATAAGAACAATTTAAATGAGCCCATTCTCATCCCGACGCGTCATATATTGATGCTACCTGACCAAGCGTCAATATACGAGGCAAAAGGTCGCTTTTAGCGTCCTTTATTGACGCCAGTGTAAAACGAACCCTACCCCCTAACCCCTAACCCTTAACCCTTAACCCGAACCCTAACCCTAACCCTCAAATAATGACGCCAAAAGCTTCCTTCTGCCTCGTATATCGACGCTTGGTCAGGTTGCGTCAATATATGACGAGTCCGGGATGAGAATGTGTTTAAATAGCTCAACACAACAAATATTACAAGTGGCTTCTCCATATTCAACACAAAATGTCGCTTTTAATGACTACTGCAGGCTCAAAATTATTCAACCCCTTCATGACAAGCATCTTTAAATACTGAGTAGAGCACCCTTTTACTGCTATGACCTGCTGGAGATGTGTTGCATTGGCAGACAACAGCTTCTGGCAGCTTACCCAAGGAATCTTAGCCCAGTCCTCATGGACAAAGGCCTCCAGTTCACTAATATTCTTGAGTTTGCATGCTGCAACTGCCTTCTTCAAATCCCATCAGAGATTTTTTATGGGGTTTTAGTAAGGTGACTGTGATGGGTACCCTAGAATCTTCCCAGACTTCCTCTGAAACCAACGCTTTGGTAGATGTTGAGGTATGCTTAGGATCATTGTCCTTTTGGAAGGTCCAATGATGCACAAGCGTCAGCTTCCCTACAGACGGCATGACATTTTCTCCTTGGATATCCTGGTACTTGACTTAATCCATCTCGCCCTCCACACTTTGCAGATTTCCAGTGCAAGAGGAAGCAAGGCAGCCGCAGAGCATCAAAAAGCCCCCACAATTAATCACTGTAGGCAGGGTGTACTTTTCAGCATATGCTTCTTTATTCCTCCTGCAGTGATTCCTGCTCCACTGATTCATAAGCCCGAAATATTCCAGTTTTGTTTAATCACTCCTCAGAACAATATCCCCAAACTTCTGTGGCTCATTAGCTCCCGCCGCTCGCGGTGCGGGAGCTATGGTATCGGGCTCGGTCTGTGCGTGCGTGCGTCCGTCAACACATTTCGCTTTACCTCATCAACGATTTCAGTTACAGGCTCCAAATCTTTACTGGACATGCATCTCATAAAGGCCTACAAATGGCATGCCTAAAGGTGACCTTGACCTATTTTTTCAAGGTCACTGGCCTCAAAAATATCACCAAAAACTTTGACATTTTGCTGTATCTCATCAACCATTTCACTTACAAGCTCATAATTTTTACTGGACACGCATCTCATAAAGGCCTACAAATGACGCGCCTAAAGGTGACCTTGGCCTATTTTTCAAGGTCACTGGCCTAAAAGTATCACCAAAAATTTCGACATTTTGCTTTATCTCATCAACTATTTCAGTTACAGGCTCCTAATTTTTACTGGACATGCATTTCATAAAGGCCTACAAATGACGTGCCTAAAGGTGACCTTGGCCTATTTTTTCAAGGTCACTGGCCTAAAAATATTACCAAAAACTTTGACATTTTGCTTTATCTTATCAACTATTTCAGTTACAGGTTCCTAATTCTTACTGGACATGCATCTCATAAAGGCCTACAAATTACGTGCCTAAAGGTGACCTTGGCCTATTTTTCAAGGTCACTGGCCTAAAAATATCACCAAAAATTTTGACATTTTGCTGTATCTCATCAACTATTTCAGTTACAGGCTCCTAATTTTTACTGGACATGCATCTCATAAAGGCCTACAAATGATGTGCCTAAAAGTGACCTTGGCCTATTTTTCCAAGGTCACTGGCCCAAACATATCACCAAAAATTTCGACATTTTGCTTTATCTCATCAACTATTTCAGTTACAGGCTCCTAATTTTTATTGGATATGCCTTTCATAAAGTCCTGCAAATGACGTGCCTAAAGGTGACCTTTGCCTATTTTTTCAAGGTCGCTGGCCTAAAAATGTCACCAAAAACTTCGACAATTTGCTTTATCTTATCAACATTTTCAGTTACAGGCTCCTAATTAGCTCTTGCCGCCCGAGTGACACAGGAGCTATGGTATCGGGCTCCATCCCTGCGTGTGTCCGTCCATGCATGCGTCCGTCAACAAAAACTTTGACATTTTCTTTATCTTATTGGCGGGAGCTTCTGGGGCTGCCAGTGCCCTATATTTTATATGGTTTTGAGCATATTGGAGCTTGTGCTTTTGGATCAGTTGTGGTGTATGTCTTGGAGACCTTCAACATTTAGTATGCGCCCTACTGTGCAAACTGAAACCTCAGTGCCTCCTGCCTCCAAGTCTTGCTGCAGGTCTCCTGTAGTCACTCGAGGGTTTTTGACCACCCGTCTCCTCAGGAATCTGGTGACAGCCATTGATAGCATCCTCTTTCTGCCACATCCTGGTACTGTAGCCACTCTTCCTTTAACTCTGAACTTGTGAACTATGCTTCTACCTGTATCTCTATGAATATTCAGTGCCTATGCTACCTTTTTGTATCCTTTTCCTTGTTTGTGCCAGGCAATTGTCTCCTCCATTAACTTTCTGGACAATTCTTTTGACAGCCATATTTCTAATATGCAATCAAATGTCACTGTCAACAAACCCCTAGTAAGTGCAAGTATTTCATGTGTTCTATCTCAAGCAAACCTGATGCAACTAATTAAGCTCTTGATTAGCTGCATTAGGTGTACTTTAGGCAACACCTGGTTTGCAAATCTGCTGTTATGACAGATTCTATTCAGGGGGTTGAATAATTTTGAGACTGCAGTAGCCATTAACCCTTTCATGCATGGAGGTCACTACAGTGTACAGCTGTTTAAAAGTGTTTTTTCTCTATATATGCCTGCAATTTTGGGCACAGCTGCATATAGTCCACTCTAGTGGAAGCTATTGCATCATCCCACACAAAAAATCCCATTGGCAGGTCATTGCAATGGGAAAACATAGTCATTTATAGAATAAAGATAGAATTTTTTTATTCAAACCTTGTTTTACATCCCTAAGGATGTATAAAACCACTTAGGAAAAAAATCCTGACTTAATTTATTATAATTCGTGCATGAGAGGGTTAAAAATGGCATTTTGTGTTAAATTTGGAGAAACCTTCTGTAATTTTAGTTGTGTTGAGGTATTTAAAATGTTCTTGTTCAATGTGTTTATCACAAACAGCTGAAAGTTTGTAAATTTTGCTATTTAACCCAATTTGCAATGGGGGTTGAATAATTTTGATTGCAACTGTATCTCAAAAACTAAAAAGAAAATCAAAAAATCTGTACAGATGCAACATAATTCAGAACAAGCAGAATTTTTAAAAGTTTGAAAGGAATCAATAGCTTAAACGGTGTAGAAGGAGTTAGTCGGCCAAATTTAGTTGGAAAAAGAAGAAGAAGTAAGAGAATAGAGTATGCTGCTTCGCTGAAGCAAGCACACAATTTTTTGGCACTGGCATTTGCACATGTGCATGTGCATATTTACACCCATGCATTTACATGTGCATGTGCCTATAGATTTGAGCTGGTCTGTTCTTGCTCTGTGAGCTTACATTCATATTTTGGTGACCATGCATCTTTACAGGCTGGTCGAGAAATATTGTCGACAAGGCCTGCCAATGTTACTCATATTAATCTCTCATCAACTATTTATTGAGCACTACCGCCTCACAGCAAGAAGGTCAAGGGTTTGAATCCAGCCTGGGGTCTTTCTGTGTAGAGTTTGCATGTTCTCCCTCTGTTCAAGTTTGTTCCCACAGTCCAAAGACATGAATGACGGGTCAGTTGGAGACTATAAATTGCCCATAGGTGAGAGTGTATGAGTGAATGGTGTGTGAATGGTGTGTGTGCTCTACAATTGATTGGTGAGCTATCCAGGATGTGTCCCTGCCTTCCGCCCATCGTCAGCTGGGTTAGGCTCCAGCTCCCCCGCGACCTTAGTGAGGAAGAAATGGTATAGATAATGGATGGATAGAGCTATTTATTGGACTTTTTTTTTTCAAAATCCTCAGTGAATTGGGTCACTTTGACAGATGAGACTTAGCCTCATCCATATCTGCATCAAAGTTCTATTTCAAAAAAATGTTCTTCTTAAAAAACTATATTTATTCCAGGACCAAGCTTAATCTTTGTCTGAGAAACCAGCGCAATGTTTCTTCACGACAATCATGAACTGAATTATAATTCATTGTTTCATATTTTGAATATGGTATTATGACTGGCAAAAAAAAAAAAAAAAAAAAAATGAAGGGTTCATTTGCAAAAATAAGTTATGTGCATTTTGATTTATTTTCCAAAATCATGTTTTTTAATTGTGCACTCCAGGGAATATCAATACAATTAGTGTTGGGTTATTTCAGGAAGATATCACAAAATGTTTTACTTTTCCTAAATGGTGTTTTTTGACTGAGTAGTCAAAGGAATATTCATCAAACTGCTGTTGGTTTATTTATTTTAAGAATGGCCTTTCTGTTATTGCAAATGAACTCTTCAAATGTACTTTGGGCATGTTGTCATGAAGTTGATACTCCTACCTGTGATAAGAAGATGCATCTCAACTTTCACTGTCCCAGCTGGGAAGGTTGTGAGCTCACAAACGTATGTCCCGCTGTGCCACAAACCCACTTCCTGGAGCTCCAGGGTAGAGCCCATCAGCTCTTCTCCAGAATACACCGGAGATATTCTGAAGTAATTTCTGTAGTAAATTGGTTGGCCAAATCTTGGGTTGTAAATGACGATTTTGTGTTCCTCATATCCATCCTGCTTCCTCCACTGAATCTGCGTGATGCTGTAGTATCTCTCTCTCAGGCATGGCAGACTCACCCGTTGGCCCACGGTTGCATTGATCGAATATGAGCGATCCAAAATACCAAAATCTCCTAACAGGAGAACAAAAACTGAAAACTAAGCGTTACCATTAACCACTTAACTGCCTGCACCCTTTTGGGAGAGCACACTTTGAGTCACTGTATCTAATTTAATGATCGGTTGAACTTAAAGGTCCCATGCAATCAAAACAATTTTGCTCATTTTTACATGAAAATATGTATACTGAATTACTGATTGATATTTTTTGCATGTTTTGTCTGCAAAATCGCTACTTTGAGAAATAAACAGAAAGGAGGTTTTGCTGGGTATAGGCAAATTTGCCCACAGCCCAATTTGAACCATCTTCTGGTTATATGTACCTACTTGTGGGACTGTCCAGAAAATAGATTTGAAATGTGAAATTTGCATACAGGAAGTCAACTGTGACCTATTTAGTGATTTTAAGATTTTTGTGGGGCAAGGCCTCAAAAAGCCCATACTTAAACCCATAAATGTTTGTTCTGAAAAACCAGATGATTTTTAATGGCTACACAACAACATGATGGACATTTTGATACCAAACATAAGTATATATGTGAAAAATTTGAAGAAGTTTCAGACAATTTTCCATTGAAAAATGCATCTGTCTTAATGCAAAATGTAAAGTTCATCTTGAAAAACAACCAGGCTCCTATGAAAACACACCTAAGTTATTTTCACAAAAGTTGCCTTATATAGTTGGCTAAATAATGTGCGAGTGTCGTTAAATTGCAAGACCGGTAACATGGTGTATTCAAGCCATTTTTATTATATACTACATATTTTTCAGAAAAGCCATTTAGATGTTTTCATAAACTGTTGTACAGAGTGATTGTGCAATTGACCAATGAATTCTAGGTCTAAAATCAATGGTCTGGTTTTGACTGCATATTTCAGGGCGAATAGTCAGATTGTATTGAGCATCTTTGTATGCGATTGCACAACGCTCAATCTGCTTGGCACATACTATCCAGGGGTGCATTTCCCAAAATCACAGATGCTAACTTACATAGCTGGGCCCATTGACTGTGAATGGATGAACTAAGTAAGTTGCTAATTTAGTTAACAACTACGCTTTTGGGAAACGTGCCCCAGGTTGGGATGAGCAGCAGCACCCACTCATGCAATTGATTGAAAATGAAGAGATTGCAATGTGAAAGATTTTGTCAAGATATTTTAAACATGCACGTCAGAATGGTTGGTGCGGCCAACGTCCGCACATCAGAGCTTGCTGTGATACAGACTATTTAATTCATAAGTGAACCCGTTCCATCAGGTAATTTGCCATTCAACATGTGAGGTTATGCATGTAGGTGTTCCCAAATTCTTCTGGATAAAGCCATGACTTCTTTATATTGGTGAGCTCTATCATTCATGCTGTTCTCCAGAAGATCCCTCTTGAAGGGGTGGCTGTTCGGAGACAGTGGTTAGCCTATGTATTCATTGCATGACACGTTGTCTAAACAGTGCGTGCATTTTCCTTCCATTGCACAAAACACAAACTGTAACAGAATGAATGCTTGAAGTGCTGAAAATGCACCGGATAAGTCGCGCATGGGACGACCCATTATCCTCAGTTAGCTAAAAAATCAATTTTAAATCTGACCTGATTCATTAATTCAGTGCCTGCAACCCATCTGTCCCGTGTCAATTATCAAATACTGTGAAACCCCTCATTTCAGTTGACATGTCGGCATTATTATTTACAGTTTGGCTGAAAAACAAAATGGCCACAAAAAAACGACCCTTTTAGTAGCAGCAAAAGCAACGGAGACATTGACACCATCTATAATCATCCGAATTTCTTCCATGTATGTGACTTGACCTTCAATTGTCAGCCAATTGGAGGCAAGTTTTAAAATTAAAATCTACATTATTGTACCCCATGGGGTAATTTGTCCTCTGCATTTATCCTATCCTATATTTAGGAGCAGTGGGCAGCCACAGAGCAGCACCCGGGGACCAACTGCAGTTCTAAAGCCAGTTCCTTGGTCAGGGGCACTGGTCAGAGTATTCCTAATGCATGTTTTGCTAGGTGGGGGAAACCGTAGTACCCAGAGGAAACCCAGGGAAACAAGGAGAGAACATGCAAACTCCACACAGAAAGGCCTGAAGCCAGATTCAAACCCCATAACCTTCTTGCTGTGAGGCTACAATGCTAACCACTGCGCCACTGTGCCACCAACTGATTATTTTTCTCTCCTGTCGGATATTATTCAAGGGGTTAGTGTGGCGTACTCAAAATAACATTATTTTCATCTCTTTCTCATTGGCTGTTTCTCTAACTCCTTTTAATTTATGGGAGTGTAAACGATAGTTCAATCAGGAGACGTAGGATTCTCAAGCAATTGCGCTTACCCAATCCGCGCCTTCAGTCTTCTTTATATATGCTTATAACGTGTTCCTGTCTGCTGTTCCAGAGATTCCGTATCGCGCAGCTTCCGGCATGATAGTCCGCTCAAGATAACACTCTTCATTTAGCAAATCCTCCTAGAAGACAAGCAGTCTCCCACTGCTGCAGAGCTTCTCCTGACTGCCCAGTTTTTGTTGAACTATTCCGCATGACCCTGGAAGACCTACAAATTCCTATCAACCTCAAACTCCTTCGTTCGGAGTTACTGGTACTACTTGCTCTCTCCAATGCCAGCGTGAATCCTCCCCACGACAACGGAGGTGTAAGTTCGAAACAGTCTAGCGACCTCCTGCAGAAAGCATTCCCTCCCTGTCGTGTCCTGGTTCTGGATGCCAGTCGTCCAAACCCTGGTGAAAATCGTGGAAGCATCGGAAAGCGGGTCCGGTAGTAGAAGCTACAACCATTCAGCAGGCTCATTCCATCGCATCAAAATCGCAACTTTACCGGTGTTTCCAAGTTTCTTCCAACCTTCATTGGCTTTCGCGATTCCTGACATTGAGCGGTAGGCTACATTTTACCAGCTACATCAATTTATCCTCATTCTTTCTCAAGTACTACAAGGTAGGAATATCGGGTTTTTATTTGTATTGCTGTTTTCTGAATGGGCATACGTGTGGTCTGCTTGTCTGAAGAGAGAATTCCGTATCATTAAAGCAGATGATCCACAATTAGAGGTGTTTAACTAGTGCTAAGTTCGTAGTGGCTTTGGAGTTTTTCGAGATATTATTTGTTTATCTTGAGTGTCGTCAAGAATTGAATATTAATCTCCTAATTGCTATTTGCAGCTACGTTTCGGTGGAGTATTGTTCTATGGATATCTAATCTTGTTTGCTGAAGCTGCGTTACACATTTCCTGGTTTAAAGTGGTAATCCGTAAGATTTCCGTCTCGTTACTGTCTGTTAAGTCAGTGTCTATCAGAGATGGGGGGGTAAAACAGCGGTGATTGAGCCTATGACCCACTGATGAAAGCACTTGTATTTCATTCTTTGCCAGGTAAAGCGATCGGTGTGTCTGTGGCGACATTCCCGCGCTATATTCAAATACAAGCGCACATCTAGTGACGCTTTTTACATCAGTAAGCAGTGTTTGGTCTGTCCAGAAGGTAGGAGGAGCCGCAAGCTAGCTTGAAGGAAGTAAGGAACCCCGGGAGAAGCAATGGCAAGGTAGACGTCAGAAGAAATCCAGTAGCGGTACTTTCCCTAACCTGAACCTTAGCTCTATCCCCTAATCCCCTAACAGAAGTTATTCTATCAAACCATTTGTAGAGATTCTCAGGTGGAATTGAAGTCCTTGTGCATTGAAGTTTATCAGTTTCACATGTGTTACGGTGGATTTCGCCACTAGTAATATGAGAACAATCACGATTCCGGAATTCTCATGCTTTTCTTCACTCAGGGGTTGGAAGCAGTGGAATTGCATAAAAATGTTTCAAATGGTCTTATTTCATTTAAACAATTTGAACGATCGTGAAACGCGCATTTCGTTGATTGAATAATTACTGACTACAGCACGGGGACGTGAATGAAGCACAAATTCTCACGGTGAATGCGTGAGAGTTGGCAGCTCTTTAAGTTAATCCATTTATCATAATAGCCTAACATGTCACTGGAATGAGATGATGCTAATGGATGGCTAACGTCACATAATTTTTACTTTTATTGAGTTCAATTGCCGTGTCAAAGGGCATCTTTCCCGTCTGCATGAGAATTGAGGAGGCGTAGAACTGGTAAGAGCCGTCAATTTACCGACGTCATACAGGCGACGCTGTTGGGTCTCCACAAGAGTTATGGGAAATGAGGTCCAGAAGCGCACCTGCAATTACAGCTTACTGCCAAAGATGTCAATATAAACAAACCAATTCAAATCTTACAGATTACCAAAATAAAGGTTACCAAAATAAATCACTGCTCCAATTCCTCGGACTCGAAATATTTTTCCATCCACATACAGGCATGAAATACAAAATCAATTCATTTATAAACTGTAACACAACACATATCATTTACATTCTCAAATGTCCGTGTGGGTTGGTCTACGTAGGGCAAACAAAACGTGTCCTCAAACTCCGCATTGCCGAACACAAGGCTGCTATTCGTAATCAGAATATGGACTACGCAATAGCAAAGCACTATGCCCAAGCAAATCATGGTTCTGCAGCATCTCTTAAATTTTGGGGTATTGAGAAAATTGTTCCCTCCCAGAGGGGTGGGGATATTATTAACAGACTGCTCAAAAGAGAAGCGTATTGGATTTATACATTGAACACTGTGGAACCACATGGATTGAATGAAGAATTAAATCTGTCCTGTTTTCTGTAAATGTATACATGTGTAATTTATGTCCTGTATATATATGATGGCTGAAATTTGTGTTAATGGGAGGAAATGTTGGTATTTGAGATTACACCCACTCACTGAGCGCTATCACAGTATTGGTTCATTATGGATACCTCCCAACTTAACTCTTTTCCGATAGGAGGTCATTCTCTGTGTGGAGGAAGTTATTTAACTGTCCCAACTTCACCAATACTAGTTTGACTCTGAGGAAGACGCTGTGCGTCGAAACGTTAGTCTCGGCATCTCAATAAACTGATGCAAGTGATTCGAGTGCTCCAGTCTGTTCCTTCATTTCTTACAGATTACCACTTTAACGTATGTGATTCTGTCTTCTGGAGGTCACGAAGTTAAATTATCACCGGTGCTCGGACTAATCGATTTTCGATCTAAAATCCGCGTCTCACATTGAAACATTATATCGCATCATCAGGTCGGCGTGGCACAGTGGCGGTCGAGAGAATAGATTACCGCATATCATTGGAAAGGCTCTTTGAATCCATATCATTCATTCATTCATGATTAAAACTCATTTCTTGGAAATTGAATGTTCCCTGGCTGGATGGAAACTATGGGCCCTATTTCCATGGAATCTTGGGAATAAGTATGAAATGGTTTTATTCAAGATTGTAACCTTCAGTAAAGCTAAATTGTTTTAGTCTTGTTGCAATATCTAGGTATATGAATGCGGGGAGAAGGGGAGAGAGGAGAAAGGAAGGGAGAGGAAAAAAAAACCCTTTTCCACAGGAAACGTCTACTGTTTCCTGATAAATTATAAATTATTTTGAGCACTTGGCCTCTGGGATTGATCTGTAAGTGTAGGGATAAGAGGGTTGTTATTCCTGTAAGCCATTTATTCATTTGTTTTCTTTTGTGTGTTTTTAGTTTGTGGTACTACACATTCTGACCACTGGGTGGTTAACTTGCACAGCAAGTGTAACAAGTCATGGGTGTTGTTAAGGAAGGCATACCGTTTTTGACCGTGGCCATGGCGTCCACAGGAATAGCAGTTGGAAGCTCAAGGCTATACTAAATGTGGTGGTATGTTTTCTTGAAAGCAAATAAGCTTGGTAAAAATAAATAAGTATTGCAACCTCACAGACATTGTTACATTATGACAGTGCATTTGTTCGGACCAACTCCCCATCTGACACCTGCATTACGTAAATTGAGTAGCTGGCTTAACACCAAGTAGCGACTTATTGGTAAGCCGCTATAATTCCATTGTACAGTTTGCTACAGATCAGTGCTCAAACAAGCTGCCTGCCAGTCAATAATGGCTCTGATTGCTCAGAGGTCAAAATAGTTCTGTTCGATGTAATGCAATGAAATTTTGCAAATTGAGTCAAAGTATCAAAGAACAGTTCTACTTGGCTTTATTGGTGTCTGATCAGTATTTGATGGAAATTAAGCACCTTGAAACAAGCGTATGCTTCCAACCTTTATCAAAACAGAACATGCGCAGATTCTAAAATTTGAAGTTGCGGCTGTGAAGGTAATTTCTGGCTACTCTAGACCCAAGGACTTTCAGGGAATTCCCCAACCAAAGCCAACGAGAAATGTTTTCTAGCAAATCGGAGTTTTGGGAGTTCTGCGCGGAAACGGCAGTCATGCAAAAAAATTACCATTACAGACATGTTCGATGTTCACATATGTACTACTAGGTTATATTTGGCTTGTATTACTAAAACAAACACTACTTTCATTAGTGGTTTATGTAATTTGCTATGCGTAGACTATGATTCCGTCAGGGAGGTTATTCATATCTCTGCTTTCGAATTCAAGTAAATATGCCTCTTCCTTAACCGATCTCAATCTTGGATGAAGGTGCTGCTCTGATATCCCACTCTAGTTCTCCTTTTGGAAAGCTGGAACAGATTTTGTTCTTTCATGATTAACGATACTCAGCCTATGCTACTTTTTCAGTGCAGCTCCATGCACATGATTGGAGAATCTTTCCAAGGACAGTGGTTTGGTGAGTATATGGCCATTGGAATCTTTGATCTCTGAACATTCTTGCATATTTCAAAATCTACTCCATTGTCCTTTCTTGTTATGCGTGAGGTGCCCTCTGGCATTGGAAAATAATCTTATTCTGTGGCGACAATACAGCAAGGGTCAAAATAATAAAGGATTCAATAATTATAGGAAAATAATTCCTCAGTTTCAGATGCTTGACTCAGCTTGTACCCAATTCTATTTTCAGAGCTGAGCTCTTCCTCAGTTGTATAATTGCTTAGCTAGGCTTTCTCCTGATTTTGATCCTGGAACTTTGGAAACCCTGTCCTCAAGCCCATCTGGTACCGGTCCCAACCCAATCACTGATAAAACTGATCCTGAACTGAACTCTAGAGTCCGAGGATTGAATCTGCTACGTTGAGCGTGCTACACTCAGCGTGAGAATCTAGTTTTAGGGTTTGACCCTCATTTGGGGGTCTGATTTCTATTCTGCTTCAGAATTAAGACATAAGGATCAGTTTGTCACCTGTCCGTAGACTCTCAATCTGTTATGGTGTTTCATTGTCGTGTGCATTAAGGAATTTAATTTTAATTAATACCTCTCCAATGTGGATTAAATGTGCTAAATTTGGAAGTCACGGGCATCGGTCTCTGCGCGTGGCCCTCTGCCTCAACCACAGTCAATGTGCAGCTCTCAGTGGCCTCATCAAACTGGTATCCATACCTTACTTCTAGGTTGATGGTGGTTTTGCTTGTACCCATTCAATGTTCATACTCCATTAAAGTCTTAACTAGGTTGTGGGCGATGCATAATTGCAAGAGTCTGAATTTGGATGGTTTGCATGTTATAAATGTGCGTGGTATGTGTTGCATTTTGCAAATGGATTGTCATCCAGTGATGGTGCTTTGTCAATGAACACAGCAATTCAATTCAAGTTGTCAGATCATACAGATGCTATGCTATCATTTCATTTTCTCTTTCGCTAGGTATGGCTCAGCTTACGAGTGGTAATCTAATGCCATGGTCACATTCTACCTACTCAAGACATTCATTCAGGTTCTGAGTGCTACATCTGCAGCTCAATGCAGATGGAAAGTTCCAATTTACAGGCATGGATGTCGGTCATCTGCAGATACTTAACAAATGCAGCCCTCAGCCTCAACCATAATCAACGTGCAATTCTCATGACCTCATCAAAGCGGCGTCCAAAGTTTACATAAGGTGGTCCTGCTTGCTTGCATGCAATGTTTGTGGTCTGATTGGGGTATGAGGTGTAATCTGTTGGGCAGTGCATGCATGATTAATGCCTGAATAGCATGGTTTTCAAATGATAAATGTTCATGTTGTGTTCTTTACAAATTAAATGTCATACAATTATGGTGCTGTTGAATGACTGCAATGTTTATTCCCAAGTTGTCAAATCATTACAAATGCTAATGCACTTTGCCTCGCCAGCAAACATTCACGGATACTGCACGCATATCCACCTCACGGCCACTCGCAGTGGCGCAGCTCACTAGCGCTTTGCTAGCGCTTTAGTTATGGGTGCACTTTGCCTCGCCGGCAAACATTCACAGACACTACGCATATCCACCTCACGGCCACTCGCAGTGGCAAGGTTCACGCTCTCAGCCATGGCCCCAGCAGAAAGTGTCTATATGGATAAGTATCCGCAAATACTTACCCACTGCATGACCGCTAGCTGTGGTCATTTCATGGTGTTAAGCTAGCGCCTTGGTATAGGAGCACTACGCTTAGTGACGCTATCACAGAAACTTTGCTAGTGTTGACCTCTCGTCCACTGGCGGTGTCACCACTCATCTGCAGCTTGTGCAAACGCTTGTTTATTTATTCTAATGCACTTTGTCTTCCAGGGCTACTTACCTTGATGACTCCTCAGTCCTGCAGATCCTCTTTTTGGGGATGGCTTTGCCCCTGCCTGCTACCCAGACAGATCAGCGCCCCACCTCGCTTTAGAGTCCTCAAGGATGGAGTCATCGCCAAATACTGAATTTATTTCATGTCATTGCTTTGTTAATAAATCTTTCTTAAATCCGAAGTCTTCGTGATTGAACTGTCAGTCGTTCCCCACTAGCACGTAATTATTTTTTTACCCGCAACCCTGAATTTCTTTTTTTTTTTTCCATCTGCTTGTTTTATCCACAAGTTGTAATGTTAAGTTGGAATGCAGTCCTGGAAATTCACTATGATAATTTTTAACATCAGGATATGAATAAAACCATTTTGAACAAAATTTTAAAAATGTTTTTAATAAATTTTTGGAGATTACTGTGTTATGGTTTCCATACTCTGAGTATGGTTTACTCGCGCACTGCGCAGACCCTTTCATCTGCAGCGTACACTATCCCCCCCCTTTACTTGGCGAATACGCCCTTATAATAGCAGTTGCCAAGGTGCAAGGGCATCTGGCTTTCAAAGGACATGGAAGATGACACTTTGATTGGCTTATTTCATGTCACGCCCAAAACACGCCTATGAATAATTAAGAGATTAAGTACGACCCCTTTGAACCTTGGGCCTTGTATTTTGCCCTGATAACCTGCCGAACTAGCAAATAACTAGCAAAAATGGATTTGGACACAACTTAAATGCACTTGTACCACACGCTTCAGACTGTGTGCTTAGGTTGTTAAAATGGGGCCCCTAGTGTCAGATTCAAATTCATATGGTAAAAGAAAGGGTTTAAGAGCAATTTTTTGAAATTGTCATGGAACCATTAACCTGATTATCTCTAACACTCGGTTGAGGTATGCAATGTTGAAAAAAATCCATTCAGATGAGTCAAACACATCTTTAAATTTGATAAAGTGACACAAAATGTGCAGCACCAAAAGGCTGAGCAGGCAGGTGAAGTGTTCAGGTTGTGGATGTTTATTTTTATTCCTTTCATTCTTTTTATTGCTACAAGCTTAAGAGTTCAGGTTTGTTCCTTAAGGTGAAAATTGGAAAAAAAAAAGCAAAAAAAACATTTAGCTTTGTGAGGGTGCGTTCTGGAACCACACGCGAGTACCAGGAAGTGCAGCAAAATTGGCTTTATTGAATTTAGGGGTAAAAACCCCGGCAGGATTGAAGGCAACAGTACAAAGTCCAGAATCCAAAAACGCAATCCAGATGGCCAGAAACGGTTCGTTACCAGGGCAGCAATCACAAATCTCGAAGTCAGGCAAAGCAGGTTCGGTACACAGGCAGGGTATTGCGGTACAAAGTCCAGAATCCAAAAACACAATCCAGAGAGACAGGAACGGTTCGTTGCTAGGGCAGCAATCACAAATCTCGAAGTCAGGCAAAGCAGGTTCGGTACACAGGCAAAGTATAATCATAGGCAGAGGCAGAATCAAAATCCGGGACGTTCCAGTCAGAAGTGTAACGCTATGAATACAGGGCATGAACAGAGTAACATGAGCAGACAAGAGAAAACGTTCTGACAAGAGCTGGCTGTGATCGGACTGCTTAAATACACGTACGGAAGTCACATGCTATAATAGGGAACAGGTGAGCTGGATCAGACTAATTAACAAGGGAACGAACAAGAGGAAGTTCCTAACCACATGAAATTGGCGAAAGCCAAAACGCGGACAGGGATTACACAGACAGCCTATGACAAACAAACGGCTCCGGTTAGGGAGTTCTAAAGTGCACAGAGAGTGAGAGGCAGAACAGCGTTTAACAAGGCGCGGAGAATCCGCCGAATTGCAGCAAAGTAAAGTGAGTGAAGGCAAGGGGCAAAGATAAGAGCAGAGCGAGTGCTGAGAGCTCGTTAGTCAATTAGTAATGTGCAGCTATACAATCCCTAGTGCTCATTAGTAAGTACTATAAACAATGTTAGTTAATGTTAGTAATTTATCCAAAATAATAAACTGTTAGTATTTATTAGTAAAGACAGAACAGCAAGACGAAGGGAGCAAACGAGATTGGAAGGAATAATTGGAAACCCAGAAACCATGAAATCACCTGAAAACGTGGCACGCAAAACTGGGGAAAGAAAACTGTCTAACACATATGACCAGACAGGGGAGACAATGTGCAATGCATAGCATGGAGAGAAACATAAACCAGAATGATATCTAAACAGAGAATATGAGTAATGGCAGGGAAAAAGACACGGCAAGGCAAGACAGACAAAATACAAAACGTGGCATGGACTAAATCAAAACACGGCTTGGTAAAAGCAGAGTCATAACAAAAACATGGCCTGGCAACAGCAGAATCATAACAAGCCTGGCTAATACAGGAATTCAAAACTGGGAAATGAAAATGATCTCACTCTAGCTTGCTGAATTGGGGGTAAAATAAGAACAAGCACAATCGTGTAGCTTCCCAATACTGAGGTTGGGGACTCCTCACAGATCTATATTTTACCGTAGTGCTTAGATATTTAGTGATGTGATGTGTAATTTCCCTAAAGTATCACCCTATATCTCTCTTTCGCAGTCTCCCTCCATTACAATTTGAGTCCAAGTCCAACAGTTGGCAGCAGAACCAGAAATTCTTCCAGAGGCAAGTAAAATTTCGGCAAAATTTAACTTCCATATCAGGCAGCCTCCCTCCCTGCGGCCTCCCTCCCTCTCTATAAACCTTTATGCATGTACAGTGCAGTCTCTTGGTACTTGCATAGTGACACAGGTTTTAATTTCTGCATGGAGCACATGACATGTATGTAACTACCCCGGCATTAAAGCCAGCATTCTCTTAACCTCATAATCATTGTTTTCTTATCCAAATCGCTGTCATATTGTGCCAACACAGTCCAAATCTTTACAAACTGCTCTGTTAATTAGAGATAAAGGATAGCAAAATGCATGCGCCCAGGTGTGCATACATATTTAAAATTTCTGTGCGGTGTTACGACCCGGTCTAGGTAAGGCGGCCACAGGTAGGTAAACGAGGGAAGTACGGGAAGAGAGAACTGCGGCAACCACAAAAAGAAACTGCACGCTGAACAGAACTCCGGTCCCTATACTGCCTAACCAGAGCTAACTTAAACCTACCACTAGTCTTCGAAGGCTTACCAGGCACGGGGCGGCTTTTAAACACGTAACTCCAGAACACTCAGTCCAAAAGTGAAGACTGAGCAAGCGAATCGTGTACCCCCTACGGAAACAAGTTTCCACCCAGAGTCACCTCCAAAAATAACAAAGGGAAAATAACAAAGCAAAACAATAAAGAGGTATCCCGATGGAAGGATAGAGAATTCCAGCAGGGAACACTCTAACTAACCAGAGTAACCGAACAGCGTACAGAAAGTGCGAGATGAGCGAGGTAGTCAGACAAGCGAATCAAAGTCAAAACCTAGGAATCTACCGAACAACCAGATAGAAGGGCAAAGGCAAAAATCAAAGTCCAAATGCAACAAGCCAAGGGTCAACCACAGCAATCCAAATGAACCAAAAACAGGGCAAGACAAGAATCATAGGTCAAAAAACAAACCGGTCCAACACAGAAGGCAACAAGATACTCACAGTACAGGAACGCTAATTGCAAAAGGTCGAAGAGCTAGTCTCGCACAGGAGTGCAAGCGGCGACCTTATAAAAGCACCGCCCCGCCCCCGGAAGTGAAAACATTCAATTAAGGCCCAGGCAAAACTAATACTAGGGCAGAGGTCATAACAGCGGGAAATCATATTCATCATTGCCAACACGTGGCACAGATATCAAGTAAAACATCATTAAATGTGCACAATCTTTCCTGTACCTTTCTTTGCCGTGATTTATCCTACCTTGCGAGTAGAAGGTAAACAGCAGAAGGGCGGCAGCCAAAATTCTTTTATCCAAAGCCATGTCTGAGCTGACCTCCAGAAAGCTGGTAAAAGCATAAATTTGGAAACTGAGAGAGAGGGATGAGAAAGAGAGACGAAAGTCACTAGTGTCTGCCACTGGAAGTCAGCTCCTTGTAAACAGCAGTAGCATGGGCCAAGTTGCACATTCACATTTCCCACTGCTAACTTGGTAGTGAGGTCAGGAAGTGGTGACAGCTCGAAGCAGTCTTACTTTTTATGTGTCACCTTTCGTACCAAGGCATTAGAGTTTTTTCATCCGGTACAATTTACCATTGCAGTTCATTTTGTAATCCTTATTAAAATGTGCCTGGGTCCAAGTGTCTGTATTTGTGATTTTTTAGTGTTTTATTGTGCATTTTCTGTATCTTTAACATTATCATTGTTGTATTTGTGTTTATTATATTTCTTAAAGGTGAAATAGAATGGTTGAACGGGGTATCTGTGACGTGACATATAGACAACAAAATTTTGGTTGGGTCTGTAATGCCTCAGAAGCTTCCGAAAAACCTCTCTCAAAAAGCTATATTGGGGTGGGGGATTTAGA
The DNA here is from genome assembly GCA_029692085.1 of Gymnothorax javanicus. NCBI lineage: Eukaryota > Metazoa > Chordata > Actinopteri > Anguilliformes > Muraenidae > Gymnothorax > Gymnothorax javanicus. The sequence goes on from CM056199.1 coordinate 72,993,371, forward strand.
ATGCGTTGTTTTGCACCTATTTGGCGACCTTTCGGGCTTAACTGGCAACGTTATTATAAAATACAAGCACTTGACGCTGATTGGCTGGCTTTGCTGCCTAAAGCGAAGCAAGTCATAATCGCTTTCCATGTTAATTGCGGTGAAATTCACCTTTACGTAAGTGAAACTGAAACTTCAAGGCACAAGGATTTTCATTCCGCGTGAGAGTCTCATTAATAAGCGTTCATTGAATAATTGCGGACTACGGCGAATAATACTAAAAAAAATGCGCTAGACCCACGCTGAATGCATGAGACTTGGCATCTCTGTTACTTTCATGTTTTGGTGTTAACACCAGGCGAAACATCTTCACAAACTAAAGGCTCAGATGCCGACTTCCCATCGTCTTAATGTGAGCATGGCAGGGATCATTGGCAACAACAATCTTCACGGATTTATTTCAGATCTCATTTCAAAGCTGTTGTTGAGTGATAATCACGTCATACAACATTGGCTAGACAAGCAAAACGAATACATTCTATTTTTAACGTTTTAAAAACAATCTAAAAACAACGTGATACTTGCAGTTTGTACTGGTTGTTGAGGTAGACGCAAAGTCGGAACTGCTCCGCTACATAGCACCAAACGCTGCGAGAAGCCGGCTTGAAATTGTGCCAGGTTAGTAAAACTGTCAGAGGTGAATGGACTGAGCAAAATAACAGTCTGTGGTTGAATGTAGTGGGAATCCGATTAAAAATTAACAGCAACCACGCATCTCGTGCATTTCTTTGGGTTGGAAGGTTATGGAACGTTTGCACACTGCTTCCACAGCCTGGAAGAGCACACCTCGGTACCCCACTCGCCATTTCGCCTTGAGCTTCGCAAACACTGTTACAATTTACCTTCCGTGGGGGGCGGGAGAGTGGGTGTATGCAAATTATTTTGAAGGGGAGGAAATGGAATGAGAGTGGGGGGGCAGTGAGATACATGTGATATCATGTGTATCTGTTGTTCAGATTGGCCCGTTTTCTGGCGGTCATTTTTAAAAGAGGAATTTCTATGAAACGGAGATGTTCAGAATGTCTTGCACTTTTCGTATGTTCTTGAATGCGGATAGACTACCGTTATTCAACGTAGACAAGGTAAAAACAGTTTTAGATTCTATGTCACCTTTAAGTTGATCCTTTGTATTAGTTCTCTTTGCTCTCTCTCACCTGACACCTGCTACATGCTTTCTGTTTTCGTTCCCACACGAATTCACTCGCCCTCCTCTTTCTGTTTCTGTATTAGCATACCTCATGTCTTTGTTTATAGCTACACCATCGTTCACGCATTCCCCCAGCACACTCACTTGTTCCCCATTCCAGTTAGCTTCCTTCTCCCCTTTATATCCCCAACTCTGTCTCTTCGCAAGTTTCTTTTCCAGTTTTCAAAACCACTTACGAGCTAACCTAGTTCCTTTCAAGACCTTTGGTTATGAGTTTTTTTTTTTTCATGATTATGATTCTGCTTAGTCCCTTTTACATGATAGATTCATTGTGTACACTGCAAAAAGTGATTTTCAAGAAAGGGAAATTTACTTATTTTAAGACATAAAACACTTATTTCTATCACCATTTTCTTAGTAAGACAAAAAATGTATCCTTGATTTGAGGTAATTTTGACTATCTTGCCTATGGGGTAAGTAAATTTTCACTTGTCAAGCAATATTTGCTATTTTTGAAATTATGAAAGATCATCTGTTGCGCAGGATTAGCTGTAGAAGAGGACATATTTCTCTTTACTATTCAGGCAGTTCAACCAGATAACCCCTTCAGCCACAGGTTGTCTAATACTGCACCTCTTGTGGCAGAATCAGTGATTTACAATCAAATCAGATCCTCACCCCTATTGGCCACACTTTGAAGCAGACTGAGAACTAATCTCTCAGAAACTGTGTACTTTCAACGCACTCTTCATTAAATAAATAAATAAAGAAAGAAAGAAATAAAGAAAGAAACAAGAGCTGAATTTAAGAACAATAATCCAAAAGATGATTGACATGAAGCACCCATATTTTTTAGCTAATTCAAAGACAACATCTCCCCCTGTGAAAAATTTTTGAACTCGATCAACTGATAACCCTTTCTTTGGAGTAACAATCTCAAAGATTTTTATTTCGATTTCTTTAGCAGCGCAAATCTGCAAAAAATGAAAGATGAAAATACTAGGTAAGATGAAATTACTTATTTTAAGACTTAAAACACTTATTTCTATCACAATTTTTCTAAGTAAGACAAAAAATTTGTCGTGATTTGAGGTAATTTTGACCAGCTTGCCAATGGAATAAGAACATTTCACTTGTCAAGCAAATAGTAACTTAAAATAAGTTACTATTTGCTTGACAAGTGAAAATGGCCGCAGCAATGTAGAGGATTTGCGACATCATGCACGTCTATTTTTATGTGACAATCTAGAATTTTTCGAATTAAAAAAATTACCCTGAGTCTGACAATTGCACTAGTGCTGTAATATTGATTCATCGCATTTGAATTAATAAATTTCTCCTTTACACATGGCTATGAACAAGTAATCTTGGGTATGATACTCCTGCCACATATTAACACAATATTACACGCGTGTCAAATGAGAAGCCAAAGTCTAATACAGATAGAAAAAACTGCATGAGGCAGAAGGAAAGAGAAAGAATCCAAAAAAGATCATTCGAATCATGTTGCTCAGTTCTATCGTGTCTGACAGGTCTGTAGGTCAAGGCAGTTCACTTCGTCCAGGGGCTACAATTAATAAACTGTATACCTCACTGTGCGGCGGAGACCAGGGATCATTCTTCTTTGTGTGAGGCAACATCAGGCTTCACTTAAACATTGCTTTCCGAACTTTGTAAAACAATTACAAATAAAGACTGTTATGTTATGTTATTTGAAAAACCATCAATCATGACTTTTGATGTTGAAAGTTTTTTTGAAAACTCCAACCCAGGAATCAATTGTGCTGGCAAAGAAGAAGGACTTGCTGTAAATAGCCTCAAACCTTGGATTATCTGATGTGAAATCATCAATGAAGAAACAAGAAATATTCAACATTTTGGTGCAACATTACATTGATGAAGATATCTTTGGGGAAGAAGCAGCAGAATTGATTAAAGATGTGGAAGTGCCTGCAACAGAGCTGCAAAGACTTGAATTTCAGCTACGTCTGAAAGAACTGGAAGAAAGAGGGTTGGAGAGGGAGAAAGAACTGGAAGAAAGATGGTTGGAGAGAGAACTAGAAGAAAGAAGGTTGGAAAAGGAGAGAGAACTGGAAGAAAGAAGATTGGAGAAAGAACTAGAAGAAAAAAGGATGCAGTACGAATTGGAAATGAGGAAAATAGAAGCAGGTACTGTTACAAAATCTTTTGGACTTTCTGATCATTTTGATATGGTTAAACACATCAGACTTGGTGCTCCCTTCCTAGAAAATGAAGTAGACTTATACTTTACCCATTTTGAGAAAATTGCTGAAAATTTGAAATGGCCAAAAGAGCATTGGACAATGATGTTACAAAGTGTTATTACTGGTAAAGCTAGGAAAATCTATAACCAGTTATCTGTCCAACAGTGTTCTGGTTATGATTTTGTCAAATCTGCCATTCTGAAGGGTTATGAATTGGTCCCCGAGGCTTACAGGCAAAAATTTAGGAATTCTCGCAAGGAAGCCAGTCAAACTCATGTTGAATTTGGCAGGTTGAAGAAACAGTTGTTTGATCAGTGGTGTAATTCCATGAAAGTTGAGAAACATTTTGATAGAATGAGGCAACTTATTTTGGTTGAGGAATTCAAAAGGTGTATCCAGCCTGATATCAAGACTTTCCTTGAGGAGAGACAAGCCATTACTTTGCAAGATGTTTCCACCCTAGCTGATAGTTATGCATTGACTCATAAGTTTTTTTTTTTTGTCCAAAAATGCACTTTCTCTAAATTTCAAGGTAAGTCTCAGTCCAAGACTTCTTCTAATAACACTTTTAATGATTCTAAGGCCACTTCTGAGAGGAAACCTTCCAGGGAGAAGCAATCCTCTGATTCTTTACCTTCTATGTCTTGCCAATACTGCAAAAAGCAAGGTCACCTTACTTCTGAGTGTTATGCTCTCAAGAAAAAAGAGCAACGAGAAGAAACCAAGCCAACTGCTTTCACTAAGAGAGAATCTCTTGTATCAAAGGTCAGTTCGCCTGATCTTCTACCTTCTGTGTCTGATTCTGTTATGGAGGGTTTTGAGCCATTCATCACCGATGGTTTTGTCTCACTTTCACATGATTTTTCCTCATCTGCTCCTGTTCGAATTCTAAGGGATATTGGGTCTTCCCAATCTCTTATTCTTGCAGATATTCTGCCTTTTTCGGACAAATCGTCTACTCAGGCTAATGTCCTTATTCATGGAGTAGAATGTAGTTTTACAAGTGTACCTCTCCATAATGTTCATCTCAAATCAGACTTGGTCTCTGGGCCTGTTACTGTTGGTGTTAGGTCTTCTCTTCCTTTCAAAGGTGTTCATTTGCTTCTTGGTAATGATCTTGCTAGGAATAAGGTTGTGCCCTACCCTGTTGTAACTGTCACTCCTTTGATTGATCAAGAATCTGAATCTATAGAGGAGGAAATTCCAGACCTCTATCCTTAATGTGCAGTTCCTCCTTCTATGGCTAAAAAGGCTATTCAAGATGATGCTGACCTGGACTTTAACCTGGCTGACACCTTCATTGGGCAGTCTTTTCATCAGGAACCTTCCAGTCCTGAGATGTCTGGGAAATCTTCAGACTTGTCCTTGTCAGGTCATTCTAATGACATTCTGTCTCGGAAACAACTTATTCAGGAGCAACAACAAGCTTGTGATCTAGCGCATCTTCTACCACAGGCTGCAAGTGAACAAGAGGCTACTCAAGTTCCTGTCTGTTTTTACAACAAAAATGGTGTGCTTATGAGAAAGTGGCATCCACCTGATGTTTCTGCAGATGAAGAGTGGATGATCACCCATAAAATTGTTCTTCCAAAGTCTTATCGTCATGAAACTCTTAGTCTGGCCCATGACAATCCTATGTCAGGTCATTTGGGTATCAAGAAGACCCTTCAACGTGTCAGGAATCATTTCTTCTGGCCTTCCATGAGGTCCGATGTACAGGAGTACTGCAAATCCTGCCATACTTGTCAAATGGTTGGGAAGCCGAACCAGAATATTCCAAAGGCTGGACTTAAGCCCATTCCCGCTTTTGAAGAACCTTTCAGTCGGATCATCATTGACTGTGTTGGACCATTGCCAAAGACTGGATCTGGTTGTGAGCACCTACTGACTATCATGTGTGCTTCCACCTGGTTTCCTGAGGCAATTCCATTCCGTAATATCAAGGCGAAGACTATCATCAAGGCTCTTACTAAGTTTTTCTGCTTTGTTGGTCTTCCTAAGTCTATTCAGTCTGATCAAGGGTCAAATTTCATGTCTGGCATATTTCAAAAAATTATGTATGAGCTTGGTATTAAACAATACAGGTCATCAGCTTACCATCCTGAGAGTCAAGGTGCTTTAGAAAGGTTCCATCAAACCCTGAAGAACATGATGAGGACCTACTGCCTTGACACAGAGAAAGACTGGGATGAAGGTGTCCATCTTCTTCTGTCTGTTGCCCATGAAGCTGTTCAGGAGTCTCTTGGGTTCAGTCCTTTTGAGCTTGTTTTTAGGCATACAGTCCGTGGACCTCTGAAGCTTCTAAAGGAAAAGTTGCTGGCCGAAGATGATGTCCCAATGAACTTGCTTCAGTATGTCTCTGACTTCCGTAATTGTCTCTCTAAGGCTTGTGACTTTGCTAAGTCTAATCTCAAAGAGGCTCAGGGCAAAATGAAAGCCAGATATGACCTTCATTCCCAAGACAAAAGTTTCAAAGCTGGTGACAAAGTCCTTGCACTTTTACCAATCCCTGGAAACCCTCTAAGAGCCCGATATTTTGGCCCTTACACTGTCCTCAAAAAGGTCAGTGATCTAAATTATGTAATTTTAACCCCTGGAAGGAGGAAACAAAAACAAATGTGTCACATCAACATGCTGAAAGAATACATTCACAGAGACACTCAGCAAAAGCCAGTCAATGTGGTAAATACGATTGAACTGAAAAATTCTGAAGAAGATTGTTACTGCCCCTTGGAAAATGAACCTGGTCCAGCCAAACTTGAAAATTCAGACATTCTTCAAAATACTGACAGCAAGTTGTCCCCCCTGGACCCTTTTCAAAAACAACAGCTAAAGCAGCTCATATTTGAATATAGTCACATATTCCCTGACGTTCCATCAAGGACTGATATGGTTTACCATGATGTCATGCTACAAGATGATACCAAGCCTGTAAAACAGCATCCTTACAGAATGAATCCAGAGAAGCAGAAATACCTTAAACAAGAAGTCGAATACCTGCTTGGAAATGACTTTGTTGAACCAAGTAACAGTGACTGGAGTTCTCCATGCATCCTAGTTCTGAAACCCAATGGAACATATAGAATGGTGACGGACTACAGGAAAGCGAACACTCTATCAAAAACGGACTCATGTCCTATTTCCAGGATTGATGACTGCATTGACAAAGTTGGATAGTCAAAGTATGTCACCAAATTTGATCTCCTCAAGGGCTTCTGGCAGATCCCTCTAACAGACAGAGCAAAGGAGATCTCTGCCTTTGTCACACCAGATGGATTGTACCAGTACAAAGTGATGCCCTTTGGAACAAAAAATTCTCCAGCCACCTTCAAATGTCTGGTAAACAGAGTGATTGCTGGACTACCAGGATGTGAGGCCTATATTGATGACATTATCATCATCAGCAACAGCTTCCAAGAGCACCTCACCTACATCAGAAACTTCTTTCAGAGAGTGAGTGATGCCAAGCTGACTATCAACCTTGTTAAAAGTGACTTTTGTAAAGCTACAGTTGTTTACTTAGGTCATATTGTAGGACAGGGTCAAGTCAAACTAATTGATGCAAAAGTAAAAGTTAACACTGAATTTCCTGAGCCTACAACTAAAAGACAACTAATGAGATTTCTAGGGATGGCTGGCTACTACAGAAAATTCTGTAAAAATTTCTCTATCTATTCTGAACCTTTGACAAATTTACTGAAGAAAAATGCAAAATTTGTTTGGGATGAAAAATGTCAAAATTCATTTGACTAACTGAAAGCTATCCTCAAAAATGCACCAGTTCTCTTATCTCCTAATTTCAAAAAGGAGTTCAAGTTGGCTGTTGATGCCAGTGATATTGGTGCAGGCGCAGTTTTACTGCAAGAAGACACTGATGGAGTAGATCATCCTGTTTGTTACTTTCCAAAACGTTTGATAAACATCAGAAAAACTATTCAACAATTGAAAAAGAATGTTTGGCACTTGTTTTGGCTTTACAACATTTTGAAGTCTATTTGACTTGTTCAGCTACTTCCATCAAGGTCTTCAGTGATCACAATCCCCTCACATTCTTGCATAAGATCAAAAACAAGAATCAAAGATTACTGAGATGGAGTTCACTTTTGCAAGAGTATGATTTGGATATTTCTCACATCAGGGGAAAAGATAATGTTTTCCCAGATACACTTTCACGCATGTAATTTTATTTCTTTATTTGATTGCGAAAAATGTCATTTTACTTTTCTATTTGATTGTGAAAATTGCACTGGTTGTTATGTATATGATTGGTATAATGATCAATGATACTTTTGTGTAAAGTTCAAGTTTATACTGATTTTAAAACTGTGTTCATTTTAACAAAAGAAAGCTTTTAGCAAACCTTTCTTTTCTTAAAGAGGGGAGGTGTTATGTATGAGTATTTTCTGTAAAGCACTGTATATCATTTGTAAATGGAGATTTGTGGCATGCTGTTTTTGCTGCCTTTCTGGTCAGCTATTTATTCTGTTTATCAGCGCCCTCTGGTGGTGTGTCTGTAGCAAAACATGATCTGATGTAATATCACTTCTTTGTAATAGACTAGTGCTTTCTAGAAGCTTCTGGCATCTTCTGCCTGGAGCGGGCGGGATTACCCAGGAATCCTGTAGATCTTTCCAGAATGTTGCTAGTATATATAAATGCTCTGATTTTGGTCAGTATGAGCAGAGTTTTTTTTGGCAACAGAGTTACATAATGGCATTAGAGTGTCATTATAAGATTAAACAGTGGATTATTTGCAGAAGTTTTTTTTTATCGGTGAAGAATAAATTTGTTTAAGTTGTCATTGCTGGTTTTCTTTGTTGTGATTTTCAAGTCATAACAAGACATTGATACAAATGTTTTGAATTGTTATTTATTTCATTTGTGGTATCTGACACCAGGTCGGCCCATTGTCACCGATACCCGCTTCGCCTATTTGAGTCAATATTGGACCAATATCGATATCAGAATTGGCATCAGTGCATATTTAGGCAGAAAGAGAAATAATCACTGAGGAGTATACAGCCAGGAGGAATCTCTGCTCTGTCGCACTGCTGACCAATGAGGCGGCATCTTCGCGCCCAGGGTGAATGCCTTTTTTGGAGAAAACATGCAGTGCAATGGTGGCTTTGGTTTCATCTCCAGGGCGAGGCGGAAACCACTGTGGATGGCAGGTGTAGAGTCCCTCGTCACTTTTGGTCACGTTTTTCAACTTGTACTCTCCTTCAACAGCAATTGAAAGGGGCTTTTCACCCTGAAATGACGGGAGATTGCACACGGTGAGGCAGCATGTGCATGTATGTGATGCACTACATTTTTGCACATAAGTGCCAAGTCCTAACTCCATATGCTTGCGCTATGTACACTGAATTTTGTAAATATTTAGACAGACACAATTTTTTGCTCCACTCAAGATTAGAAAATACTGAAAAACATATTACATATATATTATATATTACATATTTAAAGACTGATGGCTTTATTTCCTCAGAATACATATCCATTTTGTGAGTAACATGAAAGACTTTTCATACAGTCTCACTGTCCAAATATTTAGACTGCATCCACAATAAAAAAACTCACCTGAGGTTAGGACAGACAAATCTGTTACATTAGGGTAGGGTGAAAAGATGATTGATGGATGTTTGTGGGTGGGGTTTTACCCGGGGGGTCCAGAGAATGTAATGATCTGCAGGGGGGTTGCTGTCACAAAGAATGGACACGGCCTCTCCCTCTGTCACATTTTGGGGCATCACTTTGATAGACAGCTGGACTGGATGGGGGAGAAAACCTTCCAGTGAGAGATTAAAAGCACACCTGTGCACATTGGTGTTTTTGTGTGTGCGTGTGGGCGCGCCAGTTGCCAGGGGACAAGGATTTATATTCCCCCTGACGTTCACACATCCAGCAATCATTGTTGATGTATTTCAACTTAGTAACCCTTTAATGTGAAAAAAAGGAAAATAACCCTCTGAAGTGATTTAAAAATTTTTCTTTACAGTGGCAAAATTATAATACTCCAGACAGCACTTATAAGTTTGATGATTCTGAAATTTATTCTCCCTGATCTAATCACTCACCAAACACTTTTTGTGAGATGCACAGAAGATTTAATTGTAATTTTCATCCCTATACAACTTTTCCAAAGTTGGTGCTCTGAGAATACATTTTTGAGCCAAAATGGCCATCTGTGCTCATGTACTTGTGCCAATAATTTAATTGGCTATACAACTTGTCCTCTCCCTCTCCACCTCAACCCCCAGGGCTCCCTTGAAAAAGAGATTTATATCTCAACGGGATTTCGCTGGTTAAACAAAAGTTTAAATTGAATAAAATTAAATAAGCCCTGTAGTCAAGCACGGCACTCTCCGTGAATTGGCATCTTGTGCCATTGAGCAGCTCCCATAGGAACCTATAGAACATGCAAGAGAAGCTGCCTCTCGTTCTCATATATCTCAATCATGTCTGCGGTCATAAGCCAATTGCAAACCAGTAAGGTTCATGAAAAATTGACAAAGCTTACATTAGTGGATCACATGAACAGCTGAAAAGATATCAACATCAGGCTTGTGGAAATGAAAGAAGCTGAGAGACAGAGGCTTTAGCCGAATACCCATACTCGTAGTCTTAAGTCAGCGCTCACGCACCGCTAAATAAGAGTGACTGTCCCATTTTTGAAAATGCCCAAACTCTGGAGGTCTTAATCCACACTTTATGAACTCTTATGCATTTTGCATCCGACAATGCATCAAGATTTAATTCACAGAAAGGAAGGTGTTGGTTTCTAAGATGACGGGCAAGAAAATGTTTCAGTGTAAACAAAGTTATATTAGGTTTCTGAAGCTTCTGTTATCTGGGCAATATACTCGGTAAGAATTAAGCAACTGATGGAATGGGTCACTCAACTATTGATGCCTTTATTAGCCAATTTAACACTGTATTTGTATATGATTTTGGACTATGTTTAAGGTTTTTTTTTTTTTTTTGGTTTGCTAATTGGGTCTTTAGTCACAAATTTAATCAGAATATGTATCATTTTTATGTCATTCTTGGCTCATAAACTCCTCTAACCGCTGCCTCAACTGGAAACATTTTCCTTTTGTCAAGTGGATCCCAACGTGAGATGACAAAACCTTACACTCGCAGCCTTTATGCCTACTTATACACTGGCCAGATCCCTGAAACACATCACTCAAGAGGCCACTTGACCGGGTACAAAGACTGCAGGTGTGGATGTTGGGATGAAGCCAATGTTTAGGAGGGGAGAACTCCCTCTTTCAGAACTCCTGTTTTTCGGGGATGCTCGAAAGATCGTCTGGAATGAATGGAAACCTGTGGAGCTGTAGCCACAAAAATTGTATGCTCATGGGGGAATTTTTTTCAAGCAATTTTCATTTTCTTTTTTAATATAAGGGGTCGAGAAAATACATACGGTTCCATTTTTAGATTTTTTTCCAGTTTTCAATTGTAGTAAAATACATTTTAGTAAGTATCAGTGACATCACACACCACAAGCCTCTTTATTACATTTGCCCAGCCACTTGACAGTTGTAGGCCACAAAGCATATACATATTTTTTTTATTTAACTGCACTTTTAACGTCTGCTGTAGTTATCATTTAGAAAATACATAAGGAATACAGAGTAATTTAATCATACCAAACCATACTTATTGTGATTGCATTCATGTAATTCATTCATGTAATTGTTGGAGGGTATCAAAGTTAGACTAAGGAAAAGTTGCAAGGCAACAAAACACTGTTCATGGTGCCTTCAAGGGAGGGTGTTTGGTCACAATCAGTTGTAAAGTAATTCATTAGTAGAATACTCGTGTTTTATGAGCAAGATCATCTACCCCGTAAAAATAACAAAATGAAATCAGTATTTTTTCATTTAAATTTTGATTTATAATCAATATTGTATTTGCCAAAACTAAAATAAAATTTTGGCTTTTATGTCGAGAAGCAAGGGTAAATAACAGCACTCAGAAAGCACATACCTCTGCTAAGACCTGACAGTCTCCGACACGTCTGGGACACAGTTGAGTAGCGATATTATGTACCATCACACAAGTAAACTAGTTCTAATATCTGGTTGCCCTCATGCCCTGAATTTTAGT